>CM070623.1:29865772-30465772 GCA_036346255.1 Ampelocalamus luodianensis
CAAGCCCAAAATTTGGGATGTTACATGGCGGCTTTGGGTTGAGGGAGCAAGGGCGAACCTCGGGGTGGCTTTTATAGGCTGAGGGCGGCACAGGATAAGGAATCCCCAAATCGAGTCCGAGAAGAACACGAAACAAATTTTGGAAATCCTGGAGATATGATATGATTCGGGATAATTCCAACAGAAACAGGTGCGAAGAGATTAGGGGTAGGATTTGGCACGTTTTCTAGAAGGGGTTTAGTTGGAAACGACGTGTTGTCGTACGGGGTTTGAAGCTCGGCAATGGCGGACGGGCGCAGCCGGTTGCAAAGACAACGCCGGGCGCGAGGAGGACGGCGGGGCATGGGCCCACACGTCAACGACACGGAGGCAAGTGTGCAAGCGGCTTCGACAAGATCTGACCGTCAATGCCAGATCGAACGGCCCACAAACAAAGGGGACATTCGGGCCACCCGAAAGGCACAACGCCATCGGGCCGTTCAAAGAAAATCGGACGGCTGAGGTTGAAAGCTTCACGCCAGAGAGAGAGGGAGGGCGACATGCGGGACCACTCAATGGAGAGAGCGAGCCGCGCACTCATGAGGGTTGAGGCCAGGCAGAGTGGGCCAAGAGGATTTGGGTTGGTTTATTAAAAAGCTTTTCGAGATTTAAATTAGTTTTCTATTTTATAAAATACTGAAATTCAAATAGGCAATAGAAAATAGCAAATGAACTCAGAAAAATTCTAGAAAAATCTAGAAAATATATCTGAGCACATAGAACCCAAATAAAATAGTTTTGACTATTGTTCATGTTGAGATTATTCACATTAAATGTTTTTGATTGCAAAGTTCAATATTAAGCTTTTGAATTAAAGTCAAATAAAATCAAATGGTGACATTTTCCCTACTAACTATTTAAAAAAATTTTAAACTCAGAAAATTGGGATGTTACAAACCTTCCCCCCTTAAAGGAATGTCGACCCCGAGATTCAGGCTAGCTAGAGAAAAGGCTAGGAAACTCTGCTTTCAGCTCTTCTTCCCGCTCCCACGTTGCTTCTCCTTCCGAGTGGTTGCTCCACCGGACCTTGCAAAAACGAACAATCTTGCTTCTTGTGTGGCGCTCTACGACGTCCAAAATCTCGACTGGCTGCTCCTTGTAGGTAAGATCCTCCTTCAAATCAATCGATTCCAACGGGGCTTGCTCTTCTAGCACACGAAGACACTTCTTCAACTGCGAGACATGAAAGACATCATGCACTCTCGCTTACCATCGATAGCTCCAACTGATAAGCAACTTCTCCACAACGTTCCAAAATCTTGAACGGACCAACATACTTAGGGGCAAGCTTCCCCTTGGCATAGAACCTTTTGACACCTCTGAGTGGAGTAACTCGAAGATAAACAAAATCCTCGGGTTCAAAGCTGAGATCACGACGACGATTATCGGCATAGCTCTTCTGCCTGGACTGAGGTATCTTCAGTCTTTCTCTGATCATGGCCACTTGCTCTTCTGCTTCTTGAATGATGTTCGGACCGAATACCGAAAGTTCTGTTGTGTCTGACCAATTCAACGGGGTTCTACAGACACGGCCATACAAAGCTTCAAATGGTGACATCTGCAGACTAGCTTGATAACTGTTGTTGTACGAAAATTCTGCACACGGAAAACTTTTATCCCAACGGGTAGCGTTAGCTAGAGCACAAGCTCTCAGCATATCCTCCAATATCTGATTAACTCTTTCAGTCTGTCCATCTGTCTGTGGATGATACGTAGTACTGAAATTCAGATGGGTACCCAATGCTTCATGCAAACTTTGCCAAAAACGAGAGGTGAACTAAGATCCTCGATCTGATACTATCTTCTTGGGCACACCGTGCAAACTGACGATTCTAACCATGTACAACTCATCCCTCCCAAGCGAAACGCCATCAATGGTCACCTAAAAACAACAGTTGAGCAAGGGTCAGTCCACGACTGAGCAAATTCATCAACATACAATAAACAATGTTAATTCAACAGTAATCAATAACACCATTATCATCACTTGTTCTCTTAACTTTATTTTCATGCTCATTCAAGCAAACCTCCTCTTTATTCTCACTCACAATCGTCAAATATTTTCTTTTTAATGTATCTCTACACTACATATCTACATGCACTTCTTTCGCGTTGTAATATCCCGGAAGTGAGTTAAGATTTGAATCGAGGAAGATTAATTTTTATTTCGGGAGAGTCGATTATTGGGAAGGATCAAGCGGGCGTCGGGAGGACTAATTGGATTGTTGTCGAGCTGCGATTTTAGAGGAAAAGAGCAATTTGCGGCAACTTGGGCTGGGCCATGGCCCATCTGGGTGGCCGACCAGGGGGCTCCTCCCAAACCCTAGCCGACTCCCCCTCCTCCCTTTCTCCTCCCACTCCCAACCGGCCGCCCCTCCTCCTCTCCCCTCTCCACCTCTCCACCTCCCTTCCACCCTCCCTTGCGCCTCTCCATCTCTCACCACCTCCATTCTTCTGTCCAAGGAGGAGAAGGAGCTCCCTTGCCCGACCAAGGAGGAAGAAGAAGGAGAAAAGAAGAGAAAGAAGGAGAAAAGAAGAGAAAGAAGGAGAGGAAGAGAGAAGGAAGAAGAGGGAGAAGAAGGGATCCTCGGCGAGGCGTGGTGGTCTTCATCCCCACTGCGTGCTCTCTTCGTTTGGCAAGGGTGGCAACGAGATCCCAAGGCAGCACCCAGCCGTGTCCGCGTTCTCGCGGTTGAGGTACTCTCGGCAGAACGTCATGCATGGGAGGGAGTAGGCATTGGGAAGCACGCACTACCTCACCACATTTATGCAATTGCTATTTAGTTTCGCCTCGGAATAAATAACTGTGTGGAGACTATCTATGGATGTTTTATGATGTTGGTTGTTGGTTTATTCATAGTCATGAGAATGATGTTAATTGTTTACAATCGTTAGATTATTTCATATGCTTGAAAGATTTGGATTATAGAATTAATAATAAATGCCATGGTCATCTGTTAATACCTCGATTTTGTTGTTCATACAAAGGAAGTTCTGTCGAATAATTTATAGAATGTTCTAGTTGGTTTAATTCTTGTAATATTCTAGGCTCATGTGGAGCTGAGGTGTTCTGATTGGTATCGGAGCAGAAATTGTGAGTCCGTGGTTAATGAAACATTAATTTTGACACACTAAGCACAGTAGGTTGGTTGGGTTTTTGCATTGCATTTACGTTTCCGTTGATATTATAGTTGACTTGTGCTTTAGTTGACTGTTGTGCTTATTGTTTAAATTAATTTGTCTTGTTTGTAATGGTTTAGAGATGGCAAGGGGTGGAGGTCGTGGTCGTGGTCGTGGCCGGCAGGGTGCCGGGCGAGGCCAGGCAATGCCCCACTGGAAGTCGAACTCATTGAGTGGGGAGGCTAGTCTGCAGGGTCAGAGGAAGAGGTTGCGTCCGCAGTGCAAGAGAATCAGGCCCCGCCACCGGTGCCTGTCGTCGCTCCCATGGTGGCTCCTGCAGCGGCCTCTGCAGCGTTTGCCATGGGGCTACATCAGTGGGATGCTTTGAGGTTGGACACCTTCGACGGGTCGAACACGCCGATTGGACGCACTATCGGTGCGACACATGGAGAGGCATTTTGGAGCTCTAGGATGACTTGAAATGAGGGCGCGATTCGTCGCCTTCCACTCAAGGCAGCGGATATCTGGTGGGAAGGAGTCCTGGCAGCTAGGACTTCTGCCCATGGTCCAGTTACTTGGGAGTTGTTTGTGGAGAAATTCCGGAGGAGGTTTTATCCTGCCTCGTTTGTGGAGAGGATGGAGGTTTCATTGCAAAGCTACAAGCAGGGCAAGATGACAGTGTCGGAATATGAGGCGGGTTTTAACAACCTGATCCGCTTTGTTCCGCGGTGGCTACCGACGAGTGGAGAAGGCCAAGAGATTTCGTAGAGGGTCGAGACAGGAGTTCGCCAGTTTTGGGACACTTTGGAGTGCGTGACTTTAGCTCCACAGTAGAGCAAGCTCGGGCATGGAACTTGAAATGCAGCTTGGGAAGATTTGCAGTACAGGAGGTACCATGGTCCCGAGAGGATGCAGTGGCGAATGGAAGAAGAGTTTTGGGGAGGAAGTGGGTCATCATGAAACCGGTTTACAAGAAGTTCAAGGGCCCGAATTCTTCCAAGTCCAAGTCCGCAAGGCCACAGTCATCCTCTTATTTTCGACCTTCGCGAGTGCTCCTAGATTGCGTCCGGTTCCAGGCAAGGGATGAAGTGTTTCAAGTGTGGTAATGAGCATCGTGCTTCGAGTGTTCTTGGTCGGGTTCTTGTCGCCCTTTGTGGTCGGGAGGGCCACAAGGCTTTGGTTTGTCGGCGGAATCTCGCCGGTGTGATCAAGTGGAGCGATCCATGCATCGGCCTGCGAGCGATTTCATCTCGGGGTTCGTCGAGATGTTAGCGGCCACTCCTACTCATCCTGGTCACGCGATCTTATCTTCCTTATCACGGGGTATTCCACCGCTGTGGTACTTTTGCCACGGTCCTCGCGCACCGTTTCGATTCACGGCACCTTGGCACCTCCTGCGATGCGCACCCCATACCAGTGTTGGGGCTCCTTCCGCCCCGGCGAAGTTTCTTATGCCATCTTGATGGCGAGTCGGCGAGTCGCCCCGATGTGGTGACAGTGCGCTCCTAGTGGACTCGATGGAGGCATTTGTACTTTTGATTCGGAGCTACTTTCTCTTTTGTTTCGTTAGAGTTGGTATCGAGCGATCCGGTGGAGTTCGAACTGATTTAGTACCGGTGCTGACCGTTTCTATGACCCTGCACTGTCTGCGCGCCCTTTCGAGAGGAACTAAAGAAGCAATTGGGCCGAATTAAGGGCGAAGGATCTTATTCGACCTAGCATATCTCCGTGGGAAGCTCGGTCTTATTTACCAAAAAGAAGGATGGTAGTTGGCGCATGTGTATCGATTACAGTGCACTCAACCGGTGACCATCAAGAATAAATACCCTTTACCTGTATTGAAGATTTATTTGATCGGTTGAGAGGGGCAAAGGTATTTTCAAAGATAGACCTTCAGTCGGGCTATAATCGATTCTGTCCGAGAAGAGGATATCGAAAGCAGCGTTCTCTACGAGGTATGGGCACTTTGAATTTAAAGTTATGTCTTTTGGACTAACGAATGCCCTATTTGCTTTCATGGAGACTATGAGCAGGATGTTGCATGAGTATTTGGATGATTTTATCGTCGTCTTTATTGATGATATCTTGATCTATTCAAGACTGAAGTTGAGCATGAGCGTCATCCGAGGATGGTGTTGGAGACGTTAGAGAAAATAGATTTTATGCCAAGCTTAAAAGTGCGAGTTACGGATGTCGAGGTGGGATTCTTGGGCATGTCATCAATGATAAGGAATATCGGTTGATCCAAGTAAAATCTCCACGATGGTAGAATGGGGAAGGCCGACTAACGCCAAAGAAGTGAGAAGCTTCCTTGGTATGGCGAGCTATTATCGGCGTTTTGTGCGGATTTCTCCATAATTGCGGCCGTTGTCCAAGCTCACATAGAAAGATGTGAAGTTTCGGTGGGATGAGGAGTGTGAGCGATTTTCTTATTTTGAAGGAAAAGCTAGTGATCTGCTTTGTTCTCACTATTCTGGCCGGGAAGCGATTCACAGCCTATTCCGATGCTTCTCGAGTTGGGTTGGGCTGTGTGCTCATGCAAGATGGTAAGGTTACGCTTATGCGTCTAGGCGGTGAAGAAACATGAGCGTAACTACCCAACACATGATTTAGAATTGGTCGCGGTGGTGTTCGCCTTGAAGCTTTGGAGGCATTATCTCTATGGTGAGTCTTGTGATGTCTTTACGGATCACAAAAGCTTGAAATACATCTTTACGAGAGAGACTCGAATCTAAGGCGAGAAGGTGGTTAGAGCTGATCAAGGATTATGATCTCACGATTCAAGATCATCTCGGCAAAGCCAACGTGGTGGTCGATGCTCTTAGTCGCAAGGCGACACCGCTGCGATAGATTGTCTAGTTGCGGATTTTGACCGCATGGGGATATCTTATTGCTATGCGATTCGGCTCATCTTTGAGATCCGCTTGATTTTAGAGTCGACCATTCCGAGCGTGTGCGGGGAAGCACAACAGAGTGACCGTTGTTGCAAAGAGTCGAGAGGCGTCTGAATTTGGGCAAGGAAGGAGATTTTAGTTTGGATGGGTGTGGAGCATTGCGATTCAAGGGGCGATTATGTGTGCCAGAAGCGGGAGTTAAGGATGACATCTTAAAGGAGGCACATCGCACTCATTATAATGCTCATCCAGAGAGAGCGAAGATGTACCGTGATTTGAAGCGAAATTTCGTGGAAAGAATGAAAGTGGATATCGCCAATTATGTAGCTTCTTGTGATGTTTGTCGTGAGTGAAGGCTGAACATAAATGTCTGCGCAGGTTATTGCAGCCTTTTGAGGTACCCCAATGGCCATGGGATGATATTTCTATGGATTTTGTTGTTGCGTTGCCTCGTTCACCGCGAGGTAAGGATGCATTTGGGTTATAGTGGATCGATTCAAAAATCGCACATTTTATTCCCATCCGCACGACTCATTCAAGCTAGTGATTTGGCTCCTATCTATTTGCGGGAGATTGTGAGATTGCATGGAGTGCCAAAGACCATCATTTCGGCAGGATGCCAAGTTCGTATCCAAATTTTGGGAGAGTTTGCAGAGTGCCTTGGGCACACAACTCCGCCGATCTGACTTTCCATCCTCGGGCGGATGGGCGATCGAGTGCACTATTCAAACCACGGAGGACATGTTGAGGTCATGTGTCCTGTCTTGGAAAGGTAGTTGGGAGGATCAATTGCCATTGGCAGTTTGCATACAATAACGGCTATCATTCGAGCATAAAAGCCGCTCCGCTTGAGGTTTTATATGGACGTAAGTGCAGTCACCTCTTTCTTTGAAGCCGTGGGTGAGAAGCGATTTTGGGACCGGACTGGGTGCAAAAGACGGTTGAACGAGTGGCCTTGGTGAGACAGATCTTTTAGCGACTCAAAGCGCATGCAGAGTTATGCGGATGTGAGGAGAAGAGACTTGGAATTTGAAGTGGAGATCGGTGCTCACGAGTGTCCCCACTAAAGGTGTTGTCGTTCGGTACCAGGAAGCTTAGCCGAGAGTGCGTTGGGCCATTCACGATCTTGGCTCGGATCGGAAGTTGGCATACCGCTTAGACCCACCGAGGCTATGCGAGGAGTGCATAACGCTTTTTCATGTGTCTATGTTGAGGAAGTTCCTTCGTGATCCAGAGCATCATGTTTCACTAGAACCCTAACCATTGACCAGATCGACATTTGAGTCTAAACCGGTGCACTCGAAAGATCGAAAAGAGTTGAGAACAAAACTTTGAAGCACGTGAAGGTACTTTGGTCGCGAGCATGAAGGAGGCCACTTGGGAAGCGGAGTCTCGCATGCGTGAGCTTTATCCGATTTGTTCATCTCGGTGCGCACCACGGTTACTAAGTTTCAGTCTCGGCTTTATTTCTTGAAGTTTGGAGTTTAGATTCGGGTCGAATCTGTTAAGGGGTAGAATGTAATATCCGAGAAGTGAGTTAAGATTTGAATCGAGGAAGATTAATTTTTATTTCGGGAGGTCGATTATTCGGGAAGGATCAAACGGAACGTCGGGAGGGACTAATTGGATTGTTGTCGATCTGCTGCAGTTTTAGAGGGGAAAGAGCAATTTGGCGGCAACTTGGGCTGGGCCATGGCCCATCTGGGTGGCCGGCCAGGGGCTCCCCCCCAAACCCTAGCCGACTCCCCTCCTCCCCTTTCCTCCTCCCACTCCCAACCGGCCGCCTCCCCTCTCCCCTCTCTCCACCTCTCCACCTCCCTTCCACCCTCCCTTGCGCCTCTCCATCTCCCCACCACCTCCATTCTTGCTGTCCAAGGAGGAGAAGGAGCCCTTGCAGATGCCAAGGAGGAAGAAGAAGGAGAAAAGAAGAGAAAGAAGGAGAAAAGAAGAGAAAGAAGGAGAGGAAGAGAAGGGAAGAAGAGGGAGAAGAAGGGATCCGCAGCGGAAGCGTGGTGGTCTTCATCCCCGCTGCGTGCTCTCTTCATTTCGGCAAGGGTGGCAGCGAGATCCCAAGGGCAGCACCCACTTCGCGTCCACCGTTCTCGCGCGGTTGAGGTACTTCTGGCAAGAACGTCATGCATGGGAGAGAGTAGGCATTGGGAAGCACGCACTACCTCACCGCATTTATGCAATTGCTATTTAGTTTCACCTCGAAATAAATAACTGTGTGGAGACTATCTATGGATGTTTTATGATGTTGGTTGTTGGTTTATTCGTAGTCATGAGAATGATGTTAATTGTTTACAATCGTTAGATTATTTCATATGCTTGAAAGATTTGGATTATAGAATTAATAATAAATGCCATGGTCATCTGTTAATACCTCGATTTTGTTGTTCATACAAAGGAAGTTCTGTCGAATAATTTATAGAATGTTCTAGTTGGTTTAATTCTTGTAATATTCTAGGCTCATGTGGAGCTGGGGTGTTACACGCGTATACCGGTATAGCGTGAATATTCACTCGTCAATGACACTCTCAAGCCCATCCTCCTTAAGTATGGAGGACCTCCTCCGCTTTTGTGGAGTTGTGATCAATATGATCACCTTCTCATATGCAATGATGGTTATGAATCTACCATTATTCATAGTTTCGTCAATATCATCATCGACCATCATTCTTATATCCAACAATATGAAATAATTCAAGACCATTCACGTTGCTTGCAATCAAAATAAAATATAAGCACAAACAATAATGGTAATAAGTGATAAAGAAATACAGTGATTAACCATTGATCACTGTCTACCATGCACTTGCCTCTTCTAGTTGCACATAACAGTTTGATTAGAGGATGACCACAAACCCTACACCACTCCTCCTATAGTAACCACCCAATCTCAATAACAAGCTACAACAGTACAAGAACGACAATTAAACGTCATTGCTCCTACATGTTTCCCAAATCCGCCACACTCCCCTTTACCGGACGGTCATCCCTTGTTGACCCGGTAGTAAAAAGGCATAACTTTTGACTCCCAAGTGCTATCATGGCAAACCACGCCATTTATGGAATCTACACAAAATTCCTCACAATTTATTAGTTGGCCATGATTCCTAATTAAAACATTTAACCCCTCATTTTTAACCCAAAATACAGTTTTGTCATCTTTTGGACAGCAGGATAACTACTTTCATAACTTGTGTTCTACCCAACCAAAATTCATGTTCTTGGATGTGAGGACCCCGGTTTATTTGACTTGTAATGCTTAGCCTTCCATTGGCCCTAGCACCACAAAACAAATAAACCAAGCCTCGAGATATGTGTGCTTCCCAGAAATGCAGCATACATACCCCGTTACAAAATCATGCATCAATTCCATACATCTCATAACATTAATCATAACAAAAGACATACATAATAGAGTTATTACACAAGAAGGCCGACCGGCCAAACAACATCAAAGTAACATTAACAGCGGAAGCAAAAGTGCCATAAGATGGCTATAAACAAAATTCAACTGGTTAGCCATAACCCACAAGGCAACCAACCGGACCGCCAAGCTAGTCGTCCAACCCGCAGCACATCTCACAAAAAGGGAAGCCCTTGGGGCTCACCTTCTTCCTCTGCAACAAAAAAATATTAAGCAAAGCAGATGAGTACAAAAATTGTTTTTGTACTCGCAAGACTGACGTGTGGAATAGCAGACCTATCAATATGCTACATGCAAGCTTATTTAAGTGGAGGTTGTATGTCTCATTTTGTATAAAGCCAACTTTATTTGCAATAATGTAGTACGTTTCAAAAGCAAGTTTGCAATCAGTTTTTATTGAATGAAATAACACGGGATACAATAAGTACAAGAGTAACCACCTATTGGTGACTAACCCAATAGCCACCACACATAGCACGAATCCCAGACTCGTACCACCCATCACGTTTTAATTAAAATGTTGTAGTCTAACTCTTGAAAAGCTTACCCAAGCGTGTCCATAACCTAGGACGAGACTATTCGAATAGTTTTAACCCTGCAGGGGTGTACCAATGTACCCACACTTCAGACCGCCTTATTGCCAAGCTATTAAGCACACTTCCTTTGGTATGCTGGCACGGCTAAGTCTTACGAGACGTTTCTAATGGAATGCGTTAATTAAGAGTCGCACGTATGGGGTTAATCCTTAGTGACCAGCCGGCAAAAATGAGCCACTAGGACCACACGTTGTGGTGGAGTCAAGTAAAGCCGGGAGTCATTAGCCATTTAGGGTAACGCTAGCCGGACATTACAAGACCCCGGTCGGGGTGGAGGACCTAGAAAGGGACCACCCCGGTCACGCCTTTGTGATCCTTTTTCTCTATAAACTACAGCCAGCGACTCATTAATTAATGCCTCCCAAAGTACTAAATCAAGAGAGGTCTCATACCCTCTAGTGTGGTTAGCACGCACAAAAATGCCTGGATAACAGATACTCACAAGAAGTTCGGTCCTTAATTGACTCGGGCACCATTCCAGTCACACTCAAAAGCACACCAACATACCATTGTGCCCAAGTCTAAATCATTTTGTTTTCAGTTTTAGTTTTTACAAGTAGACATGGCACAAGGCTGAAATCATAAGTGATAATAAGTTTTATGTGATCAAGGCTATCGACAAGTCGATAACCGCCCATTTGTACCGGAAACTAAGCATGGCTAAGCAATTAATTCGCAAACTACTAAGTGACAAGAGCTCATCCAACGAGCTCTAAATCACAGCAATAACCTAGGCTCATGGTAGTAAAGGATAATCATTTGTCTAAGGAAATGCATCTACTAGGCCAACTATCGACAATAGTTAAAGCAAGATAGCAATGCATACATAGAAGTTGTAAACAACATAAATACTTAAAATACTGGGATTAACATAATCAAACTGCTTGCCTGGTTGTAGATCACTTTCTTGCTGCAGAGGATTCACTCACGTGAACAATAATTCCTTCGGAACCTAACGTGAAAAGGCGATAATCAAATAAGAACAAGAACTCCAAACAAAACTCAACAGAAAAAGTTCTCCAAATACCATGAAATTCATATAGCAGCAAGATTATGATTTTAGACAATTTTAGAAACAAAAAAACACTTCATTTGGACTTAGCATGCAAAAGTTATAGCTAAACTAAGTTCTCTCAGCCTGAAAAATCATAATTAAATTAATTTCGGTTACTGTTCATGGCAAAAAATTTTAGAATGATCTGGAACTTGAAATTTTTATGGTAGGTAGATAAGGTCATCCTAACAACAGCAAAACTGAGTTTGCACAATTTGGAGTTGAAATGAATTAGTTATGATTTTTCTAAGTTCTAAAACTAGCAGATCATTAATTTCAGTGGCAAGAATCATAAGAAGACCTATTCTATATTACAGTACATCCCTAGTGGGTTTTAACAAAACTTAGTTTGCTCAGTTTGGAATTACGGAGAATAAGTTATGCATTTTACAAATTTTTAATAAATTTCTAGACAACCCTTTTCACTAAACAAGATCATGCAGTTTATATCATTTTCTGCTACACCACAGCCTAAATTCATTCTCAGATTAAAGTTCATTCTATAACAGAACTAAAGCAATTGGAATCATTCAAAAAGGAGCTAAAATGACAAAGTTATGCACTTTTGAAATTTGAAACATTAAAAGACTTAGAAAATTTGAGCTCTCGGGAGGTCTAATTGAACTGACGGCAAAGGGGAGGTCGTGGCCGTCGATCCTTCATCGCACGGCTATGGACCTCGAAGCACAGTGCACCACACGGCGCGCACAAGGGAGGTCTGGGCCGTTGAGATCCGATCCAATGGTCCAGACGAGGGGTAGCACAGAGCACGCGGAGGAACTACTCGCGCCTAACGGAGGTCGTGACCGTCAGATCAAGATCTGGCGGTCCCGAGCACTAGGGGAGGTCTGAGCCATTAGATCTAAATCTAACGGTCCGGAATTGCGAGGAGGTCCTAAAACTAAATCTACGGAGGGAGGTCTGGACGGCTAAGATCTCACGGAGGAGGTCCTCAACGGTCTAGATCTCCAGAGGGAGGTCTTTAACGGTCACGATCAAGCGTGGGAGGTCCTGGGCGGTCGAGATCAAGCGAGGGAGGTCCTTAACGGTCAAGATCTCACGGGGGAGGTCCTGAACGGTTAAGATTTTCCGATGAGGTCTTAACAGCTAAGATCTCTAGGAGGTCTAGGCCGTTAGATGGAAATCCAACGGTCCAGAGCTATGGGGAGGTCCTCAACGGTTAAAGATCTAATCGGAGGAGGTCGGAAAGGTGAGATCTGAAGGAGGGAGGTCTTAGACGGTCAAGATCTCCAGGGGGAGGTCTTGAACGACCCAGATTCAATTGAGGGAGGTCCGATGTAACAGGGTTTTAGCGGGAGGAGATCTGGACGGCTCAGATTAGACCTAAGGAGGTCCTGAACGGTCCAGATCGACGTGGAGGAGGTTCGGGGTTGTCTTTATAAAAGACCCGGGATGGTCTTTTACAAAGAGGACCCCCAAAGGTAGTTTCGAAGGTTTTCTTTACAAAAGACCAGGGGTGGTCTTTTGCAAAGAGGACCTCGGGGTGGCTCCGGAGTGGTTTTTATAAAACGACTAAGGGAGACCTTTTTGCGAAGAGGACCCCAAGGAGGTCCGAGAGTGTGGTTTTGATAACACGCCCAGGGGTGGTCTTTTTGCAAAGAGGACCTCGGAGGAGGTCTTTTGCAAAGAGGACCCCAAGGTGGAGGGTGATCCTAGCGGCTCAGATTAGATCCCGGACGCCTGGACGCATCGAGATCCAACCGAGGGAGGTCGTGAGCACCACGGGTTGTACGGAAAGGATCTAAGGGTCCGATCTAGCCCTAGGAGGTCCTCAATGGTTGAGATGCAACCAGGAGGTCCGGGACTAGGATTTTTCGAAACGACCCAACGGTCGATCTAAACTTGGGAGGTCTTTTACGGTTAGGATTGATCCAATAGGTCCAGCGATCGAGCGATTTTATCGAAACGGCCACGGCTCGGATCTAGCTCGGTGGTCTTAGACGGCCATGATTAACGTGGGAGGAGGTCCTAGCGAATTTCGGGAAGTGATCGACGGCTAAGTTTTAACTCGAGAGGTCTTAAACGTGCGGGTCACTCAAGGAGGTCGGCGGGAAGGTTCAGGCGGGTTTTGCCGCGACGACAACGGAGGAGGAGGCCCACTCGCGCGAGAGGCCTCGCGATTCCGGCAACCAATCATTGGCTACCGGGCTGTCCGAATCTTACGCGACAAAAGCCCGAGCGTCTAAACGAGCTCACCGCCGGCGATGGGAAGCCTCGCCGGCGAGAACCAAGGACACGACTGAGTTCCAAATAACGTCAAGAACCTAAAGGACGTGTCTCGGCGTGCGGCGGCGTTTTGAATGCCGGCGAGCCGAGAATAGCGAGGCAAGGTTTTCGCAAAATCCGAAAATGGTGGAAACGAGCGTTACGAGCTAAGCCATTTAGACCTAGGGCTCTACGGGACAAAGGCGAACTCACCCGAGTGTAGGGAAGGTCCAGAGCAGCACGGAGGAGCGCTGGCGGCGGAGCAGATCACCGGAGTCGAGGAAGAAGGAGGTGCTCTCTACGAATCAGATCTCCCGCAACGCTGGTCAACCTGTGAGAGGCAAACCAGAGAGATTAGGAGAGTTCCTAGGTTACCAGAGGACAGAGGAAGAGAAAGGAACCACTTTGAACCACTTTGGAGCTCCAAGGGTGACAATGGTGGTCCGAGATGTGGTGTTCTGGGTGCTCGAGTTTGAGACCCTTCACAACCGAGGGAGTTCAAGCACAACAAAGAGTGGAGAAAGAAAGGAGAAAGGAGGTCTCGGGCTATTCATAGCCGGGAGCTTGAACAAGGGCTAGGGCAACCTCATCGGGAGCATGAACCATGCCCTGCCATGGACCTGCTCGATTTGACAAGGCGGGTAGGGGTGACTTTTTTAGGGCAAAGGTATCGACACAATTAATGCATGGCAGAAAGGAGCCGTTGACAAGGAAAAGGTGACCTCTCATCGCTCCCAATCGCTCTAGTCCCGACAAACGCAGCGCATGAAAAACCAAGAAGACCGGACTCAAGGAGGTCGGGAGGAAAAAACAGATCGAGGGGGTCCGGACGTCCCAGATGTGCTCGGGGTGGTCCTGGACGTCCCAGATCACCCGAGGTGGGGAGGTCCTTTCCGGGTGAGGAGGTCCTGGGGAGGTCGTGGGCCTTTAGATTGGGATGGCGGCCACGAGCACCCCAAACCTCGGAGGCTAGCGCACTGGGAGGTCGTGAGTCTCACGATCACAACCGACGGCTCACGCGCGCGCGGACAGAGACGATGGGACAAGCCACTGTGCAATTCTCAGCGCACGCCATCCCCCCCGTGCCTGAGTAAGAAGAAGAACAGGGAGGAGGCCTGGGGCCGCACGATTAGAAGTGAACGGCCGGGATCAACTAGGGCCCTCCGGAGGTGGGAAGAGGTAGGGGAGGTCGTGGTCGTTGGATTGAAATCCAACGGCCCACAACGCACGCCGCTTGAAAGGAGTGAGGCGCACCGAGCCGGGCTGGGTCGGACCGAGAAAGAGAATGGGCTTGAGCCTGACTTTAGCCCGAGGAACAGTGCACCTGGTTTGAGTTTGAATTAACAGCTGAGACTTTGAGGATTTAATTGAGGTAGCAAATCTACTCCAAAAATTATGAAATTTTAACTGGAGGTTGCTGAGTTTAGGATTAACCTCCCATAAAATTTCCAGAGACTTTGGTGCATAGAATTTTCTCAAGAAATTCCAGAAGGTTATTTCAGAGGTTTGACCAGGGTTTGACTTGCCTCTAAAATGTTTCAAACAATTTCCAAAAATTAGGAAATAATTCAGAGGTGTCACCAAGCAACCCTAGGACCAAGGAAAACTATCCCCATAGGCTGATCACAAGGTTGGGCAAGAATGTTTTTGGCAGACAAGGTTTTCGATCAGAGTGACTTGTGACTTGTAATCCCATAATTCTTTTGCAAGAACTCTTTAGGACATACAAGAATTTCAAGATGTAAGAAAAAGTTTTAATTTCTACTCATTTTCTTACATTTCGAACGCAAGCCAAAACGTGGGATGTTACATTGGACTCTCTAGAATCCTTAGACAGTTATCTATACTTTTCATGTAGAGCAACAACCCTAATTAGTCCATCTTCTAATTTTAATCTACAGATTAATGCATGCTGCCAAAAGTCGACAATTTTCCAGACAACAGGCTTACAAAATTCGTAACTTGAAATTTAATCATCCGATCGACATGATTTAATATTCTACAGAAAGCTATCGAGATCCTCTACAATTCTCTAGGAGACAAAATTCCCAAATTTCGCACCAACCGGTACCCGAATTTACAGTATAAGAAATTAGCAATGTAAACCAATCTAGTTCCCTCTCTAATCTTGTTTTTAATCACTAAATAAGAAAAACAAAACAGCGGGGAAGACTTGATCATCACCCTTGGAGACTACGACGAGGATCATCGTTTTTCCTGTGGAATCCTCTCTATCTTTCTCTCTTCCTTCTTCCTCTCCTCTTGTTGATCTTCCTCTTTCCCCCTTGATTTGGCGGTGCATGCAGCAACAACTACTCTCTCTCTCCCCCTCTCTCTCTCTACTGTTCCAACGATGATGGAAAAGTGCAAATTAGGAAGCACAACCACCACACCAGCGCAACATGGAACTAGCCACACGATCGAACACATGCATGCTTATGCAAAGCAAGGATTCAGCATGCAAGAATTATCTAGCAGTGGCATGCGCGTGCACGTGCGGCTAGCTTGTAGCGTGCAGATGCAGGAGACTACCAAGCAAGAGGCAGGGGTGTCGGAAGCTAGTAGCAGGCTAGCGCACAGGGCAGGTAGGAGGCCGGCTTGGGGAACACGACCACGGATGGCGCTGTAGGGTTCTGCCAGCAGGGGCCTGGCGGCTCGGCGTTAGGGCAAGGGCGGCTAGGGTTGCAGCCCCTCCTCTCCATCTTAAACCTGGGCTCTCCCACTTGGGCTATTGGCTGGAGGCCCACTACTCTCCCCAATCCACCGAATTCTGAAATTTTCCACTATTAATTATATTTATTTTCCTTTTAATTCTTTTAGTTACTCAATTGTTTAAATAGGGTATCATAGGTCAAACCAGCTATGGGTTGCCAGTATGACCGAGCAAAGGCAGGTGGCTAGACTAGCCGAGGGCTGGACTGGCCATGGTGAGTTTAGACACATTGGGTGTGCTAGATTATGTGGAATTGGCCAAAGTCATGGGATTAGTGCATATGTATTGCATGATCCATGTTTTGGCTAATGTGATTCAAGTTGCCAAGAACTTGTGCCCGTAATTGATTTCTTGGTCTATTGTTGTGTAGGGATGTTGGAGTTAACTACAGTCAACAGCGAGGATGATCGAGACTTGGTTTGGTGAATTCAAGGTCCAGAATGATTGAGGATGCTAGTTGAAGTGGTTAGTCTTAAGCAAGGCACAAGATGGACAAGAATGACACGAATGGGAAGTTTGTTGCAATGGGTCACATATCAAGTTGTTTGGCCCAGTGTAAGTGTTGAGGTCATCCAGTGGGAGCCAGATGAGAGAGACTTGCTGGTAGGAGAAAATTCATTAATGAACCTATGCGTGGCGAAACATGGGATTTCTTCATAAGTTCAGACTCGATGAAGGCTGAACGATTGAGAAGGGATATTTTTGTGTATCTTCATAAAAAAAAACTAGGTTGGTAACCTTGAACAAACCATGACGCTTCACGACACAAAGGAGAATCATTTAGGTCATTAGAAGGACAAGATCACGAAGAGAAAGATTTGGAAGACCCAGATTGTCATCCGCTTTGAGAAGCGTGTGTGAGTGTGAGACCCAGTTGTGTGTGGGCTTAATGAGTGACCATTAGGGTTTTCTCTCTAGAACTAGCCTCTACTATATAAGGGGATGGTGTAGGATTTGCACATCCATCCATCAAGCTTTGGAAAGCCTAATTTTGAGATTTGGGGGAAGTGGAGAGAATAGAGGAGGCTAGGGTTTGAGAGAGATGTATTGAAATAAAAATTATGGGATTGGTTGTTTATGAGTGAGCTTTTGTCCTCCATGATGGAGTGGCTATAAACCTTTAATCCTCAATATCAACCCAATGATATTCATACAAAGATGAGTTCTCTCTTGTTCTTACTCTCTCTCTCTCTCTCTCTCTCTCTCTCTCTTGTGATTTTGGGGTTCTTGTGTTCTAGGGGTTTTGCCTTGGTCTTTTGCTATAATCTAGCTTGGTAGGATGTGTGGTCGTTGATCTATGGTTATCTTGACCATCTTTCATCCACAAGTAAGTTTCTAGATCAAGTTTAGGTTTCCCCCTAGTTTTGTGCCTTCTTGCTCTCAATCGATAAATTCATGGAACCTTGGCTATGATTTGTCAATGATTGGTACACGGGGTTCCCTGTTGAGCTTATCTAGGGAAATGATTTGAGAGCATAATTTAAAAAAAGACCCTTTATTGTTGTGGATATAATGAATGTATAAGAATACAATGAGAATATTATAGGATTGATCGTATGGAGTCGTTGAATGATGAACATGTTATTACAGAATACGTGGTCTACCCCCTTTATAGCTATTAAAGGGGTGGTAGTTAATGCCAATAAAGATACCTATTATCTTCACACACGTTCCTCTATTGAGTCTTGAACTGTCACGTCTCTTAGCCAACTATCGTAAGGTGCCAAATGCACCAATAACCGCTCTCACGTTAGTCATGTGGGGAATTGTCATGTCTCCTGACCAGTTTGTTGGTCGGGGATGGTCCGAAACCATATGGCTAGTTAGGTGGTGTCCATAGCTGGTCGTTTCATGACTGAAACTGGTATGCGACCAGTTGGGCCATTGTAAAGGCAATTAGATTTCCTTTTAAGTATTGGCTATAGGTTCATAATCGTTATAGAATAAGCCTCTAATCTTTGGGTCTGTCTTTGATAAAGACTCTGACTTTGATCGAAAAGGTTGACCTGGTAAAGAATCCTCTTCAATGATCGTCTCATTCTTCGATTGGAATAGGTTCCTAAACCTTTTTATAGAGCTTTGTATGAAATCTTAGGTGATTTGGATCTCAAGATCAAAAGTTAGGTCATTTTGTGGATCCTTCGTCATGCTATTTTTTTTCTCTTAGGTGGGGGAGCGATCAGATTAGCCTCCAGGTGCGGTTAGACCGCCGGTTGCTTGCCGATCAGACCGGCCGAGGGGTGTTGAAGTATGATTTCTAGGGTTCAGCTCAATTCTTCTACTGTGATTTTGATACCTTAATGTTCATACCTTCCCATACATGGGCATACCTATAGTGGTTGATGTGTGTTCAGTTAAACAACCAATTTTTTTGCCAAAACCACTATTAGTCCGACAACAATCTAGCTTTGTCTAGTTGGTCATTGGGTTTTTCTCTCAGAGTCCAGATCTTGAGTTTGAATCCTCCCACCATCATAATTTTGTTTGTTTTCTCTTTTAGTTTAATTGGCATAAAAGTTATTGAGATCTTGTTTTTTTGGTTGTTTCTTAGGATTTCAATAACTTGTATATTTTTTGAACAACTTATACCTTTCATTCTGGAAAATAAATATAAAATAATGCATTTTTCCAATGTATTTCAAAAACCTGTAAGACCTATAAGTTTAGCAATTTACTATTTTATGTTCTCACATTTTTCATCTCCCCTATAACTTTTTCAAAAACAATATTGCATCTTCTACGAAGATAACACCACTAACTTGCTACATACCACCTTTTAAATTATTTCGAGATGTTGTTTTTAGCATGAGCAATTTGTACATTGATTTTTGCTAATCCTTGGCATTTTCCATTGAATAAAATTTTATTAACTTCAAACACCTATCCTTGAAATCCTTGGTCCGACACTATTCACATAGCTATTGGAGTGAAAGGGGAGTTGAATACCAAATGAGAAAAAGTGGGCATATTTCAGTCCAAAAGGAAAACATGTAAAATCGTTGACTAACTAATTAGTAACATCGTAAATATAATTTTATCTGAAAAATGACATAATTTAAAATTTGCCTTTGTTGGTTTTCTTTTGTAGAAGAATATGCTATGTACTATTTGTTTTGCACCTCCTCTAAAAATAACATTTTTTTTCATCTCAATAGTCAGTGAAATATACACTTTGTTACTCACTGTGCAATTTTGTTATACTAAATGTATGTACAATCCAAAATTCCAAGCATTATTGTCGGTGATTAAGAATATTTGTAAATCAGCTGTTTCTGTTTGGACAAGGATGAAGAAAGAGGGCCGATTCATTTGTGCAACTAACAAGGGAAATTCCTTGCTTTTTCATGATACTAGTATCATTACCGTGCATTGCAACGGATTTTAAATAAAACATAATATAAGTTATAAACTTATAAAACCAATATATATAAGGTAATTATTCCTACAAATGAAATTTTTGTGCATAATTTGCATCCAATCAATAAGCCAATTTTATCACAAATCATAAACACAAATAAGCTAATTATGCACAGAAGATCTTTCAAATATCTTATACATGTGTGCACATATTTATCTATAAAAGATCTCACCAACTTAAGAGGGGGTAGATGGCAGATTTACCACCACCACGAAGTCCTTTTTTATAATAGTAAAGATAACTAATAATTTGAAGAAAGGAAATTAGCTAACACTACGAAGATATATCTTTAAAGATATAACAATAACAAGGTTGATGCGAATCTACTGTTTCAAACTTTGTTTCTCACCGAGCCATGTCATCAAAATAAACGCTAGCTATTGGATCTGGTAAAAAAAAAAGTCATGGCCATAAGGGTCTTAACAAGAGACAACTCTTGCCTAACCTTTAGAAAGTTATGCATGTGTATCTTAACTTCGCCGTTCGCACTTTGCCTAACCCTTGGAAAGTTATGCATGTGGACCAGTCAACACAACAGCTGTCCAGTCCTTTTCAGGTTCTGCACACTTATAAAGCAGGAGGACCGTCACCACTGTCTGAAGGAAGTTAGTCCCTATATTTGTCAATTTCAATTACTTCCACAACACAAGCTCCAATTTTTCTCAGGTTTCATAAGCTAAACACTCGTGGCCACTGCTGGAGATGAGCATCTTTGAGGCACTATTTTATCTCATCCTTCTTGTGTTCATTGGGGCTCCAACCGTGCAAGCATCCGGTGTCGTAGCAAGCCAAGATGGCAATAGAACTCATCCCTCCACTGGCATGCTCCCTGTCCCTGGTTGTCGGAACAGCTGCGGCAACCAGACCTTTGACTACCCTTTCGGTATCGGCTCCAACTGCTTCCGGAATCCTGATTTCAATCTTACCTGCGACGACACTGTGCAGCCCTCCAGGCTGTTCCTCCATGACAGTGCCATGGAGGTCGTCGGTGATATTGATGCTATTACTTATGGTGACACCAACTACAACCCCCTTTATAGGAATTTCAAAGTCGCCTTTTCCCGTGCCATCTCCATGAGGCCTGGTGTCAACTTTTACAACATGTCCGTGAAAGCTAGACCTTTCAGTCTTGTGTACCCCAGTCTAAATATCACCGGCTGCGACTTCGATGTTTACCTGTTCAACGAGGACACAAACACGCGCGTGCTGTTTTGCACCGTCACCTGCCCTGATGAACAAATTACAGACACGGTTGCCAGGCAGGACTGCAACGGTACTGGATGCTGCTCCGTGTATGTACGCAGTCCTGTACACGCCTTCCAGCTCCAGTTTGTCCTTCACAACAAAACCAGGCTCCGAGTAGGACACCCTAACCGAAGCTCCCTTTGGGATAGAATCAATATAACTACTGTCTTTGCGATGGTTACGTGGACTATCGTGGATCAACCGACGTGTGCCAGCACCTTGAGTAATAGGATGACCAACAATGCCTGTGTCAGCAGGAATAGCAAGTGCTATGATAATATTGTTTTCTCAGATGTTGGCTATCTCTGCGATTGCGAGGATGGGTATGGAGGCAACCCATATATTCACAATGGCTGCTCGCGTGATAAAGGTACTTATTTACAAGTTGCACAATCTTGTTTTGTATATATGCAGATTACATACACGCCTCCACCTTTAGATTGCCTCACGCTTCATCTTTTGTATGCAAATTACATACACGCCTCCACCTTTAGATTGCCTCACCATTCATGTATATTCTGTGGTACCCCGGCCTACTCGTAGTGCGGCTCATGTGACCCATGTGGAGTTATATGGTAGGATTAGTCCTATATTGCTTGTCTAAAATGAGTTGTAATAGTGTATAATGCATGTGAAGTTCAAACATAGCACATTCGGGTTAACCCTTTTACACAAAGTAAGAACAAAAGTATAAGTGAGGTGTTATGTGTGTGCGGGTTCACCCTACGGTAAGCTGGGCATTGAGCGGATTTTAAGCCAGAGTGTTACATGTTCTCATTTGGGGTTCGATTTCTATGTGAGAGGTGGTGATGAGGTGGCAGTGGTGTGTGGGTTATGTAGGAATAGTGTGAAGTATGAAGTAGAGAAAATATGGAGGTGTATGTTACCTTAGTCATGCCATCTAAATTTTGTGAATCTCGTAATAGTTAAGAATCATCTGCAGGATTTTATCAAGTGGCTACCTTCCCTTAGCTGGCTTGAAAATTCTCCAAAGATTAACCACTCATGAATTTTTTTTTTGTCGATTATAGGGTATAATCCAATTCAACAAAAGGTGAATTGCCGTCGGTCATGTGGGGACATCCAAGTTCCATTTCCTTTTGGCCTGGAAGAAGGTTGTTTTGCAAGGAAGCTATTTCAGCTCAACTGCACAAATGCAACATCCTCTAGCCTCCAATTTGATGACGAATATCAGGTGACATATATAAATATCAGTGAGGGGCTTGTGGACATTAAATACACATCTTATTATGAACAGCAGCTATTTAAGGTGCATGTATCTAAGGAACCCGAACTCTATATTGGTTCTGGGGAATCATCCTCTGTGCTATGGGCTGTTGCCAATCTAACTTGCCAAGAGGCAAAGCAGAACAGCTCTGGATACGCATGTGTTAGCGCCAATAGCACATGCTTGGGCGTCAACTCAACAGATGATTACATTGGTTATCGATGCAAATGTATGTCTGGCTTTCAAGGAAACCCTTATATTCCACTTGGTTGTGAAGGTACACGCTCTCTCTCTCTCTCCACGCTAGCGAATAGACCTGAATTTATTTGATACTGGACGATCGTTCGCAAGCTTTCCGAAATGACATGCCAACTGATTTTGGTTCTATATCGTATAGCAATAGACCAATATACATACTGATAATTCTGAGCATTATATTGGTACACATTTTTATTGAACACTAACATAGAGATGCTGTATGTGCATTCCGTACATTAAGATAAGGTTTTTTTTTGTGGAGAACACTACATTAAGATAAGCAGTCATCACAACCAGAGGCAGGCTTCATGGAGCCAACATGCAGCCATTGTCTTCACCGTGAAATTTCATCAAAGGTTCAAAAAAAAAAACCTTCAAAACGCTATCCGAAGCAAAGGTCAGATTTATTAAGGGGTGGAAGCGGGGGTGGAGCCAACAATGAGTCATGCTCTAGGCTAGGCCAACTCTCTGTGGTCGAAGTCTTCTATTCATTTGATTTTTTTTCGCAATATCTTAAGGAGACTTCTATGGACTTTTGGTTCTAGACTTCGGGCTATAGCCTATCCAGCCCGAGGCATAGATCCGCCCCTGGGTGGAAGTAAAAGCAAACTATCCATCCTGATGAACTGAAACTTGAGCAAGAATACAAAAGAATGGGAAAAAAAAAACAGGCACAGGCACCTACGTCAGCTATGTAGATTGCAGAGCAGCCACTACCGCATCGCCTCCACAGTCCACCCTCACTAGCCCGGGCTGCGCTGTGACTGCACATCAGTCAGCACCTGCATTCATATTTTACCGAAGAATGATGTAAGACGGAAAAACCATACCGTTCTTAGTTATAGAAAGAAATCTTGAAACATAAGGTAAATATGAAACTGCATTTCTCCTCGGATACCCCAAAGCAAGCGTGATGTTTTTTTACCAGGAAGTTTACAATGTCCAATAGTAGCTGAAAAATAACAAATTCTAGTATCAGCTGAAAGCTTTGCACAAACAACGTAACTACAAATGATATGGAATAACATTATTTTCCATTGTAAATTTCCCTCTCACTTTAGCCATGTGTTGCAGATATTGACGAGTGCCTGATACCAGGCATTTGTAAAGGAATTTGCCATAACATTATAGGAAGCTACTATTGCACCGAGTGCCCAAGAAAAACAGAGTATGACGTTACAACTATGAAGTGCACGTCAACAAAAAAGCAAAGTCTTCTACTAGGTGACTTCTATGCTACAATTCCATAATTAACTCTATATAAAAATAATATGTGGCTTTTTTAGAGGAAAGTAATACATGGCTGACTAGCGTAGTCATTGCAGGTATTGCCATCGGGCTTAGTGTTGGCTTGATCATTCTACTACTCATCTTGAGTACAATATTTCTTATGCATAGATGGAAAAGGGACATCCAAAAGCAACTACGAAGAAAGTATTTCCGAAAGAACCAAGGTCTTCTCCTAGAACAACTGATATCATCGGATGAAAATGCAAATGACAAGACCAAGATATTCTCCTTGGTAGAGCTTGAAAAGGCAACAAATAACTTTGATCCTACACGTATACTTGGTCGTGGAGGGCATGGAATGGTGTACAAAGGCATCTTATCTAACCAACATGTAGTGGCCATAAAAAAGTCTAAAGTCATTGAGCAAGGTGAGATCAGTCAGTTCATCAATGAGGTCGCTATCCTCTCACAAATAAACCACCGAAATGTTGTAAAGCTCTTCGGATGTTGCCTTGAGACTGAGGTCCCACTACTAGTATATGACTTTATCCCTAATGGTTCATTATTTGAAATTCTCAAGGCTAATCAAAGTAGCAACTCTTCTTTGTCCTGGGATGATTGCTTAAGAATTTCCGCAGAAACAGCTGGAGCACTTTATTACCTCCACTCAGCAGCTTCGGTATCAATCTTTCATCGCGATGTGAAGTCCTCTAACATACTCTTGGATGGGAATTATACAGCAAAAGTATCAGATTTTGGCGCATCAAGGTTGGTTCCTATAGATCAAACCCATGTTGTTACAAATGTACAAGGCACATTTGGATACTTAGATCCGGAATATTATCACACTGGAAAGTTAAATGAGAAGAGTGATGTTTATAGTTTTGGAGTAGTACTTGTAGAGTTGCTGCTTAGAAAGGAGCCTATTTTTACAAGTGAATCGGGGTTAAAGCAAAACTTATCCAACTACTTCCTTTGGGAGATGAAGATGAAACCGCTTGCTGAAATAGTAGCTGCCCAAGTTCTCGAGGAAGCAACGGGGGAAGAGATTAATGATGTCGCAAGTCTTGCAGAGATTTGTTTGAGACTTCGAGGCGAAGAGAGGCCTACTATGAAACAAGTGGAGATGACATTACAGTCCGTGCGATCGAAAAGGTTGCAATCATGTCAAATTGTTCCAAGAAATGAAGACATGCAGCCTTTGCAAATTGGACAAAGCCAAGCCACCCGTCAGTCGTTGACTGTTGGAATCGATATGGTGGACAGAGCTAATGTAGCTTCTAAAAGGAACCAAAACTGCTACAGCTTGGAGCAAGAGATTATGTCATCAGCAACTCTACCACGTTAGATTGTCAGGTTTCCAATATTATGTTCAACTGTCTCGTTTTTTTCCCTTCTTAAGTGCTATGCAATTCTTCTCCTTCCATGAAGAGTATTATATACTCTGTAGTGCACTTATTTCAATAATGGGTGTTTTCAATATTCTTTACATATTAATAAAATCTGAACACACTATCAAACTGTCATTCCATGGTGCTGTTTTATTATTGAACTCACGATTGGGCAGGTTGGTTTCAGTTGGTGCAGGCTTGCATTGGTTATCGATGCAAATGTTTGTCTGGCTTTCAACGAAATCCATATATATCCTAAATGGCTGTCAAGGTTCTCTCTCTCTCACACACACAAGGACATGTATAATTCTTAAAAAAAACATTAACATTGGATTTCAATGGTAGTAACTATTAGCAATCAGGAATTCCAAGCATTTATGTTCGATTGAGATTCTAACCTTTTTGTTTACCACTTGATTGTGTTTCAAAAATTAAGTCATTACAAAACAGCAGGGATTTGTTTTGGTGAGGCTTCCCGAATTTCATGTTTCAACAATAGAGGTCTATAGATTGCTATTATTGGGAAATTTATGTTTGATGTGGAAATTTTCTGACATTTCAAGTGTCCAAATGTTCTTTGAAAACTTTGAGGTCTCATGCATGAATCAACCAACTCCAACGTCATGCCCGTGTTAGGGATTTTTTGCAACATCCAAAAAATCCCAATTTTTGGAAAAATGTACTAAGAGTAAACAAGTAAACAATTTTGAGCATGTTTATATATGGAAAAAAAATTGAGCATGTTTTTCAATTTTTCAAATAAATTACTGCATTTACATATAAACAACAGCTTGAAAGAATTTTCGAGAAAAATTCAGCATTGATAAAATTATGAAAAAGTTACATAAGAAACCATAATGTGTTAGGAGCCTTCACAAAAAATTTAACAATTTTTGGAGCCTATTTGCCATGATTAACAATTTGGAAACCCTTCAGTCACTTCAAAAAGTCGAAAACCTTTATTTTTTCCACCACCTCATTTGGGCCGAATCTGCCCAGCCCAACTCTCCGCGCATCGTCTCAACCTAGCGCAGCTGCACCTACACAATTCGCTTCCCCTCTTGCTGACATCGTGACCCTACCCGTCACATGGCTTTATCCATCTCACCTTCATTTCCGCACTGACACTGCCGTACTCATTGCTCTCGCCCATTGGGTTCGACCGTCACCCACTGTCACAGCCCCAATAATTAAAATGGATTAATATGTATTTCATTAGCATGCATTTTGATTTCAAAACATTTCCATAATATATTGTACTTGGAAAATCTAATTTGGGGTGAACATACACATCAAAATTCAAATTTCAATTCGAATCAGTTATAGAAAGTTGTGATCATCATCTGAAACCAATTTATTTAAATACTAGATTAATTATCATGAATTAATATAATTTTTCCAAAATTTTTGGGAACAGTTTGAACCTAATTAAAATTCAAACAACATTCATAGACATACAACATGTTTGAGTTTAAATGTCACAAATTTTAATGTGAACAGTAGGGTTTCATAATTTTTATGGGAACTATATCATCCCAGGAACGCCCACAAATTATTTCATAATTTATAGAAATTTATTTCTATATTTTAAGCCTCGGTCAAACCCATTTGCTTCACGGTCAAACTGAAGTCAAATAAAACCTAACACTGTAGCTTGGGCTCGAGCCCACCTCTGTTCCGACCGCACCCTCCGGCTAGACCTAACCCCCTAAGCGCACCGCACCGAACCCAAGCGAGGTCTACCGTCCGATGAGAAATCGATGGTCCGGATCGCATACCTCTTCGACCCTTTCCGACGCCTCCTTAATCTCGAGCCATCCTCCGAGATCCAACGGGCACGCCAATTCACTTAAACCCGCTCGCCGCGCCACCGAAGTCACCGCCATGTCGGACCCACTGCCGAGTCGTCTTCCTCCTCTCGCCGACGCACGCAGAGCCGAGCTCCACGCGCCGAGGCGCCCGCTCCGAGCCGCTGCGGATTCGGACGCCGCCAATCCACCGCCTCATCCACCACTCCGAGCGTTCCCACTTCACGCCGCTCCGATGCCGCCAATGCACGAGCTTATTACCCCCTCAGAGCACCTCATTCCTCCCTATCTTTCCTCTCGGTCCGAGGAAAGAGGAGCTCTCTCCGCTCGTCTCTCCAGAAGCTTCACCGGTGATCCCCATCTCCTCTCTGCTCATCACCGTGCCCATTTTGGCTAATCTCGGCTCATGCGTTGGCTTGTAGCCCAACCACCACCGTGTCTCTGGGCGCCTCAGTATGTGCACCGCGCGACACCCAAATTGGGCATTTCTCCGCGGTGAGTTTCTTGCTCTTTCTTGTGCGTCAAGACATGCTTATGAGTACAAGTTAGTCTTCCTCACTTTAATTGTCGGATTGTTCCTCAGAGTTCTTAGACCTCGGTTGTTCCTTTCGCCGCCAAAGACTATTTCTCGCCAAATTGTCGCCTTGGTGAGCCATTTCGATTCATGCCTTTGTTAGCATCTTATGTGCCTAAGTAACCTATTCACCACCCATCGTTGGCTTCTTTGCTCAAAGTTGCCGTGTCATCGTGGGTCTCTCCTTGCCGCTGGCCGCACGCCGCGAGTTCCGTGCCTCTCCGGTCCTCTTGTCAACGCAGTAGTTTCTCTTGCCCCTAGGAGCTTAAACATGCGCTGCTTGTTTGAAGCATTTTCAAATCCGTAGCTGCTTGCCAGATAGCTCACCGCCGCCCACTCGGCTAGCGGCGGTCAGGTCACTTCCGCCGCGAGAACACTTCCGTTAGGTGCGCAGGCTTATTGTGATCACATCTGTGCCCTTGGCTTGAGCCGCCGTGGACGGGATCGCCGGCGAGGCTCCGGCCAGCGCCGATTCATTTTGTCGGAACGCCCGACAAACCCTGTAGCAACATCATTAGGTTTTAATCGTGATGATTAGCTTTAATGACACGATCCTTGTCGGAAAAGCCGAGTTTAACTAATTAAACGGTCGGCTTAGTACCTGACATGTGGGTCCTTATGCCGGTTAAATGAATGCGTAACCCTTTGAAGTACGTTTTCTCTTACGGACAACGTATTCCCGGTAACGTTAGAACGACTTTACGCTTTCATGATAGGAATACGTCTCTTTTCGAATACGTTTTCGGCAGGCGTCGGCTGGGCGGGGTCGGGGCTGACCGAGTCAACCTTGACTCCGGGGGCCCGCCCGTCAGCGTCTGCGGCTAGCGTATGCCTTGGTAAGGAAAATAGTAAATACTTTGTGAAATTCGAAATCGATTTATTTGCACGCTGTAAAATAGGTATAACTTTGAAAATACATAAGTAATTGATTTTAACTCCAAATCACATGAAACCACTTCTGATAATTTTCATATTCAATGAACTTTATATTAAAATTGGTTTCAAATTTGTCTCTGTAACAGAGAGCTTTATTTTGGAAAATGAGTCATTAATCCTATTATTTTTACAATAAGAAAGGGGCTGATGACTTAAAAAATGCATAAGTAATTATTGGAAGCTCCAAAAACAGTGAGACCACTTTTGATAATTTTTATTTTCAGTTTTCATTTTCAGTGAACTTAATTATAAAAATGGTCTCCACATTACCTCTGTCACAGAAACTATATTTGGGAGGACATAATCTTTAACTCTATTATTGTTACGCTATAAAAGGCTGATAACTTTGAAAATACATAACTAAATCATAAAAACTCCAAAAAGGACAAACTCAACTGTTTTTAACTTATAATAATATTGCCTATTTATCTATGTAATCCATGTACTCGCCGCTGTTCTACAAAATTTCATTTCATAATTAAATTACATAAATGACGGCATATTGAAATCTGAAATTCAAACCATTATAACTTTCATATACTAAATCAAAATGAAATAATTCTTTCACCAAAAATCATTTAAAATCATGACCTAACTACTGTAGAAAAATCATGCATTTTTTAGCATTTTGGTTTTTGAGTTGTTTTCTCGGTATTTATTTGATGTTATAATTATATAGATCCCGAGCATATTGATATCGACACTTACACTATTGAGAGTGAGCAGCTACTGTACCGGCAAGACAAGCATCATTTGAACTTTCTTTTGCATCATATTTGATCCCAGTTTTGGTTAAGTTAGTGCAATGATAATTGCTTGCATGCTATTTTGATTATGTCAATATTTTTGTGATGTGTAGTTTAGTTATGTCCTATGCTTGAGGTTAATCTTGAATTATGCCAACTCCTATATGCTTAAGATAGGATGTGTGAATTATGGGTTATAGAATTGCTTAGCCATGCAAGTCTAGACACGGTAGTTCGATCGTCGGGAATAACCCGGCGGTTTTGGGACAAACACAACTCTCATTTTATGATTTATACTTTAGATCTTTGTAGCTGTTATATGAGTTAAATTTTATCATTTTTAAATGAGCTTTTGGTCTGGACAAGTGTTGGTTAGTGATGGTGCTTTGTGCACGAGCATTGGGTAAGTGGAAGGACTTGTCCGGACAATTGAGGACCGAACTTTGTAACGCGTTAATTCAAGTACACTCGTGCCGCCACACGCGGGTTGGGAGCCGATGGTTAAGTAGGGGAAGGTTTTGTTGTGTTGGGTCCCACGGTGGTGTAATTGTAAGGGTATAGGACCGTGAAATCCTATGTTCCTTTTGGGGCCGATAGGGCATAAAGGCCGTAACGCCTTATGTTCCTAGGAGCCTGGTTGAGGACTTAGCCAATGGAATCGTCTTGCTAAAACGACCATATCTTGATTTATCGCCGCACACCATAGGAAGTGTGCTATATTCGGAGGCATCCGGAGGCTAACGGGCTAATCAAGTCGTGTGGGTAAAGTAGTACACCGCAGGTATCAATCTATTCGAATAGCCGTGTCCACTGTTATGGACAACCGCTTGAGTTCTGGAGTTACTATTGTTAGACTTTTAATTAAAATTGTGGTTGAACTTGGTATTCGCCATGAACGGGATGTTCATGTGTTTAGTACATCAAAGTGGGCTGCCACTTTGGTCTTTGTATGATTCAGTTGTTTATTACTCGAAATGCTTTACCATATGCTTTACTTCTACTTCAAATCTGATTTTAAAATGGGCACATGAAAACTAGTATGTGTAGGATGTTAATTGTTGCGCCTCCTTCGCAAAACTAAACCAATATGAGCCATCCTTTGAATGACCCTTATGCATAACTATTTTTATTTGTGTAAGACTTGCATAGTACACTTGTACTCACCGGATGTTTGCTGGCCTTTTCAGTGAGGAAGATTATGAGTATGACGATCTCGTTAGTGTTGACTTGGGTGACACTAACGAGTAGTGTGTTATCATTTAGCCCCACGGTTGCCGATGGGTGATGGGCATACCACTACGGTCTTTTGCTTTATTTATTTACTTCACTGCTACTTGATACTTTACTTTGAATTTGGCGGTCGGCTGTATGTAATAAGTCAGACTTTAACTATTATGCAAGATGTTTTTTATCTCTTGTTGTATGCGTTGTATGGATGTAATCAACGTTGGATGAGGGTATGAGTATATTGGTCGTTGATCTTGGGAGCCAATATAAGTCATACTGTTGTTGATGAATTCCATTTAACTCACTAAGTGCAAGGCTTCAATCGAAGAGAATCGACAATCATGTAGCGCCGCAAAGGAGCAACACGCATGATCGTTGAGGCTCTAGGATTCGCCAAGCCTCTCACTTGATAGAGTTAGATTGGAATTCATTTACCGGAGATCCGTGATTATGTCCCTAAGACCTTGTCTAATCTCGGTCTTATGGAGATAATTACGGGTCCCCACAAATACGTTGGTATCGTGAGCATACCGATCAGAGGTTAGAGGTAGCATTGGCGTTAAGTTAGTAAGTCCCTTGGTCAAATTATTTTGCAAATTATCAAAGTATTTTCAGAAAGTTTAAGTTAAGAATATCTTTTATTCCTCATCCATCTTAGTATCTTTTCTCTCCTTATCCTGTTTTAGTTTATGAAACTAACTTACCTTGCCTTCTTGCCTTTAGATGAACCCTCAGTACCTTGTCCGAGAAACTCAAGCTGAAGGAGTGGATGGATACCCGGCGTTGCTACGAGACATGATGTGGAGGGCGAACTTCACATATCAGCCCACTTATTCCATCTACCGCCGTGATCGAGGACCTGGAATGGAGGAATTTATGGCAGTGATAGATATCGTTGCTAGACAAGTCACGGGGAGCATACCTTACCGCTTCCAGGCGCGTGGTACTTCTGAGGCCATGGCGTTACAAGAAGCGGCTTTGGTGGCCATGAGTCGTCTTCGCGGTTCCTCCGCCACTCTGGTGAGCTTCCCCTCCCACGAAAAGCACGTCACATTACTCCCTGAGGTCCACTCATGTTATTTCTCTGCTCAATGTAGCTTCTGGAGCCCCGTTGTGTGATCACACCGTCATCTTCTTCACATTCGGCGTGCACCCCGATCCAGGCTTGCACGTTCCTGACGTCCTGGTGAGCTTGAGCTGCACCCGACTGCGTCATATCGTGTTCTGGACTCTACTAATGCTTTGCCCCACTCAACATTGTCTATCTCGTAGCAAGGCACCGGAATCAAGCTTCTTCCCCAAATCCGGTCATTGCAGCAATCTCTGCTGTTTGTTGCCACCCTGGTGAGTCCTTGTCCAATTCCATCCTCAACACGCATGTGAGCTAATGCACACATTCTTGTAGCTCCTCCATCGCTGTAGAATGCTGTTGTCGTGAGGCTTCTCTGTGCCGCCGTTGCTCAACTTTGACAGGTCTCTCCGATGAGCCCTTGACCTCACCAAGGTCATTCTATCCATCCTTGTACTCTTCTGAAGCTATCCCCGTGCTTCATTTCAGCCCGATTTCGCTGAGGAGTTTGATCACCATCAAGCTTGACGTTGTCGCCATTGTTCACTGTCGTCCAGCTACCCCAAGCAGTCTTTGACCTCATTGTCTGCACCATAGCACTTGTAGTGAGTTCCTGAACCTTATCGCTAGATAGTTCGCCTCGGGCGAGTAGGATGCACAATAGAGCCCGTAGCTGCCCATGGTGCCACTGCGGTTGCATGTCGCTGGCTCTCCTCTGGTGACCCTAGGTTCCCACACCCGGTCCGCTAGCACTGCCTAGACTCACCAAGTCCAGTGCGCCCGTCCTTTGGCCTGGAGAATGCCACTATGCGAAGCTCATCGCAAACCTGAGAGCTTCCTCCACTCCTCACCGTCGTGGCACCACCACCACCACCCATAGCTTTTCCTTGATTCCCTCTTTCCATTCCACCGCTCAACATCGCCACTCATCGCGTCATTCGCTACTAGCAAGCTCGCCGAGTTGGAGTGGTGCTGCTGGCTCTGTTCTTCTCTCTTTTCTCTCACTGATAGTGGGTCCCACTCGTGATTAAGATTTGGTTAACACTAATCACAGTGGTTAAATAGATTAAGTCGATGACAAGTGGGACCGGCTGGAAAGATAATCAGAAATCTAATTAAAACAGGTTTCAATACCAAGAGGCTGACAAGTGGACCACATGTGTCAAAGAATAAACTCAGGATTAAAATCAAATTATGTTTAATCATTTAGTTAATAACTAATGGGTCTATGACATGTGGGACTACCATTGTTTTTATAAATAAAATCAAGAAATCAAAACATGAGATACTGACAAGTAGGGCCCACATGTAAGTTAGTAAAATTCAAAAAAATGGAAAAAGCCACTTTCAATTAAGAGGAAATGGACTTTCTCTGTTGGAATGCGCAAACCTCATAAAATACACTTCCGATGTCATTAGTTTCATAATTTTAGGATTTTTCAAATCGAACCAAATTCAAACGTTAATAACTTTTGCATATGAACTCCAAATTGAATGAATCTTTTTCCAAATTCATATAAAATCATGATCTATCTAAATATGTAAAAATATATGGATTTTGTTGTTGTTCAATTTATTTTACTATTTATGATTTGTCTTCGGCACTTCTGAATAGACGTCAGAAACGCAAAAAAAATATTTGATGATCCACCACCCTCATACTCGGAACAACTAGAGCAAGGCAAGCAACCCCTTTGATCATGTTGATCCCTATTATTTTAATTATTGGTTTTCTTTTTGCAAAATCTATTATGCATACGTGTATGTTTGGTTAAAATTGCTATATTTGCCGGTTACTGTTGTTATATTCCTATTGTTTGCATGATCCTCGTTGAGATATTCATATACTTACTGTTGTAGCCCGTAGGATATGTTTTAGATAGTAGATAATATCAATTTGGGTATTTCGGTTGCCAATACGGCATAAATGATTAGTTAGGCTCTAGTTTTACTGAACAATGGATGAATGTTGAGTATGGATTTGGGAGAATTTGAAATGTTGGTTCAGAGGGGTTATCACTGTTAATTTAGTATAAAAATAAAAATAAAAAACTTAGATTACAACGCGGGTGAGTTATATTATGAACTGATGAATGTGAGAGAGTTTCTCGCATATAGATAGGGGGAGATCCTCGCCCGGGTAAATTAAGGGCCGAATGCTGATGCGATAAATCTAAGCCTAATCATACAACCATATGTGCCGGTATGAGATGACCTTAGCTAATTAACTCATCAAAAACTAACCTTGCATGTTGGTAGGCCGTAGTAGTACGAGTATGTCTGGGTAGGTTTGCTCTAATGGGCTCCCTTCACTGAGGCGTTGGAAATAAAGCTTGCTGATACAACGGTGAATGCCTCACTAAGACGGGGATACCCGGGTGATGTGAGGGTTAACATTCGCTGGGCTAGAGTAAAGTTAGGACTTAGATGATGTAAAGGCTTCGTTATGGACCCTAGACTGCATACTATATTGTTATGTGCGGTGGTATCGATGGATACCGAACAAACTAGAGAACTCATATACTGTGGCTAAAGTTGTATGCCTTTGCAGAGTATAAATCTATTTAAATAGTCGTGCTTGGGGTCATGAGCATTCTTAGTCCAACCACAATGGGTATAGTCTCTACTTTTGCATAAACGGTCTTGTTGGGAAATGTTGGGACGGTTTTGATGTTGTTTAACTTGAGTGCTATGTCTATGGCAGAGAATGAAATGTTGATCGCCGTCGAGGAGGGTTGCGATTTACTATTGTTAAGTTACATACATATTATTTCATTAACCGACAATTGCTCTTTCAACTTTCCATTGCAAATTACTACATATCAATATTGTGAATAAAACATGCTTAATGTTGAAAATAACTTATAGCGTAGAGCCTCATCTCTTGATAGCCTTACATTTATATTATGTTGCGACGCACTACAAGTCTTACTGAGTATAAATTGTACTCAATCTTACTTAAATTGTTGTTCAGAGTATGAGGATGAGCCGATTTCGGATGACGCCTTCTTCTCTCCTGGTACTGGAGGGTACAAAGACGGATCTTGTCATTGTCAGTTGCCTGAAGGTTTGGATGCATGGACACACCGCTAGACTTTTGAATTTTAATTTTCTATGCTTCCGCTACTACATTCAATACTTGTTATTTTAATTGGGCGCACTGTCCGTGTAACTTAAACATGTAAGTTTAAGTATCATATTTGTTTCATATTGTATGTATATTGTATGGATATGTATATCAGTGTTGTGGAGATACGTACTGACCACTAATCATGGGACTAGTACGGTACACACATGTGGATTTTGGGTATTCAAAGCCTAAGGTCTAACATTTTTTTTTACACAAAGAAGCAATAGGACAGAGTAAAAGTAACATAAACCGAATAGTAATATCACAAACTCTCAACTACATTGATTCATAACTGAAGCTTACAAGCTTACATTACAAAGGACCTACTCAAGTCAAGTCTATTTATAGACTTCAAACACCCGACTCTAGGCTAAACTGACTCAAGGCGGAGCTCACAGCTCATGTACTCTTTCGTTGCCACCTCAATTAACAGCTCAATCCAACTCTTGTTTTTGCTAGAAGCTTCAAGGGCCAACAGTAACTAAGTACTGATCAAGCATGCCGACTTCCGTTGTCGGTCCATGCAGCTAGCTTACACTAATCAAATAGCGTTTGACTTTCCTTCTCAAGAAAATAAATTAATTAATCTCCAACAGCCTGGATGGCTGAAAATCAATTTACCATCCTCAAGAAAATATATTCAGCAGTAACTCACATGCATATATGGGGGTAATTCTGACTCTTGCCAGACCGTCTGGAGAGAAGAGCATTATCTAGACTTACAACCTATAATCCATCTCTGTGTTTTGACAAACTGTAGTGAATAGCAATTCCCGTACGCCTCCACCACTAATGCTCTTTATTAAGTTGTACGTACTAACTAGTTCATCAAAAATCTTAAGTTGATGAGAAGAGATGGATAATTCACTTTCAATACTCCTCCTTACGTGCAGACTCTCTTAGGCCTAAGATATGTAATAGAAGTGAGCTGTAATTATTACTTTTTAATTGCGTCAACCGGGTCTTGAACTCAAGACCTCTCGGCTCTGATACTATATTAAGTTGCATGCATCTGTCAGTTCACACAAAAGCTTAAGCTAATAAGAAAAAATGGATAATTAACTTATATTTCAACACTATTTGGAGCCCCAGAGCTCCGTTTTCACTTAATAGGAGTTGAGTAAGTCATAAGACTGGTGACTGAAATTGGATTGAATGTTTTCTTCTTTATGATTGTCTTTCGCCAGCAACAAACATACATGCTACCAAGCTTTTTGAGACCACCCTAGGGATCTTGGAGCCTCTCCAATGTTTTGTTCTAAGTTCATCAGGTGAAAAAAAATCTGTTTTTTTCCTCCACTCCGATTAACATGGGAATTTATAGCTTTTTTCCAATTAGGATAGCAATTTCAATGTCATCAAAGCAAAAATGAAGTCTCTATTCTTACTAAAGTTACTAGAAATATGGTCGTCCAAGTTGCGGTATAAGGTTAGGTTCGTGGTATACCACTTTTTTTCTTCTAGAAATTCCACTGTGGACCTAAACCATGTGCCCTAAATAGGTTTGGGTTTGACAAATCAGCTACAAGATTTGCGGGGTCTACAGCGAATCCAGGGGTCTATGTACATAATAATATAAAAAAGAAATTATATTTTTTTGAAAAGTTCTATACCAACTAGCGGCTGACATAGAATAAATAGTACCCTTTTCCTTTTGTGAATTTGTCTCATCTTACTAAGATGTTGCAGATATTGACGATTGCAACACACGGGCATTTGTAAAGGCGTATGCCAAAATACTATAGGGACATACCATTGCTCCGAGTGCCCTGATAAAACACAATATGATACTACAACAATGCAGTGCCCCTCGACAAAAAGGCAAAAATCCTCTATCGGGTGAGTTATATGCACAAGACAATTTCACAATGAACATAAACAACACAAAGCAGGACAACACTTTAAGAGCATGTCCACTGCAGTTACTGTCATTGGGCTTAGCAGTGGCTTCGGTGTTCTACTTCTCAGCATAAGTACAATGTATCTTGTTCATATACAAAAGAGGCATTCAAAAGCTACTACGAAAGAAGCATTTTCGAAAGAACCAAGGCCTTCTCCTAGAACAAATAATATCGTTAGATGAAAATGCAAATGACAAGACATCTATTTTCTCTTTGGATGAGCTAGAAAAGGCAACAAATAACTTTGATCCTACACGTATCCTTGGTCGTGGAGGGCATGACATGCTGTACAAAGGCATCTTATCTGACCAACGTGTGGTGGCGATAAAAGGGTCTAAGAACATTAAGGAAGGCAAGATAATGAATTCATTAACGAGGTAGCAATTCTCTCCCAAATAAATCACCGAAATATAGTATAATTTTTCGGATGTTGTCTTGAAACTGTGGTCCCACTATTGGTGTATGACTACATTTTCAATGGTTCATTATTTGGAATTCTACATTCCGGTTCAAGCAGTGGTTCCTCTGTCATGGGATGACTGTCTAAGAATTGCTGTGGAATCTGCAGGAGCTCTCTGTTATCTTCATCGGTAGCTTCAATATCATTATTCCATCATGATGTGAAGTCCTCTAATATACTTCTAGATGCAAATTACACTGCTAAAGTATCATATTTTGGTGCTTCAAGATTGGTTCCTATTGATCAAACTCATGTTGTGTCGGACCCGGGCTTTGAATTCCTGGATTCCTCGTGTGTGTACCGTACTAGTGCCATGATAAGTGCCTAGTACACACATCCACAACATTGATAATCACATCCATACACATTTCATACATGCAACATTATTCAAAAGGTCATAACCTTAAGCGGTATATAGCAAATTTACATTACAAAGGTCGACCGGGCCAAATAAAACTCAAGTATCAACATAGATCAGTGGAAAACATAAGTAAATAAACCAAAATGGTCTAGCGGTATGCCTCATCCAACCACATGCAACTGACAAGGACTATGCCCTAATAAGATATGTCGTCGAACCCTCCGGTATTGGGTGCAAAGTACGCGTTGTCGAGAATTGGTTCTTCGTCATACTCTGAACAACAATTTAAGCAAAATTGAGTACATTGCGTACTCAACAAGAATTGTAGTGTATCGCAACATGTTATAAATGCATGGCTAACAAATAATATGACTTTACGCTACAAGTTATTTTCAGCATAAAGCAAGTTTAATTTGCAATACCGATATGTACTAATTTGCAACGGGAATTTAAAGAGCAATTGTCATGTAATGAAATCACAAGTATATTGTCGGACCTGGGAGTAACACCCCCAAATTCTCTGTGTATTCTACACTATTCCCTAGAACAATAGCTAGTGTACAGTAAACAAATATGATAATATCCATAATTTGCACAACTTTATTAATAAATATAAGAGTTTATTATAAGAAAGGCTTACAAGCCAACAATAAAGAATACATCAGAAGATATAGAAGTAGTAGAGCTCAGCTAATCTGCCATTGATCAGGAGCAATGTCTTCATTCTCATCCTCATCCTCATCCTCATCCTCATAATCATTATCGCTGCTGTTAACATTGCTATCACCACTAGCATTTTCTTCTTCTTCTTCTACTTCTTCTTCTACTTCTTCCATATGTTCATCTTCACTTATTTCCTTTGAAGAGGAGCACTACTACAAAACATGCTATACTAGACGTCTCATTACAGACGGTTCCTTTGGAACCGTCTGTGTTAACTTATCACAGACGGTTCCCTTTGGAAATATCTCTGATACGTAACTGTCACAGATGGTTCGTGAATAGAACCGTCTGTGATAATTCACAGGCGGTTCTTAAGAAGAACCGTCTGTGATAATCGCAGACGGTTCTATTCACGAACCGTCTGTGATAGTCGCAGACATCACAGACGGTTCTATTCACGAACCGTCTCTGATACTTGGCGGGAAAACAAAAATTTGGACTTAATGGGCGGGCTGCCAAACTCGCTCTATATTAACCTCGCCGCCTCGCTCGCGATCTCTCCTCACACCTCACACCTCCATCTCCTCCTCTGCCATCGCTCCTCTAACAAAGTGCTGCCGTCTCACCCTGACCTTGCACTCCGGCCTCCCCCGAGCTCGTCGCCCGCTGCCTCCTCCACCTCGCCCCAGCCTCGTCGTCGCCGGCCTCCCACAACCTTGTCGCCCCCGGCCTCCTCCACTTTGATGCCCCGGCCTCCCCCACGACCTCACTCTCTCTACTCCCCTTTGCTCTGTGATGTGGATTACTGAGAGCTAGTGTTAGTGCTCTGTGAATGGATTGAGTTGATGCTACTGTGATGTGGGTGATGCATGTGTAGTTATTGTTGGATGCTCTGTGAATGGGTTATTGTTGGAGGCTCTCTGTGCATGTGTAGTTCATGCTGAGTTATTTGATTTGGGCAAAAATATAGATGGCAGATCGCGCACTGTCCAGTAAAACCGCCATAACTTTTGCATACGAACTCGGATTGCGATGTTCTTCGGCTCGTTGGAAAGCTAACGAAAAGTTCAATCTGAAAATCCATAAGTCAAGGTCAGATTCTCTTCGCGAGGCTCCGAAAAAGTGGAAACCCCAAAAAAGGTCGTTTAGGGCCTCAAAACAGCATCCAAAGTTTCATCACCCGTTTTCTGTTTTTTTTTTCAATAGAAAACGCTATCACAGACGGTTCGAAACACGAACCGTGTGTGATAAAAACTATCACAGACGGTTCTGAACATGAACCGTCTGTGAACCGTCAATTATCCGAACCGTCTGTGATAGCTTTTGTCACAGACGGTTTTTGAACCGTCTGTGATAACCGCCTGTTATCACAGACGTACAAAAACACAGACGGTCGAAAACCGCCTGTGATGAGGCTTTCTGTAGTAGTGGAGGGAGCTGCAGAGCGAGTCACAGTCCTCTTGTGTGGCATTGTCGCTGAGAAAAGATAGCAAAGAATATCAAAGGGATTCAAGGAGTAAGTTAACAAATATTTCATATTGCCATTTCTGTTTTCCTCTGTCACAGGCGGTCGGACAGCTGGTATTTCCGGTCGAACCGCCAAGATAATCTGGCCGATCACACTATACCGCTGGCCGACCACGGTGACAATGATGATCGATTTTGGGAAGAACCCAAAATTTGCGATTCTTGTTCAATGGCATCATGGATACTTATTAATCTACTCTTAGACTACTTGCAAGTTTAAATATTTCACCAATTTGAATGAATTCGGGGACAATTAAGTCAAACCCTAGAAAGTTTGGGAAATATACAATGTGGACAGATTGCAAGTAGAGAAAAGGGGTTTACCGGTTATGGATGAAAAGGGGAATCAAGAGATATAAATCCTTGAAGAGTTTGAGGAACAAATAGCCGGATTTTGAAAGAAGTCCCTCACCTAGGGTTTCACATTTTGATGAGGTGAGTCAATCAAAATGCAAAACAATTGGAGAAAAGAGCAGAGGAGGTGAGGGAGATCACTTTGATTACCTTGGGCTCTCAAAAGGATGACCAGAGAGGATGATCCGGGCCGGAGAGGGGAAATGCGGCCGGGAGTGAAGACAGCAAAGGTTTTCGGTTTGGGGGGAAGAAATGAGAATGATAACTGCTTGGGTGGAATTAAGGACTCCACGCAAAACCGGTCAGACCGCTGGGCATGGCGGTTCGACCGATTCCATCTGGCCGATCATCGCAGGCCGGCCGATCGAGTCACGATCAAACCGATTTAACAGCTTTCAAGACAAGATTTGATATTTGAGAGAATTGTTGTAATTTGCTCCAAATTTTCACACAATCAATCAAACAAATAACTTTGGAGCATTTCCAACTTATACAGCCCTTTAAAATCCAATCCTCAAATAATTTTTATAAGTTAAATTTTAGTTTTCGCAAATGAAATTGTATTTTTGAGAACTTTCGCAAGAAAAGCCAAATTGAGCAAATGATAAAATCAATAGCATCCAATTGCATGTATGAGTCATAAATACCATTATGGACCTATTCATGTGAATAATTTAGGCTCAAATGGCGAAACTCACTTAAGTGGTAGAAAGTGACATTTATGGTCAAGCTAGTATTTCGGATGAGTTTCGGAATCAAGTAACTTTTCCTAGGTTGGTCTTTTGGAAATCATTTGAATACCAAAAAGGTTTAGAATAGCCAACTCTAGGATTTTCCTTTTGGGACAAATGTCAAATTCCTTTTAGAATAGATTTTACACAAAAATATAGTTTAGGTCAAAAACAAGATTCTAGAATCTAGAATTTTGGATAGAAACTCATTTTCATTTAAAATGTATTTTTCTTGAACCAAAACCATTGGTAAACCTTTGAAATGCATTTGTATACATTTTGCAACTAATTTTCAAAGGATATATTAATAGTTTCAAATTTTTGACTTTTGGCTAAATGGTTCAATTTGAAAAACATTACTAGCACTTAATTAATTTGGGCACACTTAGGGATGTGATATACATGTTAATGATTTAGCACTTCCCCTTAATGTGCCACAAACAACTTGCTCAAGATTTGGATAAACAAGATTAAGCATGAGAGCAAGAACAACCCTTTTAAGATTTTCATGAAATGCTACCTACACAAGGCAAAGGGTCTAGATACTTCAATGTAAGTACTTGTTACCGAAATAGCATTGGCTATGATATGACTTGGTCATCCTTATGCTTGGCTCCAATTTTGCATGTGGTGAATTTCACCTCTTCATGTGTGAGCCAAACTTCCAATGCATCTCCAAGTACCTATTAAACATTTAAGCGCATTTGGTACCCAATACATGGTTGGGTCCATGAATGTTAGTCACAATAGATTTGGGCACCCAAATGACCCTTGCAATAGTTTTATGTAAACCAACATTTTTAGCAAACACATTGCCATTTCTATCCTTACTAAGCAAATAATCATTATTATAAATAATAGGCTTTGGAGAGATACCTTTAGGACATTCCTTACTAAGATGTCCTTTTTCCTGGCAATTATAGCAAATTGGACTTTTGCTTCCCCTTGATGTCTTCTTATCTTGCTCATTGCCGTCTTGCCTCTTCATTGAATGTCTTGGCTTGACATCCTTTTGATTTGGACACACCGAGGCAATGTGTCCCTTCTCATAACATCCAAAGCATTTGATATTCGTGTATTTCTTTCCTTTTTGCTTTGGGATACTCTTCACCTTCTTCTTGGTGATAAAACCAAGTCCTCTCTTGTAATCTTCCTTGTTAGGGCATTTGGAGGAGAGGTGACCATTTTGATGACAATCAAAGCACTTGATGTTCTTGTTGTGTCTTTGATTGTGTCTCATCTTGCTATTTTCCCTTTTCTTGGGAGTGAAGCCGATTCCACTCTTGTCACTTGAGCTTCGTTGCTTGCTCAAGATATCATCAAGAGTGGCCTTCCCTTTGTGACTTCTATCCATGTCATTTTTTAAATTTGCGACTTGGGCCTTGAGCCTTTTGTTTTCCTCTACAGGATTAGTTTCAACAAGCATAGAGGAAATAGAAGCATTTTCACAAGTGCTACAAGGCATATCAATTAAATCATCACAAGATGTGGATATGTTGACTTTAGATGAGTTGCAAGAATTAGGAGCTATGCATGGCAAATCATCTATTAAATTACATGTGATTCCGATATCCACATTAGACCTTTTAAAATCATTTAGAAGAAGAGTTTCTGTTCATCTTTTAGCACATCATAATTATTTTGAAGAGAAATAAGCTCTTTCTCTAAAACCTTGAATCTCTTCCTTTCTTTTCCAATATATTCATTTAATTCTTCTAGCATCTCCATCAATTCATCATATGAAGGCTCATAATTATTTACCTCATTTTTACCTTTAGCCACAAAGCAATGAGGCGATGTTGATGGAGTTGATGTGTGATCATTGTCGGAGCTAGAAGTTGAGCATTCTTCTCCCGACATCCATTCTTGTATGCAATCATCACTTGTGGAAGTGGACATTTCATAATGGCAATATAATTGTGTCCACATCTCATGTACATTCTTGAGATCGCATACTTCATTGAACACATCTACACTCAAAGCACTAAATAGAGCGTTAATTGCTTGAGCGTCGAGATGTAAGCATTTCTCTTCCTCAATTGTTGGATCAAAGCTATCCAATGGAGGAGAAAAGCCAACATCTACAATCCGCCATATATTTATGCACATAGCCTTAAAATGACATGACATGCGGATTTTCCAATGTGCATAATTTGTGCTATTAAATTGTGGTGCTTCACCAAGGTGCATAAAATCCCTAGTCGCCATCCTTTACTCTCTAGACGGTTAAGTCTAATAAATTAGAGACCAAGCTCTGATACCACTTGTAAGATCGAGTAGGCCGACTAGACGAGGGGTGAATAGGCGTTCTAAAACTTTTAAGCTCTAAAACCGATTTCTAATGCGAAAGTTAATACAAATACGGTTTTGCACAATAAATACCTAAAACCACTAGTTTCAACTAAGTGCACCAACGATACAAGTCTATTGATAATAATCAATCAAGCATGGACTTGTAAGCAATTCAATTTAAGCAATGTAGATAGCACATAGCATGGCAACCATTCATACACAATAAATAAGCAATTTAATTATATGAATGTAAATTGCAATATGGTAGAACTCAAGAATGCAAACCACAATATGACACGGCGATGTTTTACCATGGTAATCGGAGACTTGCCGGTCTCCCCTAATCCACGTTGAGGGAAACCCAAACCAATTGGGCCGGCTCCACGAATTGAGCCTTCCTCCGAGGTATCAATCACCTCACTCCACTAGGGTTGCTCTTACTCCACTCCGGAGATGGCGAGCACCAAGCCACTCACAAACGCCCGGGTCTTCTCACAAGCTTCACTTGAGAAGATCACCGACGCACGACGCCTTCAAGCCGTCTAGGTGTCGGCAAACACCAAGAGTAACAAGTCTCCAACTTTCACTTGAACCAATCACGTGTCAAAGCTTCCGTGGATACTAAATCCACCACCTAATGCAACACATGCAAAAGGATTTGCCTCTCAAACCTCACTAAGTGCAACACATGCACAAATGGGAGTAGAGGGCTTGCTCTTAGCTCAAAGGAACTCAATGGGGCACCAGCATTTTTTCACACACGACCAAGGTGGGTATTTATAGCCCACACACAAAAACTAGCCGTTGGGAAAAGATTCCAGAGAATCTGGACGAAACCGGTCTGACCGCCAACTAATGGCCGGTCGGACCGCCCAAGCGCCAACGGCTATAAAACTAGTCGTTGGACTCACAAACGGTCTGACTGCCAACCAATGGCCGGTCAGATCGCCGCATCGATCGATCGCCAGAGAGGTCGGTCGCACCGCCGATCGAGCAAGCGATCAAACCGAAAATATCTCTTCGGAAAACACGTATCACCGTGACAAATTTTGGTACTACCGCACCGTAGTACCGCTTCAACGCCGGTACTACCGCACCGGTAGTACCGATTTACGGCCGGTACAACCGTAGGTCGGTCGATCGCACACACCATGGCGGTCGATCGCCACCACCGGCCGATCGCTACTGAGGCGGTCGATCGCCAAAGCGATCACCGGGATCGAGAACAGACTTTGCACATTTGCTTCAACTCAATTTGCAAAACATATTTGCCCATTGATGCAATATGTACACAAGAGATGAAAGCTAGATTCTCAACAAGTCACAAAAACACATTTTGCCGACTTTTAGAATCAAGCCACAAAGAAAAAGGTACATGTACTTAAACTGTTTGCAAAAACACATTCGCAAACTAAAGTCACATGCTACAAGGATTAACCATGAGCCACAACTATTTGCAAAACACATTCACAAATATAGGCAACATGTTAAGTTGAGCTAGAGCAAACACAATGAGCTTATCAACACATGACTAACTCAAGTTACTGATTAAGACCCCTCTTAATAGTACGGCAACCTATTTTAGCAATCCGGTCTCCAACCAAACACCGAGACCGGTAAAAGACTAGGAACAAATCCTTAGCCCTAGCTAGTCATACCTTTTCCTTACGCAACCACTTGAAACTTGATGACGCACATCCTTACTTAAAGTCCGGGTTAATTGACTTAAGGCCCATCAACATATGATGACTTCTTTCATCCCAAGTCTTGATATGCATCAACTCATGATGCACTCTTCACTTGACCTCCATCAACACATGATGGATTCTTCTTGACTTGATGATCAACTTGTGATCATTTTCTCTTCTTGAACGTGATATGCATCAATGCATGATACATCCTTTACTCCAAGCTCTTTACTTCAATATCATCAACTCATGATGATCTTCCTTTTCTTGAACATCATCAACACATGATGATTTCTTCTTCTTCAAGAGTCTTGACTTGATGACAATCAACTCATGACGTCATCCAAAGTCTTCAACCACCTAGAACATAACCTATTCATCCAACTCATGGAAAATGTTAGTTCTACAAGGTGATTGTCATTAATTACCACATCATACCATTAACCAATAATGGTGGGACAAGATACCACAATCTTTCCCTCTTTGGTAATTGATGACAACCAACACAATTACAGATAATTGAATGTAATTGGTATGAGTATATATAAACCACGTAAGGTATATATACTCAAAAGATATATGAGCATATATGAACTACGAAATTCATATGCTCATATGAATATACGAACTACACAAGTTGTATATATTCAAGAATATGAGTATATATGAACTACACAAGTTACATACACTCATATGAATATATTAACTACACAAGTTAAATATATTCATGGATATGTTTCAATGTAAAGATCCAAAATATATGTGGACATAAGAATATGGATCAATACTAATGAAACCACAAAATATAGAGTGAACTCCCCCTAAATGTGTGCATACACAAATGTGTAATAAAGACATATGCACATGTTCAAGTTAACCTTTTGGTGAAGTTCAACCTATATTTTGAGTCCGAGGAATGCAACAAGATATATTAAAATGATGTCGAATGCATACCTCTTTGATCTTTAAATCCAACTGAGACTAAACATGAGATATTTCAATATAGAAGAGTTAGTCTCGCAACTAGATTTATCAATATGAACATACCTGTTTGGATTTTCTCTTTTGTCTCCAAGCTAAGACTAAACAATAGGTATATCAATAAGAGTGTTAGTCTCACAAAGGATTTGTCATTAATAACCAAAACTCCATTAATCACATAATGGCGGGTCTAGATTCTTCAATCTCCCCCTTTTTGGTAATTGATGACAAATCCTTTATCAATAGCACATTTGGATATTGTCAACATATGTTTAGTATTTAAGCTATTGAAATGTATTCTTCAAGCATGTGAAAGAGACATGTATAATATTTGATACACAACCAAATGTGGAGAGATATTGATCCACCATTCTCCCCCTTTTGGCATTAATCACCAAAAACTCAAAACACCCTTAAACCACATAAAAGATTTTACATAACAAAGAGCTTGGCAATGGAAGTCATTTTATTTAGATCAGATAAACATTCTCCCTTTGCAAACAAGAACCAAAAGAGATAAAACTCCCCTTAAACATGTGCATTTAAGATTTGAAAGGAATACATGCACAAGAAGATTTTACAAAATTTTGACGGAGTTTTCTCTAAACAATGAATCCAAAGAAGCATGACAATTGATAATCAAGATATGAATAATCATGCAACAACACTAGAGAATCAATTAACAACACAACTCAGACAAGGATATGAGGTGTGAGGAAGGTGGCTATGGTCGTGGATTGGGGTTCATCCCTTGTGGAATGGTAGTGGTTGTGATTGTGGCTTGAGATTCTACTCTCTTGTGGTAATTGTTGATAGCAGTTGTGGATGCGAGAAATAGTAAATAGATGAGGTAAAACTTGTTAATACTTTATTGTCATTGGTAGTGGTAGTGGTGAATAATATGAAGAAGTTAATCAAGACTCATTTGCTAATATTTTACTATTGATGGTAGTAAATATGGTTGAGGCTATAATTGTGATCATTATGGGAAATGGATATTGATGCTTAATAACTTTGTAGTTTAATTAACTTGTAATGAATGTGGATGCACATTATGGATGTGGACTTGTGGATATTGTAATGATGTTGTATATTTGTTTGTAGTCTGAATAGCCTGTTAAACAGTTTGCTTGCTGAGATTTTTATCTCACCCTTGTTTTCCCCCCTACAGGTGATTGTTGAGCATTCATGGGTTGGGTAGAGCGGCACCACAATAATGCACTTGGTTCATCAACTCATGCTGTAATAAAGTCGATGAAATTCTAGTCAAATGCTTAGCTATTCGAGGATGAATATTTTATTTAATAATGATGGACTTGTGAACTATTTCTTTGATTAATCTGCTAGAGGTTGTTTTAATTATTGAACTTGTTATCGCTTTCTTTGTTCACTTAGTTGTTTATGCTTCCGCTTATTGCTTCATGTCTAGAAATTGTTGCCGATTAAATTATCTTGAAATTTCTCGCTAATGAGTGGTTTAGTAGCATTCCAGGTAATGTGGGTCCCGGGTGTTACGGTTGGTATCGAGCGGCTTTAGGTCCGTGGTAATTAAAAATATTAAATTGACACACCGTGCACGATAGGATGGGATGGGTCAAGCATTGCATTCATGCTTTGACATGTTATATTGATTATTCATGCTATGATATAATCTTGTATGTTTATGTGTTGTTTCTATGATCGCTATGAGTGAGGATAATCAATGATAAGAGGTAGGGTTTGCTACCGTTGCCTTGGGCATTACTAGCTTATACCCCTGCTCGTGGTACGGGATATTGATGCGATTACCTCGGGTAACTTAGTTGCGGATGTCATGGGTAAGTTTCTTAGAAAAGTGTTATCCTCCTTGAATTGATGATGGCCGATTCTTGGCCTATTGCGCTTAATGATTTTCTCTCGGGTTAGCTGTTTATTGCGCTTGTTGGGTGTCAATAGGCCTCCAATTGTTCTTGAGACCAAGTATTGTTTCTTTCGATTGATGGGTTGTTTGATCGCCGTGAGCAGTGCTTTTGAGAGATCGGTATTTTCCGTGTTGTTCCATCTTTCTTGCCGGAAAACATGACTCTTGTATTTCGTTTGATATTTTGAGAGAGAATCAAAGCTTTATGTGGAAGTTCATTAACTTGTGGAAGCATTGACTCTATGCATTTGTTTTGAAGATTGATTTCTCTCTAGAAGGAGTGTTAAAACCCTTTGTGATGTTTTGTTGTGTTTAAGTAGTAGGTGGAAATTATGTAAATAATTGATAGATTGTGAATTATCAAGTTGAAAAGTTAGCGTGGTACATCATTAATTTCTACTAACATCCTTAGAAGTGAAGTTGATTAATATGATGTTGTCCTTTTGTAGTTTCTTGAAGATTTGTGGCTAAGAATTTAGCGATACATGTGTAGAACTCATGCATTTATTAAGGAATATGAAAAACAATTGTTTTGACTATTGTAGTTGTTTAATATTCCCAACTTGTTGGATAGATTGGATTGATCGATCTTAAGTAATTAATCTGACCATTCAGGATGGTCAAGTAAGGAGGTGTTGGAATGTTACCTTAATAAGATTAACCTTTAAAATGTTCTCTCTTTACATACTTGATGAGCATGTACAACTGTTAAATTTATGTAACTTTTACCATGCTAAATTGTTGAAACATGTATACAGAAATGGATGAAGGTGATGTATTGACTTGTGGAATCTTGTCTTGTAAAGCTGGTATTATTGATGTTTAAATTTATTTTATTTTAATATCTTAACATAAGGTGGAGTATTTAATCAGGTTTTATTGTCTTTGTGATTGCAAATTAGAGATAGGATCATTAATGCTATGTCGATGAAAATAAATAATCAATTATTGACAAAGAATGGCTAGAGTGTAATTACTTTTGCTAAACTAGAGTTGAGCATCAGTACGAGATAAATGTATGAAATCTAATAAGAGATTCATACTAGCATGTTTTCTGAGGTTGTTATGTTCTAATATCATCTTGTTAAAGAGTTTGTTTTAATATGATGGCTTATGCACTAGGTTTAACTAGATTAAGTAGTTGGAATCTTATTTGGATAATAAGAACATGATGAAGTGAGTTATGGTGTTCCTTTTGGAAAAATATGAAGGAGTGAGATGATATGATGATTTTTGCAAAGAATGTTTTATCTTGTTGTGAATACAATCGATAGCATGTAGTTGTGATTATGGTGTTGAATGTTTTAAAATAAAGGAATTTGTTAATTCCATAATACTAATTGAATTGAAAGGTGAGATTTACGGTTGGAATCTTTTGGACCTTATGACTTGTGTGATAGCCGAGGTTGCTTTGAGTAAAGCGACATGTTGAATGATCTTATTGGTTTTATCTCGATTCTCGGGTTGTGGTCTTCAAGCATCCTTTGTTGGAATTGGCGGGATGCTGTTATAAAAGAAAAATTGTTTCTTATTGAAAGAAAAAGTTGTACTATAAGTATTTGAGGTACAGATGATCTATCCTATGTTTTCCAACCTCAATGCTATTTTTTTCCCTTGGTCTTTTGGCTACTGTGAATGATAGCAATTTTCTGTATGCTGGAATTTATTTCTTCTTACCTCTTCTTCTAAGAACATGGTAATTGTTGTGGGTTGCGTAAGATTTTTGTTGCGTGGTGACAACTTAATAGTGGTAGTGTAGTGATGTTTTGTGGGCCTTAAATATCACAATATTTAAGATATAATGGATGATATATTATTTTCTTGGAATAATCCTTGGGAAGGGTATGTTTTAAATAGAAGGTTTATCTTAGAGCCAAGCGATTTATTGATGTTAAGAAATGAGTGTTTGTTAATTGTGGTATAGTAGGGTGTTCACCTGAGGTTTTCCCTATCTTATATGGGAAGTTGGTTGTAAGAACTTGGAAGCTGAGTTTGGGCTTCACCTTCTGTTATGCTAGAATTTTTTTTAGAGGCCCAGTGTCTCTGTGTTGGAATAGTGGATCAGAGTGGAATCCAAATAGTGTGATGATCGGGATAGCATCCTTGAGGTGCAGTAATTGAATTTGTGTGGGTGTGATTTGAATCCCGAGTTGTTATCCTTAAGGGACTGCAGTGCGTTAGGAATTATTTGTCAAAATAATTCTGTTGGTCATGGTTTTGGCTAGAGTATGATTTGTGGGGTCAGTAGAGTCTATCTACAATGGTGTAGATGATGTACTCAATTGAGCTAATTGTTGAGGTGGCCAACTTGAGATAAATGAGTTGGTGTGTTGGGCAATGATTTGAAAATCCTTGGTTCAAGGAAGTTAAATTATTAAAAGAAATGAATTGGGAAATTATTGTTATGTCAAGTAGTGAGATACTCTCTTGATTCTTGTTTATGCTGTGTGTTTATGGCAGAGACCATTTGCAAATTGAGTTGACTTATGTTGAGGCGTAGTCTGTAACACCCCAACTCTCAATGAGCCTGGAATGCTACTGGAACTAAACTATTCTAGCACAACCTACAAATTTTCGGCAGAGCCTCCTTTGTTTAATTAGCTATATCGAGAGTTCAACATTAAATCATGGCATATAACAAATTTTCATAATCAAACTTACTCAATCATGCATGATAACCAATGAATGAACCAAAACTGGCAATTTCATTATTACAAATAATCTGAATCTCAAACCAAACCATCTATGGGTGATAATCGAACAGTCTATTTGTTTATAAATTGAAGCTAAGTGGCAAACGCCTTAAGGGTGTGAGGTAGTGAGTGCATCAACTTCTACTCCTCCCATGCATGTCGCTCCCGCCATCGTACCTAAAACACATTAAAGCAAGAGTGAGCCCAAAGACTCAAAGAAGTATCAACAAGGCTATAAACATGAACTCAAACATAGCATCGATAATCCACAATAGCATTATACTAAACATAGCCATTTATCTCATGATATGCAACCAATGCAATACTTCTTTGAACTTTATCTCTTTCGCATTTTACGTAATGCGGGTATACAACCGTCGCCAGATATTCCTTTGCTCGTGCCCTCCGCACGGGGACCAAGAGCCTATACAACACATGTATAGGGACCTTTGCACATCACTTAATGATGGGGACCTCTTTATTTCATAGCCCACATTCCACGAATGTGGGATCTCAAGCCCGTCATCTTCATGACGGGACTCAATCAGATGTGCTTGGTCACCACGTGACCAAGGCACCAGATGCCCACAACATGCATATGCACCATGATAACATATTCATAAGCAAGAATACCTCAAATTCTCATTGACATGTAATCAATAACAGCATACAGTAGATCCATTTAACCATACTAGCATGTCATCACGGTAAACGGTACTCATCTCATAACAGGCAAGCATGGCTATACTATCACGATACATCACAAACACTTCAAACAAGCATATACATATAATAGCCCAAATACTTGCCTCAACCGTGCGAGAACGGTGGACGCGAAGAGGGTGCTGCCCCTGGAACCGCGCTCCCACCTGAACACAAAGGTACCCCAATCTAAGACCAACATGCTGGACCAAACGCTTAAATAATAACGCAACAAAACTCGCTAACTCTCAAGTGTTAACAAAACCCCCAATTTCTAGCGATCGTTTTGGTGCTTACTGAAACAGCCAAATTCTAAAATACATAACTTCCTGCTCGGGAGTCCAATTAAGATGCTCTTAGACTTTCTGAAAAGGTAATTGGATTACCTAAATAAACCTAGTTGAGGAGCCCTCTTGATTGTGCCCCTAATTTCCCCTATCAAACCAAACATCAGACGACAGAATTCTCGTCGGGTTCTCTGGACAGTACGCTAAAACCACCATAACTTTTGCTACGAAAGTCCAAATCTCATGTTCTTTAACTCTATGAAAAGGTACAGAAATTACCCACATTTTTTGTTATTCTGAGATCCTCTGATTCTCCTTTTAAATAGCACATATAACCCAATTACCACAGACTGCCAGAAACTGACAGAACCACAGGACAGCAACACTAGAAAAATCATATCTCCCAGACCGTTAATCGGATTTGGGCGATCTTGGCGGCCAACGAAAGCTAAGAACATAAACTACAATTCTCTAGGAGATCCAAACTCCTAATTCTGCCTCTAACCACATGAAATCGGCCGTGCAAGCTACTGGTCAAAATTGAACAGAGAACAGAATATAACCGATGCAATCGTTCTAATGGCAAATGCTTCTAATGACTATCATACAACACGAGGAACCTGTCGTTACCCTTGAAGCCTCTGTAGATTGCGAACCCCAGATGGCGATCCCACCTTTTCCTCTTCTCCCTTCTCTTCTCCCTTCTTTCTTCCCTCCCTTCTTCTTCTTTGGCCGGCTGCAAAGGTGCCCTTTCTTCTTCTCATACGGCAACAATGGAGGGGATCTTGGAGGAGAGATTGAGGGGCACAAGGGGGGAGCAACCAGGGGGGAAGGAGGCGTGGGGGAGGTGCTGGACAGGGAGGAGGCGCAAGGGGGAAAGGGAAGTGGCGGCCAAGGGGGTGGAGGGGGAGGAAAGGTGGGGGGCGGCTAGGGTTTGGGGGAGGGGGTGGCGCCTCCCCCCCTATGGCCGGCCAGCCCTACATGGGCCTAGGCCCAAGCCCAGGTTGCCATCTAAATGCGGAAAACCCCCTCTCTTTTCTTGCTTTGATGCTTTTCTAAAGAAATCTTCCCCCCGATTAAATTAATCTCTACCGATTAAATTATTCTATCCCGATTAATTGCTTCTCTCGCTTTCAGAGTATTACATTCTCTCCCGGTTACATCCTTTCGAATATATTTTAGGGTATTACATTCTACCCCCCTTAAACAGAATTCGACCCCGAATTCTACCTGTCATCTACTCGAAATCAACAATAACCACAACTGAAAACCAAAACCAACAAGATGTACCCGACGTGAACATATCACCCAAACGTATACCCATGTGTAAACCTCAACACTCTCTCTGACCTTCCCAGGTACTCACTAAACACCAGAACATACATGACGTTACGTACTCCGCGCATGGACTCGAGACAGTCCTGGCGATATGCCAACTAGCGAGAACAAGCCAGAGTATCTTGGGTTAAACTTACCAAAGATACCGAACCACACGACATACACACAGAACACGAAACCATCGTTCCACCTTTCAAATGAACTCTTCATTGAAGCAAGGATCACCTCCTTTAACCAGAAACACACAATAGTTATACTACAACCATTGTTGTTATCAACTGGCTTCATTATGAAATCTAGTTGCTACCTACTTTTATTCCCAAATCACATGGATATTAACAAACACATATTCAACTGTTCCTCCTCACATTTGGATTTCGGCAAGAATTACACTAAAACCTCAAAAAAATCGAAACCTTCTATCGATCAAAAGTCTCATCAACACTACAACCAAATTCATCGCGTCATTCTATACAGAAGAACTACATGGAACTCCTCCCATAAATTCTAGATCCATCGATATTCTATCCATTCAACCGGTTGTACACAATTCTAATAACTAATCATACTAGGGAATATGTAAGTCTAGCATTTCCTCTAGTTTCCCTTTCCACACTTTTAAATTGATCCATGGGAACCAAAGAGCCCAACAAATTTAGCAACCTAAACGTTTTTAATGACCAGACTAATTCATCAATGATCCATACTTCTTAATATCTCTTTTGACTCCAAATCGGTATGGACATACTCTCAGTCACTACTCATATATACAGTTCATCAAGAACTAGAAAAAGACAACATCAACTTAATCAATTTCACTTCCAAGGTTACTAATTAATTTTAATTATGCACCATACCAATGACTCAACTTGATACACATACTGTAACACCCCAGCTCGACATGAGCCTGGAATGCTACTAAACAAACCCTAATAATTCTAATCAAGGCAATTTTAGTAAATCTCGGCCGAACCTCCCTTGTAAAATTAATTACACGGAGGTTCCAACATACAGATAATACATGTATTAACTAAACTATCATTTAGAGACATCAAGAGATAAACAAAGACATGTTAAGTGTCTAACATAACTAGAGAGGTATGAAGTTCCACTACTCATCATTATTACATTTAATCCAATGCATAAGACAAAACATAATAATCTAAAATCAACCACGTTCTGAAGATCATTCAACTTTATTTAGTTCATGTGGTATGTGTGTGACTAGCGCCTACTTCCCCATGCATGTCACTCTTGGCTCGGGTACCTAAAACAACAATAAAAGCAAGAGTGAGTCCATAGACTCAGCAAGTACATATAGAAACTATAACATCAACATACATATAAAGGAGATCAACATTAGAACATCTCATATGCAAATGCAATGCTCAAGGAACCTTTATCTTTAATCTTTTCGTGTGCATTACACGTGTAATGCTGATTGATGGATAAGTCTCGTGTCGGCTTTTTGTGTGTCGGCTTTTTTGCTTTTGCTTTTGCTTTAGCATCTTAGACTAGCTTTGCTTTTGCTTTAGCATCTTAGACTAGCTTTGACTAGCATCTAGGACAAGATCTTTGCTTTAGCATCTTAGAGGACATAGAGGACAGAGCATCTTAGACTAGCATATGCTTGGCATATGCTCGCATATGCTTACTGCTTAGCCCTATAAATATGTATCCCCAACCCTCAAAGTTGGCATGGCATTGTGAAGAGAAATATACAAGAGAAAATTGCCCCATCTCCAAGTGTCATCCTCTCCATGAGAGTAAGGATCTTGCTATCACCAATAGTAAGAGTCCAAATGAGTAACAAGTGGTATCGAGCTTGTGTATCCTGTAGCTCGAGCATCTCCCCGCTCATCTCCTTCTCCGGCCAGCAGATTTCTACCAGAGCAAGCAGCAGCCCCGGCCGCCCACGCCACTCTCTCCGAGACGGGCAGCTCGTCGAAGCGGCCCTCTCTCCACGCAACACCCCGCAGCGCGCCATGTCCGCAGAGCGCCTCGCGTTCGGCCGCTCGAGCACGCGGCGTCGGCCGGACGGCCGAGCTCGCCGCGCGGCAAAGCGCATGAGCGCGGCGGGCGAGCGCCAGCGCAGCGCAAAGCGGGCGCCGAGGCCGGGTAGCGGAGCGGGCAGCAGCCTGTGCGGAGGTGGAAGCGGCGGCGGCAGATGCAGCGCAGGCGGCGCCGCAGCAGAGGTCAAGGTCTCGCGCGGCAGCAGCAGCAGCTCCATCTCTCGCGATGATAGCGCCGACGCGACCTTGAGCCTGGAGAGAGGGCGCGAGGGCGAAGCGCGCGCATGGGCAGCCGCGCACACCCACGAGCTTGGCGGCAGCCAGCGCGGTCGCGCCTGATGGCGCCTCGAGGAGGCGCGCGACGGCGGTGGCGCTCGAGGAGGCGCGACGCCGATGGCGCTCCTGGAGGAGGCGCGCACGGCGGTGGCGCTCCTGGAGGAGGCGCGCACGGCGGTGGCGCTCCTGGAGGAGGCGCACTCGGCGGTGGCGCTCCTGGAGGAGGCGCGCTCGGCGGTGGCGCTCCTGGAAGAGGCGCGCACGACAACGGCGGCAGACGGGTCGATAGAGAGCGCGGCCTTCACAGGCAGCGTGGCTCTCTCTCCCCGGACCGGTACCGTGGTTACCACGGGTTCCAGGCTGTTGTCAGGGACGCCGGCCCCGGCGGTGGGTGGCCTACCCTCACCAAGGCCAACTACGTCGAGTGGGCCGCGGTGATGAAGGTGAGGCTCCAGGTACGACACATGTGGGAGGCAGTCCGGTACGGCGACGTCGACTACGACCAGGATCGACGGGCGCTGGATGCCCTCATCGCTGCAGTCCCGCCCGAGATGCAGTTCTCGCTCTCCAACAAGAAGACTGCCAAGGAGGCTTGGGACGCCATCGCTGCGGCACGCATCGGCAGCGACCGCGCCCGCAAGTCCACACTGCAGGCACTTCGCACGGAGTGGGAGACCCTGGCCTTCAAGCCAGGTGAGGACGTTGATGACTTTGCTCTCCGTCTCAACACTCTGCTGCAGAAGTTGGTACAGTTCGGCGACGACACCTACAGCGAGGAGAGAGCTGTCGAGAAGCTCTTTCGCTGCGTCCCCGAGAAGTACAAGCAGATGGCTCAGTCGATCCAGCTCGCTGACCTCTCCACGATGTCGATCGAGGAGGCGATAGGTCGCCTCAAGGTCGCCAACGGTGATGAGCCACAGCCCTCTCGGGACCCGTCACCATTGGCGGAAGCTCCTCCTCACTGGGAGAAGTGGGCTGGCCAAGGTGACAGGAAGAAGGGGAGCCTTCTTCCACGACAAAGCATCGCATGCGTGGCAAGCGCGCAAGCCGCGCAAAGACGCCAGCATGGGCACGAGGACGCGCCGAGGGTGATGACCGTGGAGGCGCCAGGCGGCGCTACGGCAAGCAAGAGCCGGCACGCGACTCTTGCTACAACTGCGGCAAGCTTGGTCATTGGGCCAGGGATTGTCGACAGCCACGACGCGGCCAGGCCCACGTCGCACAGGCGGAGGAGGAGGAGCACCCGGCTCTGTTCATTGCTCAGGCGAGCATTGAACTACCTCCAGCGGCACCGGCCGCAGCGGCTCTCCTCCACCTTGACGAGCCAAAAACACACGTCCTCCTCGGCGACAGTTCCGGCAACGACATGACCGGTTGACGGGAGTTCTTCGCCGAGCTTGACTCTAGCGTCCGAGGCTCCGTCAAGTTTGGGGACGCCTCCGGCGTGGAAATCAAGGCGCGGCTCCGTCATCTTCGCGCCAGATCGGGATGGCTCAGATTCTCACAAGGAGACACACAAGACTTAGGGAGATTGATGGATAAGTCTCGTGTCGGCTTTTTGTGTGTCGGCTTCTTTTGCTTTTGCTTTGCTTTAGCATCTTAGACTAGCTTTTGCTTTTGCTTTAGCCTCTTAGACTAGCTTTTGACTAGCATCTAGGACAGCATCTTTGCTTTAGCATCTTAGAGGACATAGAGGACAGAGCATCTTAGACTAGCATATGCTTGGCATATGCTCGGCATATGCTTGGCTGTTTAGCCCTATAAATATGTATCCCCAACCCCTCAGGTTGGCATGGCATTGTGAAGAGAAATATACAAGAGAAAATTGCCCCATCTCCAAGTGTCATCCTCTCCATGAGAGTATGCGACCGCCGCCGCATACCCATGCCTGTGCGCGCACGCACAGGGACCAATTGCCCGTTACTCCGCAAGTAACGGGGACCTCAAGCCCACACTCCACGAGTGAGGGGATCTCAGGCCCGTCACATTCATGACGGGATTCTCAAAGGGAAACATACTTGGTCACCGCGTGACCAAGCCTCGATGATGTTCTCAATATGCAAATGCTCAACCCTCATTCATCATCAATCTTACCAAAAGACAACCACATTGAACCATAGTAAAACATAAGCATCATTTGAGCAATAACCAAACTTAAACATTCATCAAGTATACCATCTTGCTATGCAACCATATATCAAATAACACACAATATAGCCAATCAATCAAATCAAACAATGCACTTGCCTTAACCGCGTGCAAATGGAGGGCCTTGAAGTGGGTGCTGCCCTTGGGATCTCGCTTCTACGGGCATGAAGAAAACCCCATTCTAAGACCAACATTCTGTACCAAAATCATAAGTAACATCGCAATTGAACTCGCTAACATCTTAGCATTTTCTAATTCTCAAAATTTCTAGCGATTGGTCACTGCAGACAGCTAGCTTCTAAAATACATAACTTTCTGCTCGGGTGTCCAAATAGGATGATCTTGGACTTTCTGGATAGGTAACTAAATTGCCTAAATAAACCTAGTTGGGGAGACCGTCTGATTCGGCCATCCACTAGTCCTACCAATCCATTCAATCAGAGTAAACATTTCACGTCGGTTTTCTGGACAGCGACAAAGAAACTACCATAACTTTCTCTACGTTCGTCCGAATTTAGTGATCTTTAGTTTTACTGAAAGCTAAGAGGATTAGCCTCGTTTTTCGTTATGGTGAGACCCTCTGGAAATCCCTCTAACTACGGGATTAAATCAGGTTAATACAAACTGTCTGTTCATCTTCTTCCCAGAAACACAGTCACACCATTAAATTCATAACTATTGCCACCGAAGTCGGAATGACCTGATTCTTGTCGGCAACAAAAGATAACTGCGATATCTATGACTTTCTAGGAGATGTCCAGACCCAATTCTGCATTTAACCTACCCAAAAACGTCGATCTTTACCACTGCAGAACACCGATCTAATGACAACCGAAAATAAAACAACTAGAAATCGACCCAAAGCAATGAACGACGTGTTACCCTTGCCGAACGAGGAAGGCACGCTGCGAGGTGACGCCCACCATGAACTCGATCACGATCCCTTCTTCTCCCCCTTCTTCCCTTCTCTTCTCTTCTCTTCTTGGCCAAGCGATCTCCCGGGCGGTCCTCCCTCTTCCTCCATGACACCGGCAATGGGGGGCACCTCCTTGGACAGCAGCGGGGGAGGAGCAGCAGGGAGGTGGCGTGGGAGGAGGAAGTGGGGCGCCAAAGGGGAGGAAGGAGGAGGGATGGGGCGGCGGCCACAAGTGGGAGGAGGGGAAAGGGAGGGCGACTAGGGTTTTGGGGGAGGGTGGCGCCTCCCCCCCCTTGGCCGGCCACCACATGGCCACCTGGGCCAAGGCCCAGGCCCAGGTTGCCGTACAAACGCTGATTTCCCCCTCTCTCAACTCGAAATTAATCATTTTCTATTTGGTCATTCGTCAATTCGGATAACTCTCCCGATTATTTATTCTCTCCTGGTTAATTCCTTTCGTATACTTTTGGGGTATTACATTCTACCCCCCTTAAACTGAATTCGTCCTCAAATTCTAACCATTCTTACGCCCAAGTATAATCACAGCTAAAACTTACCAACAATACCATATGCCTCTGTGAGTAACTCCAGATATTGCATGCGCATGCAGACACCAATTCACTAGTCGCTTCACTCTCGGACTTATGGGACCACATCACCTTGACGGATATCTAAAACTAACGCCTTGCACCTCAACACTAGTCTTAACTTTTATTGGTACACTTAACACACAGGGGCTCGAGGTAAGGTTTTACTCGATGGCCAATGGCTCTAACAAAATCTCAAGCTCCGATCTCATGTGTTCTATCAGCACCGAAAAGTATAAGACACTGCGTACTCCTCGCAAGTACTCGAGACGGTAATATCGTTACGCCAATCTACAAATTCCCATGACTGGGGAACTTATCCGACACACCTTTGGTTACACTTCATTTTTGTTACCAAGTACACCGTCAGACACAAAATACATGGAACTCTTGTTCCAACACTCATCGATCACTTTATCTCACATAGCAAAGATCTCCTTTAACAAGGGACGACAAAGAACTCGCCTATCGACTCACTAATCCGAAAAACTCAATCGAAAAACAAAGGAGTCAAAAAATGCATCCAACTCAAAGCCATCTTCCTTAGAAGTGCCCAATCCAAAATCAATGGATTTACTACGAAATCTTTTCCATTTTTCAAATAGGCGGTTTAGAAATAAATGCCACACAAGCCAAAAGCGAAATCAATCGAAAAACCGGTTTAACCATTTTTTTAAGCGAAAGGAATCACACATACCGGCAAGAACCAACTCAATTTGTAATTGACATCCGTCATAACCACATAGTTCAAGTAAGAACTAAGAAAACATCTCACTATCCAAGATCACACCTTTACCACAATCTTTCTTTTAAGAAATCAACTTTCTCTTAAACCATAGGATCCCAAATCATCGCATAACGCATTAACTCATTTCTCTTAAATTGGCAACCTCAAACCTATGCTCTACTGAACACAAAGTTCACACTTATGCAGAAGATTCTTCCAATCCACAATATCGCACTCTAGCCAACTTCCTACCGAATGAATACTTGTCAAAATAATTTCCAACACAACTCAATATAGATTTCACCCACCGTCACATCCCTTAATCCGTTAAGGATGAACAATTTGAAATTCACATCACACACTCTCATATACTAGCCTCAAAAGATACTATCAATGATCATCCCACTACTCGGAATCCACTCTTATTCTACCACTTCTACGTTAGAATCATTAGCATCCAAGGTTCTAACCTAAGAATGCAAAGCCCAAAACCAACCTCAAGTCTCCTACAATGAATTTCTCGGTATGATTCATGGGAAATCCTCAAATTCGTTTACTAAAATTTCACATAGCTCCACAATAACCTCAATCATTAACATCCACGTTTCTCACTAATGGAGTAACCATCCCAAGGCGATTTATTTCACGTGTCTTAGACCTTCTCTAATCCATACCAATCCAATTCGATTACACAACCACAATATACCCGTTTACAAAACCCTAACCGATTGACCAAGATTCAAACATACCCAATCACTAACGTCAATAAATAAATATATCCTTTGACCAAGACATCCTTAGAAATAATTTAACTCCCATAGGTTACTTATCGAGGCGAGTAATGCTTGACAAAAGCTCAACAATTCCTGCTATCCCACTAATTATCATGACACCGAGGTTCCTCCACATCGCTACTCTCATTAAACTTCACCACCACAACACTTATGCACAATCATACTAAGTATCCAATTGCGATATTTCGATAAGTTTGTTAGAGTCCATAATTTCGATAATCCCAATATTCCAACATGGACAAATGTTACTGGATCATAATTCATCATAGGTTCCACTAATTGTAATACTAATCACTTTCATCTCATCGACAACTCTCTATTTAAATAGAATTCTCTCCGGTGTTGTAAATCAAACCAATTCACTTTATCTTGCTCTTCAAATAGATTGGTTCTGAAAAATCTCAACAAATTCAAAATACTTAACCACCTCCAACCAAACACCATGCTACTCTTTATAACACTTGGCAACACAATTTGGTTACTTCCTTATTCAAAAGGAAGAAATAAAAAGATACAAGGTTCAACGCACAAGAAATCGTGGCTTCTCGAAGTAAGCACGTGACCAATAGAAACAGTCAAATAGTAGTGATCTCAGAAAACAAAATACGAGTCCACAGTCGAGGGCACAAGTCCCACATGAAGATTTTTTTTCCACCTCCATAACTCTTAATAACACATTGCTATGCAATCCCATGAAACTCTTAAGTCTTTGATTACAACATTACTTGCCAAACCAAACAAGAGATGCCTTTAATACCAAATCACATTCATCACTTCAGAACCAAACAAAACCTTTCCATATGTCATAATGCTCAACTAATTTCATCTACTACATAAATCATGAACCCCCAAAAGATCACGAATTCAAAACTCCAAACATTTCATTTAACCGTCATTAAAACAATCAACTTACTTTCTATCTAGAAGAATCATCACCACTCCAACGCGTCACAATCTCTTGTAGACCTTATTACTAACAACAAGAATAATTCACTCTTAACAAGGTTCGTTATCATCAACCCTTCCTTTATAAAATCCCAAAAGTCACCAAATGTTACATATCACTTTATCATCTCATCCTCAAATGAGAGTACACCAAATTCTTATAATCTCACTACAAAGAACCACTTTTTTTTTAGAGGAATCTACTACAAAATTTATAAGATTACACCAAAACCCTTTCATCAAAGACATACTATTATCCGACAATTTCACCATCACACAAACACAAGTCACCTATTAAATCCCATCCTAAACCATTGATGATTTTTCAACCTTAGACGAAATTGATGGTCCTTTCTCTATTTGCCTTCTCACAAGCAAAAATAAAATAATCAAATAGCCAATTAAAGATAATTACATATTATCATCTATTAAGACAACGATCAAACACATCCTTATATTTCCTTCCTACATATTTATATTAATCCATTGAAATAAAATATTCTAACAATTTTAGTAAACTAAACGACTCTAATGATCAACCTTTTCATCAAAGTTCCACATCTTTTTAATAACTCTATTGATTCCAATTAGGTTTAGCCATACCCTTAATCACCGCTCAACAAGAGCTACTATATGGCACCATCAAATTAATCAACTTTCCTTCCAGTGATCTTAGTTAGGATCGATTATATACCACACCACGACCTAACTCGATAATCCATACCTTTTCCATTAATTGCTTTGAGTATAACCTCTCGCTTAACCAAGCCAAAACACTACTAAAGGGTTTAACCACTTCTTCCATAAAAGAACCATCAATCTTCAACACTCCAAATACTCAAGAGAGATACATTGAGTCAAAGCCTCCACGCACTACACAGGACTTGCAAAAGGAAACTTTCATTATCCAAATCATACAAATAAATAAATAGCTCATGTTTTCCAAAGAAGAAAGACGAAACCCCAATACAAAAGTCAGATTGACAACTAACCAAGTCCACCACCACAAGAACAACTCAACAATAGGAAAAACAATAATTGCTTTAAGGGACAAGTTAAGCCAATAGAAACATAACAACCTTTCTCAAAGAAACCCATCAACTGAAATGAACTCATCGACCCAAAGAAATTCATCGACCACAACTGAACAAGAGTTGATCAAATTCAAATTCAAGGAAGTGGACAATTTTTTTCAATGAGATACTCACTATTAACGCTCAGACTAAGATATACGTGGTAACCTCTTCCCTTTTCTCTTACCACGAACAATGGTGTAACTGGTAAAGCCCAGGCCACAACCATGACCTCAATCCTCTCAACAAGGGCTGCTCTCACTCATAATAATCATATAATCATATTATAGGTATGTAAGATCATCTCATAACAGGAATCATCATTACAACATGACAGAAGCGTAAATGCAATGCTTGACCCACCCCATCCTACTGTGCACCAGTGTGTCAGGTTTTCAGCTAATTAACCATTAGCAATTTTTTTTTAACAAGCTAAGTTACCTAAGTTATTAATCTGTTCACCACGGACCTACAGCCCGCTCTGATACCAACTGTAACACCCCAGCTCGACATGAGCCTGGAATGCTACTAAACAAACCCTAATAATTCTAATCAAGGCAATTTTAGTAAATCTCGGCCGAACCTCCCTTGTAAAATTAATTACACGGAGGTTCCAACATACAGATAATACATGTATTAACTAAACTATCATTTAGAGACATCAAGAGATAAACAAAGACATGTTAAGTGTCTAACATAACTAGAGAGGTATGAAGTTCCACTACTCATCATTATTACATTTAATCCATTGCATAAGACAAAACATAATAATCTAAAATCAACCACGTTCTGAAGATCATTCAACTTTATTTAGTTCATGTGGTATGTGTGTGACTAGCAGTCTACTTCCCCCCATGCATGTCACTCTTGGCTCGGGTACCTAAAACAACAATAAAAGCAAGAGTGAGTCCATAGACTCAGCAAGTACATATAGAAACTATAACATCAACATACATATAAAGGAGATCAACATTAGAACATCTCATATGCAAATGCAATGCTCAAGGAACCTTTATCTTTAACTTCGTGTGCATTACACGTGTCGCGAGTATGCGACCGCCGCCGCATGCCCATGCTGTCTGGCGCGCACGCACAGGACCAATTGCCGTTACTCCGCAAGTAACGGGGACCTCAAGCCCACACTCCACGAGTGAGGATCTCGAGCCCGTCACATTCATGACGGGATTCTCAAGAAACATACTTGGTCACCGCGTGACCAAGCCTCGATATGTTCTCAATATGCAAATGCTCAACCTCATTCATCATCAATCTTACCAAAAGACAACCACATTGAACCATAGTAAAACATAAGCATCATTTGAGCAATAACCAAACTTAAACATTCATCAAGTATACCATCTTGCTATGCAACCATATATCAAATAACACACAATATAGCCAATCAATCAAATCAAACAATGCACTTGCCTTAACCGCGTGCAAATGGAGGACGCAAGTGGGTGCTGCCCTTGGGATCTCGCTTCTACTGGGTATGAAGAAAACCCCATTCTAAGACCAACATTCTGTACCAAAATCATAAGTAACATCGCAATTGAACTCGCTAACATCTTAGCATTTTCTAATTCTCAAAATTTCTAGCGATTGGTCACTGCAGACAGCTAGCTTCTAAAATACATAACTTTCTGCTCGGGTGTCCAAATAGGATGATCTTGGACTTTCTGGATAGGTAACTAAATTGCCTAAATAAACCTAGTTGGGAGACCCTCTGATTCGGCCATCCACTAGTCCTACCAATCCATTCAATCAGAGTAAACATTTCACGTCGGTTTTCTGGACAGCGACAAAGAAACTACCATAACTTTCTCTACGTTCGTCCGAATTTAGTGATCTTTAGTTTTACTGAAAGCTAAGAGGATTAGCCTCATTTTTCGTTATGGTGAGACCCTCTGGAAATCCCTCTAACTACGGGATTAAATCAGGTTAATACAAACTGTCTGTTCATCTTCTTCCCAGAAACACAGTCACACCATTAAATTCATAACTATTGCTACCGAAGTCGGAATGACCTGATTCTTGTCGGCAACAAAAGATAACTGCGATATCTACGACTTTCTAGGAGATGTCCAGACCCAATTCGGCATTTAACCTACCCAAAAACGTCGATCTTTACCACTGCAGAACACCGATCTAATGACAACCGAAAATAAAACAACTAGAAATCGACCCAAAGCAATGAACGACGTGTTACCCTTGCCGAAACGAGGAAGGCACGCTGCGAGGTGACGTCCACCATGAACTCCCGATCACGATCCCTTCTTCTCCCCCTTCTTCCCTTCTCTTCTCTTCTCTTCTTGGCAAGCGATCTCGGGCGGTCCTCCTCTTCCTCCATGACACCGGCAATGGAGGGCACCTCCTGGACAGCAGCGGGAGGAGCAGCAGGGAGGTGGCGTGGGAGGAGGAAGTGGGGCGGCCAAAGGGGAGGAAGTAGGAGGGATGGGGGCGGCCACAAGTGGGAGGAGGGGAAAGGGAGGCGACTAGGGTTTTGGGGAGGTGGCGCCTCCCCCTGGCCGGCCACCACATGGCCACCGGCCAAGGCCTGTGCCTAGGTTGCCGACAAACGCTGATTTCCCCTTTCTAACTGCGAAATTAATCATTTTCTATTTGGTCCTTCGTCAATTCAGATAACTCTCTCCCGATTATTTATTCTCTCCTGGTTAATTCCTTTCGTATACTTTTGGGGTATTACACATACCATATCACGTTATTTGATTACAATATCTGATTTAACCATAACAAGGTATCACAAAAGAATTTTAACAATTTCCACTAGAAAAGAGATGTCTTAAACTTCAACACTCGAAATAATCCAAAAGGAACACATAGAGCCAAAGCTTTCTCATGTTAATAAACTTGCAACATAAACTCTCATTACCCAAACTATCAAACAAATACATGAGTCATTCTTTTCCAATGAGAAAAAAAAGAACCACCATGGAATTATCATTATTGCCAATTGAGGCAGGAAACGTTGTTTTTCAGTTTCAGCTTTGTAATCTCGTCTTGAGTTATCAGGGAAGCGGTGTAGAACGCCGATTAGTAGTGCTGGGTTTATTATGTCCTTATTGAAATTATTTTTCTTGTTTAGGAGGTGAGGCCTCAGGTTTAGGATTATCACCTTTGCCGGCTAACGCGTCGCATCGTGGAAGGCAAGTACATTGCTAACCCTAATGCTTGTGATGGATGAATGCTTATATGATCATGCAAGTAAATGCAGCGGTTGTGCTACGGTTTAACTTGTTATTCTTACTACTTGCAATATACATGTTTGTTTCATAACTTGAAGTTATATGCCATGGTTGCATGTTTTATGGATGAGGTCGTGGTAGCAAATTAATATTCATTTTTGCCATGCGTTGGAAGAGTTGTTGGTAGTCATGTGGTAATTTGCTTAATGAGCCAAATGCGGAATATGAAAATAAACTCAAGGTGGACATATTGATAATTCCTTGTGGTTATATTCATGATGATCATGTTGTGGTCTATGTGGTAGAGTTCCCTTTAGATCGATTGATTTTGATCTTGGTGAATCGAGTGTGGGTTATGTGGTAATGGTCTTATGACACAATGGTATTGTGCTTAATGAGACACATGTGGATTATGAGAAAATATTCATGATGAGTATGTTGTTGACCTTCGTGGTTAAATTCTTGTGGTTTATGATTATCATATCATTCATGACATATCATGACATTTGCATTGTGGATGTCGCCGCTTATAGCCGCGACCGTACCGGTACAACATCGTGCATTGCCGTAGCACGATGCATACTTTTGCCTTGTTGGGTAAAAGTGCAGTGGAGCATAGCATACATATGCATTACATTGTGGAAAGATCATTTGCATACTTATGCAAAATATTGTGGTGAAGTTATATTACAAACAACTGCAACTTTATAGTTGTAATATGGAATTGGCTCATGAGAGTCACTTGTGGTGTGAGGAAGGTGGCTATGGTCGTGGATTGGGGTTCATCCCTTGTGGAATGGTAGTGGTTGTGATTGTGGCTTGAGATTCTACTCTCTTGTGGTAATTGTTGATAGCAGTTGTGGATGCGAGAAATAGTAAAGAGATGAGGTAAAACTTGTTAATACTTTATTGTCATTGGTAGTGGTAGTGGTGAATAATATGAAGAAGTTAATCAAGACTCATTTGCTAATATTTTACTATTGATGGTAGTAAATATGGTTGACGCTATAATTGTGATCATTATGGGAAATGGATATTGATACTTAATATCTTTGTAGTTTAATTAACTTGTAATGAATGTGGATGCACATTATGGATGTGGACTTGTGGATACTGTAATGATGTTGTATATTTGTTTGTAGTCCTGAATAGCTCTGTTAAGCAGTTTGCTTGTTGAGATTTTTATCTCACCCTTGTTTCCCCACTGGGTGATTGTTGAGCATTCATGGGTTGGGTAGAGCGGCACCACAATAATGCACTTGGTTCATCAACTCATGCTGTAATAAAGTCGATGAAATTCTAGTCAAATGCTTAGCTATTCGAGGATGAATATTTTATTTAATAATGATGGACTTGTGAACTATTTCTTTGATTAATCTGCTAGAGGTTGTTTTAATTATTGAACTTGTTATCGTTTTCTTTGTTCCCTTAGTTGTTTATGCTTCCGCTTATTGCTTCATGTCTAGAAATTGTTGCCAGATTAAATTATCTTGAAATTTCTGGCTAGCTGAGTGGTTTAGTAGCATTCCAGGGTAATGTGGGTCCTGGGGTGTTACAGCAGTCTAGAGTTCATAACAAAGCCTTTACATCACCTTGTGCTAACCTTGCACCAACTCAGTGAATGACAACCCTTGCCTCAGCGGATACCCTTCCTTTGGCGAGACATTAACCATTGTATCGAAAGGTTTTTATCCCAATGCCTCGGTGAAGGGAGCCACTTCGAGCAAATTAACCTACCCAGAATGCCCTTACTACTACGGCCTGCCAACAAGCAAGGCTAGTCCTAGATAACTTATTTAGTTTAGGCTATCCCATAACTAGCACATGTGGTTTGTCACACCCCAAATTTGTAATTTGGAATCTTCTGTGTTTACAGCACTAGTTTCTAGATCAGTAACTAGTGCTCACAGTTACATCAGTGAATATCAAACACATATCTCGAAAAGGTAGAGCTATTGCAAAATAATAAACAAAGCGTAAACATGCCTTAAGGCTTTTGTCTTGCAGAACAGCCGGCCAGGCAATACCTTTAAAGAATCAGTAGCGGAAGTAGAATTAAGATGCAACACATGAAACCCTCACGATATACCCACTAGCAATCGACTGGGCATGTGGCCTAGTTCTTGGCCTTCTTGATTTCTAGCCTTGATGAATGCTCACAAGTGCCCATATTGCATTCTTCTCTTACATTTACTGAATAATAATACTGAGTGAGTGTGAGCACGCAACTGTACTCTGCAAGCCAACGCATAGAATGCAGTTATATAATATGCAAGATTGATGAACAGAATGGCTTGTGGTTCTTTTGTTTGCATAAAGCGGCCTATTGAAATATATTAAGTAGTATGTAAACCCTGAGACCTAGCATCTTTAACTAACACATGTTTTAACAACATTGAATTTTGTTGTAAAAATACTGGTGGAGCCTCCAACCTCCTATACCATTGAGTGGCTCCAACCACCCAATACTCATGTTCTTTCTCAGGTCACATCCTGTACTTCTCACTGGTTCTCTACCAGATCATGTCAAATCTCTTGGCTCCAACCCATCTTTTCATCTCACCCACAAATTATTTTATAAAAATAAAACCTACTTCAAGCAAGTTCTCAGCACTGCCCATGACCGTGGGCACAGCTATCTATATAGTTTTCACACTCTATAGAGTCCGCACACTTTACCCATAAGAGATAATCAACTTATAATGTCCGTCTGACACACTTACATAGGTGTGCAACTAACAAGGTTATCACAAGGCCATTACAATGCCCCACCTCAATGCAACCTCACCCGCTAGGTATTACCTCCTTGGACCTCGCCCCCAGGAGGTGTCGAACCCGGGAGTGAAGGATCCTGAATTCTCTGTGTTTATACACCGGTCCAGGATTTTCAGTGTACACAGTCTCACAAAATGGATATCACAATCATATCACAAAAACGTAAATAACATTAAGTAAACCAATGTTTAATACAACTGAGTCTGATTTGAAATATCAAATAACAAGTATCAAATAACACCGCGGAAGCATAATAATATAAATGAGCCACACGATGCGCCACAGGCAATCGTCTGGGTCGAAGGCCTACTCGTCCTGGTCCTCACCGTCGGGGGAAAAGTCTTCTCCTGAATAAGAGTTATTTAGCAAGAGTGAGCACAACTTCTGTGCTCGCAAGCTACACCCAATATGGAATGAAAATGCATGCATAAGGTAAACAAGTGAATAAGGTAGGGGTTATTTTGCATAAACAACATTTTCAGTTTAAATATCCATAGTACTTTCCAAGGCCATTTTCATATTATAACTAAAATCGGATTTTAGAATATCAATGTTGTTGTATGGATAACCTCCAATGAATAACTGAAGGATACCCTCCTAACACTTGGCTTTCCGCCCAATTATACACAAGGATTAACCATCCTCACATTTGATAAAACAATTTTAAAACCAAAAACAATTCTAACTTTAAGTGGCCTTTCTAGCATGTCCATGACCGCGGACGCGGCTATTCGAATAGTTTCTACTTTGCAGAGTCTGCACAGCTTTACCCACACGAGATAACATACTCATTATGTCGGCCAATCCACGCTTCCGTAGGCGTGTGACTGAGCAGCTATCATGAGGGCCTTACAATGTCCTATCCTAGTGCACTTATGCCCGCTAAGGTCTCACTCCTTTGGACTAACCGTCCTCCGAAAGCCCCCTCTTGCGCCAGGTGGGAATAAAAGTCTAACCGACACCCACACATTCAACATGGCACAAATACACTAAGACATTACAAATTAATTAGCCAAATTCTGCCCATACAGGACGTGTGGTGGTACGTTAAGGCATAGCAAAAAAGCGGCTCAAAGACCGGTCCTCAATTGACTTGGGCGACTTTCCAAGAAACCCTGGGCCTTAATCTTAACTAGATTAACCCCGTGCATAAACCTGCACCCAACATTCCAACCAATTCGCCCATATCCAAACCTATTTTTGATTTTATTTAGAGTAAAACCATCTTTATAAACTCATGTGGTAAAACAATACCACCATGTAAAATTTGAAGTAAATTTGTGAAAGATTTGGCTAAAACATCCCAAAATTCATATGTGTGATTTAAGCATGGCTAAGCATGTGACTAGTTTTAATAGCAATTTGTCTATGGTGTCAAGGCATTCATGTACAATATCCAAATTGGCCATACATTGAAATATGGGAGTAACTACATATAAAACAGGGCATTGAAATATTTATATAAATATATGCATGCATTAAATAATTTAAAAACTGAAAATACTTAAAAATACTGGGGGCAATATGTTCAATGGTGTAACTTGCCTTCATTGACGTCCTGGAAATCTAGGTCCTCGGGATGGTCTAACTCTCTGGAGTCGTCAAAGTCTATACGCGAAAATACGATAAATTCAAATTCAAATTCAAATAAATTCAAAAAATCAACTCAAATTAACTCCAAATTGAAATATTTTTGCTTAGTTAGCTAGATTATAATTTTATACAAATTTTGCAACTTGAATCACCCAATTTGGAGTTTAGATGCAAAAGTTATGAATTTTTGAAGTTTAAAACCATTTTAAAACCTAAATTCTGATTTTTCAGATTTTTCTTGTATTATTTTTCTAAAGGAAAATCTAATTATTGTGCAATGATGATGTAGGCGACAGATTTTGGAAATAAAAGAAATAAAAACAAAATTCCGACAAGTGGACCCCACGTGTCATAGACACGGCTCACGGTGGACCTAGCCCACCGAGCCTTGGGGTTTGGTCGCGGTGGACCGTGCCACGCGGGCGCGTGCGTGGGCGCTGACACGGTGCCATGTGGGAGGACACGTGTGCATGAGGGTGAGGTGGCGCTGAGGTGGCCGAGCCACGTCGGCGGCGGCCGCGCGAGGATCGAAGGTCGCCGACGCACGATGCTTGGCGGCGGCGCGAGCGTACTAGAAGAGAGCGTGAGAGAAGGCGAACACATTGCGCTCACCCACTCGTCGGGAAAAGAACGGAGGCGGTCGGCGGCGAGAAGAAGGCAGCGGCGAGGTACGGGCGACGACGAGAAGGGCTCTCCGAGGGTCCTCCGTTGACGAGATGGTGCGCACCAGGTTCGCGGGGAGACGACGATGCCGACGGTGGCGACGGCGAGGGAGGAGCGTCGACAGTGGTGGCGCAATCGGTGGCGAAAGCTCTTTCGGGCGGCGGGCTTCAACGGCGGATTCCGGCGGCGCTGGGGCGAGTGAGAGGAAGTGAGTGGGGGAAACGAGTTGAGGAGGAGGAGGGGCTCGCGGGGCTCCCTTTTATAGGGCGAGGGGAGGCTGGGGGCGTCGGCGACGTGGGTGACGTGTGGCGACGGTTGCGGCGCTAGTGCGCACGCACACGGATAAGAAGGGAGAGGGAGGTGGGGGTCGTGCGGCGGCAAGCGCGGGTCGTGCGCGACGAAGCGGGAAGTGCGGGGAGGTTAGAGGTGGCCATTAGCGAAGCTTGGGCGTGCGCGAAAATGGCAGAGGCGCGCGGGGAAGAAGGAGAGGAGGAAGAAGAAAGCGGTGGGGAAGAAGGATGCGAGGCCGTCGGATCTGCATCCGACGGTCGGGAGGAGCGGGTGGCGTGGAGCGGTGAGGGCCGCCCGATTTGAATCGGACGGTGGTAGAGAGAGGGAGGGAAAGCGGGGTGCGCGCGGTCGATTGGGCTGAAGACGCGGGGCGAGTTGGGCCGAGGTTTCGGTTTCGGCCCAAAACCAGATATTGATTTTTCTATTGTTTTAATTCTGGTAATTCAAATAAGCTTTAGAAAATAGCAATTTAATTCCAAAAATTATGGAAAAATTCACAGAAATTTCCATACTTATTTTGGACTTAATAAAATTATTTCCAACTATATGTTGGCTTTTAATTTTGCAAATAAATTTGTTTTAACCTTAAAATATTTACAAAAAGCTTTGAAAAACTCTAGAAAATTCCACAAAAATAATTAAATTTTATTTTTACTGAAATTTGAAAATTGGGCTGTTACAGGAGGTCTCCCATTTGCACCGTGTAGATTCCATGTAGCTTCATGACCTTCTACCCACACGACACACCCACTAATGGCGAAGCCACATCAAGGCAAAAAAATTAATGAGTCAGGTCATACCCCATTATAGACTTGTGGTTGAATTGTTTTTACATGAGAGGTCATCATATGATTCGGGTCCTTAGTTTACTTGGGCAGTACTTCCCGATACCCACTCTGTCGTGCCCTTGCTAGCACTAGCCATGCCTTCCAGCCGCCCAAGTCGAAATCAGTTTTTGGTTTTCTGTTGTTTTGAAATACTTTTCTAGTTCAACATACCCGCCAAGCTCCAATCTTGACTGCTCAAATCCAATTTCAAGTTTTAAATGATGTCGGGGCAAATCATTGCCCATATGTCAATTATCTAAGCGAGGCTAAGCATGACACTTAGATACAGACTTAGTAACTAGTATGTATACCATTAGTTCTAAGGTGACAAAGTATAGTGTTCAAGTTCAAGGGTAGAAAGATTATATTCAATTATCATTAAGGTATTAACTATGAGCTAGGTCAACATAATTGAATAAATCATAGCAATGCAATTCTATAATTTAAAACAATATAAATTAAATTTCAAAAGTAGGTTCAACAAGATCAAAGTGTTGACCCACCTTGCTCAATGTTCTAATAACCTTGGTCAATGTTTTGATAATCTTGCCTCGTTCTTGCTCCTACTCGGACTACTGCCCCTCCATGGCTTCGAACTTCTAATTATGCATATTACGATCGAACGCGAGAACATCTAAAAGCAAAAAAAAATCCAATAAATCCAAACACAGGTAAGCAAAGGAAAAACTTCAAATGAAAGTCAATCAATCCATGAGTGTTTGAAGCAGGAAATACTTCAAACAAAACTAAATATACCTAAGGGTATCTTGAAAGAAGGAAGGATTCTAGATGAAACTAATCATACTTAGTGGAGTTGATGAAGAAAATACTTTAGACGAAGTATATCAAGAAGTTGACAAAGGAAATATTTCAGACGGAATGAAGTACATCCAGGGATTTTTGGAATGAAGGAAATACTTCAGACTAAAGTAGATAAATCTAAACTCTTTTCATTTGGTCTAGTGGTGGGGTTTTGGGTTGATAGTCGGACTTAGGGTTAGGTTACCGTTTGGTCTGGAGTGAGAGCGAGAGGGATCAGTCTCTCGAAAAGTTCACTGATGCAAGGATTTAGGACTCCAATGGGAGGGAGATAATATTGGTAGGGATATTCCTCATCGGTTAGATCCCATGTTAGGCAGGACTCTTTAATCCACCTTCGGGTCACAAATTGTCCTACTACTGGAACATATAGCGATGGATGATAGCTGGAGTCTATTCAAGGTTGATTGGTGGTTGAACTACTATCATCCACTTGGGGACCTTTCCTTGCTACTCATACACGGCACCCAGCTGATAATGATCTATTTTGTTATTATTTCCTTTTTATCGAGGAAGTTCCATGAAAGTCAGGTGAGACCTAAGCATAGCTTTTGGGGTTTGCATAGGGTAGACATAAGCCTCACCGACACCTGGGATCTAATTCCCTTAATGATTTCTTTTGTGATTTAATATTTATTGAGGAAGTTCCATGAGCCATAGCTGGAACTTCCAAGTATTGGCTAGACATCGTCCTTATACCCTTAGTGGTGTCTACAAGTTTGGGTTTCGTCTTTGAGGTGATCTGTACTTAGTCTTACTACTTACGTGGCTTGGCTACTAAACGAACCTATCACACTAGGTTTATCCTTAGCTCCAGTACCTGCTAAAGAGTACTTCTAGTTAAGTAGATAACTACTCGTTTCCTAGGTAAGGCCTACATGTTTTCATCCACCCACTTCTTGTTCAGTGATTTACCTTATCGGCTTTGGTTTTAACTAACTAGCATGAGGTCGTGACAAAGCTACTGCTAACCTTCATGATTGTCTAATAGTACTAGTAATCTTATATACTATGAGGTTTATATTTTAGCTTCTAGTTTCAGGTAAAACATAGTAACGTGTAAGGCATACCTGTCATGTCATGTTTTCATTGTTTGTGCTTGTGGATGAACTGCCCCTCATCTTAGTCATTGTTAATGACCTAGGGTTAATAGCCACCTAAACATTCCTTACTGTTTATATGACTACTTCCTATCAAGGTGTCCATTTGATGGTTTGCCACCATCTTAATCCAAGGTCCTAGTTGCATTGGAGTTGTTCAACTGAATGATGTCTACTTAATCACCGTCATAGCATTTGACTAACCATTAACACACTAGTTAGCGTCTGAGTCTGATGGGCTGATGAGGTGTCAACCAATCTTGGTCATCACCTAATCACCTAAGCCAACCACTACTTATCTTAATGCGATTCCTAGCTACAGGTGTGACCTACTGTTATTTTTACTAAACTAATTATTTTCTTAAACACATACTATTCCTATCAGTCCCCTAATCATTAGACTTATTTCTTGATTCACCCTTTTGGTTGTTCCATTATCACTACTATTATTATGATTATGATTATTATTGTTATCGTTATTATTATTACAATGGATTAGGGCATACTGGTTTTTGATCACGTGTGTAGGTATATGCCCAATTGTGGTTATACCATATTAGGTGCTAATTATCTGAGTTGATCACCTTAGTTATCCTACTTACTACATGACCACTTGTTTAAGGTTTGACTTATCCCTTGTTGGAACAACGACAGGGTTGGCGATTTTAACCTAGGTCCTATGGGGTATAGTTCATGAGTTAAACTTTGCCTTTGCAACTTAACAACCCACTGATCATTTCTTGTTAACCTTCAAAGTCCTAAATGAATCATTTGATCAGTCCATTATTATTACTTATAATGGTCTAGGGCCTACTATCATTGAGTCAACTCTTTATATACCACTCCTAATTACCTAAATCAACCACCCTATATTTCACTAGCTAACTGATTCAATCATGCTCCTGCTAATCCCCTAATTCATCAACTAATTACCTAACTAACTAACTGCTTTAACTATCCTTCTAACTAAAGGGGCCCACCTGCCATACAAAGAGAGAGAGAAAGAGCAACATAGACAGAGACAGAGAGGGAGATAGAGCATCAGAAGCAAAGAAGCAAGGGGGTGCTCAGGTGGCACTCGTCACCGGCGAGGGAGGCATCGATGGTGGCCGGCAACGGTAAAATGGGTTTAGGAGGGAGAGGCAGTCCCGTGGGTGGTGGCGGCGTGGCCAGGGGTGAACGGTGGTGAGCTGGTGGCCGGACGGCGGCCGGCCATGGAGGGGAAACAAGGCGACAATGTCGAGGAGAAAGAAGGAAGGAGAGGGGAAGCGCACGGGCATGAGGGAGCTGAGGGGGTCCTACCGGAGTTGGCGATGGTGATGGAGGCGGGCCGGGGTTGGCCGGTGGCGGTGACCCAAGGCAGCGGTAGACGGGCAAGGGGGAGCCCAAACAGGCAGTTGGGGAAGGACGAGGTGGGTGTAGGGGTGCTCCAAACGTGAGGAATCGACGCGGAGCTCGACGGAGGAGAAATGGTGATGGCGGCGGATGATTAATTAATCTCCAATTGTTAGAGTACATGTATGGCAAGATTATAAGAGATAGAATAGAATCAATTACGATGATTTGTATCGGATATGGTTCCTTCCATATCTCTAGTAGATTAACTTGATCTCCAAGTCACCATGTACTATACGTATACCTCCAAGGTTCAAGCAATATAATCATCTCAAGTATTCCGGCTATTATATCTACCTTCACCAACAGCCTGGAAAGATGAAAATCAATTACCATCCTCAAGAAAATATATTCAGCAGTAACTCCCATGCATATATGGGGGTAATTCTGACTCTTGCCTGCCCCTATAGAGAGGAGCATTATCTAGACTTACAACTTGTAATCCATCTATCTGTTTTGACAAACTGTAGTGAATAGCAATTCCCGTGCGCCTCCACTACGAATGCTCTTTGGAGCCCTAGAGCTCCGTTTTCACTTAAGAGGAGTTGATTAAGTCATAAGACTGGTGACTGAAATTGGATAGAATTTTTTTCTTCTTTATGATTGTCTTTCGCCTGCAACAACATACAAGCTACCAAGCTTTTTGAGACCACCCTAGGGATTTTGGTGCCTCTCCAGTGTTTTGTTCTAAGTTCATCTGGATGAAGAAATCTGTTTTTTTCCTCCACTCCGATTAACATGGGAATTTATAGCTTTTTTGCAATTAGGATAGCAATTTCAATGTCACCAAAGCAAGCATGAAGTCTCTATTCTCACAAAAGTTACTAGAAACATGGTCCGTCCTAATCGCAGTATAGGGCTTGGGTTCGTGGTATGCCACTTTTTTTCTTCTAAAAATCCCACTGTGAACCTAAACCACGGCCCTAAGTAGGTTCGGGTTTGACGAATCTGATACAAGATTCGCAAGGTCTATAGCGAATCCAGGGTCCTATGCACATAATAATAGCAAAAAGAAATTATAATATTATTTAGAAAGTTCTATACCAACTAGCGGCTGACATAGAATAAATAGTACCCTTTTCCTTTTGTGAATTTGTCTCATCTTACTAAGATGTTGCAGATATGGCGATTGCAACACACCAACCATTTGTAAAGGAGTATGCCAAAATACTATGGGGGGACATATCATCGCTCCGAGTGCCCTGATAAAACACAATATGATACTACAACAATGCAGTGCACCTTGACAAAAAGGCAAAACACTAGTTCTCACAATCTATCATTCTTCTCTACCTTTCCCACCATACATGGCAGCTTGCACACATCAAGCAGCAAGAATATTAACTTCTTACAGAAATGTACATGATGTATCTTTAATTCTGTGAGTACATATATCTAAATCTGTGAGTACTAGGACTAGTTACTCCCAGGTGTGGTGGTGGTTAAAAATGCTTCTAAAAGAGGAAAAGGCACATATAATCAGTAATGAGGACTCCATATATGATAACAAGGTGCCATGTGAGGTCAACAACTCAGTAGGTGAAACGAATAGTAGGCAAACAAATTAGATAGGAACACACCTTTTTCCTAGCCAAGAAGAAATGGGAAAGGCTGCGGAATCGCTCGCCTTGCATGTCTTCATTGATCAGTGTAGGAACACGGGTAGGCTACACTAGCATAAATTCAAAAATCTATCGTGCAACCAAGGAACCTCCGCTAGTAATAGATTACGGGATTACCACTAGACGCGCAGATTCGTAACGGAAGAAAAGTCGATGTAGCGCGTTGGTGCGGTTGTAGTCGTACTAGTCTCGCGCCTCCTCCAAGTGCTCCCCGTGGTCGTCACAGATTGCGGATCGTCCTAGCGTTGAAGCCTCGCAGCAACGCCTCCAAGGTATCCACACGTACGGGGCAGGAACACCACGCGCCGAAGTGCTAGCGACGGCTGCGCGGTTTTGGGCGAAGGAGGTGTGGTGGCTAGGGTTTCGGGAATTCCGAAAATCACACTTGACCCTATGCCACCTCCTCTCTATATATAGGCATCCATGATGGATCTCGAACTTGAGGCCCATTAGGAACTCGTGGCCCATAAGAATTCGGATCACCATCCAAAACGTGTCCCGCCCTTTAAGCGTGCGACCCTATAGGTTCACGTGCACTTGAACATGGCCCGAGTACTCCTACTCGTCCACTAATCGGTAGTGGCCCCTAGCAGGACATGCCGACTCCCAAGTAAACGTAAAGATCACATCGGACGAACCTCAACAAATCTCATATGTATTTCCCTTTGCCTCACGATATTGGTCAAATTCAAGGCGAGTACGTACCATCCTTGTTGGTTAGCTCAACCACTCTTTCTCGATCACGTGATTCGAATTCCTCGACTATGGTTAACTCTTTAACCATGAATAGCATGGCCATGTATTTCGAATCCGATCACTCGAGAGGCCTAGAATATCTCTCCGTTGCATGGAGGGCAAATCCTATCTTGATTGACCATACCTCGACGCATGTGTCATGACAAACCCAAAAGCTACCTTTATAACTACCGATTCACGGAGTAGCGTTTGCAACCCCTAAGTAAGTCACTATACATCCGAGTGCATGCGGCGATCTCAAGTCTAAGGATATAACATACATATTGTAAAGAGACAAAATGATGACACAAAAGAATACAACATTCTCGCAGTGTCTCATGGTGGGTCGATCCAACCCCATGTTCACTAACATGTGTCATATTATTGGTTTGATATCTCCATATCTATGATCCGTGAAACATGATCATCAACCAATACATATGCTAGTCTATTCATATGTGTCCTCATATGTTTCCGACTAGGGATCGCTTTAGAATAATTATCACAAAGATAAATATAGAGTTTCACAATCAAGTCACATACTTGACAATAAATATTAACGATATTATTCAAGGAACAAGATAATAAATTATCCAATAAATTATGAACATATAATCATCTCCATGATTGCTTCTAGGGCATATCTCCAACAATCAGAACATATAGTCATACATGTACATGTGTTGTTGTCTAACACGGTAAGCAATACAAGTGCTAACGTATACAAGTTGGAATCGGCAATGCGGCTCTCTCTACTGGAATCGGGCAGCAATGCCTCGGTTGGACTGGAGTCCGGTTCGGTAACAAGGCGACTGGAGTCTGAGCAATATGTGCAGCGCATGTTGATCACGAGAGGCTTTGTCTTCTAACACTCCCCCGCAGTCTGAACGTGGAGCAGCTGCAGCAATTGCAATCACGAGAATTTGTAAAGGAGTATACCATAATACTATGAGGAATGGTTCGGTCCTTCAAAAGTTCATTGACCGTCCATGGAACACGATCGGACGGATATTGTGACTCAACACCTGAATCTTACACTACCAGTGTATAAGTGGTGCTACAAAACAGGGGTACAGAGGTAATTTGATCTTCCCTCTTTTGACAGTTCCCTATGTAAGACACCGGCATGAGCTCGCCGTCGTGCCCTCAAGCCCCCTAACGAGTCCTTGTGCTCCAAATCTACGGGCGAGAACAATATGTTGGGGTTGTACTTGTAACTGCCGGCCGACCGGCGCCATGTAGAACGTTAGCGGGGCAACTCTTGGGTGGTGCAGCGCCGACGTCCTGGCCGGCAAACGGGAAACCTGCCTCCCCTCACAATTTAGCATACAGATCTTGTTGCAAGGAAGCCTTGTGAACGGACATCGTCTTGTCTTAATCATAGTTCATTCAAGCAATAGCATGATTAATTCAGTGGTGTATTTTTCTTCACACAGAGGAAAAATTCGTTGGTCCTAATCTCACCGGCCGGTTTGGTTTATTGTAGTCTCGATGATGAGATTGGAGACACATGAAGCATCGGAGGTCAGTGGAGCATGAGTGCGGAGGGTTCAGATCGGGACTAAACGGGATCATTTCCTTTCCTTCCGGTTTTTTGCTAACTGACTAACCGTCCAACAAAGTGAGGGTCTTGAAGCGATTGTTCGGTTTTGCCCCTGATTGATCAACGATGAGATGTTGTCGAGATTCTAACACCTCTAGCACCTCTACATGGACCGAACTAGTACTCTAATACTATAGGAAGATTCCATTGCACTGATTGTCCATACAAAACACAGTACAATACTATAACAATGCAGTGCACGTCGCCAAAAAAGCAAAATCTTCTATTAGCCAGTTAGCCAGTTTTTTATTTTTATAAAATTTGAACGGTATCAAATCTGTTAGACTCGCAATAATACTTTGTCATCGTAGTATGTTGTTGTACTACGGTTATTTTTTGGAGAATTAATCGAGAAGGTTTGAGGTATGAACGATTCGTAAACGGGAAGATAAGTGATATTGCGATTTGCCTGGGAATTCATACACACTGATATTACAGAACTTACAGTAGAACGTCATAACACTTAATTGAAATGATAATTCAGAACATTGGTAATAATATATTACTACTGTCTGTTTTTTCTCGTGGTCGCGACCTCAACGTCTCCCATGTGGACTGCCTCTAATCAGGGCACCGAATGAGGTCCCCGCGGCGACGTCTGGAATGCCGATGTCACCTTGGTCCTGAGTATTTCGCGTGGGGCATGTCTTGAAGGTGTGCCCAGACTCCCTGCAAATGGAGCACTTCTTCATACGACGTTCGGCTTCTACCTCGTCCATATCGTTCCTGATGCGTCGTACCTGTCGTCGGCCAACCTTTCCCTTGAGCCTACCAATGTCCGTGGCCCAGATTAGTTGCTCCCAGGTAGGATGGCCAGTGAAATGGTCAACAACGGCGTAACCATACATCTCTCCACTCCATATTTGCATCACTGCCTCCTTGGTGAAATAGTGAGAGATGTACTGCCCGGGATGCTGTGCCACCGTCGAACAGGCGGCCATTACATGGGAGCAGGGCCTATGCAGAAGAAGCGGCTTGTTACAAGTGCATATGCAACTATCGCGATGTAGCGTGCACTCATGGGTGATCCTCTCGCGGTTAGTCCCGCGGCGTCCTTTATCCCTGCACATTATCTCGAAGCGAAACTCTCTCGTGCCCATCTTGAATGCCCGATGCATCTCACCCTTCTTGCTCTTCTCCTCCATGTATGCGGTGATCATAGCCGAGTAGAGTACTCTGTCATTTGCCATGACGAGCGACGCATTGCTGCATTTGTTAACAAAGTAGTTTGTGGTACCATGGAGAATTGCCTCCACAATACCAACCAAAGGGAGGCACCTGGCGCCGCGCATGACCCAGTTGTAGACCTTAGCTAGGTTGGTTGTCATGATACCATATCGAGCACCACCCCTGTCATGTAGCAGCGACCACTTCTTCTTAGGCTCGTGCTTAATCCAGTCCGAGAAGCATTTCACCTGTACCCCTGTCTTCCTCGTGACACTAGGACCGTCTGTGGGTAGCTGTGGCAATGTTTGCGGGGCCTGGTTAGCGCTTGGGGCGGCCCTTCTCGCTGCCTCTCTTCTGTGGGTTTGGGTCCGGTCATCCAGAATCTTCCAGAGTGTTTCGAACTTCCGCTGCTGGTTTTGGTTGCACAGCCGCTTGAATAGATTTATCAACTCCTTGTTGCGGAACTACTTATAGAAGTTTGCACCCAAGTGCCTCATGCACCACCTGCTCTGTAGATCCGGCCATGGGAGTGGTACGTTCTCTCCTCGTTGTAGCTGAGTTATTGCACACAGCAGGCCTACGTGTCGATCATGTATGAGGCATACGTTGGGACGGTCCTGCACAACAGAAATCCTGACATTCTTCAGGAACCACAGCCAGCTATCCGTGTTCTCGCTTTCAACGAAAGCAAATGCCACGGGAAGAACTTGATTGTTTCCGTCCGTCGCTATTGCAGTCAGTATCTAGCCCTTGTACCTCCCAGTCAGGAATGTGCCATTGATACACAAGATTGAGCGACAGTGCCGGAATGCATTGATGCATGGACCAAAGGCGAAGAATGCTCGCTGTAGTACCCTCTTATTATGCCACTTCGGATGCGTGGCGTCTTGAATGTCGACATGAGTGCCGGGATTCCTATCTTGTATGACTCGGAGTTGCCCACGGAGGTTGTGGTAGGAATCCTCGAACGTACCGAACCTTGATTTCAATGCCTTCTGTTTTGCCCTCCAAGTCTTGGCATAGCTGATAGTGTACTGGAACCTTGCCTCAATGGCCTGAATGATGGATCGTGGCTCAAAATCTAGGTTATCCACGATCTCACTTGCACATGAGATTGGCGATGAAGCTCGATGGCGAGTTACGGTGGGGATCGCACCGACTCTTCGACGAGCGCATGTGTGAGGGACCACTATAGAGCACTTCCAGCAGGTGTCCCACTTGGGCTGAAATGCGTGCACACGCCAAGGGCATCCCTCTATGCCGCACTTCACGTCATAGCATCTTGGGGCAAACTTGACGACGGTGAATGTGCGCTGCACCGACAATACCCAGAATTTGATCGCATCCTATACAGCCTCCTTGCATTTGTACGTAGCTCCTAGTCTGACCTCGTTCTGGTCATACTCCCATGGTACATAGGAGGCTTCGTTGATGACGAGGTTCTCGAACTGGTATGTGTTCCACTCGGATGGAACCGCCTGCTGGTCGGCATCATCGTCATCGGAACCTTCATCTTCGGACAATGCCATGTAGTCCTGGTATTCGAGATCCATCCTCTACACTAGGTCTTCCAGCTCCTCCCCCTCGTCAGCAAGCCCACTAGCTTGTCTTACTGAAGGACATACTTCGACATAGTCTTCATCGACGGCATCAGCAACCCCTTGCCCTTCGGCCATTGTGTGCGCAGCGCTGGAGTCACCGATTTCTTCCTCGGCGTCACCAACTCCCACTTGTTCAGACGCGGGTGCTGGAGTGGGTTTGGCATAAGCCTGGACCAGAAGGACCAATTTCCATCCCCTCTCCCTCGCCATGCGTACATATGACCGCCATGCGTACATATGACCGCCATAAATTTGTTCCCTTTAGTTGCACTAACTCCCAATATGTGGGCTGTCCTGCCCGGGGGGCAAGGCAAGTCAATGTCAGATCGTACATATCACGATCCACTTAGAACGTGTGGAACAACCACTGCATCACAGCACTGAATGTACGCTGCTCAGGTCTTGGTAGGGGCACCTCCGCTAACTGGAAATAACTCAAATCAATTCCCTCGGGATCCTCCATAATAGTCCCTCGTCCGTAGTAAATTTTTGAAATTTACAACGTCAGACATATTTGACGCACTGCAGTGCAAAGAACAGTTACACGATGAACTACATATCTAAAACTAAATAGGCCATAAAAAAAATTACCCGTGAGGTGACCAACTGGACGAACAGCGCTTCGCTAGCTTTTATCCCCCTCTCTCTTGTGTAGTCCACAGCGTAGTTTGGGCAACACCAATAGCGCTGGCCAATAGTCCACTCATCGGTTGATTTGACGCACTTACAGGCATCCCGACACCAGCATAGGGGTGGCACCACCCCTATCGGGGGCCCTTCCGGAGGGCGTTCCACGGGCATTGGTGGGGGGCCGCGGCTCGACCCAGAATCATTGGGCGTACTACGAGGCAGCTTCCTCACATCCACTAGTTTCGAAAAAGTTTGGTGTGTCAAAGGCTGCTGACTAGCGGCATGATGGCGAGCGGCGGTCTCATGGGGAGACACCCAGTCCTTCAAAAGTTTGTGGATTTTCTCCCATTCCTTCTCCTTGTCCATGTTTTCTACTTGGTGGTGCTGCTGTGGACTTGTTGGATGAGTTGCGCTGTATTTATAGCTAGAGCGGACGGAGTCGTAGCCGGGCCTCTCGTCGTGGCAAAAGATGCCTCGTCCGGTCATGTCCTCAGAAAAAGCTACCTCGTTTGGTCATATCCTCAGAAAAAGCTACCTCGTCTGGTCATGTCCTCAGAAAAAGCTGGATCGTCGGGTTACATCGTCCAGAAAAAGCTGGCTCGTTGGGTCACATCGTCCAGAAAAAAGATGGCTCGTTGGGTCACATCGTCCAGAAAAAGCTGGCTCGTTGGGTCACATGGTCCTAAAAAGCTAGCTCGTCTGGTCAAGCTGTTCTAAATAGCTGGCTCGTCGGATCACATCGTCCAGAAAAAGCTGGCTCGTCGGGTCACATCGTCCAGAAAAAGCTGGCTCGTCGGATCACATGGTCCTAAAAAGCTAGCTTGTCTGGTTAAGCTATCCTAAATAGCTGGCTCGTCGAAAAAATGTGATATCGAAACTCGAGACTTCCATAATAATAGTTGCACATATAATAACATTTACATAGCTACCATTACTGATATTTACAGAAATCTATATCTAGTGGCATCCCCTCTTCGGGCGCACCCCGCGTGTCACCCCGGGCCTCGCACGTCGCTGGTGTGAGTACGTCAGAGGGTCAGGCTGCTTGACTACCCGACCCACGTGAGTAGCCTGCGGTGGTGTCGCCAGGGGCTGCTCCTGCGTCGGCTGGGTCGAACTCGGCGCACCGTGCAGCTGAGAAGCCTCCAAACAGAACTGCGTGTCACGCGGGTCCCTGAAGAAGTCGTCAAGGGGTGCTGACAGGTCTGCATCGCCTTGCGACAACACGTCGTCCTCCCAAGCCGTTCCTGCGGAGAATTTCGTTACAAACATAACCATGGCGACAAGGTCGTTACGCAAGCAACCTAAACTTACCTGTTGGCCCGAAGATGTGCTCGGATGACGCGGCATACTCCTGGCCCATGTACGGGTGGAGCTGAGGACCTATAACAGAAGATCGTTGTTACTAACTTCTGAGGTTCGAAATTAACAAGAGATGTGAGTGTGTCGTACTCACCTCCGACATGTCCCGCGGAGCTCCCCCCACACTGCCACGATGACGAGCCCGCCACGTCAGGGGGAGGAGGCTGTGTCCTGCCACCTCGGCTGACCCCTTGTCCTCGCACAGCTCGGTCCACAGGGTCGATCGGCGTGCGACTAATGGTCATGTGCACTCCGCGTACTGCTGTCTCTCTGATTCGCTACAGGATCTGGCTGGTCTCCACCGGCATCATGTGCTGCACGGAGTCTACCAACTCGATAATCTCCCGATGAAGATCCACCTGCACAAATAATCAACAAGTTGTAGACCAAAGTCTGTCAAATTAAATATGAAATAAGTACTGTTCAATACATACGCAGCGGTGGAAAGCGGAGTCCGGCTGGGTGGGGTACGTGTCCGACGTCGCGGCCTCATGTCGAGGAGGATCGACCATGACCCGGACGCACCGAAGCCTCATCCGAGGAGCATACCACTCCATGTACTGGCCGTACGTCTCGGGGTCGTAGGGATCATTCCCACACGCTATGAGGTCATTGGGCGCGCCATTCCAACCCTCAACCCATGGGGACATCGTGTCCAACCTGGATATCATGCCACGAACTCCCTTCCTAGTGTACCTGTGGATGGCAAAAAAAATATTTGGTCGGGATGTAACACACATTGTACGAAAGAGGTAAAGAGTGAACTTACGCGTGTACGTGCGCCGGCACCCGCCTCCCCCCCAAGGGGCTGGGACCTCCTGTCGGAGACCGAACTGGCGCATGACCCGCTGCACCTGGTACTCCTCCATGAAGATGTCATGAACCATGGTGCTCCGTGTGTACCAGTACACGTAGTCTCGCGTGCACAGCACCGACGGTCCTCCAGGGGCGCGCGCCATCACCCTCTCATCAGTGTACGGTGTCTAGATGACGCGGTCCTCAGTCAACTAATTGAACATCGCCACGTACTCCGAGTAGGACCCCTGCGAGGTGATCGGCGTGAAGGTGACCTGTGCAATAGAACACCGCAAACTAAGCACACAAAATAGTGATTATAATACGAAAAAAATAAATGAATATGAAACTAACCCGTCGGTGGCACCACACAGTGCCCATGGTCGGCCAGTCCAGGTCGTCGTTCGGGGCGTACAAGCTCTCCTCGTACGCTCCCAAGTTTAGCTATGGCCGTCCGATCTGGAAATGCTCCAAGGACCACAATTGCAGCAGAAGCGGGCATCCCGAGAGGATGGAGCTGTCATACGCACGCTGGCACGCGTCGCAGAGTGCGTGGTACGTCGCGCACAGCACGGCCAGACCCCACGCGTACTGCGGGATCTCGTCGATCGGCGAGTCTGCCACCTCACGCGCGTACCGGATGTAGTGCTTGTCGACACTGTCGCCATGGGAGCCCAGGAACATGACCCACCCGAACAACCATAGCAGGTAGGCCTCGAGGTGCCTCCTAACAGCGACGTCCCCTGGGTCCTGTGCCATACGCTCGGGCTGCAAGAAGACACGTACACGTCAACAAGGTTCACATACGAATTGTTGCGAGAGGACAATAGTTACGAAGACTTACGTAGAACTGGCAGATCCACTTCAGCGTCGGCCCGTGCGGGCTGCTGAACTCCACGTACCCGCTGCCCGGTGGCAGCACATCCTGGAACCTGGCGAGGAATGTCGTGCGCCACGTGGCCGGGATGTCATGCGCCGCCATCGGAGCGCCTACGCAGGGCATCCCAGTGAGGTAGCTTACATCCTTCAGCGTCGGCGCTATCTCCCCGCACGGGAGGTGGAACGTGTGGGTCTCTGGCCTTCAGCGGTCAACCAACACCGTAAGTAGGGCCCGGTCGTATGGAAAACGCCTGGACGTACGACCAGAACCGTGGTCCTGGTCGTCTTCCCACGTCGCCTCCACCATCCTCGCTAGTGGAAGGAGGCCTGCTGCTCTCAACCTGCGTCAAAACGATTAAGAACAAACGTGAGTCCACGCAAAATAATCAGACCGCTATTGAGTGCATGCAGGTCAGAACTACACGTACCTCGGAATCTAGTCTCGGTGCAGCCTCTATGCCCTAATGGGTGTGCGTAGCCGAAACGCGCCAAGCTCTATTGGCGCCTCGCCCTCCGGAGGGAGCACGGTACTGAGGCGGCTACGGTGACGCGCGTCAATCACCGGGTCAAGCAACTTGTACTGGCTCGCGTCTGCCATACCTGAAAATGCAGCAATAAACAAAGTTCATTTTTTTTCATGCATCTTTACATAGCCTATGTAGCAACTACAAATTTTCTTTACAAATTTAATACATGGCATGCTATTTTTCTAGTTTAAATGGTATTTTCGACACTAACAAGATATTTACCGCTCACTAACATAATAATAACCGCGCACAAATGGAAAGGTAAATAATTACTCCACTTACATATGCAAGATTCCTAACATGTGCACGACGAACTACATAATTTCATTATTTCTACAAATATTCTCATTGCTCTTTCGACCTACTCAGCTACTCCGGATATTTTATACAATTTTAAAATATTTCATGCAATCCTTCTAGTTTAAAAGAGAACTCCTGCATTAATTTGTACTACACAATTTGACTACATAACTCAATTCTACAATTTAGCTACACAACTCAAAATATGTACTATATAATTTGGCTACATTTATCTAATCTACAATTTGACTACAATTTGGCTACACAACTCAAAATATGTACTACACAATTTGACTACATTTATCTAATCTACTCAATTTTATGTCGCTGCTTTTGTTTGCTAACCTACAAGGCTTTCACATAATGTACACAGTTTCAAAAAAAAGTACCTGCAAGATGATCGATCGAAATTGATGCTCTGTCAATCTCTCTCTTCCGCGACGAACTGGCAGAGCTTCGCTACTTTTTTTCCTCTCCCTCTCGAGCTTTCTCTTGTTTTTTTTCTCAGATTAAAATGAATTGTGGACTGAATTTTTTTGGTTTTTATGGCCGAGACCTGTCGCCAGTTGAACTGGAACCTATCGCGAGTTCAACTGGCGACAGGAACCTGTTCATCTACCTGTCGCCAGTTCAACTAGCGATAGGTAGTTGAACCGGCGCGAGGGGCGACGAGGTCTGTCGCCGCTTGAACTGGCGATAGGTTCTCATCGCGATTCAATCAAGCAGAGACATATTTTTGTAATTTTTTATAGAGACTATATATTTTTGTAAATATCTTTTAAAATAATATTATTTAAAAAAAAAATCTCCAAAAGTAACTACTTGGGAAGCATTTTCGGAGGCCTTGGACTCGACAAGGGGAGGGTCGAACTGCCACTTAAAAGGAAAGGGGGGAGTAGCCGGATCAAGGCCTAGTAGTAGGGGTGAAAAAGAATTGGATAGTTTCTAATTGATTCAGACGAAAACAAATTCGGATTGTCTCGGATTGAATTTTTCTCAGATTGAAAACGAATACGATAGCCTTAGTATCCGTCGAATACGGATATGAATTATCTGATAATGCCATGCCGGATATTCGGCGATTCATCCCAAGTACGTGCCACTGGGCCCAATCCCCTTCGTCCCCTCGCCTCCCCAACCGAATCCAACCACCCACGCACGGACGCACCCACCCCCACCTCCCCGTGTCACCATCACCGGCGGCTACGATGGACGTCGCCGAGGCGTCGAACCTCCAAGAACGGCTTGCTGCGGTCGTTCACACACTCAAACACGTCGCACATCCCTCCGCCTGCCTTGTCGCCAACCAGTGGCTCCTTGGCTACAGCGCTCGCCGCAGGCATGGGCGCTGGTGACCTCGCTGCTCACCTCTCTGGACCCCGCCCCGGCTGTCGACCTCCTCTTCTTCGCCGCCCAGATGCTCCGGCGAAAGATACAGTTCCCTGGCGCGCCCCTGCCCACCCGTGCACGCTGCTCCTTGACGTGCTCCTCCTCGCCGCGCGTTGGTTCTGCCTGGGGCCCCCACAGCTGCTCACGCAGATCTGCCTCACCCTCGTGGCACTCGCGCTCTGCACCGAGGGAGGCGTGGACGAGCTCTTCGCGCGGATGCGGCACCTACCTAACCCTGCCGTGTTGGAGCTGCTCCCCGAGATCGGGGTGGGGTAGGGTGGTGGCCGGTGGCGGTGGAAAGGAAGAAGAATGAAATAAAGAAGAAAGAGGGAAGATGGGCCAGTAGGCCGGGGAAACATTGGGCTCCACTCAAAGAAAAGTGGATTTTCGGCCCAAAACTGAAATTGAAATTCTGATATTCGTATTTGGTTTTTGGAGGGAATTTGAGATGGAATTTGAGATTTGAATTGGAGTTTAGAAATTTTATTTAGCAGCGAATAAACTTCAAGTGAAAAACAACAAATTAAATTAATTAATTAAACTTAATTTTTCTTTTTAAACTAAACAAAATTTAGGTTGTTACAATATATGATGAACTAAGTGGACTGCTATGCATATTTTTTTGAGACATGTATCTACTTATTATCGAACTATGTATGCTATTAATAAACTAGGTATGATGAACTAAGTGTGAACTAAGTTTTATGTATGTGATGAACTAATGTGAATATGTGATGACTTATGAGTTATGAGCGAAATATGGTAAACTAAGTATGATGCCTGTGATGAACTAATTATTGCAGCTTGCAAGTGCTAATGTTATATGTGGTTACTGAAAATGTGAACAATTCATGAATGTTTGGATCAAATAAATTAGTTATATGTTTCTGTTAATTTCTTGCGTACAATCTAAGGGGTTGCATGTTCTGAAAAATATCCGTGACCATATTTATTTCAATTTGTATTCACTCTGTATTTGTATTTGATATAATTCATATTCGTATTCGTATCCGGGATATTCGTATTCGTATCTGCATCCAAGAAAAAAAAATATAAAAACAAATATGGCGGAGCCATTATCTGTCCCTATTCGATTTGTTTTCACCCCTACCTAGCAGCTCTTGTGCCTCCTACCTCCTAGCCGTAGATACCGTACTACTCCCATGATCAGTGGCTAGTATACACAACTCTAACATTGATATCACATCCATACATTCACATGTACAAAAGTAAAGCAAAAAGGGTACATAACTTAAGCGGTTAAGAGTTATTACATCACTGGCCGACCAGCCAAATAAAAACAAGTATTAAAGAGTAACCAAAAGTAGCAGCGGAAGTAAAAGCCATAAAAGTAGATCCTAGATAGACCCGCCACCCAACCCAAAGGCAACCAACAAGAGACAAATCCTAGATAGACCCGTCACCGAAACCACCGATTTCGGTTTTGAAGAAGGCATCATCTGGCGTAAGCTCATCATCTAAATCTGAACAACAATTTAAGCAAGATTGAGAACAATGCATACTCAGCAATACTTGTGGTGTATCGCAAAAATTATTATATATGCAAGGCTAACAAGAGGAGAGGCTCTATTCTACAAGTTATTTTCAGCATAAAGCTCATTTGCAATATCATTATGAGTATTTTCGCAACGGGAGTTTAAAGAGCAGTTAAATAGAATAAGGACAACTAGTAAGAAATTAATGAATAACAATCACAACTCGCAATCCTCCTCGGTTGCGAGCAACATTTTACTTTCAGTCATAGACATGGCATTCAACTTAAATAAAAACCAACAAAACATTTCCAATGTTTTTCAACAAAATCATTTTTGTAAAAATTAAGACTATACCCGGCAATACTATACTTAGCACACTCATCACCACGAGCACAGCTATTTAAATAGATTTACACTCTACAGAGGGGTACAACTTTACCCACAATGCACGAATTCTCTAGTTTGTCCAGCATCCGTCGATACCACCGCTCACTACCTTTGGTAAGTAGTCTAGAGCACATGTCAAAGTATTTACATCATCTAGTCCTACCCTTGCACTAGCCCAATGAATAAATACCCTCACTTCACCCGGGTAAACCCCCCTCTCAGTGAGGCATTCGCAGTTGTGTTGGAAGGCTTTGTTCCCAACGCCTCGATGAAGGGAGCCCCTTTAGACATACCTACACCGGTCATTGTAAGACCCCGGGATTAACATCCCAGATCTTCTGTGCATAACTGAACTAGTCCCATGATCAGTGGCTAGCTCACACAGTAAACAAATGTGATAACACAACCATAAACGCTATAATTTATTAATAAACAACAGAGTTGATTACAAGATAGCCTTACAGGGCAACAATAAATAAACACAGCGGAAGACGATGAAGAAGTAGTAGGGTCCAGCAATCTGCCACAGACAATCGACTAGGGAAGCGGCCTAGTCGTCACGATCCACACCTGAAGCGAAGTTCTTCTCCTCTGAAATTTGTTTGCATTAAGCAAGTATGAGCACAACTTCCGTGCTCGCAAGTTACACCCGTCAGGTAACAGAATGACATGCATACATGGATGTAACAATAGAAAGGCTTATAGGGTTATTTGTGTAAAAACATCATTTGACATTAAATACCATACTAAGTTCGAAAGCTCAAATTTTATAAATCTAAAATAGATTTTGAATTGATAAAGATAGTGTAGGCACCAACCTAACACCAACATAAACACGGGCACCAACCCGGGGCTTCAACCCATAACTTTTCTCATGGACACCCATCCATGTCAAACTGTTTTACAAAAATATTTTGAAAACGAAGTCTAACTTTGAGTGACTTTTGCCAGCATGTCCATGACCGTGGACACGGCTATTCGAATAGTTTTACACTCTGCAGAGGTTGTACAACTTTACCCACAAGAGATAATCAACTTTTAATGTCCGTCTGACACACTTCCGAAGGTGTGCGACTAAGTGATCATCACGAGGCCTTTACAATGCATCATTCCACAATAGTCATCCCTCGCTAAGGTTTCGCCCCCTTTGGACTACCCGTCCGCAGGGTTCAGGCCCCCTCTTGCGCCAGGTGGGACTAACAAAGGTCATAACATGACTACCCACCGCACCAACGGGAACGACCATGATGGAACTTTGCAAATTATTCAGCCAGGTCGTGCCCATACAAGACATGTGGTAGTACGATGTGGCTTAGCAAGATGCGGCTCGAAGACCGGTCCTTAACTAACCTGGGCGATAACCAACAGAACCCTGGACCTCAACCTACCCAGTTGAGCCCGTGCATAAACCTGCACCCACCAGACAACTATTTCGCCCAAGTCCAAACCATCATTTTATTTTATTTTCCAAGTCCTTTATAAAACTCCCATGACACACCAATGTCAATGGTGTAATTTAATCAACATTTGATTTTTTGGTTAAAATTCCCAAATCAAGCATGTTTGGTCTATAAGCATTGCTAAGCACAATATTTTTTTTAAATGATCCTAGTCCATACTATTGTATCAACTAGGTTTTATCTATGGTGACAATATGCTTGCTTCAATTATCAAAATTGGCCATACAAAGGATCTTAGGCATAACTATAAGTTTAAAACAGGAATTTAAATTACTGAATATAAATAAGCATGCAGTAATAATTTAAAATGGAATTTAAATAATTTGAAATAATGGGATCGATATGATCAAGGGTATAACTTGCCTTGCTTGATTAATCCTTGTTCTCTAACGGCGTCGAAATCCGGTTGTCCGAAGTCATCGAAATCTATACGCGTAAACGATTCGAACTCAAATAATATTCAAATAAAATCCAAATAAAATTCAAAAATTATAAAATAAATACTGGACAGAAGGTATCGACTTTATATGAATATAGGAATTCGAATCGACGGAATCGGAGTTCGTATGAGGGAGAACGAGTTTCTGGAAGGTTGAATGTCACATGAAATATAGAATTCCGAAAATCACTATTCCAGCATTTGGGATTTCGGATGTTATACAGAGAAGATCCAAAGAAGGATTCGTATGTGTGGATTGAGCTAATAAAGCTCCTTAATTAGTGCGGGTGTGCACATGATATAAGGAGTTAATTGCATGAGTTAGTGTTAGAGGTTGCATGTGCATACATATGCACGTTCTGTTAGGTGTTGCATGTGTTTGTGCATGCATGATAGTTGTGTTAGTGCATGTAGGCTGCAAACACTATGATTACGCATCAGTATCAGAGACCTAAGTTTGTCAGGCTGTACGCGCCATCAGGGGAACGTGCATTGCCATGCATGGTACGACATTGATGTGCGGGATTGACGGATGGACATGCATGCCGGAACGTGTGCATGCACTTCGTGAGGAGGTATGGTGGGACTAATAGACAGAGTAATGAGGGGTAGTGGCGTGAGATTAGGATCAAGCTACTGCTTGCCTGACCATGTGCCGTTTGTAAAATACCTAAAAAGTAACGCAGATAGAGGAGTTCATAGATTCAACTCCCACATGTCACTGGCGGCTCGAGGGGAGGTGAGGCAGTAGCCGGTGAGTGCCAAAATAGAATCCCGGCGAGGTGGCAATACTAAGGGTGGTGGTGACGTGGCAAAAGATGATCGGCAGCGGCGACGACGCGCAAAATGGAATAAATACTAAAAATTGAATAAAATCTAAAAATTATAAAATAAATACTAAAAATTAGAGGGTGAATTTAGATGAATTTAGGAGGAAGAATCAACAGATTTGGATTTTGTATGAGGGAGAACGAATTTTTGGAATGATTAAAATGTTTATGTAGAAAGGATGAAGCATATGACTAGATAATTGGATACTGTTCATAGTTCTTCCCAGCCCGACAGGAAGCAACTTGGAGCTCGGCCATGGAGGAAAAATGGACGGCGCCGGTGAAGGAAAAGAGAGCATCACGAAGAACGCGACCTCGCGATGCCAGTGGTGGAGATGGTTTGGCCGGAGCTAGCTCAACGGCGGCACACTTCGCAATGGAAGAGGCTTCGGCGTAAGGTTCGGATGGCGACATTGCCGGCGAACGACGGCTTTCCGGCGATCGGCGAGGGGTGGAATGGAGAGATGGGAGGATGTGGATGCCGGTGCTCACCTCGGTGGTGGTGGAACGTGTACAGATTGGCCCGAGACGAGGACAACGACGTCGACGCGGTCTGGCTCACGGTGGCGCGGATGTTCCGGCGATGCTCCGGCAAAGGCGATGGGAGCACGGCGTAGAACGTCGCGAGGCGAAGCTAGCGGTGTAGTCAATGATGCCGGGGCTCCACCGTAGGAGGCGCAATTGGTCGATGAACAGCGTTTGGCCTACAGGCTTCAACTCCAAAATTCGGCCAAGATAGGGGGAGAGAGGAGGAGTGGTTTTGGGGGATGGGTTGAGGGTGGAGAGGGGCTCCTTGTGCTCTCTTTATATAGGGGAGGAGGGGTTTGAATCACCGGGATTTCGCCTGAGAAGATGCGACATTTTCGGGTGTAGTTGAAGAACGATTCAAACGGCGAAATTGGTTACATGCAAAGGAGGAACCGTTCAATTGATGGTGTGGCAACGTGGGTGAGGTTAGTGGGAACGTTTCTCTTTAGGCGGATTTGATCCTAATACTTAGTGTATAAAGAAAGGAGGAGAGAGGTGAAGGTCAGCCATTAATGGAGGTTGGAGCTCCTGCTGCGCATGGAGCAGCAAGGGGAGAGAGAGGAGGGGCCACGTGGTGGTGGAGGTGGGGTCGGCGGTGGTGGCCGGAGGTATGGGTGGCGCCGGCGACCGGAAATGGCGAGGGTGGCGACGGCCATTAGTGGACACGGGAAGAACAAAATAACAACAGAGAAGAATTCACGTGAGGAAGAAGATGACTGTTGGGAGAGAGACACAATAAAAGATATAAGACAGGAGGGAGGAAATACAAAATGGAAAATGAATGCCCACGTTGGTTGTGCATCCATGTATGGTGTATAAAGAAAGGAGGAGAGAGGTGAAGGTCAGCCATTAATGGAGGTTGGAGCTCCTGCTACGCATGGAGCAGCAAGGGGAGAGAGAGGAGGGGCCACGTGGTGGTGGAGGTGGGGTCGGCGGTGGTGGCCGGAGGTATGGGTGGCGCCGGCGACCGGAAATGGCGAGGGTGGCGACGGCCATTAGTGGACACGGGAAGAACAAAATAACAACAGAGAAGAATTCACGTCAAGTTTTGATGGGTGACCGAAACGGGAATTTTACTGTTTTTTTTATTATAATATTTTTAATTACTGTTCACAAGTTACTATTCAAAGTCCAAACAGCACAAGACACCGTGCACAGTCCGAACATTTTTTTTATTTTCGAAATTAAACACAAGTAATAAATCAAATAGATTTTTTTTAAAAAAAATAGCAAATATTGTGCAAAAATTCTAGAAAAAAATTCACAAAAAATCTTTGAATTATTTTTGAATTAATAAAAAAATAATTCCAGCTTAAAGTTTGCTTTTTTTATTATTTTTGAACAGTAATTTATTTTTGCTTTAAAATAAATAGGAAAACCTTTTAAAATTCTAGAAAATAATTTTAAAAATTATTTTTCACTTTAAATGCAATAAAATCCAAATAAATTAAATAAATTTCCTTTTTTCATTTTAAATCCAAGAAATTAAATAATTGGTTTTATTTTAACAAAGAAAACTCTTTTTAAATTACAGAAAATCAAGAAAAATCTTTGACAGCTAGAAAATTCAATAAAATAATATCTTTATTCATTTTATTTTGGTAACAGAACTTTGGGATGTTACAGTCATGCCCGCACTACTACGGCCTACTAATGTGCAAGGCTAGTTTTCAATGACTTAATTAGCTAACGCCATCTCATGGCAGCACATGTGGTTGTACACTCATGCTTAGGTCGAATATACTAGTGTTCGGTCCATAATTGATTTGGGCGAGAATCTCCTCCTATCTAATAGTGGGGTATACCCATCACTCTTCTCAGAATATAATATAACTCGTCCGCGTTAAAAAACTAGGTTTTGTATTTTTATTTTTATAAAAAATAACAGAGATACACCCCTCTGGATATTTTTCATAAATCTCCCAAACTCATATTTATCATATTGTCCTTTTATAACTTTTAGGGAAAGACTACTACTCTATTAAGCATTTGCGCAATAATCGCACTAAAAACTCCCAATTTGACATTATCTATTGCCTAACCATATCCTAATTGCTACAACAGTAAGAGAATCAATATTTCAAGGGAATTCATGCATCAATTAGGATTACAAATACCGTTATCCCAAACATAGCAATTTTTATAATAAACATACACGCATGCATAATAGATTTTACAAAAATAAGTACAATAATTAAAATAATAGAATCAACATGGTCAAAGGGGTTGCTTGCCTTGCTCTGATTGTTCTGAATTGGAGGATGGATGGTCGTCGAAAATATCGTTCAAACAATCAACGTCTTTTCCAAAAAGAGCTGGAAACAAATCAAATAAGGCAAAATAATTTCAACGGTAACCAAATCCAAATATTTTTACGATGAATTTAGAAAAAAGAATAATCTCATTTGGAGTTTTTATACAAAATTTATTAAGGTTTCGATTTGGTTCGATTTGAAAAATCCTGAAAAAGAAAAGATGACGTCAACGGCGTATTTCTGATTTTTACGCTTTTCAACAGAGAAAGTGTATTATCTTCTACATTCTATTGAGGTTTACGCTTTCCAGTAAAGAAAACGTATTTACTCTGAGCTTTATCAAGGTTTATGCTTTCCAACCGAGAAAGCGAATTTCCTCATAACTAAAAGTGGCTTATCCATTTTCTTCTGATTTTCATTAATCTGACATGTGGGGCCTACCTGTCATTGACTCGATCGATGTGCACAGTGCTTGAACTGGAGGTCCACGCTTATTGTGCTAGTCCAAGGGGCGGTCTACACTGTGCGCTTAAGGTGGTGGGACCTGATTGTTAGAGACTCATATTCAAATCTGATTTTTATTAGTTTCTTGTTAACTGTTTCTGGGCCCACATGTCAATCGAACAGAGACATATTTAACTCAACCCTAATCATTTCTTTATCCTAACCAACACTGATTTGGTTTTAATGACCAAGCTACAGTGCTGGTTCGTTTTCGGGCAAACAAAGCAGCAGAGAGGGGCTCTCTGTTGGCGTTCGTGGACGGCGATCGGGGCAATGGCGATGGCTGGGAGTTGCCAAAATGGAACCCTTTCTCGACGGCGATGCCACCGGGTGGTGGTGGAGGCCAGAGAGAAGACCGGAGGCGGTGGAGCTCCTCCAGGTTAAGGTGGTTTTCGTGTTTGGGCCAAATTGGTGGTATATGTATGCGCGCATTAGCTTCAAGGTGTTGTTGCAACGCTATAGGCAGCGACTCGGGGACCAAAGGTCACCAGAGTGGCGACGACATGGTTTCTCGTGGTGGCGCCATGATCGACTATGGTGAAGTCCATGCTGAGCTAGCTAATCCTTCGTTCTAATGCGCGCAAAAGCTCTAGGGAGCTACCAAAAGCTCACCCAAGGCTTTGAAGGCACTAGAGGACGATTGGAGTAGCTTGATGACGTTGAGCAGCGGCAACACGAAGGAGGCTCCTGTCGACAGCGTGCTATGATGATGGAAATGCTACAAGAAGGTGCGCATTAGCTTTCTAGCACCTGAGGATGGTAGAGACCGAAGGAATCGACAGGGGACTCACCAAGTCGGTGGCTAACTAGAAAATAGCTACGGTGGCTCGAAACGGGGAAGAAGATCGATCCAGAGAATCCTTTGTGGTTGAAGCTTCATTAACAGAGGGGAAACATCAGTGATGTGTAAGACACAATTTGATGCAGAAAAGGGAGGTTCAAGCTCACCCGATCTCCGAAAACGAAGATGCTCCAGAATGGGTGCGCACCAGAGGTGAGGAAGACGATGGCTTGCTGGAGCTACGGGGTTCTCGGAGCTACATCAAGCATAGATAAAGGATCAGTGAGGTACAAGGCGCGTGATGACACAGTTAATGAGGGTAAAGGAGATCACTAGAGGAAATGGAGTCGCAGAGCTTGCTCACTAGCACCGAGAATAGTGCTCTCATTCTTTGTGATTCAAGGAGCTCAGAGCTCAGAGAAAGCATGAGAGTGAACAAGGGGTGAGCTTGAGCGATAGTGATGTGCTCAGAAGATTAAATAGGGGTGAGAATTTCAGGAGATGGACAGTGAGAAGAAATGGCTGTGGCGAGAAACTCATGGGCAGCTCTGGTCTCTCCGCCCGAGCGGGAGTTGGCCACCATTATGAAGGTAGGCAGCATGGGTGGAGGTACGCGGAGGCGACAAGAGCAGTTGAGTGGCCAAACTGTGGGCGACGCGGCAAAACAGCGGGCGAGTGGGCGAAGTGCTCGTGAGCACACGCTGGCGAGGGCGAGCGGTGGTGGAAGAAAGAGTCCGTCATGTGGGTCCCATGCGCCAGCGAGAGGAGAGAGGGAGAATAAAATCAGAATTTTGGAATTAAAGGCTGAGGGTTTTGCTGAATTTTTGTACCAAGCAAACAAGGTCCAAATTTTATGAAATTTTTTGTGAGGGCTCCTGATCTAGTGTAGTTGCTTATGTAAATTTGTCAGTACTTTATCTTGTCGTGATTTTCTCAAAAATTCTTACAAGTTTATGTTTTTCATGAAATGCATTATTGCTTTAGATGAATTTTCCAAAAAGGTGCTCAACAAATTCTTCCCTATGCAAAAATGCCTAAAATTATTTTTTCACTTATTTTCATTCTGTTTTCCCAAAATTCTTACAAGCTCTTGTTTGAATTTCATAATTTTCTTTATGTAAAGTTTATTATTCGTGAATAACAAATCTTTCATACAATATAATCTCAAAATTACTTTCCCCTTTTAATTATACGATGTATTCCCAAAATGAGATTTTTGGGATGTTACCCTGAGGTCCCATTATTGGTATATGACTTCATTCCCAATGGTTTATTATTTGAAATTCTACGTTCTGGTTCAATGAGCGGGTTCTCTTTGTCATGTGACGACTATCTAATAATTGTCGTGGAAGCTGCAGTAACTCTCTATTATCTCCACTCGGCAGCTTCAGTATCAGTCTTCCATCACGATGTGAAGCCCACTAATATACTTCTAGATGCAAACTACACTGCTAAAGTATCAGATTTGGGCGCTTCAAGACTGGTTCCTATTGATCAAACTCACGTTGTTACAAATGTACAAGGCATATTTGGGTACTTATATCCATACTGGGCAGCTAAATGAGAAGAGTGATGTATATAGTTTTGGTGTGGTACTTGTGGAGCTACTACTAATAAGAGAGCCTATTTTTACAAGGGTATCAGTCTCAAAGCAGAACTTGTCCAATTACTTCCTTTGGGAGCTGAAGGTGAGGCTAATCAAAGAGATAGTTGCTGCTCAAGTTGGTGAGGAAGCAACTGATGAAGAGATTAACAATGTTGCTTCTCTTGCGCAGATGTGCTTGAGGATAAGAGGTGAAAAGAGACCTACTATGAAGCAAGTTGAGATGACTTTGCAGTTCTTGAGGGCAAAAAGGTCAAACTCATGCCATGTTGCTTTAGAAAATGCTGAAGAGATGCAACAATTAATTGCTATGTACAAGAGCTCAAGCAAGATGCGAGTCATTGGCTATTAACTTGGGCAAAATTGCTAAAGCTTGGAGCAGGAGTTCGTATCATCTGTTGGGCTACCACGCTGAGGGGCCATTTATAATGTTGGAATTTCACAAGAATTTTGGAGGAAAACAGCGTTGATGAGAAAATTCCTTTTTCCTACTAATTTCCTATCGAAATACTGTGTTTTAAATAGACATGTTGTATGTAGTCCTCAATGTGGACTCCCATCTTATTATCCCGAAGCAAGGTGATTTGCTCCTGATGTGTCCTTTTTACAGAGTACCATGTACACTACAGAGCGCATTTTTCCTTTGATAATGGACTTACTAATATCTTATTGTACTAATATTTATGCAATCCAACGTCTATCTATATCTCTGATCTGTATCACAAAAAAGCTCTGATGCAATGGACAAATTGAGTTATGTATGTACTTTAGTACTTATGGACTAACTGTTCGAAAAATGTCACTAACACGCTATCTGCTATCAATCAAAAGGTCGTGCTAACATTGTTTCTGCCCATCAGCGTGTGCTATCTGTGGGTTCCATAAAGTCTCATTACAATTACTTGTGCCCATGATCCTTTCATATGACTCATGGAACATTGCTTCTTTTCAAATTGAAAACTTGCAGACATCTACTGGGAGCACTTCATTCTAGGAGGAAACGAAATGCTTTCAAAGAGGACAAGTATATACTGTTATCATTAAAGCTGCATAATTAATTACTATGAGAGTTTCACATATTATTGATAGGCGTGGTGTGAGGTCAACAACTCAATGGGCTGAATAAATGGCAAGGAACCAGAGAGGATCATACGTTTATCCTAACCACGAAGAGAGGGGAATTGATACAAGTGGGTAAGAAAATAATAATCTGACATGTGCACATAGTAGACTGGTGTTTCTGCTTCTCTTGCTCCCGGACCAACTGAAACCATCCTGCCCAATCGTGAGTTAAAAAATAAAACAGCAAGATGGTATGACAGATCGATAGTGTGTTCAGATTTTATTAATATGTAAAGAATATGAAAACACCCATTATTGAAATAAGTGCACTACAGAGTATATATTACTCTTCATCGAAGGAGAAGAATTGCACGTCAGGTAAGGAGGAGGAAAAATGGGACAGCCAAACATAATACTGCAAACATAACGATCTAGCGTGGTAGAGTCGCTGATGACATAAACTCTTGCTCTAAGCTGTAGCAGTTTTGGTTTCTTTTAGAAGCTACATTAGCTTTGTCTACCATATCAATTCCAACAGTCAACGACTCACAGGAGGCTTGGCTTTGTCCAGTTAGCAAAGGCTGCATGTCTTCATTTCTTGGAGCAACTTGACATGATTTTAACCTTTTTGATCGCACAGACTGTAATGTCATCTCCACTTGTTTCATAGTAGGCCTCTCTTCGCCTCGAAGTCTCAAACAAATCTCTGCAAGACCGGCGACATCATTAATCTCTTCGTCCGTTGCTTCCTCAAGAACTTGAGCAGCTACTAATTCGGCAAGCGGTTTCATCTTCATCTCCCAAAGGAAGTAGTTGGATAAGTTTTGCTTTAACCCCGATTCACTTGTAAAAATAGGCTCCTTTCTAAGTAGCAACTCTACAAGTACTACTCCAAAACTATAAACATCGCTCTTCTCATTTAACTTTCCAGTGTGATAATATTCCGGATCTAAGTATCCAAATGTGCCTTGTACATTTGTAACAACATGGGTTTGATCAATAGGAACCAACCTTGATGCACCAAAATCAGATACTTTCGATGTATAATTACCATCCAAGAGTATGTTAGAGGACTTTACGTCACGATGAAAGATTGATACCGAAGCTGCTGAGTGGAGGTAATAAAGTGCTCCAGCTGTTTCTGTAGAAATTCTCAAGCAATCATCCCAGGACAAACAAGAGTTGCTACTTTGATTAGCCTTGAGAATTTCAAATAATGAACCATTAGGTATAAAGTCATATACTAGTAGTGGGACCTCAGTCTCAAGGCAACATCCGAAGAGCTTTACAATATTTCGGTGGTTTATTTGTGAGAGGATAGCGACCTCATTGATGAACTGACTGATCTCACCTTGCTCAATGACTTTAGACTTTTTTATGGCCACTACACGTTGGTCAGATAAGATGCCTTTGTACACCATTCCATGCCCTCCACGACCAAGTATACGTGTAGGATCAAAGTTATTTGTTGCCTTTTCAAGCTCTACAAAGGAGAAAATCTTGGTCTTGTCATTTGCATTTTCATCCGATGATATCAGTTGTTCTAGAAGAAGGCCTTGGTTCTTTCGGAAATACTTTCTTCGTAGTTGCTTTTGGATGTCTCTTTTCCATCTACGCATAAGAAATATTGTAGTCAAGATGAGAAGTAGAATGACCAAGCCAACACTAAGCCCGATAGCAATACCTGCAACGATTACGCTGGTTAGCCATGTATTACTTTCCTCTAAAAAAACACGTATTATTTTTATATCTAGTTCATTATGGAATTGTAGCATAGAAGTCACCTAGTAGAAGATTTTGCTTTTTTGTTGGCGTGCACTTCATAGTTGCAACGTCATACTCTGTTTTTCGTGGGCACTCTGTGCAATAGTGGCTTCCTATAATGTTATGGCAAATTCCTTTACAAATGCCTGGTATCAGGCACTCATCAATATCTGCAACACAAGGCTAAAGTGAGTGGGAAATTTACAAGGGAAAATTATGTTATTCCATATCATTTGTAGTTAAGTTGTTTGTGCAAAGCTTTCAGCTGATACTAGAATATGTTATTTTTCAGCTTCTATTGGACAATGTAAGCTGAACTTAAGCAGTAGTATTTGCATAGACAATTTCGCAAGCTACCATGAAAGATAATGTGGTAGATACATGCTTGCAGATGTGTATATTTCATATTACAACTAGAAGGGTGTCACGCTTGTACATATGCAAATATGGGGCTCTCAGGGCAACTAGGCGTTGCAGTTACTTCTTTCTACTCAAGTCCATCTACGAGTCCCCAACAATTAGCTAAGGGGAACATTTACCAGATGTTTCAAGATTTCTTCCTAAAACTAAGAACGGTATTGTTTTTCCATCTTACATCATTCTTCAGATATTCTTTATCCTATAAACTTATCAACCATGTATGGAAAAAATGGTGCTACAGTAGCAGAACCACTGGCATGTTGCTGCAGTACTTGTGGTACTGTTCACTCTCCTGTTAGAGTGCCTCTCGTCTTGCTCCATAACACACTCGTTAATAATTCCGACCTTTGCTTCAACGATTTCTTTTTAAACGTTTGAGAAAATTTCATGGTGAATACAATGGCTGCATGAAGCCTGCCTCTGGTTGTGCTGAGTGCTGGCAAATTAACTTAATTATCTTAATATACTGTTCTCGGGAAAAAAACATTTATCTTATTATACGTGATGCACATACAACATTTCAATAAAAACGTGTATCAATATAATGCTTAGATTTATCAGTATGTATATTGATCTATTGCTATACGATATATAACCAAAATCAATTTGCATCTTATTTCGCAAAGCTTGCGGGCGATAATCTAGTATCAGGTAAATTCATGTCTATGTGCTAGCGCAGAGAAAGAGGGAGAGAGAGGGGGAGTACCTGTACAACCAAGTGGAATATAAGGGTTTCCTTGGAAACCATCCATGCATCTACAACGATAACCAATATAACCATTTGTAGAGAGATGATAACTAGTATAACCATTTGTAGAGTTGACACCCAAGCACGTGCTATTGGTGCTAACACATGCATATCCATATCTATTTTGTTGTGCCTCCTGACAGGTCAGATTGGCAACAGCCCATTGCACAGAGACCGACTCTCCGGAATCAATGTAGAGATTAGGTTCTTCAGGTACATACTTCCCGAATCGGTGATTCTGGTAATATGGGTTGTATTTGATGTCCACAAGCCCCTCACTAACGTTTATATAAATTATTTGTTGTGTAGAATCGAATATCAGGGTGGATGACGTTGCATTTGTACAATTGACCTGAAATACCTTCCTTGCAAAACAACCTTCTTCCATACCAAACGGAAATTGAACACTGATGTTCCCGCACCATCGTTTGCAATTTGTCTTATGTTGAACTGGATTGTACCCTGTTTTTATGGAAAAAAAAATGTGAGTTTAAAGTTATATATGTAAGCTTAAAAAAGCAAGCCCATTTATAGATGGAATATTTTATAGGAGGCTACTAAAAATTAGATACACACATGCCCACAAAATAGTCTTAACGCGTGGGCACTTCAAATGTTTTTTTTTTTGGAAAACTTGTCTTTTTCGCATAAATCTGTTGGCCACTCGTGTGGTGCGGTTACTTACTTCACTATAACATGGTGGCATGAATGTGGACCCTGTTAGATATTTAAACCATTCAATCTAATGGAAAAATACAAAAGACATGGTATTATGTTTCATAAGAGTCAAATCCATATATTTCAAAACCAACAGAAAAGCCAAATTCAAAAATAGAAAATAAAAAATTAGGAAAACAATTCATATGCAAAAGTTGTGGGCCTTTCACAAAAAAAAAATCGTTGTCTTCGAAAAACAGGAGGAAAAAAACTAGCCTGGCTTACTTTCGTAGCATGTCAACCTAGCTCACTTGAAAGGAGAGTTGTTGCTACCGTACAAAAGTATTGATTAAATATATCAGAAAGCAAATGAATAGATTTTCAGAATCATGTAAAACAATATGTGTAAAAGAAAAACAAACAAGCCGTTAATCCAATGGGACCAGATCAATTAGATTTTAAAAGACCGAAAAAGCGTTCAAGTATGCTACGATAAATAAAGTTAGTTATTTTATTTCACAAGGAGTACACATAGATTTAAAAATAAATTACCTAATTTTGTATTTTCGGAATTATAATAAATTGAAATAAAATAATCCTAATTATACAATATTCAAGATAGGAAAATCACAATTATTTTTAAAATAAAACAAGAGCTCAAGTACAACTAGGGTCCGCCTATTTTTTTTTTATCTATAACTAGTTTTTCCCAATAATGAGTCCAAATGGATTACGAAGTTAATTAAAAAAAATTCCTAATTTTTATTTTTAAAATTACAACATGCTGAAATCAATACCCCTTTTCTTAATATTACAATATATTTGTCAGCTTAGATTATGACAGGGGAAAACGGTGCCTAAAATTCTATGACTGATTTGGATGTTGAGTTTTAATATTTGCTATGCTGTTCGTAACCCCGCATAAAGAATGTTATACTTTCTTCTGTTTACAATCTTTTGTCGTTTTGGGGAATGAGTAGTCATACGTTTTAGATAAAATTGCACTAGAGGCCCCTAAATTTGTACCTAAGTACGAGAAAGGTCCCTGAAATTGAAAATTTGCTTGGCAGGTCCATTAGCTTGCAAATTTGTGTCACTTAGGTCGCGGCATCTTTTGTTAAAGTAAATATGCTGATTTAATGGTGAAAAAAAACATCCTCAACCAACGTGAATCTTTATGATCCAAAATTGCAATCTTCATCATTTATCCTTGAGATTAGCATCAATTTCGCACCTCCATCCAACTGTCATTTATCACTTTAACCTAATTTAGTCACATGCTTTTTCCACAATCATGTCAGCAATTTGAGCAAATCCAAAGGTTCAGATGAACTAATCGACATCTTTTTGCAACATTATGGACCTTAGTGGTTTAAATTTGCAAGTTTACAGGGCTGCCAATCTACTTTTCAAGTTGAGTAAATATTAGAAAACCCTAGGTTTTGAGGTATTAGTAACATAAAACCTCATTGTTTGAGATTTTTTTTTCAGAAAACCCCAGGTTTTAAGCCATTAGTAACACAAAACCCCCCATTTTGAGATTTTTTTCAGAAAACCCTAGGTTTCAGAAAACTCCACGACGTGGGGATTTTGTGTTACTAATACCTCAAAACTTGGGGTTTTGTGAAAAAATCTCAAAACGTGGGGTTTTATGTTACTAATGCCTCAAAACTTGATGTTTTCTGAAAAAAATCTCAAAATATAGGGTTTTGTATTACTAATGCCTCAAAACCTGGGGTTTTTATGAAATTTACTCTTTCAAGTTCAGGGACCTAAGTGGTATTTCGGTATAAGTTTAGGGACCTCTAACACAATTTTCTCAACGTTTTATATTTTGAGTACTACTATAAGTAAAAGTATCTAGATTAATTGATTGAATGAAACTAATACTAGTAGATATGCGACTTACAGTTAAAACACGATTAGTTGTATATTTAGTTGTCAGGAAAGGGTTCAATAACTCTGTCCGGCTAGCAAGGCACTTGAGTTGCTATGTTGAATTAATATATAAGTTGCCTAAATCATACCAGTTATAAGCTTGAAATGGTTGATTATATGGTTATTTGTTAGTTTATTGGGATCTGATCCTACGACCTCTAATTGGTGTCTCATGCATATGTTTGTGGTTCGTGCAACTGTTAGTACTTAAAGAAAAGTTGTTGTGAGGAAGGTTACATCACCTTTGTCGCGGGTGCAACCATCAAGTATGTAGGGATTGCTTCCATAACCAGAATTGCACTCGCAATTGTAACCAAAAGCTGATGTATAATATGTATCTATACAGTCACTGTGCCTGCTGACACAGGCATAGTTGGTCCTATTGTCCAATGCGGCGGAGCATGTCCGTTGATCCGCGATACTCCATCCGAGATACGCCTCGTCAGTAGTTATGTTGATTCTATCCCACAGGGAGCTTCGGTTAGCGAGCTTGCGTTCCCGGCTGTGGCGGACAAACATGAGTTGGAGGTCGCGACCTTCAGGGAACAGCTTGACGGGGCAACACCCTGTCCCATTGCAGTTCTGTCTAGCCACCGTGTCCGTGATTTCTTCATTAGGGCAGGTCACTGTGCAAAGCCTCACTTTTGTATTCGTGTCATGATCCAGCAGCAGGTACATATCGAAGTCACAACCAGTGATGTTCAAATAGGCACCTTCAAGAGTGAAGGATCTCCCGGGAGGTGTCCAGGACATGTTGTACACATCCACACCAGATCTCATGAAAATGGTATGCGATAAGTCGACAAACATATAACTTCGGTCAACATAGATGTTTTCGGTGACCTCCGTGGTGCTGTTGTACAGAAAGAGCCTGGGGGGCTGCATGGGGTCATCGTGGTCGTTGCAGATGAGCTCGAAGTCTGGCTGCCGGAAGCAGTCGGATCCGATGCCAAAGGGGTACTCGAAGCTCAGGTTGCCGCAGCTCTTTGGACAACCGGCAAGCGTGGCGGCGGAGGGAGGAGTCCCGTTCGCCGGTTGGCTTCTTTGGATGGCGGATGCTTGCGCCGTTGCAGTCAGTGGCAACAACAGTGCGAGCAGACAGCGGACTATATCAACAAGGCTCATCTTCATCACAAAGTATTTGGGGGAACTTTGTGCGTAGGATATGTCTGATCGCAAAGTACTAATGACTGTCTTTCTGCTTTATCTGGAGTTCTGGATATAAACTAGGGGACAACCAGTCCTATATATAGGGGATCTTTACCTCAGTTGATCAGTTCCTTGTGTATCTTCCCAAAGCAAGGCACGCGAACAATTAATCTGTCAATTTCTCCGGTCGGCTATCCACTCTGCTTCTGAAACACGCGATTCAATTATTTGTCACTTTACTTTCATACGTAATTTAGGATTTGCTACTATTGTGAATATGACATGTCATCCCAGGACTCACATATCATACTCACATACAGTGGCAAATCATAAAATTGACTCTTTTGCAGTGAAAAATAATCAATTATTCCTTTTTTTGAATGAACAGCAGAGCCTACTGCTATTTCATTAAAAAAGATCTCATTACAAGGTGTTAAGGGTTTAAAAAAGAAAAAACCAAAGAGTGCAACATAGGAACAGAAACCAAACGTTTGCTTACTATTCGACTGTTTTGCCTCAAGATCTTGGCAAAACGCGAAACAGATATTCGTTAGTTAATTGGGGGATTTCATAATTTGCCATTACGAGAGATGGATTTCAGGATTTGTCGGCAAATCCTAAAATCCATTTATTCACTATAGCAAATTCTGAATTATTTCTAGTTAATTAGGTCCGGAAGTAGCGGGCGTGTGCCCCTCTGGCAAAAACATGGCCAGTTTTGTCGCGCCACTTAGGATCCAAGCACTCTAAATTTTTTTTCATACGAGCTCCAAATTAAATGAATCTTTTTTTTATAAATTCATCAAAAATCATTTTCTGTATGAATATGCAAAAATACTTAGATTTTATGGCGGTTGAATTTATTTTTCTGTTTGTGATTTATTCTTCTTTCAAATGGACGCCGGAGTTCGCAAGCGAACTTAACAACGATTAAGCGACCCCACTCTCTAAGTATCTAGAGAAAGGCAAGCACCCGCTTTGATCATGTTGATCTTATTATTTCAATTATCGTATTTCTTTTGCAAATTTTATTATGCATGCGTGTATGTTTGCTTAAAAAATTGCTATATTTGTGGGTTTCGGTAGTTAAATTCCTATTGAATGCATGATCCTCTTTGAAATATTGATATTTTTATTGTTGTAGCCTTTAGGATAGGGTTTAGGCAATAGATGATGTCGATTTGAATATTTCGATTGCTTACATAGTATAAATGCTTAGCCGAGCTCTAGTTTTTACCAAATTTGGATGATAGATAAAATGTTGAATATGAATTTGGGACATCTCAATCGTGTCCAAACGTGTGAAATAGGACACTCAAACCAGATTCATCTATTAAATCTGGTGTGTTATGCTAACTTGTTTACGAGTGAAACCCATTATGTCAAAGTCCCATTTTGTCAAAGTCGAATGGGTCATAAATCGCGTTTTGCCCTGTCATGTCATGCTTGAATTTGATAGCTCAATTTCCAAGTCCTAGCAAAATAGTAGCATTTTTTTTTCGGAATTTACAAGTGTGACGTTCTGAGCTATTCATCGTCCGAACAGCTAGTCTTTCCAGTAGTGACTTTATTTACCAATTCAATCATTTATTGCACTTATTTCCAATTAATAAACGGCAACCCTCATATTTTCCTAGATTATAAATTCCATGGATATTGGAAATTCAAAGGAAAATGAAAAATATGTTTGGTTGCCTGCAATTAAAAAGATGTATATATGCCTGGATATAGATCCCTAGGCCTATTTTCGCTCTTTTCTTGCGTAAATGTTTGGCGATGCCCGCCCGCCAGCCCACTCCTCCTCCGCGCCTTTGTCCACGCCTCCTCCCGTGCCAGCCGCCCCCCCCCCCCCCCCCCACCTCCCGCACCGCTCGTGCCTCCCGCGCCTCTGCCCATGCCACCCGCACCTCCGAGCGTCCACCGACTCCCAACAGCCCCGGCCGCCCGCCCGCACCTCCGCCTGACTGTGGTCCCGCGCGTGGCGCCTCCCTGGCCGCCCCCGAGCACCCATCTGGCCTCCACATGCATCGTACACGTACAACAACAAAAATCGTTGTGTGTATATCATTGCTCTTTTTCTTGTGTCTTGTAAGGAGCATCACAGAAGCAAGACAGGGTTGGAAGAGAACTGTGCACGAGTGCTTCTGCCAATGGAATTATTCTGAAGGAAGATGTTTAAAAATGTCTTTTGATTCGAATATAACAAAGTGGACAGACCACTCTTTTTTTAAGAGATAATCATCTCTAGATTTCCAATTGTGCGAATTGTGAAATAAGATAGAAGAGAAACTCTTATCTGATGCAGAAGCTACTATACCTCAGAGAATGATAAGTATTTCAGTGCAGCTCTTCCCACCAAAGTGGTTATGATCTGTCCTCAAAACCCATATGAGAATGACACACCGAACAGCCAAACATAGCTGCAATGGAAAATATATGTTCATCTGTTTGGAGTGTTACTCAACAAACTTCCCATGAAAAACATACTTCCTAAGCATCCAGGACCCGCAAGAGCCAGTCAAACAGAGAGTCATGTAGTGCTAAATTAACAATGACCGGTCGTGTACTTCCAAATATCTAAATCAATTCATTGGATGCACACAAAATCGATCTCCATATCGTAGGTTCACTTTCGGAACTGCTATCCTACTTGCCACAGTATTCTAACCGATGAAAGAGGGCGTTGATCAATCAGTTCAACTTCATTCCAAGGATGTCATTGTAAGATTATATATGAATTTTCAATATGATTCCAATTTCCAAATGGCTAGAGATATTAATGATCGGTACATGTAAAATATGTTTTACTGCCTTGGTTTTTTAATTTGACGGTTTTTTTTACAGTTTTCGAGACGTGACTTTGACAATTACTTCTAATAACTTTATATTAACTAGCCGGGAGCCCGTAACTTGGAATGAAACTCAATTAAATATACTAAAAGTTTAAAACTTAGAAAGCCAATATGCATAGCTAATTATCTCTATATATGAAAGTTGCATACATAATTTATATCTTATCAACAGGCCATATAAAATCTTATCACAAGTTATATGCACAGATGATCTATTTATCCATAGAAGATTGTTTGAGTAACATTTCTGTGTATGCACATATTTACCTAGAAAAATCCCACCGAGAAGTAGAAAGAAGACACACCATCACGGTCAACTCCTTCATATAATAGTAAAATATATACTAATAAAATTACTATATTATGTGCACATCATGGTGTCATATCATGCTTACTTTTGACAGCTCAAATGGATCCGACATTCGGGCGATATTTTTTTTCAAAAAAAAAAAAAAAACCACGTCCAAGAGTCGAGATGCCCTATTTGATAGGTACATGTTTTTTTTCCCACAGAAATAGATGGATGACGTTAACAGATCATCATAAGAAAGGTTAGTTACTCAGTTAAATGGAAACTTTGTTTACCAATTCATGTTTCCAGTAAATCAACATCAACCTTCATATATAATGTATACTAAGTTACAGGTAAGATATTCTTTGTGAGGTCGTCTACAAATTATATGAAAAAAAACCGTGGATACAAAAATGGTCAAAAGATATTGGGAAAAATATTTATTCCATGGATATACTCTCTCTAGTCACAAATTATTATCACCATAAGTGTGCAGTCAAATTCTTGTCGTCCTAGGATTCGTTCGGTCAATTTTTTGTATTTCCATGCATTTCCTTCCTTAAAAAGGTTAATTTTTTGAAAATGATAAGTGAAACCCGAGAGAGATCTAGATCTATTCGGCAGCGCATAATAGCCCTCCTATGTGCAACTTCTCCAGGCTATGATTAAGGGTCAGTTTGTGGTCCTTGGTGCCACATAACAAGGGTGCAGTTAATTAGCAAAGTTATCCTTAAGACTTAACAACCATGAGGTCATGGCATTAAGTAATGTTTTACTTTGCAAGACCTGAACTGTGACTTTTAGCCACACGTGTCGGCTTTGGAAAGGAGGATTATTTACTCGAAGAATAATGCAATCTGCACGTGGTTACACGTGAGAAGAAATCTTAATAAAAGGGAGACCTGATTGAACATGTGAAAAAGATTCTTCCTAAGAGTCCAGGACCCGCAAGATGTGATAACCATGCTGGACCTAAGACTCCAAGTCAGTCAAACAGAGAGTCAAGTAGTGCTAAATTAACGAAGAGACAAAATCGATCTCCGTATCGTAGGTTCACTCTCGGAACTGCTATCCTACTAGCCGCAGTATTCTAACCCATCAAAGAGGGCATTGATCAATCAGTTCAACTCCATTGCAAGGATGTCATTGTAAGATTATACATGACTTTTCAATTTGATTCCAAATTCCAAATTGCTAGAGATATTAATGCTCGGTGCATGTAAAACATGTTTTACTGCCTTGGTTTTTTAATTTGACTTTTTTTTCACTTTTTACAGTTTTTGAGATGTGACCTTGACAATTACTTCTAATAACTTTATATTAATTAGCCGGGGAGCCCGTACCTTAGATCGAAACTCAAATAAATATACTATAAGTTCAAAATTTAGAAAACCAACATGCATAAGGTAATTATCTCTACACATGAAAGTTGCATACATTATTTATATCTTATCAACAGGCCATATAGAATCTTATCACAAGTTATGTGCACAGATGATCTATTTATCCGTAGAAGATCATTTGAGTAACAGTTCTGTGTATATACATATCTACCTAGAAAAAATCCCACCAACTAAAGAGCTAGAGAGGTAGAAATAAGACACACCATCACCGTCAACTCCCTCCTTCATATAATAGTAAAATATATACTAATAAAATTATTATATTATAACCATATCGGTGTCATATCATGCTTACTTTTGACAGCTCCAAATGGATCTGACATTCGGGCACTATTTTTTTCCAAAAAAAAAAAAATCCACGGCCGAGATGTCCTATTTGATAGGTACATGTTTTTTTCCACAGAAATAGATGGATGACGTTAACCTCAACCTTCGTATGTATACTGTATCCTAAGTTACAGCTAAGATATTTTTGTGAGGTCGTCTACAAATTATATTTTTAAAAAAGCGTGGATACAAAAATGGTTACAGGAAATTGGGAAAAAATATTTATTCCATGGATCTACTCTCTCTAGTCACAAATTATTATCACCGTAAGAAGGGTGTAGTCAAATTCTTGTCGTCCTAGGATTCGTTCGGTGAAATTTTTGTAATTCCATGCATTTCCTTCCTTAAAAAGGTTAATTTTTTTAAAAAGATAAGTGAAACCGGAGAGAGATCTAGATCTGTTAGGCAGAGCATAATAGCCCTCCTATGTGCAACTTCTGCAGGCTATGATTAAGCGTCAGTTTGTAGTCCTTGGTGCCACATAACAAGTCATTCCACGCATGCAATGGGTTTTAGTCTCTCTTTTTCTGCTTACTGCAGAGTGTGCAATATTGTTGTCTTGACTTCATATGGACATATATATACATAGCAGCATCTGTACTGTCAGAACGTACGAAAATATTGGCATGACAGTGTTTCATAATGCATTTGTCATGCACTGTTATCCCCCCAAACAGAAGACAGTGTGACAGTACTCAGTAATTATTTCATTTTTCAGTGAGAAAATAACAATCTCTGAAGAGTACTAGTATTCTAGAGGAACGTATTTCCTATTATTCACATTGCTCCGAAGTTCTTTCTTAAAATTCACTTTCCATGAAGGTCTTTTGTGAAGTTTTTTAACATGTAAAAAACAAGTCTAGATCCATATGTTTACAGTTTCTTGTGATTGTGGTGGTCTCTGAAGATCTTGTTGCAAGATGAGCACATGGCCACTAAATTTGAACCACGGTGATAATTGTCATGCTGAGAAATACTCATCAGTTCTTTTTACTCCCTCTTCAGTTTCTGGTTCTCCCTGATTAGCCCGTCGGACCTTCTCTTCAGATTCTGAGAAATACCCATCAGAATTAAAAAAAAAAAAAAAAAAAGCACACTTTAATTTACTGATAAATAGTGGCATGTGACATGTGAATGCAAGTACCTAGCTCTTCTGTTCTGAAACCAGACTTGACTTGGTGTTGTTTTATGTCCAGCTTCTTCGTCAGATATCTTTAGATATGGTAGTTTAGGATTGATAGTAATCTCATATACCTGTTTTATCTCTAAGAGAGACTTCTTGCCTTCCAAGCATTGCACTCTATATAATCCGCCCTCGAGGCTCAGTAATACAACAATCCACATTAAACCAATTCTATTCTTCTACATGATATCAGGCCGGCGCCGTTCCTGAGCCGCCGCCACCACAGCTTCCGCCGCGCCGCCCCTGGGAGATGCTTCGATCTCTATGATCTCTCCCAGGGGCTGCGCAATCCGTAGTTTAGAGTTTGTGTCGCCGATCATCCGATCAGTTTTCAATTAGATTTTTTCTCCGGTCATTTTCAGATCAGCATTTTTTCTTTGGTTTTTCTATCAGAGATCGGTTTGTGTCGCCCACCGCCCGTTGATCTCACGCGCCTCTACTCCGACATCGGCGTCGACTCCACTAGCCATCTCCGACCGTGCGGCATAGTCGGGCTCGCGGCGCTCCAAAGGATGCCCTCACCCGTCGCTCCCCCGCCACTCCGTCCACGACGCTCCACGCCGGTTCGTCGTCGCCACCACCAATCGGGACGCCTACACCACGACCGCCTCGCGCGCTCTCGATCTGATCAGCCGATCGCGTGCGGTTCCTCCCGGCTCCTGTAATGTTCGTCCACGATACGCTGCTCATCTCCTGGCATCGAGGCCGCCATCGCATCACCTCCTCGGGCTGCAGTGTCGCCTCCCGTGGTCATCGCCACCCACGGCCATCGTGCCTTTCCAAGCGCGGACCAGCCAACGGTAGCTCTCGCCGTCACTCTACATCACCGTTCCCGTGCATCAACGACCCTCCGACTGATCGACGCCACCTTTCTTCAGCGCGTCAGCGCCTCAGTCGTCGGCGCACATGGTCTTCGTCACGCTGATCGGGTTCTTCATCGGCTTCTTCGAGCACCGCCGCCGCATCACCTCCGGATCGTCCAGCCCCTGCACCCTTCCGCCTTCGTCCATCACAACCTCGTCGCCAACGTTGTCGTCTCTTCCCCGACTACGTTCGTCTACTCCGACAACCACGGGCTACATTGGCATCTTCTACCCCACACTGCACTGCGCGCTGCAACCGTCTCGGAGGCTTTCTCTGCTAGTCCCTCAGACACCGGCACATGGTTGGGCCCTCTCTCTAGCACGTCCAGTATTTGCAACACCAATGCGTGCCTTCATCCCCGACGCGTTCTTGAGCCGTGGTTAGTGGCGGCCTCGATAGCGTCTTCGGCATCGACCTTCTACCTCAACGATTGCCTCGACTGCATCACCGTCTTCTTCCCTGGGGCCTCCTTGCGCCCCGTCACCTTGGCGCCTCCTTGTGCCCACAGCTTCATGTGCGGCTACTTCATCACCGGCAATCCCGACTACGGCTATGTCGACCACGGCTATCTCACGCACGGCATCTTTGACCATGGCTACTCGCTTCGCTCTCGGCTACCTCGACATCGGCACAAAGGGTTACGATCTGCATGAGCAACTCGTCGGTTTCTCCAGTCATAGTGTTCGCGACGCTGCAGCTGTCTATGACGCTCCCACTGCGACTGCGGGGGATATCAGCCCGTCGGTTTTTTTACCTTCGGCTTCTTCTCCAGTCTAACCATCCGCGGCGCTCTTGCTGTCCGCGGCGCTACCTCTACGACTGCGGGGGGATGTTAGAGTATATTAGGATATCTCCAGATATGGTAGTTTAGGATTGATTGTAATCCCATATACCTGTCTTATTTTTAGAAGAGGTTTCTTAACCTTCAAACATTGTACTCTATATAATCCGCCCTCGAGGCTCAGTAATACAACAATCCACATTAAACCAATTCTATTCTTCTACAATGAGTTTGACAATTCTATACTAGGAAACATGAGAGTTCTCATGCATCAAAATGCTCGGTAATATCATAATATGAACTTACTGGATCAAGATTGCTATGCTCTTCGTAGACGGTTTCCAGCACCGTTAACGGTTCTTCGCTAAGCCGTAACTTCTTCCTCGTATGGCCATCGCTGTTCTCGTGGTCTTCTTGATCTGTCTCTCTCTCCTGGCAGTTGATCTGGGAACAAGACATGGAATTGGACTGGAGATTTCGGTTTGCATCCACTGCCTCTTCTGGATTTGGAGTGCTCACCACTAGCTCCAATGCCAAGGGAAAGGGCGGTTATTTCCTCCATTTTGCCATGCCAGGAACCTTTCTTGATTGGAACCAATTAGAGCGAAAGCGTGTATATAATGTGCAGGATGTGTGGCAGTTTTTGGTCTGATCTTAATTTCGAGAGAGAGGCATATCTAACGGCCACAAATTCGCAATGACTCCATCAGGGGAAGCAAAGACTGGGCGCTTATTAATTGGCATTGTAATCATAGTTACCGGATTCGCGGCAACCACCGTCAAACCCCGATGCCGATCGCGCTAACCAGTACGGCGTTCGGCAGCGATCTGATTCGCGATGATTAGCAACCTGATTCACTATAGGGTGGCGAACCCAACACAAATAATCAACAAAAGAAACAAAGGGACAAGGAAGATGAGCATGGCAGGAGGGAATGATTCCCGCACCACCGTCGCCATCGTTGCTTATCATGTTGTCGCTGCCACCGCCACAGCTGTCGATGTCACCATCGCGGTCGTCGTTGAGGCGGCGGAGGGGTGAGAACCTGGGAGGAGGTGGTGTGACGGGTTGTGAGGGTTACGAGACATGGGCTGATTGGGCCGGCTCATATCCTCATCTTCTCTTTTATGCTATTGAGCTATAGGATCTTCCGTGGCTATGTACATATGTTTGCAAGACCATATGTTGCCTAATTGGCATATCCATCCCTTATTCACAAACCCCATCTTTGATTTGTGAACTGAAGAGGTATACCACTCAACGAATCCTACTTTTACAAAGTGGCGAACCGCAAACCCGAATTCGGAACCCGACGAACCACGAATCAGGTAGCTATGATTGTAATTGCCCCAGGGCGTTTCTTCATAATCCATCATGCCGGAAATTTTGTAGGCAAGATAAACAACGGATTTTTGCTTATCATTTCTCGTTTTCCGTTTGTTTAAATTACAGATCAATGGGAATATGCCACGTACTGTAAGATATAAAAGAGAAACACTGCAAATTCAGTGACAGGTTGGATATTGTTAGGCTGCTCCCAATGCGCAGTATCTTAGTGCAATTTTTTTAGTGCATGAGGAGTGTTAGGATACTATCTTCCTAATGCATTGTCCTTATGATGTAGTATCTTATATCATTTTAATTAATTAGATGTAGAATCTCAAAGAGATGGTGTGTACAAGATAGAAAGGAGATAATTTTCTTGTCTATGACTTCGAGCCAGAGCAGTCTCTTATTTAGATACTGCAACAATCTCTCACCTCATTTAATCTACTGTCATCTCAGCACTTTGCCTACATAGCACCCTTAAGATACTGGCTAGGGTAGATCATTGGAAGCAGCCTTAAGGGGAGGGATTAAAGAAGTTTCAGTTATTGGACTCCTCAGAAACTGTAGTTAATATCAGAACCAGCGTTCATTGCCAGTCAGCCAGTGTGTCTTGCCCGTTATTTTTGACCGAGTTTACTGTATAACCCTAAAGCTGTAAAAGAATGTACTAATTTATGTCAGTGCATGATTTTCTCTTGTATAGCTTTTGCACGCACAAGCGATGGGGAGAATGTTTCAGACAATTTCAGTCCTGATTAGGTACCAAAATTGGTGAGAGTTTTGCCTTGTTATGTGTACTTGAAAGGTAAAGGAAGTACTATGTTTTATTTCTCGATGCAAGATATACTCTTAGTAGTGTTTATAAGTTCATGCGGTGAAGGAAAGAGCGAAATGAGTCATCATTCTTCGATGAAAACGAACAAATTCACTTTTCAACCTGAACTATCCATTTTTCAACCCTAACTCTAAAACCAGTTAAAACACAACTCTCGACTATCAATACTGGTCACATGACCCTTTTGCCCCAATCCAGTTCGGTTTTGATCCACGTGTAAATGGTTTGATGTGTGGACATTGATATGGTCATAATGTGGCAATGACTTGGCAACTCAAACAAATAAAAATTTCTTATGTACTCTTAGGTTCTTCTTCCTCCTGTCTCCTTTCCCCCTCTTCATCTACCTCAGCACCCGGTCCACCGCACCCTCGCCTCAATCCGCTGCACTGTCCATCCCCACACACAAATCTTCACCCTCCTCATTTGCCTCCATCCTGCTTCTCTCTCTGCCCCCAACACTAGTGCTGCACTCATGAATTGTTCAATTTGGTGGTCACAGGTAGGGAGGTGGCGGAGCCAATGGATCGTAGGGGTTTCTCACCGTTAATGGAGATGCTGCCGGGGCTTGTTCGTCGTGAACCTCTGCACGTGACCGGATCTGACGGATGGGCACAATTCATAGCCAAATCAGCCGCTCAACTCTGGCACGAAAGGCCTTCGTCTCCCTCCATGCCGGCGACTGCGCCGCCGTGCCATACCTCTGTTTGGTTGGGTTTCTTCCATGACACTCGCGACATTTTGCGTCCTATGCCTTTCTAATCATTTCCCCTCACTCAATTTTGGTTGAATTACAGCGCTTTGGCGTAATCGCGTCATCTTCTTGGCCTCTGGTCGCCATCGCCATTGCAGCATCGTCCTTATGCAGGTTAGCTCTGGCTCGGCGATCCCCCTCGCAGCCGTCCTGCTGCTTGTGCTGCACAACGACCCTGCCACCATCGCCAAGCACGGGACCACACTGTTCGCCATTGGAATCATCACCTCCTGGAACGCCTCAGCCACGGACAAGCCAATACTTGCGAACATCGCCCCGCCGCGGTCGAGGATGAGCGTGTACGCGCCTGGTGGCTGCCGCCGATGAGCTGAGCCCAACCTGGTCGGGTCGAGCTTGATAAAGAGAGACGAGAGGGAGGGGAGGAGGAAGGAGATATGTGTATGACATGTGAACCAACACAATTTATTTATTGTTATGTGAATTAAGTGTTGCTGAGTTTGCTGTATTAGTCGTATCGGTGTCCACTTCGGTGCCAGGTTAGTCAAAACCACGTTTTAGGGTAAAGATGTATTTGCACTGGTTTTGAGAGTGAAAAATAAATAGTTTTAGAGTTGCAGGTTGAAAAATGAACTCGGGCCACAGTGGGAGATTAAAAGGTGGATTTTTTTTCTTATGAAAAACCAGAGATGAGACTTCCCAACAACCAATATACATGCAGCTAGTCTTCCCCAAAATCAAAACTTCATTCCAAATTTATTTCAGTTGCAGTCTACCCCAATAAGTCCATAGACCTTAAAATTTTAGATAAATTTCACAAAACTACGGACATGTATTTAGGAAAGGGGAAATTAGGTGGGCAGCACTTCATTCGCACGATTTTACATGAATAACATTGAATTCGCACTCGACTGCCAAATGATACTGCAAACACTCTCATGGGTAAAATGACATTTTTGCCCATGTGCTATCATGGAGATCACCACAAACAATTTTAACAGTGAGACCTTAGACCGCCAAAGCCCCATTTCTATAGCCTCATCAAAATTCGTCGTAACCAATCCGCCCCAACCCAAATTGGTTGTGGCACTGCAATCACCATGCCCCAATAGACCATTCGAGCCACTTCTTTTCCTCTCCGACATTATCACATCGTCGTGGTAGGTTGCTGCGAGCCACCACAGCGTGCGACATTAACGTCGCCAACTTGAATTCAACCACCTCTGCCAAATCTATTTCTACACCACACTCCTCTTGGCATGTTGATGTCTGCACGCCAATTCGTCTGGAGGGCCACCGAAGCCGCCGCCTAATTTTGCCGATTGGCTGCCGGAGTAATGTCACTGACATAGCTTTCTTCCCCGGCTCCGGTCCGCTTCTGCCAGATCACCACCAGCCAACTCCGCCCAATAAATTGCTACAAGCAACTTCTCCTTGCCCCGGAACACACCGTGTGCGTGCCTCCTTCGTCGAATCGTTGTGCCACCGTAGTGAGTAAACACGATCCATGCCACCATGGTGCCGCAGCACATGGGAGATCTCGAACGGCGACGCCATCCCTTATGCGAAGGAGATGCGAGGTGGCCTCCAAAAATGTCTTCGCCGCTGCACCACCATCACGTCGCCGCCACCCTATTGGCCTCGCCGGAGTTGAGGAGGAAAGGGTACTTGTGTCTTTCTAAAAAATATGTGATGGAATATTCATAGGGAGTGTTATTTTTTAGAATTTCGTGTGTTTACGGTGTGATTTTGTAGTCGAGTGTGAATTCAATGTTATTTGTCTAAAATCGTGTGAATGGAGTGCTACCGCTATTGACCTAATTTTCCCTTTTGGAAAAACTATCCAACAACTTAAGATTTAAGAATTGATTTCCCAAAGCTACATATGTTAGCCCAATTTATTGCGTTAAGCTACATGCCATCGCGTAGTACATAACCTAACATGATACGGGAAAGGCCCGATCTTCTCGGTGAGGAACCGTGGATAGTTGATGCGAAGTAGACGATGTCGCTAGTGAACACTCGCGCCAATGCACGAACCCTCAACTCTTGGAATACGCCCAAAACACACCGGTAGTTGTTCATCGCGAGACCACGAACGATTTAACGCCAAGTCCCCAATTCCCAATGGAACAGCGGCTTGACCTTGGATTGCGTAACAAAACAAATGGATCGCCTAATTCTCTCTCAAAGTCCTCGCATGAACTCGTGTCGAAAGAACAAGCAATAGCTATGTTTCAATCTTATGCATAAACTGGTCTACCTCTATGGTGCGCCATGGGGGTTTATATAGCCTCCCACGCAAGCACAAAACTCGGATGAACAAGAACCGAGTGCTACAAAGAATCCGAGTCCGACATCGTTTCATCGCTACAAGATCCGAGTCCGACATCGCTCACGTGAACAAGAATCCGATTCAAAAACGTCCTACTTTAATTTGGAAATTTAAACTAGTCTCCTCTCGGTTTCCCTTGTATTGTGAGCTTTCCTTCTCTTAGCTTGCGCGAATTTGTTCGATGCACTTGATGCTTCTTTTATGCCAATGTAATCCTTGTTGCCATGTCACCATATATCTTTCTTGATCGCCGCATGTGCTAGGGTTTTATCTCGAGAGCACGTTCCTCTCGTTGCCACATGGGTTTCTTCTCCCTTGTTGGCCGCATGTGTTTCTCCTCCATGAATTTGTTCCCGCCTCCTCTCCTCCTCTCGGTTCCAAAGTCTTTAAATTTGTCAAACCCGAGAATGCACTAAGTATTGCTTTAGGTAGTAACCAATTCTCATTGGCAACAAAAGGAAATTCATTAAGAAACAAATGCACTGTTGTTTGAGAAGTTTAGCTCTGCTTCACGAATAACCTCATAAGTAGTAGGGATATCCTCATCATCCTCCCTTTCTTCAAAAGCCGTCCTCGGCTTTTGATAGCCTCAAGATGTGCTAGACAAAAATACAACGTATATGCATGGTATATATATTTGTCATCCAAACTCCTTTCGCTTAGCACATGATGATTTCTTTGAAAGTGTAATAAACAAAAGAACAACGATATACGTGGTATATGTATGCATCAATTGTTGTGACATTCTCGTTGTTGCGCACAAAATAATTAGGATCATAGCAGCCATAGGATGTATTTGATATATACATTGCGATACTTTCACCACATCATTCTCCCTCCCATGAGAAAAAATCGTCCTCGACTTTGGTAAGTACATGGACAAGATATAAGAGGACCCACTAGATCAAGTTGTTGAAATATTGGAGAGAAAATTTTAGTTTCTTCCATGCTTCAACTCGACTACGTTGTTTACATGTATAGGAGAAACAAGTAGGCATCATATTGCGTTCTAAACAATAGGCACTTGTATTAAAATCCATCTCAAAATGATCATGATATTTCTCAATAGATGGTTTGCGCAAAACATGCAAGTTTAAATCAGCAAGATTATCACAGGTAATGCATATTCGATAAACATAGAACTTGTCATCTACACCATAATCTCCAATCAAATTGAATGTATATGTGTAGGCATAAGTACTAACGAGTGATTTTAAACATGAAACTTTAGCAAGATTCTCAATCACACTAGATAGCTCTCTATGAACATCGAACATGATATAGTATAAAAGATCATCAAAAGATATTTTAGTAAGAACGTCCTTATGGGTAATCAATTCCACATTATGTAAATTGAGCGCATAAATTTGAGAACATGGAATATTCAAAGGAACACTAGAGATCGAACTCAGACGCATTCTCTTCTTGATGAGTATGCAATTCAACACCATTATCATACCTTTACCATCCTCTTGGCTTGTTGTAGGTGTTGTAGATATCAAATCATCATCATGAAACCATTGGATCGCAAGCACTCTATCCCCACCGTGGTTATCTCCTCGTCTTTCACGTCCAACGGTGCGGTTGTTCAACTTTCAACTCATTTTCTTTAATATCAACTTGCACAATGTGAGAAACAACACTAGAAGTAGAAAATAAATCGTGAATTTCAGTAGTAACCTCACTTTGACTATCATCTACTTCTCTCTTTTCTTTTGGTGCATCTTTCTCACACTCAATAGAGATGCTCTCAACCTCACATATGGTGGAATCACACAGCTCACTCTTTTATCATTCTCACTCAATTTGGCTATGTGGCACTCATTCTCATATGGGTTTGGATACATCCCATCCCCAAAGATTGTGGGTCAGCAATTGAGCAATTACCAAGAACCACAAACTCTTCATGAAGCAATGGGGCAGCACTACACTAAACATGTACGGAGGGAATGTCCCATGCTCGCCGCCTTCACATGTGATATACTAGCGCATTTAAACATTTTCGTGGACAAGTCAACTTGTCAAGTAGAGAACGCTTGTAGTGGCGAGGTACAAACGCGTTCCGAAATGCCGCTTCATCCGCTCCCACGTGATAATCGGCAATTCATGGCGCCCATACGCTACGAATAAATCGCTCCCACCAATGTGTGGCATAATCACCAAGCCACTAGACGCAAGTAAGAGCTTCCTCTCATTGGTATAGTTGTGCATCCGAAATAGAGTATCAATTTCTAGCTCCCAAGTGAGATATTCTTGTACATCTGCATTACCGAGAAAATATAGGGATAGAAAATTTGGGCTTATCGTGAAAATCCTTACGATGCACGCTTGGTTGATTGAACATGGCGTGCGGCTCCAAGAAGTTGTTGTTGATGTCCGACGTAGTTGCGTAACCTCCTCTCCGAGGTTGTTCAATCCAATCGAACGGACCCGAGCTCATCGCGCACACCATTATCACGATCATGAAGTTGCTTTTGTAGCGCCCCACACAACGTGTATACTCGGCCCACGTGAATCGTGGATTCTCCCGATGACGACATGGATACAACTCACAAATAGCAAACGAAATTATATCCGGTTAGTAAAAAAACTTGCTCTCTACGCCGCAACTCACATCCCGAACACAAGACAAGCTTACTGCTCCAAAGTGAATCAAAGACGGCAAATCGACAGCAGTTGTGACAATGAGCGACCTTAACCCGGTAATGTATGAGCGTAACCAAGAGCAAGGGAGTACACAAACGGGTGTAGGTGGAGCTCGGATAGGTATGTGTATATCCTATGCAATCTGATATTCAAGGTATTGTAAAGCTAAGTAATGATCCAAGCTAGAGTATTTTGCCTATGTGCTGATCCAAAAGGTTTAAGCGAAGTGTATGAACGCACAAACAAAGATAAATGTGACTTAATGCAAACAAAGGAATGAGCTAGTGAGAGACAAACTGAAATTGAGATGAAAACTAGCTCGTTTTTGCACCAAGTACTATGAGAGACGCTAGCCAATTGCAAAGATATCAATGTTAGGGCACAAGATTGCTCAAATAGATTAAATACACAATCTGAAATTGTGGACTAAGGTTTACTCTTCCCAATTTCGGCCAGCCCCTTTTTGTTTGTTTTTTTCTCAAAACCGCATGAACAAAGCTCTTCGCCCTTCGGCTATTAAGGAAACCGAAAGGAAAAAATTGGTACTGGTATTTGCGGGTTTGATCTTTTTGTTTTTTTAATACCTTTTCAAGCCGTGGCTTTTTCTTGTAACCGGCTGCCTTTTCCTCTTTTCTTATTGCAATGGCCGAAATAGGGTTGCTCCCCTCTTGATTGCACAAGTCTCACAATTCAACAACGTGTAAATAAACCAAAGAACAGCCCTAGTGCAATGTACAAAAGCTAGTCTCAAGGATGAAAGGATATAAGTGAAGCTCAAGAAACCCAAAGTGTTTCGGTCACTATCTCTTTTGGGTGCTAATTGAGGAGTTCAATCAGCAATTTGGTACGGTTTATGTGAACACAACGATTAAGCAACGCAAAAGGAACACATGGATCAGCACTAAAAACAAAAACTCTAATGGATGAAAACTTAACTAAACGCACAAGAAATAACAGATTAAACTACGGTTTTGGTATTGCAATTTTCGGTTTATTAGGCGAGAGGATAGAAAACGAATCTAACTACTGGTAAAGAAATTCTCACCGAGTAAACCTAGAATCGATACCATATGATACGGGAAAGGCCCGATCTTCTCGATGAGGAACCGTGGATAGTTGATGCGAAGTAGACGATGTCGCTAGTGAACACTCGCGCCAATGCACGAACCCTCAACTCTTTGAATACGCCCAAAACACACGGGTAGTTGTTCGTCGCGAGACCACGAGCATTTAACGCCAAGTCCCCAATTCCCAATGGAACGACGGCTTGACCTTGGATTGCGAACAAAACAAATGGATCGCCTAATTCTCTCTCAAAGTCCTCGCATGAACTCGTGTCGAAAGAACAAGCAATAGCTATGTTTCAATCTTATGCATAAACCGGTCTACCTCTATGGTGCGGCCATGGGGTTTATATAGCCTCCCACGCAAGCACAAAACTCGGATGAACAGATGGCAAGGTGCTCTGATAATTCGAGTTCGACATCGCTTCATCGCATACTGAGATCCGAGTCCGACATCGTTCACGTGAACGAGAATCCGATTCAAAAACGTCCTACTTTAATTTGGAAATTTAAACTAGTCTCCTCTCGGTTTCCCTTGTATTGTGAGCTTTCCTTCTCTTAGCTTGCGAATTTGTTCGATGCACTTGATGCTTCTTTTATGCCAATGTAACCCTTGTTGCCATGTCACCATATATCTTTCTTGATCGCCGCATGTGCTAGGGTTTTATCCACGAGAGCACGTTCCTCTCGTTGGCCACATGGGTTTCTTCTCCCTTGTTGGCGCATGTGTTTCTCCTCCATGAATTTGTTCCCGCCTCTCTCTCCTCCCTCTCGGTTTCAAAGTCTTTAAATTTGTCAAACCTGAGAATGCACCAAGTATTGCTTTAGGTAGTAACCAATTCTCATTGGCAACAAAAGGAAATTCATTAAGAAACAAATGCACCTGTTGTTTGAGAAGTTTAGCTCCTGCTTCACGAATAACCTCATAAGTAGTAGGGATATCCTCATCATAACATCTCTGCCCCGCCGTTCAGCCACGCATACTTCCCAGGCTCCGAATTCTTCAACAACAAAAGTTGGAGGCTCCCAATTGTCACGATCAGAAACATTATTATATCAATTCGCAATCGAGAAACCAGTTCAAGACTATATAGAACCAATGTTTGTAGTTCGGAATTATCATCCTATGTCCCTTGTTGCTCAAGTCCGAAAGACAGTATATATAGCAACCGCCCAAAGGGTTAAGACTAAATGCACAATGTACAGCTCCAAAAAAAAAAAGCACAATGTGGTGTCTAGGGAGTATTTGAGTGCTTTGTTGCTGAATAGTACTCAAATTTTAAACTCTCAGATCTAGATTCAATGGATGAGATCACTTTGCCTCCTCTTCTCTCATCTGAGTACTATTTTATCTGGGAGTACTCTATTTTTTAGACGTTGGATTTTTACATAAGTTATATACTGGTTTTACACAAATTAAATTATGGAATGGTGTGATTGTTTGTAAAAAAGAGGAACAAAACAAACTATAAAAAAACACAACAAAAACTACAAAAAAACATACATGTTCTTTATGTTGCAGCTCTCGACAATCCTAAACAAATTGATTATTCACTTATTACATTGTTTACCTAGAGAGAAATCACCAAGCGTAGCATGGATAAAAAAAACTCGAGTACTCGCAAACAAAAAAATACTCGAGTACTATTTAGCAAATTCCATAAAAACATATAATTTACACTCGGTAACTCGTATACTTGTGCGAGCTGAGCGGTAGACTACATTATTCTAGATAGTGCAAGACACCAGTGACAGTGAGAGCATATCACCATGGATAAATAACCTACTAACAGTTAAGATGAACACCTCAAAGTCTCGAAACAGTGACGTCACTTAGCTTCACTCTCATCAAGTCACTTCAATCTATAGAAGATATTTGGTTTGCTTTGGTTTGCTTTGCTTTGTTGACAAATTTACCCCACGAAGCCATACCAAATTTGGCTTGCCAAATTGCCTACCCAGACAAAAAAAAAATGGCAAAAAATAAACTAAGGTGCGAAAGGAGAAAGAGTCTCTCCGAAATTTGATAGCAAACAAAATACTTGCCAAATCTACGAAAGCTTGGTACGGTAAGCATCGGCAACAATCGGCAGTTATGCAGGAGGAATCCAATAGTGCAACGCCCATGTCGGCCCCACTGCTTGCCCAAGCCTACCAGTTTACCGGGCCAACGAAACATGGGCCGAGCACATTCAGCCCAATGCGCCAGACAAAAAGGTGTTCCTCACGGATTAGGAAGACTTTCAGACCAGTCTTTCACAACCGAACAGATCACGAAATAATTAGAAAATAAGATTATTTATATGTTTAGTTAGCTTCCGAAATGAGTCCCAATTACGTTCCTTTTATCATGTGATTAGTCTTGGCTTATATATAGCCGGTGTAATCCCCCGTGGGAAAGCATAGAATAGTCTTTGATATTAAATCCAAAAATGCCATTAATTACGTCAAAACCACTGAAGTGTTTGTGGTGTTTGGAAGGACGATTGTCTCGGTAGTTCGCTGTGGATTTTTTTTGAAATAATATTACTTTTAAAAAAATTATAAAAATAATTATTTGAATTACTTTTTTACAAAACTAGGCTACTGTCGCCATTCCAAATGGCAGCAGTAGCCTAGGCAGTGGCGGCAGAGGCTTAAACAGTACAGAGATGTCCCTATCATCAGTTGAAATGGCGACAGGGACCTATCGCCACTCCAAATGGCGACAAGGATATCTCTGTACTGTTTTTTTACTGACTATTTCTGAGCACATATTTTGTGAACAAATCACAATGATATTACAGAACATTCAGCACAATATCGTAACATCTTTTGTCGACAAATCACAATGATATTACAGAACATTCAGCGCAACGTCATCACATATTTTGTTGATAAGTAAAACTGACATTACAAACCATTTACCACAACGTCGTCACATGCGTGAGAAGTACCCGAAGTTGTTCACGATGTGTATGTGTTAAAAGTTGCTTTATTTTCAGTTTTGTTTGTTCTTCGTGTAGATTGGCGAGAAGAGAATTCAGAGTCAAATTCTTTTAAGGGGTAGAATCTAATGCTCCATTTAATTAAATTAGAGAAGAGATTAATTAAGAGAAAAGTTGGGTTTGAGGAGGAAGTGGGCTGCCGGCCCATGGCCCAAGCCGAGTCCACTCTGGACTGGGCAAGGGGAGGGCCGGACTACCACTTAAAAGGGAAGGGGTGCCAGGGAGCAGCTTGACCAAGCCCTAGCAGCCCCTGCGCCTCTTGCCACGAAACCGCAGTAGCATCCTGTGCCTCCCGCTTTGCTGCATGCTGTCGTGCTCTGCATGCGCCATGCTGTCCTGCAGGCTTCCGCATCTCTACATGCTGCCCTGCCGCATGCTGGCCCTGCTACTGCTGCATCTGCCCTTCTGCCATCCTTGCATGATGCTGCTATTGCCGTGAGAGCCACCGAGGGAAGGAAGGCCATGAAGCAAAGGATTCATTCAAAAAAGGGGAAGCAAAGGAAGAAGGAAGGAGAAGAGTGAGAAGGAAGAGAAGAGGAAGAACTAGGACTTCATGATCCAACCCCAATCGGCATCCGATTTCGAAGGGTAACGATATGAAAATCCTTGCTTTGATCTTACATTGATGTTTCATCAAAAGTTAGAGTTGATGGATTGCGAGAATAGGTAGATTGGTGATGCCCTGTTTCAGTTAGTTGTACTGCAAAACCTTGCGGGGGAGTTTTGGGGTACCTACATCCAATTTCATAACTCTTTCATGTTAGATAAGTTGTAGATAATTGTCTAAGCTTTCCATATAGTACAACATCACTAGATTTGGTAAGCTCGTTAAAAGTTATGGCTTCTGGATTGCTGCTATTCACAATTTCATCACCGTTAATAGTAGTTGTGTAGATTGCTTTATTACATGCAGTAGATGGTCGAATTAAATTGTGATCATAACTATATTTAGTTAGATAATTATCCATAGTTTCCAGAAGTGGTATGGTTTGATACTTTTCATGTGGTAGAAAAATAGATATAAAATTATGAAGTCTGCTATTCTGTAATGTTCCTATTTGACCTTCGGGGTAACAAATGGGGACGTAGATGGCTTAATAAGATAATTTTCATAACTAGGAAAGTCTACAAAATATTGTGTATATTCCAGAGAATATAGAGTTTGCTATATTTGGATTCCAGTAGTGAAATCTATGGATATTTGATTACCGAGACAGCGGGTGAGTTGTCCAGTGAAGAGGGGTTAATTGTGTCGAGTTTGTGCATAAGAGGGACGTTGAGTTGTTTGATGTTCATGTAATATTGTTGCATGTTGTTGAGGTGGATTATTGGTTTTATCTACGGAGTGTTGCTTCGAGTTCGGTGCCGCCTTTCCGTCATTCTAGTTTTCGTTGCTGAAAGACAAGTGCTTGGTAGAGTGGTAGACACCAGTTTATTTGCCACTTGTCTTTACAATTAATTTGCCATGACATTTGTTTATGGTTTATTTATGCTTATTTAAATGTAATGATGATGATATGATATGGTGATAACATGGTAATGATGATAATGGATTATGTTTATGGACAATGCAAAAGGTGTTACATCATTTCCATTCATCATGACAAGAGTTGCATGAGCCAGGTCGGTGAAAAAGCCATGTAACTATTCCGGTGAGGTTGGTGAGTAATGTTACATGGCTAATTCGGAGAGCTCTTGCTAAAATCCTACTTCAGTAGGGACTTCACGGGAGTGAAGGATAGAGTGGTTCACCGACGGATGATCACTCCACTATAACAATATCAGATGATGAGTTGCATATGAGCATGGAGCATACATGAGCATTGAATACATCAAAAGATATTTATGTTAGTTGACTACATGAAAGATGATATGGTTAATTGAGTATGAGAATGCTAGTGATAATTATTTAACTGAATGATAAGCTCTTTGTTTACTGTTCTATTCTATACTTGCTGAGTCTTGGACTCACCTTTGCTTTATTGTTATTTTAAGGTGATCGTTGAAGGAGACTAGTATGGGATGGAGTAGCACACATGCGTCACATGCCATCAATCACATAAACATTCTTTAATTTGTTTGCTTTCATTAAATCTAGGGACATGATACTTTCATTTAGAATGATTATTAGACTTGGTTATTATTAGTTTAATGATTGGAACTTCCATTTGTTTAATATTAGTTTGATTATAATATTTGTTACCATCCAATGTTCCTTGGAGCATGGTTCCGAGGTTACTCGGGTGCATGTGACCTGAGTGTTTCTCAGGCGCGGGTAACCTGAACGTTCTTGGGCATGTGGTTCCAAACTGTGAAAATTAATCCTTTATGTATTTATATTGTTATGTTTGTTGATAAGTGACCTGTTGAGGGGTTTTATTTCATGCATTGCTTGCTGGAATTATTGGTAACTATGGTTTAAATTCTTAGGGAGAATGATTTAGGTGACATTCTGAGCGCAGTGTTGGGTCAGGGTGTAACACAAATAAATCACGGAAATAATGTAAAACGTTTTGGATGTTGCCTTGAAACCGAGGTCCCATTATTGGTGTATGACTTCATTCCCAATGGTTCATTATTTGGAATTCTACATTCTCATTCAATGAGTGTGTTCTCTTTGTCATGGGAAGACTGTTTAAGAATTGTCGTCAAAGCTACAGGAGCTCTCTATTATCTCCACTAAGTAGCTTCAGTATCAGTCTTCCATCGCGATGTGAAGTCCACTAATGTACTGTATCATCCCAATTTTCAGGTCTTTTTGAAAATTTCAAAATAAAAGGAACTATTTGAATTTTCTCGATTTGTTTAAATCATAAATTGAAATTTTAGAAATTAAAACAATTTAATATGAATTTATCAAACTTCAATTAATTCAAAATTTGGTTTATTTGATTTTCTGGGTTTTATTGGATTTCTCCAAGTTCTTTTCTTATTTCTTGGAGTTTCAGTTTATTTAATTTCTTTTTTTGTTTTCCCAAAATTTCTATTCTTCCTTGTAAAATTTAATTTAAATTAATTATTCAAAAGTGTTGATTTTCTTTTGGAGTTGCTGCAATTATCTCAAATCCTACTGATATTCAAATTCCAATTCAAAACTTGTCGTCTTTTTCTTTTTTTCCTTCCTTTCTTTCTTTTCCTTCTTTCTCCTGGCTCATCTACCCCTACCCCTTTCTCTATCCCGCCCCGCATGCAACGACCCGGTCGCGCCACCCCCACTGCCGCACTCACGTCTGCCCTATCCCGAGCCACCCGTGCCGCGCATTGCCTTCCACGCCGCGCCATTGCGTCCGCGTGCGTCCAACTGCGCCGTGCGTTGCCTTTCGCGTTGTACGCCCATGCGTTGCGCCGCCCATGTGTGTCCAACTGTGCATCGTGCTGCCAATCACTTCACTCCCCGGGCCTTGCTTACAAATAGGAGCATCAACACCTCCTTCAGCCCCCATCTCACCCCCCCTCCTTATTTCTTAGCTTCCGGAGCCCCGCCACCGCCACACAACTGTCTTCCCTGTCACCAGCCACCACCCCTCTTTACACGTTTTCGTCACTCCAGTGGGGTTTTTGCCTACCAAACCACGTCACGTCATGTTTCTGGTACTCCTCTTCCCTTCCCCCACCTCAATTCTGGAATTCCATCACCGTGGAGCTCTGCCACCGTCGCTGCCTTTCTTCCACCGTCGGCCACCGTGGCACCGCCATTCCGGTCACCGTGGCACCACCATTCCGGCCACCCTTCGGGCCTCCCTGGCCCCATCAACACCATCCCCACGCCTTGGCGCAGCCATGCTTGTGCTAGTTTCCTTCCCCTGCTGCTAGAGCGCCGCCGTCCTGTGTTCCCACCATCACCTCGTGTGCCTCCCACGCCGCCTGTGCCACCTCCGACTGTCCACGACCACGCCACCACCTCCAACAGCCTCCTCTCGAGGCCGGTGACCCATTTTGGGTGTCACTGTTGGCCGCCTCACCTTCCATCGCCAGCGCTGCCGCCCAACAAAGCCGCTGCTTAGAGCTCTCTGCACTGCCCTGTTTCTTCTCTATTTTTTTTTCGTTGTCTCACTTCCAAGTGGCCCCCAAAGCCACCCATTCATTTAATCTCTAAATACAGAACAACATATTCCTATGAATATTCCCTCCTTTTCCATTTTCTATCATTTTATGTGATATTCAAACTTTTGGATGTTTGTTCTCCTTCATACAAACTCTGATTCCATCGATTTTTGCTTCAAAATTCATATAAATTTCTTATATCTCTAATAGTACAAATTTTATAATTTTGGAGATTTTATTTGGATTTTTCTTTATTTATTTGTCTCACTTTGCGTGTATAGAATTCAGCGTTTTTGAAGCCAGCTTGGACCAATCTGCCAACGTTTCACCATCCTTTAACGAAGGAAAGTCGTATACCTTTGATCATGTTGCACCTATTTTTATAAAATTATATTGTTTTATATCAAAATGCATTGCTAATTTTATATCAACTATTTTCAAGAGTAGCTAAATACCTAATCAACATTATGCCTCCTTAATAACTTGTGAATGCCATGTATTCGTTGAAACCATAGAAAGGGATAATTCTAGTTGGACATATTTTTATTACCAACATTGGAAAACATAGTCATGCTCAGTCACGATGGGATCATGATCACATGTTCTATAATGATTAATTTGAACTAATGATATATAGAATCATGGCAGGTAGCCACTTTATTAAAATTTGTGCCACGACAAGGGATGTAATTTGGTCGGGTTAAACAAAAATGGTTTCATACTCAGGCGAATGATCGTGTAGTACAGGCAGTGCGGGTAGCACATTTTGGATGAGGATATCTCACCTGAGTAGAACTAAGAACTTAACTTTGTACGCTATTGATCTAGGCCATACCGTACAACCACATGTCCTAACTGAGAAGGACCTGGCTGAATAATTGTCTGAGTCCAAGGATTAAGCTCACAGGCTGTAGTTGATAGGTGTCTCTTGATTATGGTAACTGTACTTCCATATCTTGAGATGTGCACAATATGGTAACTATTCTTCCATATTTTGGGTTGTGCAGACGATGGTAATGACTTCCATGCCTATCGGGGCTTGTGCCAGGCGATGGTAATTAATGTCCTTGTTCGGGCAGGTTATCCCCCCCCAACGGCGAGCTCTGGGTCGATGGTAAATGACGTCCATGTCTTGGTGTTAAGCTCATCGGGTGGGCTAATGTGAGGATAAAGTATTTGTAAAAGACTTATGATAATCACTTAGTCGCACACCTTTGGAGGTGTGTGAAGCAGACATTATAAGCTGATTATCTTGTTTGGGTCAAGTTGTACAACCTCTACAGAATGTTAAAAACTATTCAAATAGCCGTGTTCCCAGTTATGGACAATGTTTGGTGATTTCATACGAAGGGTGGAGTTTTCATAAAGGAAGCTGCTACACAATGTTATACCGTTGGAAGGCTCACCCGACGGTACAACTATCTAGCTGGAGCTCCCGTTGGAAGAGCCAGCTATTGTTAGCACATGAGGACAATGATTAAAATGTTTTCTTATTCTAAATAAGAAAATGATTCCATCAAGAAGGGACTTAAACTTGTAGTATGAAACACGTTAGCACTTGGATCAATATAAAATTCTTCACCTTTTCTTTGCCCATAACATGTGGACTGACCAATCAAGTTTCTATTTTTGGGAAACACGTCAGCATTTGATCGATCATTATGTATCATCAAGTTTCATTCAGTTATGTTGGGACATGTTTAATTAAGTTTCATCAAGTATCATTGTTACTCCATATTTTGTAGAGCAAGTTTCACTCAGTTTCATATAGTTTCATGAAGTTTCATCTCAAGTCTCATGGAGTTTCATAAAGTTTTATCTTTTTGTCTAAGACAAGTTTTCAACAATCATATATCGTGTCTCATCAAGTTTCATATAGTTTCATTAAGTTATTTTGGGATATGTTTCATTAAGTTTCATCAAATATCATTGTTTCTCCATATTGTGTAGAGCGAGTTTCATTAAGTTTCATGAAGTTTCATAAAGTTTCATCTTTAATATCTAGGAAAAGCTTTCAACAGTAACATCATATTTTATCAAGTTTCATATAGTTTCATGAGACATATGTGTTTCATGAAGTTTCATCCCAAGTCTAATGGAGTTTCATTTTTTTTTTGTATAAAAGCAAGTTTTCAATAGAGACATCGTGTTTCATATAGTCTCATCAAGTTTCATTTAGTTTTATCACAAGTATCATGAAGTTTCATTTAGTTTCATCACATGTATCATGAAGTTTCATCAATTACTATATGAGACTTGGGATGAAACTTCATGAGACTTGGCATGAATCTTTATGAAACATAATGAAACTATATGAAACACGATGAAAATTCATGAGACTTGGGAACAAACTTCATTAAACTTTATGAAATTTTATGAGACTTGGGATGAAACTTAATAAAACTATATGGAACTTGATGAAACCCGATGAAACTTGGGAAGAAATTTGGGATGAAACTTCATAAAACTTAATGTAACTATATGAAACTTGTTGAAACACGATGAAACATGATGAAACTATATAAAACTTGATGAAACACGATAAAACTTGGGATGAAACTTGATAAGACTTGAGATGAAACTTCATAAAACTATATGAAACTTGATGAATACGATGAAACTTGGGATAAAACTTCTTGAAACTTAATAAAACTTCATAGGATTTAACATGAAACTTCATGAAACTTAATAAAATTATATCCACAAGGCTATCACACAACTTCATGAAACTTGGGATGAAACTTTATAAAACACGATGAAACTTCATGAAACTCACTACAAAAATTGAAAAGAAAAATTGCAAAATTTCAAGTTCCAAATCATACGAAAGTTTCATGAAGTTTAAAAAATGTTTCGACAAGTTTCATGCGTGTTTCAACATATTTCCAAGGTGTTTCAGAAAGTTTCACACGGTTTCAGAAAGTTTCACACGGGTAGTTCATTGGTTGTTGGTTGGGAAGTGATCGGGTAGTTCACTAGTTATTTCAAAGAACTTGTTTACTTATGTATTTAATATTTTAAATTATGTTTTTCAATCTATTTATTGTATTTACTGTTAGTAGTGCTTTCTACAAAAAAAAGCCATATAGCTATTCCTTGTTAAAAGTCTTGCATGAATATTATTTGCATATATTTTTCTATGACTTGTTGAGTAATATATGTACTCATGGCTTTGCGCCTTTATTGATTAGTCGCTGAGAAAGAACCAAGGAACATAGAGTTCCACGAGGAGTACTTCGAGGACCATGCAAATTAGGGTGCGCTCCCCCACTCGATTGCCTGTGAGCATATTGGATGGCTACCACGAGATGTTCTTCCGCTACAGGTTTATTTATTTGTCTTGAAGCCTTGCATGGCAACTTTGTAAAACTTTGACGCTAAGGTTAGCTGCTTCTATTTATAATATTTTGCTTATTTTTTAGCTATTTCATTGTATGGACATGATTGTCAACGATATTCTCACTATGTGAACTAGCTACTGATTATAGGACTAGTTCAGAATACACAGGGGGCTCGGTTTCAGAAATCCAGTCCTGACTGAGATGGTATCATAGATATATCGACTGTAGGACACAACCATAGTTAGCATGGTCGTGTTAGTAAAAAATTTCAAAATTTATTTTATAAATCAAACTAACCAATTGACATGAGTAGTTATTCTTCTCTCGTCTTATTCTGTCATTTTCTCATCTTATTCTAATATTTTCTCATATCATTCTTAGGTTCTTATCTCTTGTATTTTTTGGAACTTTATTTTTGAATTTAAATTGACCTCCTCACCTCAGTAATCTCTATAGCCGACTCGAGTTTCTCATGATCAAAGCAATGGATGGCCTGGAATCTTCAAGAGACCTGCCGATTGTTTCAAGTCGATTGTCCATATAAGTTAGATTAGTAGGGTTGTACCAAAGTTGCCCTTCTCAATTTTAGTATCGTTTAGTCCATGTGATTGGATTTTTACTTGAGTGTCGCATTTTATTGCCTCTTAATAGATTTCTGGCTATTTGTTCTTTGAGTTTAACGGATCTTCCCAGTTAGTTGTTTCTGCCTTTCTCCTAGGTTCTCTCTCGTCTATTGTGCTTTTCCCTCTCATCTATCGTACTTTCTTCCTCTTATCTATTAAACCTGGGAAGAAGTATTGAAGATGGTTCAAACACGCAACTCAGCAAGTCAAGGTGAACCCATGGACCCCGACGCCAATTCCATTCAACTTGGAAGCTACACCAGCCAGAACCTCTATGCTAGGAGCAAGCCGAGGAACAACTCAAACATCAGGTCAAGTCACCAGGACTCCACTTCCTTTTGCAAGAGGTAGAGTGAATCAAGTCACCACAGAGCAAGCCCAATCAGCTCAGAACATCATTCTTGGTAAGTCCTTAGTCAGTTTAGCATCAGTTGTAGTTTTGTCTCACTCAAGAGAGAAAGTCACTTTGAAGAGTGAGCAAAATCCGAGTTCCCACACCTATTCTCTAGCCAGCCCAAATCTTGGGGTCGAGATTATCTTTAAGGGGATAGGTTTGTAACATCCCAATTTTTGGGTCTTTTTCAAAATTTTAAAATAAAAGGAACTAGTCGATTTTTCTCGATTAGTTTAAAGCTTAAATTAAAATTTTAGAAATTAAAATAATTTAATATGAATAAATCAAACTTTAATAAATTCAAAATTTGGTTTATTTGATTTTTCTGGTTTTCTTGGATTTCTCCAAGTTCTTTTGTTAGTTCTTGGAGTTTCAGTTTATTTAATTTCTTTTCTGTTTCCCTAAAATTTCTTTTCTTTCTTGTAAAATTTAATTTAAATTAATTATTTCAAAAGTGTTGGTTTTCTTTTGGAGTTGCTACAATCATCTCAAATCCTACTGATATTTAAATTCCAATTCTCAATTCAAAACTCATCGTCTTTTTCCAAAATTCAAATTTTGTAATTTGAGTTTGTTTCCGCGAGTATCCTCGGGCCGAGTCCAATTCTTTTTCTCTAGCCTATTTTATTTCCCCCTTTTTCTTCTCCCTTCTCTTCTTTTTCCTTTCTTTTTCTTTTTCCCTCCTTTCTTTTCTTTTCCTTCTTTCTCATGGCTCCTCTACCCCTGCCCCTTTCTCTTTCTCGCGCCGCCTGCACCAGTCGAGCCACGCCGCCCCTGCCACCGCACTCGCGTCTGCCCTGTCCCGAGCCTCATGTTCTGCTCACTGCCTTCCAGCTACGCTGTGCACCCATGCGCATCCAACCATGTCGCACGCCGCCTTCCGTGCCGTGTGCCCATGCGCCGCGCCTCCTGCGTGCGTCCAACCGCGCGTCGCGCCGCCAATCATGCCACCAATCGCTCCACTCCCTTGGCCTTGCCTACAAATAGGAGCTTCAGCCCCTCCTTCATCCCCCTTCTCACCCCCTACTCCTGGTCCCCTCCTTATTTCTTAGCTTCCGGAGCCTCGTCATCGGTCACCACCCTTCTTTTCACGTTTTTGTCACTCCGGTGGGGTTTTTGCCCACCAAACTGCGTCATGTCGCGTTCTCGGTACTCCTCTTCCCTTCCTCACCTCAATTCTGGAATTCCATCACCATCGCCGCCTTTCTTCCACCGTCGGCTGCCATGGCGCCGCCATTCCGACCACCCTCTGGCCTCCCCGACCCCATCTACACCATCCCCATGCCTAGGTGCTACTCATGCTCGCACTAGTTTGCTTCCCGTGTGCCCATCGCCGCCCATGCACCTCTCGCGCCACCTCTGGCAATCCCTGACCGTGCTACCACCTTCTACGGCCTCCTCTCGAGGCTGGTGACCCATTATGGGTGTCTCTGTCAGCCGCCTCACCTCCCCTCACCAACGTCGTCGCCCAACAGAATCGCACTTGGAGTTCTCTGCCTCTGCTCTGTTTACTCTCTATTATTTTCCTTTGTCTCACTTCCAAGTGGCCCCCAAAGTCACCTATTCATTTAATCTCTAAATTCATAATAACATATTTCTTTGAATATTTTGTCTTTTTCCATTTTCTATCATTTCAAGTGATATTCAAACTTCCGGATGTTTGTTCTCCTTCATATGAACTTCGATTCTGTCGATTCTTATTTCTAAATTACTTATCGCTCTAATAGTAATATTTTTATAATTTTCGGGATTTTATTTGGATTTTTCTTTATTTATTTGTCTCGTTTTGCACGTATAGAATCCGGCATTTCCGAAGCCAGCTTGGACCAGTTTGCCGAAGTTTCACCATCCTTCAACGAAGGCAAGTCGTAGACCTTTGATCATGTTATACCCATTTTTACAAAATAATATTGTTTTATATCAAAATACATTGCTAATTTTATATCAACTTTTTTCAGGAGTAGCTAAATACCTAATCGATATTATGCCTCCTTGATAACTTGTGAATGACATGTACCCATTGAAACCATATAAAGGGACAATTCTAGTTGGACATATTTTATTACCAACGTGGGAAAATGTAGTTATGGTTAGTCATGCTCAGTTACGATAGGATCATGATCACATGTTCTATAATGATAAATTTAACCTAATGATATATGGAATCGTGGCAGGTAGTCACTGTATTAAAATTTGTTGTGCCATGGCAAGGGATGTCATTTGGCCGGACTAAACAAAAATGGTTTATACTTAAGCGCATGATCGTGCAATAAAGGGGGTGCGAGTAGCACATTTTGGATGAGAATGTCTCGCCTGAGCAGACACTAAAAACTTAACTTTGTGCACCATTGATATGGGTCATACCGTACAACCACATGTCCTAAATGGGAAGGACCTAGCTAAATAATTGTCTGAGTCCAATAATGAAGCCCGCAGGCTAGAATCGATAGGTGACTCTTGATTATGGCAACCGTGCTTCCATATATTGAGATGTTCAGAATATCGTAACTATACTTAAATGTTTTGGGTCATTGTCGAACCTAGGAACGAAGGATCCCGAATTCTCTGTGTTTATACACTAGTCTAGGATTTCTAGTGTACACAGTCCAACAAAAGTGATAGCACAAACATATCACACACTTTATTAATAATATCTCAGAGTGTATTACAAAAAGGGGCCTGAGGCCAATAGAAATAACATAGCGGAATCAAAATAGTAGTAGACAACACGACTTGCCACAGACAATCGTCTGGGGGCGCAGCCTAATTGTCCAGGTCCTCACCGTCCTGACCAAAGTCTTCTCCTGAATAAAGATTATTCAGCAAGAGTAAGCACAACTTCCGTGCTTGCAAGTTACACCCAATATTGAATTGAAATGCATGCATAAAGTAGACAAGGGATGTTGGCAGGGTTTATTTTGCATAAACAACATTTTTAGTTTAAATACTTATATTAATTTCCAAGGCAATTTTCATACTATAACTAAAATTGAATTTTAAAATGACAGTTTTATAGTGGATAACCTCCATTGTGTGAATGGTGAAGGATACTGTCGATGATCAAGACGTCGATCTTACGAAAATAAAAGGAGAAAGTGACATGGGAAATCTAAGGAAATAGTGGGACTGCTCTTTATTAATATGAACTGGATTTTACAAGGTATGCTCTAAGAACATTGCTTGTTCCCTTACAATCTCAGACCTATCACATGAATCTATGGCTTGTGCTTTAGTCTGATGGCTCTGTCTCTTTTCTTCCTTCTTCGCTCCTCCCTTGATCCGTCCAGGTTCCATATTTAAATAGCCCTCGAAGAGGTGGCAATTACTTCCGGAGAAGACGTCTGATGCGAAGCATTGCGTCTGGTCGGAGTCAAGTAACGGTTGATACAGAATCAACCGTTCGGCGGTTGTATGTCTATGAGACATATAACCGCATGGAGGTTATTCGGTGTGTCGGATAAGATACGTCGATGGCATGGAATATACACGTGCTCCATTCATCATACGGTAGAGAATATACCGGAATCTGCTCCAAGTATCGCTTCATACCTTTTACGAGCGCTTCTCCGGTGGGAGCTTGGCTTAGGCCTTCGTCCAACCAGGTACCCATTATGTGACCTCCGAATTTCTACGACCGGAGGTCGTGGCACCTCGAGGTTACGACCACTAAAACGTATGGTCTTTTATATATTAAAAATAATATATAGAGGTTTTAATCCTCGTCAGCTAGCCCCCGAACTTTAAATGAATAGGTCGTGTGAACACTTTTCTTCCGATGAAGTCATATCGGGCTGACGCTCATTTAAATGCAAGGGCATTTGAAGCGGTTTGTATTCACTTTAAAGTTGAGAACTTTGCCTTGGGAATTGAAGAGTTTTGTGTCTGTTGGACTTTTTGGGGTAACTCCTTATTGCAGTTAGAAATTCTGAAGCTTATAAAACCCCTTTGTAGAGTTAGGGTTTTTTCACTTCTTCCTTTTCTTCTTCATCTCCCGACTAAAAAACTACCTCCGACCTCCTTTGCTTTCTTCACCCAAAAAAGCAATTTGATCATGTCGGACCAAATCACCAACTGGTCGGTTTCCGACTTGAGTGAGAAGAAGTTAGAGAACCTAGAGAAGATCGGGATGCTTCCCAACAAGGATCTGATTTCTTGGAGATCTGCGGTTGGGGAACATTCCCCGAGTAGTGAAGATGGAGAAATTCCTGTTTTTCTTGCATATATTGAATGCGGATTTAGGCTACCAATTCACTCCTTTCTTTCTAAAGTTCTGGAATTTTATGGAGTTGAATTGGTGAATCTTGCTCCCAATGCTATCGCCAATCTTAGCATCTTTATTTACCTCTGTGAAGCGTACCTGGGGATTCCAGCAGATCTGGATCTGTTCGTGTATTACTACGGATGACAAAGTCCGAAGACGATTGGGACGCTGGAGAGTGCACCTTGCGCTCCATGACGGAAAAGCCGATGAGTACATTTTTATGTACTCGAAATCTTCGTGGTCGTCGTGGAAGAAGAGCTGGTTCTATATGAAGATCACGAAGAAAGACAACCTTTATTATTCTGGTAAGAAGGCGGTCGAGAATCCGAGATTGCGCTCCTCTATAGAAAAAGGGGGAAAGATAAAGAAATGGGCTGAAGCAATCAAGCTTCTTAGCGTCAAGGGTTTAACATCTTGGCACGTAGTAAAGGATTTTTCCACACGCCGGGTTAGTCCTTTGAAGGCCCGAGTACACAAGATGCTCTGGTACATTGGTTGTGATGATACGACCAATGATGCTAAAGAGGGTAAGCCATGAATGATTCCGACCAGTTTACCTATCTTAGTTGATTATTTCCGTATCCTTAAATCTTTTATTTTACCTTTACAACTTTATCTTCTGATGAGATTAGAAGCCGGATCAAAATGATTCATACGAGAGTCCGCGACAAGGCTAGTTTCCCTCGGATCTTAGCTACTGCTTTCACAAGAGAGGATTGAAAGACTTAAGGTAAAAATATCAACCGCTGTTTTGTTGTCGTACATATTATTTCTGATCGGTATACCATAAATCCTTTTTGATGTGTAGTCGGTTGGGTTGAGGATCAATGAGGTCACTGAAAAATATGAGCCGATTGATGATCCGACCACCCCTTCGACTATACAGGATGTCAACCTTCGAGAGGTAGGAGACCGAAAATAAATAATATTTTTGGACAAATAATGTTCATCGCCTAACTATCTTTGATGATGTATTTAGGCGGTTGTCATACATTCAAGCAAGGTAACTGAAGACCCACCAGTACCTACTGAGGCTACTATTTTGGAGGTCGACGAATCTACATCTACTGATCCGGCGATCAGGGACCTCGACCAAATGGTCGCGTACATTGCTTCTGATTTCCAATCAGTGGATGTGCAAGATCTAGTCAACCCTGCCGGTTTAGAACCAGTGAAATCGGTTGAGAAGAAGAGGAAGGCCAGCACCACGAATTTTGCTTCGATGCGTTACAAGGGTAAATTTAGAAAACTGATGAGATTAGAAGCCGGATCAAAATGATCTGCGCCGGAGAGCCTGGCGACAAGGCTAGTTTCCCTCAGATCTTAGCGGCTATTTCCGCTGAAGAGAGGATTGAAAGACTTAAGGTAAAAATATCAACCACTGTTTTGTTGTCGTACATATTATTTCTGATCGGTATACCATAAATCATTTTTGATGTGTAGTCGGTTGGGTTGAGGATCAATGAGGTCACTGAAAAATATGAGCCGATTGATGATCCGACCACCCCTTCGACTATACAGGATGTCAACCTTCGAGAGGTAGGAGACCGAAAATAAATAATATTTTTGGACAAATAATGTTCATCGCCTAACTATTTTTGATGATGTATTTAGGCGGTTGTCATACATTCAAGCAAGGTAACTGAAGACCCACCAGTACCTACTGAGGCTACTATTTTGGAGGTCGACGAATCTACATCTCCTGATCCGGCGATCAGGGACCTCGACCAAATGGTCGCGGATATTGCTTCTGATTTCCAATCAGTGGATGTGCAAGATCTAGTCAACCCTGCCGGTTTAGAACCAGTGAAATCGGTTGAGAAGAAGAGGAAGGCCAGCGCAACGAATTTTGCTTCGATGCGTTACAAGGGTAAATTTAGAAAATCGACCAGGTATATATATATATATATATATAATGGAGAGGTCATATTCATACATACCTTGGATCTTCCTTACCTTCTCTCCTCTTTTTTTTAGATCTTCTGGTGTTCCAGTCGTGTCCGACCAGAGCACCCCTCAAGAAAATGTTCCTGAGGAAGAGGTGGTCGTGGAGGTTCCTGATCAGGATACTCCTAAAGCTAAAACTGCCGAGGATGAAGTAGTAAAAAAGCCACCGAGCAGGTTTCAGCATCTGCTCAGGATCCTCTGATAATCCTTACTCCTTCTCTGGAGGTAGTCATCTCTAAAGATCCTCAACAGGTTCCATCTCCACCTGGAAATGCTTCTCAGGTTAACAAATTCCCTTTTTCTCCTTGATTTATCGAGGATAAGGAACTTGATGAAGCTTGGGAGGGAGGCGCTGACACAGCTGAGGTGGCTTCCACGTGGGCAGCCACGCGTGTAATAGCGCCGAGCTGGCGTTGACAAGGTGCCTACGTGGGCATGCCACGTAGGTCCGACGAGCGGCGATGCTACGGGCTCGGGCTCGCCGCGGCGAGCCAAATGGTTGTGCGCAAAACGTAGAGCGGGGCAGTGCGAACTCGAGGGTTACCAAAACGGCGGTGGAGCGGGACAGAAAGGTCATCGGCGACGGAGTCCTGCGGCGGTGGTGTGCGGTCGTCGACGAAGTAGGTGCTACGGGGCTCCTCCGGCAAGGTGAGTGGTTGCTCCGGCTTCGCGTTGGCCCGACGATGACGATGGTGGGGTCGGCGGGGGTGGAGGGGTTCTAGTGACGCCGGAAACGGAGAAGACCCGTAGGTTTTCACCGGCGAGGATCTTCGAAATTGGGGTGCTACGGTGGAGGGGGCGAGCTGTGGGTGGTGGCTACGAGTTGTGGAGGTCGAGGCGGTCCCGGCGGTCCTATTTATAGGGCACGGGCGCCACTAGATTGCCGTGGAGGGCACGAAGCTCCGTGCGGGTCTTCGGCGGAGATTCAGGGATTTAGGGTACCGGGATGGAAGGTGTTGGCCGTGTCGGGGGTGGAGGGGATCAAGGGTTTAAATGCGTGCGACGATCTTGAAGATGCGGCCGGATTCGTGTGCGTATGGAAGGTTTTGCAAACCGCAGTAATGGCGGACTCAGGCGAGGAAAAGGAAAGCGGAGGAAGAAGATGGAAAGGAAGACGATGACGTAGAGGCGTCGGATTTTGATCGGACGGTGGACAAAGGTGAGTGCGAATCGGTACGTTAGGGTTGGGCGTAGCCGTTGGATTTTAATCCAACGGTCGCGATAGATCGAGGGAAGTGCGAGTGATTAGTTAAGTCACTGATGCTCGTGAACCGTTAGATCTAAATCTGATTTTGCAAAACCGAGAGGGACGTTCGGGTCGCCCGAATGTTTCATTGGAATCTGGCCGTTGGATTTCAATCAAACAACAACATGCGTATGGTTAAAGCGCGAAAGCGCTATTTTAATCGCGCACATGAAAAGGACTGGTGGCTAGGTTTCGCTAGAACACTATTTGGAGTTTTCTTTAATTTTCTATTTAATTTAATTCTGATAATTCAAACAGGCTTTAGAATATATCAAATAAAATCCAAAAATTATGACAAAATTCACAGAAATTCTTTGGAGCATTTTGGACTTAAATAAAATATTTCCAACTAGTATTTGGTAATAGATTTTGCAAATAAATTTGTTTAGCTTTAAATTTAATTAAGTAAAAGCTTTTGAAAATTTCAGAAAAAAACCACAAAAATAATTAAACTTTATTTTCAACTGGAACTTGAAATTTTGGGTTGTTACAAACCTACCCCCCTTAAAGGGAATCTCGACCCCGAGATTCAGGCTTGGTTAGCAAAAAGGTCAGGATAGTTGGTCTTGAGGTCTTCTTCTTTCTCCCATGTGGCTTCACTTTCTGGGTGGTGATTCCACTGCACCTTGTATGATCTGATGATTCTGCTCCTGGTAACACGTTCTATGACATCCAGAATTTTAATTGGTCGCTCCACATAGGTGAGGTCCTCTTGAAGATCACAGCTCTCCAGAAGGGTGTGGTCTTCTGGCACTCGAAGGCATTTCTTCAACTGCGACACGTGGATACATTATGCACTGCTGACAAGATTGCTGGCAGCTCCAATTGATAAGCTACTTCTCCACATCTTGCCAAGATCTTGTATGGTCCGACGAATCTAGGTGCAAGTTTTCCTTTTGTACGAAATCTTCTTACCCCTCTGAGTGGAGTAACTCTGAGATAGACAAAATCTCCTACCTCAAAGTTTAATTCTCCAAAATTCTCACGCATAACTCTTTGTTTGGTTTGAGCCACTTTCAGGTGTTCCTTTATAGTTTTTACCTTTCTTTCAATTTCTTTGATCAACTCAGGTCCAAAGAGCTGATGTTCTCCCACCTGATCCCAAAGGAGCGGAGTTCTGCATTTTCTACCATACAAAGCTTTGAATGGAACCATCTGCAGACTTGTATGAGAATTCTGCATACGGTAGATTCTTGTCCCAACTTTTTCCATACTCTAGGGCACAGGCTCAAAGCATATCTTCAAGAACTTGGTTGGTGCGTTCCGTCTGGCCATCTGTTTGGGGATGATAGGCCGTACTGAAGTTGAGTCTGGTTCCCAAGGCTTCATGCAGGCTTTTCTAGAATCGAGAGGTGAATTGGGAACCTCTGTCGGATACGATCTTCTTGGGTAATCCGTGTAGACATACGATCTTGGCCATGTACAATTATGCTAACTTGCTGCTCTGATAGGTGGTCTTGATTGGAATAAAGTGGGCTACTTTAGTCAACCGGTCGATTACCACCCAGATGGAATCATACCCTGATTGGGTCCTAGGGAGTCCGGTGATGAAATCCATACCAACTTCTTCCCACTTCCACTCGGGAATTGATAATGGTTGCAACAGACCAGCGGGTCTTTGATGCTCTGCCTTGACTCATTGGCCACAATGAGCGACGAATTCAGCAATTTCGCGCTTCATGCTGACCCACCAATATTTTTCCTTCAGGTCCTGGTACATCTTAGCGCTTCCAGGGTGAATGGAGTATGGTGATTCATGAGCTTATTTCAGGATTGACTCCTTTATCTCCTGTTGATTGGGTACACAGATGCGGTTTTCAAACCACACTGTTCCTTGCTCATCCTCAGAAAAGCCTAGGGCTTTGCCTCTTCTCATATTCTTCTTGATTTCCTTAATGTCTTCGTCTTCTAGCTGCTTTGCTCTAATCTGGCTCTGAAGAGTGGGTTGAACTTCCAGCGCGTTCATACAGCCCTAGTTGACAATCTCTAGATTCAGGTGCTTTAGTTCTTCATACAACTCTGGCTGATTTTCCTACACCAGGGTAGTGTTGCAATACGCCTTCCTGCTCAGCGCATCTGCCACCACATTGGCTTTGCCCGGATGATAATGGGTTCCGGGGTCGTAATCCTTTATCAAGTCCAACCATCTTCTCTGTCGGAGATTGAGTTCAGACTGGGTGAAGATGTATTTTAGACTCTTACGATCCGTGAAAATCTCACAACGGTTACCAATGAGGTAATGCCGCCAGATCTTCAGAGCGTGCACAATGGCTGCTAGCTCAAGATCATGAGTCGGATAATTCCCTTCGTGTGGTCTCAACTGCCGGGATGCGTAAGCTACAACTTTACCTTCCTACATCAGTACACATCTGAGGCCTTGGCGGGATGCGTCACAGAAAATCTCAAAATCCTTGCGTATGTTCGGTAGAATTAACACCGGTGCTGAGACTAGCCTCTTCTTTAGTTCTTGGAAACTTTCCTCGCAAGAGCCTGTCCATTCAAACTTCTTTTCTTTCTTCAGCAGTTGGGTCATGGGTCTTGCAAGCCTTGAGAAACCTTCGATGAACCTGTGGTAATATCCCGCTAGTCCAAGAAAACTTCTCACTTCGGTGACTGATCTGGGCTGCTTCCAATCCATTACTGCCTCAACCTTGGCAGGATCTACTGCAATTCCACCTGCTAACACAATATGTCCGAGGAATGCCACTTGACTTAGCCAGAATTCGCTCTTGCTGAATTTGGCATAAAGTTGATGTGAGGACCCGGAATATTTAACTAGTAACACTTAACCTCCAAATGGTTCTAGCATTACTAATTAAACATTCTAAGCCTCGATGGACATATGCTTCCCAGAATTGCAGCATATGCACACCATCACAAAATTACACATCATTTCCATACAACAAACATCACTAAGTTCAACAACGACATACATAGAGTAAAGTTATTACAAAAGAGCCGACCGGCCAAATAGAACAATATACAAGAATGACAGCGGAAGCAAAAGGTGCCATAAGATGGCTAGAACCAAAGTCGACCGGTTAGCCATACACCCACAAGGCAACCGACCGGGCCGCCCAACTAGACGCCTCGAAGACTACCACAGCACAGCTCACAAAAGTGAGCCCCCTCAAGCTCACCTTCTTCCTCTGCAACAATACATTTAAGCAAGATAACTGAGTACACAAAGGTACTCGCAAGACTGACGTGTGGAATAGCAGACCTATTCATAAACTACATGCAAGCTTATTTAGGTGGAGGTTGTATGTCTCATTTTGCATAAAGCCAACTTTATTTGCAATAATGTAATACATTTGAAAGCAAGTTTACAAATATGTTTGGTTGTCAAAATAACAGCGAAGTAAAGATTCATACAAGTAACCACCTGTAAGTGACTATCCCAATAGCCACCACAACATAGCACGAATCCCCGATTCGTACCACCCATCAAGTTTTAATTAAAAGGTTGTAGTCTAACTCTTGAAAGCTTACCCAAGCGTGTCCATAACCTAGGACGAGGCTATTCGAATAGTTTTAACCCTGCAGGGTGTACCAATGTACCCACACTTGAGACCGCTTTACGCCACAAAAGCACACTTAGAAGGTATCCGGCACGCTAAGTCCTACGAGACACTTTCCAATATTGTGTATTAATCATGAGCCGCTCGTATGGATAGAAATCCATACGCTTACATTGCAAGCCGAAAGACAACAAATCCCATCACGTGAAGTCTTTCGGACACTACAATGCTCCCAACACCATCCTCCCGCGACTCCTGCGACCCGAGCCAATACACGCCAAAGTACTAAGTCAAGAGAGGTCCCATACCTCTAGTGTGGTTAGCACGCACAAATTGCTGAATAACGGGTACTCACAAGATGTTCGGTCCTTAATTGACTCGTGCACCATTCCAGTCACACCCGAAAATCACACCATCTTACTATTGTGCCCAAGTCTAAATCATTTTGTTTTCAGTTTTAGTTTTCATAAGTAGACATGACACAAGGTTGAAATCATAATCATAATAAGTTTTATGTGATCAAGGTTATCGACAAGTCGATAACCGCCCATTTCTACCGGAACTAAGCATGGCTAAGCAATTAATTCGCAAACTACTAAGTGACAAGAGCTCATCCACGAACTCTAAATCACAGCAATAACCTAGGCTCACGGTAGTAGAGGATAATCATTTTCCTAAGGAAATGCATCTACTAGGTCAACTAACGACAATAGTTTAACACAAACTAGCAATGCATACATAGAATTTGTAAACAACATAAATACTTAAAATACTGGGATTAACATGATCAAACTGCTTGCCTTGCTGGATTTGTTCTTGCTGCAGAGGGGAGTGCTCAGGTTCAATAAATTCTTCGAACCCTAACGCTAAAAGGCGATAAAACCGATAAGAACGAAGAACACCAAAAGGAACTCAACAGCAAAGAACATCCAAATCCCATGAAATTTATACAGCAGCTAGGGGTTGATTTTAGACAATTTTAGAAATAAGAAACACTTCATTTGGACTAAGCATGAAAAAGTTATGCCATAAACAATTTTGCTCAGCCTGATAAATCCAGTTTTAATTCCAATCTGTTACTGTTCATGGCGAAAATTTCTACAATGAACCAGAAGCTGAAATTTTTATGGTAGGTAGATATGGTTATCCTAACAACAGCAAAACTGAGTTTGCCCAATTTGGAGTTATAAAGAATTAGTTATGATTTTTCTAAGTTCTAAAACTAGCATATATCATTTCTCAGGAACATAAATAAAGACAAGGCCTAGTTCATATTAAAGCATGTCCACAGAAAATTTTTACCAAGTTGAGTTTGCTCAGTTTGGAATTACAGAGAATAAGTTATGCATTTTACAAATTTCCCATGAATTTCTAGACATCATTTTTCACTAAACAAGATCATGTAGTTAAAATCATTTTCTGCTACATAACAGTGCCGAAATTCATTCTCAGGTTAAAGTTCATACTATAACAAAGCCACAGCAACTGGAATCATTTAAAAAGGAGTTAAACTGACAAAGTTACGCACTTTTGAAATTTGAAACATTAAAAGACTTAGAAAAAAATTGAGCCCTTGGGAGGTCCAAATGAACTGAAGGAAAAGGAGAGGTCGTGGGCCGTTAGATCAAGATCGACGACTCACGAGCCTCGGCACAGCGCACACAAGACCTCCTCAGACTGGGAGGTCTGCATGCGCTGAGATTAGATCCAACGGCCACGACTAGTGCATGCACAGCGCACGCAAAGGAGGTCCTCGCGCCTAACGGAGGTCGTGACAGTCCGATCAAGATCTGGCGGTCCCGAGCACTAGGGGAGGTCTGAAAGTCAACGATTGAACAGGCGAGATCTTAACGGCTCAGATCTCCGTTAGGAGGTCCTGAACGGTTGAGATCTACCCGGGGAGGTCCTGGACGGCTAAGATCAAGCGAGGGAGGTCCTAAACGGTCAACATCTCACGGGGAAGGTCCTGAACGGTCCAGATCGAGGCGGAGGGAGGTCCGAAGGCTAAGGACTTTTCAAAGGAGATCTAACGCTCAGATCTAAACCGGGGAGGTCGTGAACGGTCAGGATTGAGCCTAAGAGGCCTGAGCGGGGGTTGTCTTTGTAAAAGACCAGGGGTGGCTTTTTACAAAGAGGACACCGAGGGTGGTCCTGAGGTGGTCTTTGCAAAAATGACCAAGGGAGGTCTTTTGCACACGGGAAAAGATCTAAATGGCTAGGATTTAACTAGGGTGGTCCTAGACGGTTAGGATCAACCCAAGGGGAGGTCCAAGCGCGCAAGATTTTACACAGAGCCAGATCTAACGGCTTAGAGCTAATCCTAGGAGGTCTTTAACGGCCGAGATTGCTCTAGGAGATCTTGGGACTTAGAAATTACACGGGAAAACCTTCACGGCCCAGATCTGACTTGGGGTGGTCTTACACTTAAGGGTTTTTACGGAAACGATCTAAAGGTCCAGATCTAGCCCTAGGGAGGTCTTAGATGGCCACGATGGACTCGAGGAGGTCCAAAGACTTGACAAAAACGCGACAAGGCATAAGCGATGGTGAGCTCACAACACGTCGCCGACGATCAGGCCACGGCGGCGGGAACCAAAGCCACCAAAACGGCTAATAGTATTGCGAACCTAACTGAGGTGCTCGACATGCGGCGACGCTTTGAACGCCATGAGCCGAGCGAGAGCGGAGGACGTGTTTCGGCAAAAATCGAAAACACGAAAAGGAGCGCCACGAGCTAACCTAGCTAGACCTTAAGCTCTAAGGGACTAAAATGAACTCACCAGGCACGGGGTGGTCCAGAGGAGGTCGGAGGAGTGCGCCGGCGAGCGATAACCGGAGGCGGAGGAGATGACGACGGCACGGATATCTGATCAACCAACAGCGAAAGGAATGGTCAGGATAGGTTCGCACGAACCACAAGGTGGTCCAGAACCACACGATGGGACGGAGGAGGCTTACGGAGTCGAGACGACGAAGTCCCTTTTACCGCAAACCGCGAAACTTCGATTCGAGTTGCTCCTGAGAAAACAACCCAAAAAGGAGTTAGGGACCGACGTTGCGATGACCAGAGGTCTTCAGGGAAACAAGATTAGGGCAAGAGGACCACTGGAGGACCCAAGTTCACCAATGGAGCTCACACGGCCAGAAATGGCGGAAATGAGCTCAACGTGAGATTTGGCGCTCAACCTTACAGAGAACGGTTTGGGAGGGTGACTGGAGGCAGAAGGGGACTAGAGGAAAGCCTTGGAGGTGCTTATGTAGCTCAGAGCGGACTGAGCTCGAGGACAGAGGCTTAATGGCGATGGGACAAAAGGGAGGTTCTTTGCGCGAGAAAACGAGGCGAGGAGGCGGTAAGGTCGAGCAAAGGCGGCACGATTGACAACGAGGGGCTCAGCCGTTGCGAGGCCCCACGAGGTGATCGAGTTCGCCCGCCACCGCCACAACGCGCGCGGAGGAGGAAGAAGAACGTGAGCGAGCCACAGGAGGTGGAGAGCCCCACGATTTCAATCCGACGGCCCCGAACAAGCGCGCACAAGACCGAGCCCTAGCTCGGCTGAACTTGGCTCGACCGAGTCAGTCGGCTGGGTCGGACTCGGGTCTGACTCGAGCCCGAGTCTGGCTCAGCCCTAACTTTGGGTTTCAAGCAGATCTGAAGTTTGGGGATTCAATTACGGTAGCAAACTTACTCCAAAAATTTTGAACTTTTACAGGAGCTTGCTAGCTGAGTGATCGACCTTGTATAAATTTTGCAGAGGTTTTTGTGCTACACACTTTCCTCCAAAAATCCCACAAGGTGCTGGTCCACAGTTTGACCAGATTTTGAATAGGTTTGACTGGCCTCCAAGAATATTCAAACAATTTCTAAAAATTGTGAAATTTTTCAGAGGGGTCACAAATCAACCCTAGAACTTAGGAAAAATATTTCCCAGAGATTATCACAAGACGAAACAAGAATGTTTTTGAAGGATCAAGATTTGGATCAAAGACTTGCGACTATGTATTTCCATCACTCTTGTACAATAAATGACGAGTACACACAGGAAATACATGCTGTAAGAAAAAGTTTTAATTTCTACTCATTTTCTTACATTTGAAACACAAGTCCAAAATTGGGATGTTACAGTTGATGTTCCCTGAGTTTGTCTAAGATCATTCGGAGGTGCTTCTCGTGCTCTTCTTCATCCTTTGAGTAGATAAGGATGTCATCGATGAAAACAACCACAAACTTATCCAAGAATTCCATGAACACTTTGTTCATCATATTCATGAAATAAGCAGGGGCGTTTGTCAATACGAAAGACATTACTGTAAACTCGTACATTCCATATCTGGTGGTGAAAGCGGTCTTTGGAATATCTTCTGGTCTGATCTTTAGTTGGTGATAGCCGGATCTCAGATCAATCTTCGAGAAGACACTTGCTCCTTTTAGTTGATCAAACAGATCATCAATCTGAGGCAATGGATACTTGTTCTTGATCGTCACCTCATTGAGTGATCTATAGTCTACGCACATTCTCATACTATTGTCTTTCTTCTTGACAAATAGTATAGGTGCTCCCCAAGGTGAAGAACTGGGTCGAATGTACCCTTTGCTTCGCAACTCTTCAATTTGTTTCTTTAGCTCTGCTAACTCGTTAGCTGGCATTCTGTAGGGCCGCTTCGAGATTGGAGCTGTCCCGGGGACTAGATCAATTAGGAATATTATGTCCCAATCCGGTGGCATGCTGGGTAGATCATCAGGAAAGACATCCGGGTACTCCCGTGCTACAGGTATGTCTTCAAGCTTTACTTCCTTCAAGCTGGTCAGGATGGAATTTCCTCCGGTGCAGGTCTTGGGCTTGAACTCAACTGAAATTCCTCGTTCATTGGTGAAGGCGATAGACCTATTGGCACAGTCTATTTGTCCTTGGTTTTTAGCTAGCCAGTCCATTCCAAGAATCACATCCAGACCTTGGGAGTGCAGAACTATTAAGTCTGCTAGGAAGGTTACTCCAGATATCTCAAGGGTAAGATTTGGGCATAGAGAGCTGGTTCTCATTTCCGAGTCCGGGGAATGGATTATCATGGGATTGGCTAAGGAGGATATAGGTAACCCATATTTTTCCACAAACTTATTTGAAACAAAAGAATGTGAAGCTCCAGAGTCAAATAAGACAGATGCTGGTATCGAATTAACGAGGAACATACCAAGAACAACATCTGGTGCTGCCTGGGCCTCCTCTACAATGACGTGGTTCACCCGTCCCTTGGTCAACGGGCCCGTTGGTCTTGTGGTGCCGCCGGTAGTTGGAACTCATGAAGTTGGGTTGGCTGGGGTCACACCTTGTTGCTTCTTCAGGCATTTGTTAGCATAATTCCCCATCTCGTTGCAATGGAAGCAAGTAACTCCTGCAACCGAGGAAGTGGAATGCTTCTGCTGGAACTGCCCTCCATATGAGGCGCTATAAAGCCGAGGTGTTAGCGCCGTGGCGATCCGGAGTTCGAGCGTGAGGATTGCAATTTTCCACGTTGCGGTGGCTGCGGTGTGGTGAAGCGAGGCTTGGGGAGACCTCCCGCGTTGAACCTCTGAGCAGCCATCCTCCGCTTGTGGTTCTCCATTTCCATGTGCTTGGCCTCCTAATGGACAACCTTGTCCACCAACTGCTGGAAGTCGGTGAAGTTCTGGAAAATCAGTTAGACTGAGATGTCATCATTCAGCCCTTCTAGAAACCTCTCCTGTCGGTCCTCATCCTTGGCTACGTCTGCCAGGGCGTAGCGGGCAAGTTGATTGAATCGTTGCAGATATTCATTCACCGTGCGGTTGCCCTGACGGAGTGCGTGAAACTCCTTCTTCAGAGTCATCATCCCCGCAGGGATGTGTGCGTGGCGGAAAGCTCGCACAAACTCGGTCCAGGTGATGGATTGCGCATCAATATGAGAGATACAATAGTTATCCCACCATTCTGATGCGAGACCATTAAGCTGGTGAGAGGCAAATAGAACCCTCTCATGATCGATGCATTGTGTAATGTCCAGTTTCTTCCCAATGGCTCGAAGCCAATCATCGGCGTCCATTGGCTCTGTACTGCTAGAAAATGTTGGCGGACACATCCTCATGAACTCAGACATGGTCATTCTTGGGTTGTGCGGGGGTGGGGCTTGAGCTGCTACCGCTGCGGTGGCTGCTTGAATGTTCTGAGCATTGTGTAAGGATTGGGCGAGAAGGTCGATCAAATGGGTCTGATTCGCCATCATCTGGCGCCAGTCGGGTCCTTTTGCCGGGGGGTGGTGGTGGTTGCGGGATGGGGTTGGCCTAATGATCCGCCTGATCATTCCCTTGACCACTGGCACTGCCACTGCCTGTCCTGCGGGTGTTCACCATCTGCCAGATTCTCCAAGAATTTAGAAAAGATAGAGGGAAAGCTCTAAGGGGATAAATCTAAAATAGCCCAAGAACCAATAAACACACAGCAAAGAACCAAATTTTTGAAATAGTTCTTTTATTCATTTATTTTATTGTTTGGTTATGGCTATCACAAAGGAAATTGATAGCTCATAATTCGCGACTAAAGCACGGACTAAAGGAAAAAAAAGCTATGGGGTGCTAGGGGTGTAATCTATCTCATTAGAACTGGCCTCGCCTGCCCTGTAGCTAGCCAACTCTTCTTCTACTGCTTTCAGCCTTGCTTCCGCATACTCCAAGCTATCCTGGGCGGTACGCAAGTCCTCTAGAGTGTTCCCGTAAGCATAGTCCAATGCCTTCGTCAGGTCCACCTGGCAAGTCAGCTCGGGAGAATCTTCATTTCTTGCTGAGCGGAAGGTGCTGTCAAGTCTGGTTGGGAGATGCATCGGGTGATAATGGAACCCGGTGCCGTTGAAGTAGCGGTCGTAGATGTGGCGAAGACGACGGACTGCCTCTCTTGCTGCATCCTGGATGCCATCGGCCAAGGTGTCGCGCCTGATCGGAGCGTGGAAGATGTGGAAGACGGTGTTTGGCGAGAGGTCGGAGTAGATCAGCAGTTCTACCCTCCAAAGATGTCGTTCTCCTATCTTGTACTTGTATCCTTGAAACGTTGGCCTCTTCTTGTACTCTAGATGTTGCATCATCTCCCAAAGAATCTCGGCCTAGTGTCCAACAAGAACTCCGTGAGAGGTGGCATCCGGTATCTCAGCCATCTACAATTTTTGAGAAAGAGGTGAGTCAGTAACCTTTTTAAAGAGAAGGGTTGAGAGAGGACTCTAGACAGACTCAAAATATTTTTTGTTTTTGTAAATAAGTCCTTAAGGCGATTCTAAGGCCACGATCTAAAGTCGATATGGCTCTGATACCACTTTTGTCGAACCCGGGAACGAAGGATCCCGAATTCTCTGTGTTTATACACTAGTCTAGGATTTCTAGGGTACACAGTCCAACAAAAGTGATAGCACAAACATATCACGCACTTTATTAATAATATCTCAGAGTTTATTACAAAAAGGGGCTTGAGGCCAATAGAAATAACATAGCGGAAGCAAAATAGTAGTAGACTACACGACTTGCCACAGGCAATCGTCTGGGGGCATAGCCTAATCGTCCAGGTCCTCACCGTCTTGACCAAAGTCTTCTCCTGAATAAAGATTATTCAGCAAGAGTAAGCACAATTTCCGTGCTTGCAAGTTACACCTAATATTGAATTGAAATGCATGCATAAAGTAGACAAGGGATGTTGACAGGGTTTATTTTGCATAAACAACATTTTTAGTTTAAATACTTATATTAATTTCCAAGGCAATTTTCATACTATAACTAAAATTGAATTTTAAAATGACAGTTTTATAGTGGATAACCTCCATTGTGTGAATGGTGAAGGATACCCTCTTATCACTTAGTTAACCGCCCAATTTTTACCGTGGGATTAACCATCCTAAAACCATCTGTTGAAATTATTTTATAAAACAGGAAACAAAGTCTAACTTGGAGTGGCTTTGCTAGCATGTCCATGACCGCGGACGCAGCTATTCGAATAGTTTTCTACTCTGCAGAGTATGTACAGCTTTACCCACACGGGATAATTTGCTTTTACTAAGCAATTATCATGAGGCCGTTACAATGCAATGTCTTATTGTATTTATGCCCGCTAAGGTTTCGCTACCATTGGACTAACCATCCTCCGGGAGCCCCCTCTTGCGCCATGTTGAACTTAATGTCTAACCGACGCCCACACAAACAACATAGCACAAATAACATCAAGACGTTACAAATTATTTATCCAAATCCTGCCCATACAGAACATGTGGTGGTACGGTAAGGCGTAGCAAAATACGCTCAAAGACCGGTCCTTAAATGACATGGGCGTGTTCCAAATATAACCCTGGGCTTAAGTCCTAACCAGACTAAACCCATGCATGAACCTGCACCCACCATTCAGCCAGTTCGCCCAAGTCCAAACCCATTTTTGATTTTATTTCGAGGAAAGCCCTCTTCATGAAACTTCTGTGGTAAAACAATACCACAGCCAAATTTAAATCAAGTGTATGAAAGATTTGACTAAACCTCCCCAAATTCATAAGTGTGATCTAAGCAGGGCTAAGCATCTGACAAATTTTAGCAACATTTAGCCTAAAGCTGACAAGGTATTCATGTTCAATACTCAAATTGGCCATACAATGAAGTTTGGAATAACTATATACAAAAACAGGGCATTGAAATAATTATATAAACATATGCATGCATTAAGTAATTTAAAAACTGGAAATAGATTAAAAGTAATGGAAGCAACATGATCAATGGTATAACTTGCCTTCGTTGACATCCTGAAAATCTAGGTCTTCGGGATGGTCAAACTCTCTGGAGTCGTCGAGGTCTATACGCGAAAATACGACAAATTCAACTCAAATTCAAATAAATTCAAAAAGGAAACTCAAGCTAACTCCAAATTGAAATATTTTCATTTAGTTAGCTAGATAATAATTTTATACAAATTTTGCAACTTGAACCACCCAATTTGGAGTTCAGATGCAAAAGATATGAATTTTTGAAGTTTTAAACCTAAATCTGCAATTTAATTGAATTCCCGAATTATTTTTTTACAGAAAAATCTATTTACTGCGCAATGCTGATGCCAGCGAGGGATTTTAAGAATTTTAAGGAATTAAAAATAATTCCCTGATCGGTGGACCCCACATGTCATAGACACGGTCTATGTGAACCAAGCCCACGGGCTAGAGGCATGGGAGGGAGGCGTTGACACAGCTGAGGTGGCTGCCATGTGGGCAGCCACGCGTGTAATAGCGCCGAGCTGGCGTTGACAAGGCGCCTACGTGGGCATGCCACGTAGGTCCGACGAGCGACGATGCTACGGGCTCGGGCTCGCCGGCGTTCTACGCCGCGGCGAGCCAAATGGTTGTGCGCAAAACGTAGAGCAGGGCAGTGCGAACTCGAGGGTTACCAAAACGGCGGCGGAGCGGGACGGAAAGGTCGTCGGTGATGGAGTCCTGTGGTGGCGGTGTGCGGTCGTCGACGAAGTAGGTGCTACGGGGCTCCTCCGGCAAGGTGAGTGGTTGCTCCAGCTTCGCGTTGGCCCGACGATGACGATGGTGGGGTCGGCGGGGGTGGAGGGGTTCTAGTGACGCCGGAAACGGAGAAGACCCGCAGGTTTTTGCCGGCGAGGATCTTCGAAATTGGGGCGCTACGGTGGAGGGGGCGAGCTGTGGGTGGTGGCTACGAGTTGTGGAGGTCGATGCGGTCCCGGCGGTCCTATTTATAGGGCGCGGGTGCCACTAGATTGCCGTGGAGGGCACGAAGCTCCGTGCGGGACTTTGGCGGAGATTCAGGGATTTAGGACGCCGGAATGGAAGGTGATGGCCGTGTCGGGGGCAGAGGGGATCAAGGGTTTAAATGTGCGTGACGATCTTGGAGATGCGGACGGATTCGTGCGCATATGGAAGGTTTTGCAAATCGCGGTAATGGCGGACTCGGGTGAGGAAAAGGAAAGCTGAGGAAGAAGATGGAAAGGAAGACGATGACGTAGAGGCGTTGGATTTTGATCGTACAGTGGACAAAGGTGAGTGCGAATCGGGACGTTAGGGTTGGGCGTAGCCATTGGATTTTAATCCAACGGTCGCGATAGATCGAGGGGGGTGCGGGTGATTAGTTAAGTCACTGATGCTCGTGAACCGTTAGATCTAAATCTGACGGTGCAAAACCGAGAGGGATGTTCGGGTCGCCCGAATGTTTCATGGGAATCTGGCTGTTGGATTTCAATCCAACGGCTGAGATGCGTGTGGGGTTAAAGCGCGGGAGAGCGGGCCATTTTGGGCTACGCTCGCGTGGGAAAAGGACTGGGCCGGCTAGGGTTTCGTCCCGAACACTATTTGGAGTTTTCTTTTGATTTTCTATTTAATTTAATTCTGATAATTCAAACTGGCTTTAGAATATATCAAATAAAATCCAAAAATTATGAGAAAATTCACAGAAATTCTCTGAGCATTTTGGACTTAAATAAAATATTTCCAACTAGTATTTGGTAATATATTTTGCAAATAAATTTGTTTAGCTTTAAATTTAGTTAAGTAAAAGCTTTTGAAAATTTCTAGAAAAAAACACAAAAATAATTAAACTTTATTTTCTACTGGAACTTGAAATTTTAGGCCGTTACAGTCATGTAGGTGATGGTAAATGACTTCTATGTCTGTCGGGGCTTGTGCCGAGCGATGGTAATTGACCTCCATGTCCGGGCATGTTATCCTTCACAATGGTGAGCTCCAGGTCGATGGTAAATGACGTCCATAACTTGGAGTTGAGCTCACCGGGCGGGCTAATGTGAGGATAAAGTATTGTAAAAGCCTTGTGATAATCACTTAGTTGTAAAACTTTGGAAGTGTGTGAAACGGACATTATAAGCTGATTATCTTGTGTGGGTCAAGCTGTACAACATCTGTAGAGTGTTAAAAACTATTTGAATAGTCATGTCCCGGTTATGGATAATCCCGGTTATGGACAACGCATGGTGATTTCACACGGGGGTAGAGTTTTCATACAATGTTCGGATGGTGGTATGGATGGAAGTGAACAGGTAGTTCACTGGTTGTTGGATGGGAAGTGAACGGGTAGTTCGCTGGTTATTGGTTGGGAAGTGATCGGGTAGTTGACTAGTTGTTTCAAAGAATTTGTTTACTTATGTATTTAATCTTTTAAATTATACCACTACTACAAATAGGCTAATACTGAACACGTCATCACAAACGGTTGACCAAAACCATTGGTATTAAATACAATCACAGAAGATTTTGGTTTAGAGAACGTCTGTGTTATTGGCTGCGCGAAAAAATCATCTGTGAAGTAATATCATAGACAATTCATATTTAAAACCATCTATGAAGTATCACAGACGGTTCTTAAAGACTGTGATATTACTAAATATCACAAACAATTTTTTTAAAAGCGTTTGTGATATGTCCTACACCATTTTGCTCACTTACTCGACTCCACACTTCTTTGTGTCTTCTTCTCCATCTCTGGCGCTACGGTAGCCGCAGGAGATCTCCAAGCCCGGTGAGTCCCTTGCCACTCCGTGCCCGGTTTGAGTATCTGTCGGGACCCAAAATTACGATTCTGGAACACTCTGTGTATAATGCACTAGTCCAGGATCACGCTAGTGCACACAGTGTCAACACAGGTGAATATCGATCCACACAAGCGATAAATAAAGTAAACGATTAGTTTGAATAACAAATAAGGGTTTTGACCTTATGATCGAGTTTACACTTATTGAGCCACGCAGGCTATGAGAGAATAAAATAGCAATGAGCGAAATAACTTCAGCGTAGATCCCATCAATTCACCACAGGCAACTAATCGATCCGACCTTAACGATCGGCAACCTTCGAACTAACTCCTCGAAAGCAAAAGCGTAGACTCCTCTTCTGTAGGTTTGGACGCAAGTTTTACAACAAGCGTAAGTACACAACCGTACTCGCAAATCACACCATAGAATGCAATTTATAGATGCAGGTTTATTCCAAAAGAAAAGGCTTCTGTGGTTCTTTTGCAGAAATGCAACATTTGCAGTTGGATACGATAATAGATTGAAAGCAATTCAAAACAAATAGACAATATTAATTTAACAGTTATTTCCACAAAGACACAAAGCTAATCAGATTATTTCACATAGCCATATGACTTAGATCACATAGCTCCCATCCCAAGTGTAGCTAGCACCTATCGTAACAAAACAGTTCAGAAACATCATCTCAAACATTGACATTCCCAATGTACTTTCCCGCCAGACCAGCTCACAAAGAATGCTAGTCCGACACACATCGCTGGACAGGGATGCGACGAATCGTCCCGCGATGCAACTACCAGGTAGTCACACCTCCACCCTGGCACACAGCCTAACCTATCCACCTGAACATCAATGCCGAGAATCCATAACCTACTATGTTAGGCCCGTCCCATCAGGCATGTGGTCGTACAGTAAGGCTCAGTTCAATGGCGCACAAAGTTGAGTCCTTAATTGACCAAGGTAAGACTTCCATTTTCTAACTAGGTCACAAAGATTATCATTCACATTCAAACAGTGCACCATATCACACATTATCCACCACTTGCCTTAGTCCAAATCCTTTACCACCTAGTTGGTTTTAGTGCAACACATGCTATCACGAAGTAATAACACATAGCACACAGTTTTATACAAAGTTCTATAGTCACTTAGTCAGATTTAATATTTGCAACTCAGGTGATAAGTGAGACTCTAGCATGGCTAAGCAATTATACTCGCATCTAACCAACTCACGTTGGTGCTACAATATTACCAACTAATAAACCAATCTAGGGTGAAAGTGAATTATGACATACAAGCCAAGGTGGTCATAACAAATTGGATGATAACTATACCCAAAAGCATTCAAATACATAATTAAAGTAGAATGCAATACTTTGAAACAAAGTAATTTGAAAACTAGGTTCAAGATGATAAAAGGTATGACTTGCCTTGGAAAAGGTCTATGTACAGGTCTTGATTTTGAGGTGCTCCTTCTTCTCCAAAATTTCTCGACGAATCGACGTCTACTCGCAAACGAAACAAATAAACAAAACAAATAAATAACAGAGGCAAAACAAACTCCAAAAATTAATTAAAAATCTCATATAAGTAGAGCTCGAATTTAGATGAATTTAGGAATTTGAATGGGCTCAATCGGAGTTCGGATGCAAAAGTTATGAACTCTCGAAGTTTAAATCTAAAAGAAACCCTAATTTTGGATTTTCTGGAATTTCCGAATTATTTCTTAAAAGAAAAATTGGATTATTGCGCAATGCTGACGTCAGCATAGAATTTCGGGAATTAAAAGAAATAAAAGAAATAACTGACATGTGGGACCCACATGTCAGTCTCACGGCTCACGGTAGACTAAGTCTACCGAGCCTATTGAGACGAGGGCGGCTGGGTGTACACCGCGCCACTGGCGCGACGCGCGCCACCTAGGGCGACACATACGCACACATGCTAAGATGGCGAGCCACGTGGCGTGACACGTCAGATCGACGGGCCACGGTGCTCGGGAACCGACGACAACGGCGAACGGCAGCGATCCACCAGCGATGAGTGGTACTGGGATTGTTGCCCAGGTTATTGCGAACCTGTTGAACCAACTCCGGGTGGTCAAGGTAGACGGAGATGGCCGGCGGCGAGGTTTATGCGGCGGAGCTGCTTCAGGTTTTGTCGGACGATCGCTCTGGTGACGCTCCGGCGATACGAAGGAGCTCCGGAGGTAGGTGCTGCGACGGCGGACCCGGTAGTGTAGATCACGAGGGCAGGGCGACGTCGACGGCGGTGCAATCCAAGAAACGCCGCGGCGATAAAACCTAAAGCGGAGTTGCGCGGCGCAGAGCTCGGGAGGAGGTGAGGGTGGCGGCTCTGGGTTGTGGGTGGAAGGGCGAACCCGGGGGTCCTATTTATAGGGTCCGGGAGGGCGAGGAAGGCATGCGGCGGCGGAACCCTAAAAAGAGTTCGAGATGGCTTTGCGAGAAAACGGGGATAGAAACGGAATCGGGATAATGTTTTGATCCGAGAAGATGCGGGGAGGTTGGGGATAAGATTTGGCGCATTTTCTAGAAGGGGTTTAGTTGGAAACGACGCGTTGTTGTACGGAGCTCGAGCTCCAGTCATGGCGGCCGAACGCGGGCGCTTGCGAGGAAGAAGACGGCGCGAGGAAGACGACGACCTGACGCGTGGGGCCCACACGTCAGCGGCACGGAGGCGAGCGCGCGCGGGAGCCGGGCCTCGCGCGGAATTGGGCCGGAACGGAGGGAAAACGGGCCGGGATTTTGGATTTCGGCCCGAAGCAATTTCGGGTATTTCAAATATCTTTTCTAATTTGTAAAATACCATAAATTCAAATAAGCAATAGAAAATAGCAAATGAACTCAGAAAAATTCTAGAAAAATCTAGAAAATATATCTGAGCACATAGAACCCAAATAAAATAGTTTTGACTATTGTTCATGTTGGGATTATTCATATTAAATGCTTTTGATTGTAAAGTCCAATATTAAGCTTTTGAATTAAATTCAAATAAAGTCAAATGGTGACTTTTCTCCCTACTAACTATTTAAAAGGTTTTTAAACTCAGAAAATTGGGATGTTACAGTATCGCCTCACCTCACTGAGCCCGCTCGTGTGGTCCATTTCAGCTATTGTCGAGCACATCGAGCTGTCACCATGGACCTCTTGGTCACTACAACCACCATCGATGCCAACTCTTCTCCGATGAGTCATTGACCCCACCAAGGTCGATTTCCCCACCTATAAGTCCCCCTAATGCTGTGCATGTGTTTCATTTCAGTTTGTTTCCACTAAGAAGACTTGTCACCGACAGCACTACACAAAGGGTCATTACAGATGGTTCAAAACCGTCATCACATATGGTTTCTGAGCCATCTGAATTTATGTGTTTGTGATAACAGGCGGTTATCATAGACGGTTCTTTAACAGTCTATGAAAAAAGCTATCACAGCTGGTTCTAATCAATAACCGTCTGTGATAGTCAATTTGTAACATCCCAAATTTGGGTTTGTGTTTCTAATGTAAGAAAATGTGTAGAAATTTTTTAAAAAACTTTTCTTATATCTTGTGTTTCATGTATGTCTTGAAAAATTCTTCTAAAAGAATCATGGAAATACAAATCACAAGCCTCTGTTGACCTAAATCTTGACCCTTCAAAAACTTTCTTGTTTAGCCTTGTGATCATCTCTTGGAAATATTTTTTCTAAGTTCTAGGGTTAATGTGTGACCCCTCTGAAAAAGTTCACAATTTTTAGAAATTGTTTGAATATTTTAAGAGGTCAGTCAAACCAGTTTGACTGTTGGTCAAACCCTAGCTCAACACCTTGCAGAATTTTTGGAGGAATATGTACTGCATGAAAACCTCTAAATTTTTTACAAAAGGTCAATATCAAAGTTAGCAAGCTCCTATAAACATTTCAAAATTTTTGGAGTTAGTTTGCTACCTCAAATGATTCCTCAAAGTCAGCTTCAATTCAAAACCCTAAATCTACATCACTATTGGGCTCGAGTCAGACCCGAGCCCAACCACCTGACTCGGTCGAGCCAAGTCACATAACCGCACTCGGGCTCGACATTGGGCGCGCGTGTTTCAGCCGTTGGATGTTGATCCAACGTCGACGACCTCCCCTGCCCTTTTGGACCTCCGGAGATCTCGAGCAATCCCAACAGTTCATCTCAAATCCAATCGTCACAACCTCTTCTTCTGTTCTTCTTCTTCCTCCTCGCGCCCGTACGCACGTGCGCCATGGCGGGGAGAGCAGGGCAGGCTCTGGTCACGTCGTGGGGCCCTCGCAACGGCTCTGAGCCCCTCCTTTTCAACTTTGTCAGTGCTTAGCTCTGACCTTCACCTACTCCCTCCTCTTTTTCGCGCTTGGCAGAAACTTTAGGTCTCGTCGCCATTAAACCTCGTCCTCGTGCACCGTTGACCGTCGAGCTATTTGAGGACCTCCGAGCCCCTCTCTTGGTTCTCCTTTAGTTCCCCTCTGTCGCCCCAGCTCTCTCTCTCTCTCTATGTTGCGCGCAAATCACCAAGAACACCATTTCCGCCATTGTTGCCGCTCGAGCTCTTCGGTGCCAGCAGCGCTCCAGTGGTTCCCTGGCTCCTCCTTTCGCATCGCCTGGGCCACCTCATCATCTTGAGTAGGTTCCCTAACTCGATTTTGGTTGCCTTCGTAGGTGCAGCCCCAAATTCGAGCTTTGGATCTTTGCGGTCGAAATCCTTCGTTTCTTCCCTAACTCTGGTGAGTACCTCCTCTGGCCAATTCCATGCTCCTGGACCTGCTCTGAGTCATCGCGAAGCTATCCTTACCATTTTCCGCTTCTATTGTTGTTCAGGAGCTCTTGTCCCCGTCGTCGTCCTTAGTTCCGGCGTCGGTCTCCGCCGCCAGAGCTTCTCCGACTTCCTCCAGACCTCCTCCGTGCTCAGGTGTGTTCGTAATAGCCTCATAGTGCTCGAGCACCTGTTGATTTAGCTCATCGCGGAGCTTTTTCGCGTTTTCGGTTTTTGCTGTATTAGCTCCTCTGCCCCTCTCCGGCTCGCCAGCGTTTTAGGCCAGCTCCGCCGTCGAGAGTGCCCTCAAAGTGTTCGCAATTGTATTGCGCATGTTTTGACACCTTTGGTTCATGCCGTTATGGCCGAGGTCGCCGGCGGTGAGCCGAAGAACAAAGCGCGAGGCTCTGTACTGTTGTCGTAACTTAGGCAAATCACAGGACCTCTTAGGTTTAATCTTAGCCGTTAAAGATCTCTGTGGGTTAGATCTTAACCGTAGGATCTCCCTCCGTTAAAATCTTAATTGTCAGGACCTCCTCCCAGCGCAGATCCTGGCCGTTAGAGACCTCCTTGGTTTTAATCTGGCCCGTTAAGAGCACCCCTGTGTTTTTGCAAAAGACCACCGTGGTCATTTGTCGGGACCCAAAAGCGATTCTGGAACCCTCTGTGTATACTGCACTAGTCCAGGATCACGCTAGTGCACACAGTGTCAACATAGGTGAATACCAATCCACACAAGCGATAAATAAAGTAAACGATTAGTTTGAATAACAAATAAGGGTTTTGACCTTATGGTTGAGTTTACACTTATTAAGCCATGCAGGCTATGAGAGAATGAAACAAAGAATGAACGGAAATAACTCCAGCGTAGATCCCACCAATTCACCACAGGCAACCGACTGGGATCCAGACCTTAACGATCAACAACCTTCGGTGAACTCCTCCTCGAAAGCAGGCGTAGACTCCTCCTCTTTTGTAGGTTTGGGCACAAGTTTTACAACAAGCGTGAGTACACAACCGTAGTCGCAAATCATACCACAGAATGCAATTTATAGTCGCAAATCGCATTCTTTTATTTCAAGATCATTTGCTGCTGCTAGTGGTCTTCACTGTGTTCCTTTGGGGATTCCTTTACTCATTCGCTCTCCGGGTTCGGAAATGAGAGCTGATATGGAATGCCGCGGTGTTCCTATTGAAGTCAAAGGGGTAGGATTTTTGGCAAATCTTATTCTGCTCAGTTCAACGAGTCTGGATGTGATTCTTGGCATGGATTGGTTGTCCCAACACTTGGGGCAAATCGACTGTGCCAGGAAGATTGTCTATCTCACCACCTTTCAAAGCAGCGGTCGGATTTTATTTGCGGCTACGAGGCCACATCTATGTGCATTAGAGGCTTGACCTTGCATTCGTGGATGTTCCCATAGTATCTGACTTTGAGGATGTTTTTCCTGATGATTTACCTGGGATGCCTCCGGTTCGAGACCTTGAGTTTGTCATTGAGTTGCTGCCCGGTACCGCCCCGATTTCGAAGGCGCCGTATCGGATGCCTCCCAATGAATTGGAGGAATTGAAGAAGCAATTAGGTGAGCTTCAAGCAAAGGGTTTCATCCGTCCCATTTCATCTCCTTGGGGTTGTCCGGTGATCTTTGTGAAGAAGAAGGACAAGACTTTGTGCATGTGTGTTGATTACCGTCCTCTCAATGAGGTGACGGTGAAGAACAAATATCCTTTGCCCCGCATTGATGATCTTTTCGACCAGTTGTCTGGAGCTCAGGTGTTCTCCAAGATTGACCTGAGATTGGGATATCATCAACTCGGATCGTGGTGAGGATATTCAAGAGCGGCTTTCACTACTCGTTATGGTCTCTACGAGTATCGTCATGTCTTTCGGTCTAACCAATGCTCCAGCTTTGTTCATGAACCTTATGAATTCGGTGTTCATGGAGTATTTGGATAAATTTGAGGTGGTCTTCATTGATGATATTCTTATCTATTCCAAGATCAAGAAGAGCATCTTTGAGCATCCGAAGATTGTTTTGGGCAAATTGCGGGAGCACGGCTATATATGCGAAGTTCAACAAATGCGAGTTCGGTTGAAGGAAGTGGCATTCTTGGGCCATGTTCTTTCAGTGGAGGCATAGTGTGGATCCCAAAGAAGGTCGATGTTCTATCTTGGGTCGGCCAAGTGGAGTCATCGATGTACGGAGTTTTCTCGGTTTAGCGGGCTACTACCGCGCTTTATCGAGAACTTCTCCAAAATCGCTAAGCCGATGACCGAATTGCTCAAGAAGGACAAGAAGTTTGTGTGGTCCTCTACTTGTGATGAGAGCTTTCAGAGCTCAAGCGCGATTGACTTCGCCCCGTCCTTACTCTTCCCGATATCCACAAGAGCTTCGATATTTATTGCGATGCCTCTTGGCGAGGGCTCAGGTGTGTCCTTATGCAGAAGGCAAGGCGGTTGCATATGCATCCAGCGATTGAGACCTCATGAGCTCAACTATCCCACCCATGATTTAGAGCTTCTTCAGAAGATGGTTCATGCACTCAAGATTTGGCGGCATTATTTGATCGAAACGGCGTGAGGTGTATTCGATCACAAGAGCTTGAAGTACTTGTTCACTCGGCGATCTGAACCTCGAGCAGAGAGATGGCTGGAATTGATCAAAGATTATGACATGGGTATTCGATATCATCTGGCAAGGCCAATGTAAATCGATGCAATCGAAATAAAGGTGTCTTGCAATACTTTGATGATCCAAGAGCAACAGACCGCACTTCTTGCGAATTTCAGTCTCAACTTGGGTTTGGTTGAGCATGGCTCTTCTTGTCGCCTTGATTGTGCAACCAACCTTGGTGGATCAAATCAAGTCGACCACAAGAATCGGATGTTGGTGTGGGTAAAATCAAGCAGAATATCAAGGATGGATCAGCCAAATGTTTCACAGAAGATGAGCATGGTGTTGTATGGTTTGGGCAGCGTCTCGTGGTTCCAAAGGTTCTCGAGTTGCGGGATTTGATTCTCCAGGAGGCCCATGATTCGCCTCTGTCCATCCATCCCGGGGCCACCAAAATGTAGCAGGATCTCGCGTCGAAGTGGTGGACTCGCATGAAGCGCGAGATTGCGTGTTCGCTGCCGGATGTGACATATGTTGTCGTGTCAAGGCGAGCATCGGCCCAAAGAGTCTTCTTCACCCTTGCCTATACCGGAGTGGAAGTGGGATTACGTAGGCATGGATTTTATCAACTGTCGCGCCGTACTCCTGCGGGAAGGATGCATTGTGGGTTATCATTGATCGATTGTGAAGGTGGCCCATTTCCTTCAAGGCGATCGAAGATTGATGTGAATCGGCTAGCGGATCTTTACATATCCCGCATTGTGAGTCGCATGGTGTGCCACGAACGATAGTGTCGATCGTGGTTCTCTTTTCACTTCCGATTTTGGCACGATCTTGAGGAGGCTCAGAATAGCCCTAACTTAGGGTTTGTATTTCAAATGTAAAATTTTGAGGAGAAATAAAAACTTTTGTTGTCTCTTCAAATCATTTGAAAGTTTCTAAAGTTTTCCTAGCAATTTCAATTTTAGAATTTAATTCTTGTGATTGGAAATTGTTGTTATCGAGTTCTTAGCTTTCAAACTTATGGTCATCCTCTGAAATTATTTTTCCTATCATATTGATCATCCTATCTACCTCCCTGAATTATTTCACAATTTTTAGATTTTGTTTGCTATTTTAAATGGCCAAGTCAAACTAGTTGAAAACCTGGTCAAACCCTAGGTCAGCATGCTTGTGAATTTTCTGCAGAACTTTTCAGTGCATAGAAAGTTCTGGAAAATTTATGCAATGTTGTTCTCTGTCTCAAGTAGCTACCATAAAAATTTCGAAATTTTTAGAGCTCAGGAGCTACCTCTAAAAATTCCCAAAAACCTTCTCTGTCTTTTAAATCAAATTCCAAAGGTGTTCCTCGGGCCCGAACCAACTCGGGCTCGAGTCCGACTCGCACCACTTGGCTCGGTCGCGTCAACTAAGCGTACCGCCGAGTCCAATCAATCGTGATCGTCCGATGAAGATCGAGCGATCCACGTCGCGTCGCAACCGACTGTCCGAATGCATACACCAATCCGGCCGTCCATTTCGGATCCAACGGTCGGTGCGTCGTCGATCAAATCAAACCACCGGTTCGCACCACTGATCGCCGCCGACATATGGGTCCCACTGTCGGGTTCTTCCTCGCCGACTCCGCGCCTCCGGAGCTCGGCGATCGCGCATCGTGCCACGCGCTCGTCCGCCGCCACGCCGGACGCGTGGTTCGCCTCCGGAGGATCGCTCAAGTCCATCTACCTCATAGGGTCGTCCATTCCTTCTCGCAGCCATTCTTGCGCCCTCTCCGCCCATTTCTTAGCTTCGCCGAGAAAACTCGGCGTAGCGCCGCCGTTCGAGCCGCCTTGAGCCAGGCGATCGCACCATCGTGTTCCTCTTGCCTCGCGCCTCCATTTTGCCTATTCCGTGTCCTTGGCGTCGATGGATCACCAAGAGCGGTATTATCGTCTCGCCTCGGCGATCTCGATCCGTGAGCTCGTTTGCGACCTGCTCGGTTTCCGCCGCCGTGGAAATTCCGGTCACCTCGGGCTTTCTTCGTCGGCGTTATCGTGCTTCTTGCTCCACGGTGTTGGAGGAGCTTAAGCACACCTTCCGAGTCTTCTAGAAGTCCGTGTCGCCTTCTCGCGTGGGCGTGCTTTCTTCCGCCTCCGGCCGTCGTGAGCTCAACTCCGGTGACCATCGGACCGCGCGCCACCATCGGGTTCGCCGAGTCTCTGTGAACCGAAGGTATCACTCGCTTTGAAACCCACTAGTTCGCGAGATCGCATCGCGCGCCGCGCCGCCCGTCTTGGCGCGAGCCAGCCGGTGGCGTTCGATTAACACTAATATTTGTTTAGTTATGTCACCGATTTGTGGGCCCTCTCCGTAATCGTGTTTAGTAAACTCTAATCCAACCGTTATATTTCCCTCGAGTCAACGCCATGTGGGCCCATGATGTCGATTAGTGGGTGTGTAACCCTTGGCGATATGTTTTCTCTGTTTGAAAGCGTATTTCTCTGTGAGTATGTGTTAGAAGTACACTTTGATATGTCAAAGCGTATTCTTAGAATACGCCTTCGACGTCACTTTATGCAAGGTCGTTACTCGTCGACACTTTCGCGAACCCTGATCGATGTCCAGGGTTAGTTGGTGTGGGTAGAAAAAGGATTAAATGCTTTAGTAAATCGTAATGCTTTTACATTTGCTAATCGTTAATTCAATTAAACTTGTAAAATGCATAACTAATTCAATTTTTATCCAAATTGCATGAATCCAATCTTGTTTATTTTCATTTCAAATGTATTGTTTACTAAAATTAGCTTCACCCATGTCTCTGTAGCAAAAATCATTAGCTAATAAAATGATGTCTTATGTATCTTCTAAATTAGAAAATGCATATCTCTTCCAAAAATTGTCCAAATTAAATGAACCCATTCAGAAAATTTCATTTTCAGTATACTAACTATTAGGATAGGTTTTACACATCATTTTCATTCATGAAAATTTGTTAAGTAATTAACTAGTGGCTTGTTGTGTTTTTAGCTTAGAAAATTCATAGAAAATTGCTAATAACTTAAAATAATTTGTTCTCTGTTTCTAAAATTTTGTTATATCTTGCTTAGGTTCTTTGTGTGAGTTTTAGCTTGTTTTGGTGTTGTTGTATGTTTGAGTTTTGTCGGTGTTATTCGTTCTTATTTGCTGTTATGTTCGATCGTTAGGCTTCGATATTTGCGGCAACCCTGAGGACGATCCTCCGCACCATATTGAGCAACGGCAGCCTGTGCAAGCGGTTTGATCATATTTATCCAATATTTTAAAGTCTAATATTTTGTTTCAATTTGTATGTATGCATCGCTTAATTTGTGTTAAATTGATTAGTTAAATCCGTATTTGCATATCCTGTAGACAAAATATTGATCTCTACTACCGAGCCTAGGTTATTTGTTTGTGATTAGAGATCATTGGATGATTTCTTGTCACTTAGTAGATACGATTTCACCGCTTAGACATGCTTAGTATCGGTAGAATCTGGCGGTTATCGACTTTAGTCGGTAACCTTGATCACACAAAATTTACTACAACTTTATGTTTCAGCATTCTGCTATGTTTAATTGCAAAACTAAAAATGAAAACAAAAATGATTTGGGCGGGCACAATGGTAAGATTGGTGTGATCTTTTGGGTGTGGATGGAAAGGTGCCCGTCAATTAAGGACCGAACATCTTGTGAGTGAATTTTTATCCAGCATTTCGCGTGCTAACCACACTAGAGTATATGGGACCTCTCTTGACCTAGTACTTTGGCGTGTATTGGCTCCGGTCGCAGGAGGTCGCGGGGAGGGATGGAGGTGGGAGCATGGTAGTTGTCCAAAAGCTTTATCCGAGTGGGTAGTTGTCTTTTCGGCTTTACCATGTAAGCGTATGGGTTTCTATCCATACGAGCGGCTCGGGTTGATACACAATATTGGAAACAGTCTAGTAGGACTTAGTTGTGCGGCATACCTTGAAGTGTGCTTTGGCTTAAAGCGATGCGAGGTGTGGAGTGCAGTGGTACACCCCTGAGGTTAAAAACTATTCGAATAGCCTCGTCCTAGGTGATGGACACGCTTGGGTAAGCTTTTCAAGAGTTAGACTACAACATTTAAATTAAAACTTGATGGGTGGTACGAATGCGGGATTCGTGCTATTGTTGTGGTGACTATTGGGATAGTCACTTCTAGGTTGTTTTATCTTTGCTCTGTTGCTATTATTATCCTTTTCTTTGCTATTTCAATCTTAAAAATGAATTGCAAACTTGCCTTTAAAGCGTATTATATTATTGCAAGCGAAGTTGGCTTTATGCAAATGAAACATATGGCCTCCACCAAATAAGCACGCATGTAGCATATGAGCAGTCCGCTAGTTCACGTCGGTCTTGCGGGTACAAAGACAATCTTTGTACTCGGGTGCTTTGCTTAATGTTTTTGTTGCGAGAGGAAGAAGGTGAGCCTCGGGGTCCTCACTACGTGAGTGTGTTGCCGCTTCTTGGGACGACTAGTCTTGGTGGTCGGTCGGATGCCTTGTGGGTTGAAGGCACGCCGATTGGCTTTGTTTATAGCCATCTTATGGCGCTTTTGCTTCATTGTCTTTACATTTGTTATTTGCGTATCTTGTGGCACTCGTCGGCTATATCCGTAATATTGTTACTATTTGTTTATCTTCCGTTTGTAGTGTAATGTTTGGACTCTATGTTGAATGGAGTTGATGTCTAATTTTGTAACGAGGTGCATTATCTTGCTTTATGGGAAGTATACATATCTAGAGGATCGATTTATTTGATTTGTGATGCTAGGACCGGTGGTTGGTTAAGCATTACAAGCCAAATAAACGGGGTCCTCACAAGGCCATGGGTACAGTCTTACTTTCAAGACCGCCTACCATCCTCGGGTGATGGTCGAGGCGCAGAGCGAGTCAATCAGGTGCTTGAAGATATGCTCGTGCTTGTGTTCTTTCCTATGGAAAGAATTGGGAGAAGTGCCTACCGCTTGCCGAATTCTCCTACAACAACGACTTCGAGCTAGTCTCGGTATGGCACCATTTGAGGCCTTGTATGGGTATTGCAGAACACCGTTGAACTGGTCGAAAATCGTGAAAGGCGGTTCTTTGGTCGATTCCATCAATGAGGTGAAAGCCAAGTGCGATTGATCCGTGAGCACTTGCGCGTGCTCGATCGAGCAAAAGAGCTATGCGGATCGGCGTCGTCGTGGTGAGTTTCGGCCCAATGACTTTGTGTATCTCAAAGTCTCACCTCGAAGGTCATCGTCGCTTTGGTGTCAAGGGCAAGCGGCTCCTCGGTATGTCGGACCCTACCGCATCATCGATAGAGTGGGAGCTGTTGCTTACAAGTTAGACTTGCCGGCTACACTTGAGGGGTGCATGATGTTTTCCATGTATCGCAATTGAAGAAGTGCCTCCGTGTTCGGTTGAGAAACGCCATTGGAAAATATCGATGTGCATGAAGATCTATCTTATCGTGAGCGCCCATTCGTATCCTCGAAGAAGGCGAACGCAGAACAAGGAACCGTGTGATCAAGTTCCTTAAAGTTCAGTGGTCGAACCACTCCGAGGATGAAGCCACTTGGGAGCGGGAAGATCGTCTCCGAGCAGATTACCCGTCCTTCTTCTCCCAGTGATCAGAATCTCGGGGCGAGATTCCTGTAAGGGGGGAGATTTGTAACAGCCCTAACTTAGGGTTTGTATTTCAAATGTAAATTATGAGGATAAATAAAAACTTTTGGTGCCTCATGAAATCATTTGAGAGTTTCTACAATTTTCCCTAGCAATTTTCAATTTTTAGAATGTAATTCTTGTGATTGGAAATTGTTGTCAGCAAATTTTAGCTTTCAAACTTGTGATCATCCTCTGAAACTATTTTTCCTGTCATCTTGATCATCCTATCTACCTCCCTGAATTATTTCACAATTTTTAGATTTTATTTGCTATTTCAAATGGCCAAGTCAACCTAGTTTGAAAACTGGTCAAACTTCTGTTCAGCAGCTTGTGAATTTTATTGGGAGAAATCTATTGCATAAAAATTCCTGGAAAAATTTCACAAGGTTGTCCTCTGTTCCAGTAAGCTCCCATAAAAATTTCGGAATTTTTGGAGCTCAGGAGCTACCTCTAAAAATTCCCCAAACCCTCTCTGTCTTTCTAATTAGAATCTGGAAACACTGTTTGTCGGGCCCGAACCCCACTTGGGCTTGAATCCGACCGCACCTAATGGACTCGGTCACACCGCCTAGTTGCACCGCGCGAGCCCGAAGGCTATCAGCCGTCCGATGAAGATCGCACGGTCCTCATTGTTTGTCTCGTCGACCTGTCCGAATGCATGCCGTCCATCCTAGATCCAACGGTCGACATTTTCTTGATCGAGCCAGACCAAATCGTTGAACCACACTTGGTCCGACTCGCACCGCTTCGCTGCTGTCGCTGACATGTGGGCCATCCTTGTCAGGTTCTTCCTCGCCGACTCCGCTGCCTACCGGAGCTCGCTGGCGCTCGCGCATGCGCGTGCACGCACTCGCCGCCGCCACGCCAGGGGACGCGTGTCCGCTCGAGTGGGATGCTGAAGTCCATCTACCTCCTAGGGTCGTCCATTCCTTCTCGCAGCCATTCTTACGCCCTCTCCGCCCATTTCTTAGCTTCGGCCGGAGAAGAAACCGAGGGCGGCACCACCACCTCACTGTCGTTCGAGCAACAGCGACCCCGCCGTCGTGTTCCTCTTGCCTCGCCGCCTCCATTTTGCCCATTCCGGATCCTTGGCGTCCAGTGTATCGCCAGGAGCTAGTTCATCGTCTCCGCCTCCGGCGCTCTCAGCTCCGTGAACTCAAATTGCGTTCCGGTGAGTTTCTAGCTTCGTCACCTAGTCCCTTAGGATCGCATCACAGTGAGTCTAATCGTGACTTTGTTTCATGCTTTGATGCATCACCGAGGCGGTGCGACCCCTTCTTCTCCAAGTTCGGTGATTCGCGCGCGGTGTTTCCGCCACTCCGTGCTCCATCGTGCGTCTTGATCGTGGGTGAAACCTTCCGAGTCAAGGCGGCTGGTGCGCACCTTCCGTAACTTTCGAAGCTCTTAGCGTCTTCTCCGCGAGGCGCATCTTCTTCTCCGCCTCCGGCCGTCGCAAGCTCAACTCCGTGACCATCGGACCGCGCCGCCACCTGCAGGTTCGCGAAGTCTCTGTGAACCGAAGGTATCACTCACTCGCTTTGAAACTCACCGTTTGCGAGATCCACCGCGCGCGCGCCATTGCTCTGTCAGGCGCGCCGGTGAACCGCGGTGATGTTTTAGTTTAGCTCTAATCGCGTCTAGTTTGAGCCTCGACTTGTGGGCCCTCTCTCATAAATCGCGTTTAGAAATCCTTTAATCCAACCGTTATGTTTTTCTTAGTCAACGCCATGTGGGTCCATCTTTGTCGCTAGGTTGTGTAGCTCGTAATCGTTTTCTCGCCGGAAGCGTATTTCTGCGTGAGAGTATGTTAGGTTTGCACTTTGGTAGCGAAGGCGTATTCTCGTATCGCCGACGCCGTCTTCTGGCGATCTGCTCGTCGGCACCTTTCACGCGCCCCTTTGCCGATGTCTGGGGCTAGGCTAGTTTTGTGAAAAGATTTAAATGCTTTGGTATTTCAAATGCTTTTTCGTTAATCGTTAATTCAATTAAACTTAGAAAATGCATAACTAATTCAATTTTATCCAAATTGCATGAAACCAGTGCTGTTAATTTTCATTTTAAATGTACTATTTACTAAAATTAGTGTCAACCTTGTCCCTGTATCAAAATCTGTTAATTAATTTAATGTTGTAGAATGTAATTCCAAATTAGAAAATGTATATCTCTTTCAATAATTGTCCAAACTCAATGAACCCAATTCAGTAAAATTTCATTTTCAGTATACTAATTATCGTGATAGGTTTTAGATACTGTTTCTGTTCATGAAAGTTGGTTAAGTAATTAACTAGTGTCTTGTTGTGTTTTAGCTTAGAAAATTCATAGAAAGTTCTTAATAACTTAAAATGAATTGTTCTCTGTTTCTAAAATTTTGTTATGTCATGCTTAGGCTCTTTGTGTGAGTTTTGGCATGTTTTGGTGATATTGTATGTTTGAGTTTTGTCGGTGTTATTCGTTCTTATTTGTCGTTATTTGATCGATCGTTAGGCTTCGACATTTGCGGTAACCACGAGAGCGATCCTCGCAAAGTTGAGCATTCCGAGCAACAACGGCCGTGCAAGCGGTTTGATCATGTTTATCCGGTATTTTAAAGTCTAATATTTTGTTTCAAGCGTATGTATGCATCGCTTAATTTGTGTTAAATTGGTTAGTTAATCCTTTAGATGCATAATCTGTAAGCAAATGATCATCCTCTACTACCCGAGCCTAGGTTATTTGTTGTGATTAGAGATCATTTGGATGATTTTCGTCACTTAGTATATTCGATTTCATTGCTTAGACATGCTTAGTATCGGTAGAAATGGGCGGTTATCGACTTAGTCGGTAACCTTGATCACACAAAATTTACTACAACTTTATGTTTCAGCATTTTTGCTATGTTTAATTGCAAAATTAAAAATGAAAACAAAATGATTTAGACTTGGGCACAATGGTAAGGCGGTGTGATCATTGGGTGTGATTGGAAAGGTGCAGTGAGCCGCTTAACGATCGAGTTACTTGCGCCACCGTCTCGAGCATTTTTGCGTGCTAACCACACTAGAGTATATGGGACATCTCTTGACCTAGTACTTTGGCGTGTATTGGCTCCGGGTCGCAGGAGGTCGCAGGAGGGATGGAGGTGGGAGCATGGTAGTTGTCCGAAAAGCTTTATCCTGAGTGGGTAGTTGTCTTTTCGGCTTTACCATGTAAGCGTATGGATTTTTATCCATACGAGCGGCTCGTAGTTGATACACAATATTGGAAAAAGTCTCGTAGGACTTAGCCGTGCCAGCATACCATCGGAAGTGTGCTTTGGCTTAAAGGCGGTCTGAAGTGTGGGTACATTGGTACACCCCTGCAGGGTTAAAACTATTCGAATAGCCTCGTCCTAGGTTATGGACACGCTCGGATCGCCGTAAGAACTAGACTACAACATTTTAAATTAAAACTTGCTGGGTGGTACGAATCTGGGATTCGTGCTATTGTTGTGGTGACTATTGGGATAGTCACTTCTAGGTTGTTTTTCTTTACTCTTTTGTAATTATTACCTTACTGTTATTTCAGCATTAAAAATAAATTGCAAACTTGCCTTCAAACTGTATTACATTATTGCAAATGAAAATTGGCTTTATGCAAATGAAACATATGGCCTCCACCAAATAAGCTTGCATGTAGCATATGAGCAGTCCGCTAGTTCACACGTCGATCTTGCGGGTACAAAGACAATCTTTGTACTCGGGTGCTTTGCTTAATGTTTTTGTTGCAGAGGAAGAAGGTGAGCCCCAAGGGCCTCACTTACGTGGTGTGTTGCCGTTTCGTGGACGACTAGACTTGGCGGTCCGGTCGATGCCTTGTGGGTTGGAGGCCGCGATTGGCTTTGTTTATAGCCATCTTATGGCACTTTGCTTCATTTGTCGTTCTTGTCTATTTGTGTATCTTGTGGCACATCGGCCTTGTGCGTAATAACTCTACTATTTGTTTATCTTTCGTTTGGTTGTGTGGTGTTTGGACTCTATGTTTGGAATGGAGTTGATGTCTAATTTTGTAACGAGGTGTGTATACTGCTTTCTGGGAAGTATACATATCTCGAGGATCAGTTTATTTGATTTGTGATGCTAGGACCAGGTGGTTGGTTAAGCATTACAAGCCAAATAAATTGGGGTCCTCACAAAGTTGGTATCATAGCCATTCTGACCGTAGTAACCCAAGCATAGTCGTCCTTAGGATATTTTAGAAAAGCTTATTTTCAAATTATAAAAGGTTTATGAAAACCTAGGCGATTCTCGATTTTACTCCTTACCTATCTTAGCTTTCTACTCTCACCTTACTCTAATTTGAGTTTAAAGCTGGTTTCTCTCTTTCCTTTCAAAAGATAGTTACTCTGGGTGGAATCAGTCTTTGGGAGAACCATAGAGAATTAGTCTAATCAAAATTTGTGGGAGCATAAGGGTAAGATATGTATGAGTTTGCTAAGTGTCTGATTTTTGTCAATTGGTTTTGTAACTTAAAAGTCTTGTGTTTGTTTTGTACTGTTAGTAAGTAATTTGCAGTGGGTTATCGACTTCGTGTTTTCCGGCTATTGTTAACTTGTCTTAGTGAAACAGGATGGCCGGGAGAACGCGTGGCAGTCAGCAGGCTGGTCATGATGAGGAGCTTCCCCTCCTCCACCATGGTGAGGTTCTCGCTCAGATCGAGCGAAACCGCATGGACCAGACACGCATCTTGGAGGTTATTGCTAGGAATACCTCCACTCCTGCCGGTGGTGGCGGCCACCAGACTCGCGGGGGACTTGCAGAGTTCCTCCGTACGCAGCCGCCGACTTTCTCCCGCTCTGAGGACCCTCTCGATGCGGATGATTGGCTGCGCATGGTTGAGCGAAAGCTCAACATAGCTCAGTGTCAGGCACAGGATAAGGCACTCTTCGCGTCCCACCAGCTTGAGGGCGCGGCACTCTCATGGTGGGAGAACTATCTCGCCATGCAGCCCGCGGGCCACGTGGTCGCATGGGAGGAGTTGAATCGACTTTCGTCGGGCCCACATCCCCGATGGCCCGATGAAGTCAAGAAGAGAGATTCCTCGCGCTCAAGCAAGGGCGCAAATGCGTGGAGTATTTATACGAGTTTAATCACTTGGCTCGTTATGCTCGGGAGGTGGCCTCGAGATGAGGCTAGCAGAGAAGTTTATGGATGGCTTGTCCGGAGAGCCGCAGGACAAGCTATCTATTGTGGACTTCTCGACTTTCGTGCCTTGGTAGATAAGGCCATTGTTGCGAGCATAAGGCAAAGGCGCTGGCGAGTCCAAGCGCAAATGGGAGGCACATCGGCCTACTCACACCAACCTCGTTCGCTCTCTGGATGGGCGGCACGAGGGCTCGCCTTTTGCTCCACCGTGCCGAGGCCATTTGCACCAGCTCGCCCACCGCAGCCGTGAGCCACCACGTGCGCTGCGATCCAAAGACAGCGGCCTCGCAATCCGCGGCGAGGTTACTTGTTTTATTGCCACAACAAGGGCCACTACGCCAACGCTTGCCCTCGAGTGTTGCGATCGCCTCGCCCTAATGGAGGACGCGGCGGGAGTGGTCATCCACGACGTAAGATGATCCGAAGCCCGAGTGCGAGCAACGGTCGAGTCAACCACCTTTCGATTGAGGAGGCTCGGAGGCGCGGATGTCGTGATGGGTACACTTCTTGTCAATTCTCGTCTACTGTAAGATATTTGATTCGGAGCATCGCATTCTTTATTTCAAGATCATTTGTCGCTGCTAGTGGTCTTCATTTGTGTTCCTTTGGGGATTCCTTTACTCATTCGCACTCGGTTCGGAAATGAGAGCCGATATGGAATGCCGCGGTGTTCCTATTGAAGTCAAAGGGTAGGATTTTTGGCAAATCTTATTCGCCTTTCAATGAAGTGCGGATGTGATTCTTGGCATGGATTGGTTGTCCCAACACTTGGGGCAAATCGATATGCCAGAAGATTGTCTATCTCACCACCTTTCGGCGCAGCGGTCGGATTTTCGCTGCAGCCTACAGGGCCACATCTATGTGCATTAGAGGCGGCCACCTTGCGCATTCGTGGATGTTCCCATAGTATCGACTTTGAGGATGTTTTTCCCGATGATTTACAGGATGCCTCCGTTCGAGACCTTGAGTTTGTCATTGAGTTGCTGCCGATGCGCCCGATTTGAAGGCGCGTATCGGATGCCTCCCAATGAATTGGAGGAATTGAAGAAGCAATTAGGTGAGCTTCAAGCAAAGGGTTTCATCCGTCCCAGTTCATCTCCTTGGGTTGTCCGGTGATCTTGTGAAGAAGAAGGACAAGACTTTGCGCATGTGTGTTGATTACCGCCCTCTCAATGAGGTGACGGTGAAGAACAAATATCCTTTGCCCGCATTGATGATCTTTTCGACCGGTTGTCCGGAGCTCGGTGTTCTCCAAGATTGACTGAGATTGGGATATCATCAAGTCCGGATCGTAGTGAGGTTATTCCGAAGACGGCTTTCACTACTCGTTATGGTCTCTACGAGTATACCGTCATGTCTTTCGGTCTAACCAATGCTCCAGCTTTGTTCATGAACCTTATGAATTCAGTGTTCATGGAGTATTTGGATAAATTTGAGGTGGTCTTCATTGATGATATTCTTATCTATTCCAAGACTGAAGAAGAGCATGCTGAGCATCTGAAGATTGTTTTGGGCAAATTGCGGGAGCACCAATATATCGCGAGTTCAAAGAAATGCGAGTTAGTTGAAGGAAGTGGCATTCTTGGGCCATGTTCTTTCACTGGAGGCATAGTGTGGATCCCAACAAGGTCGGCGATGTTCTATCTTGGGGTCGGCCAAGTCGATCATCGATGTCGGAGTTTCTCGGTTTAGCGGGCTACTACCGCCGCTTTATCGAGAACTTCTCCAAAATCGCTAAGCCGATGACCGAATTGCTCAAGAAGGACAAGAAGTTTGTGTGGTCCTCTGCTTGTGATGAGTGCTTCGGGAGCTCAGCAGCGATTGACTTGCCCAGTCCTTACTCTTCCCGATATCCACAAGAGCTTCGATATTTATTACGATGCCTCTTGGCGAGGCTCAGTGTGTCCTTATGCAGAAGGCAAAGCGGTTGCATATGCATCGAGCGTTGAGACCTCATGAGCTCAACTATCCCACCCATGATTTAGAGCTTCTGCGATGGTTCATGCACTCAAGATTTGGCGGCATTATTTGATCGTAAACCGCGTGAGGTGTATTCGATCACAAGAGCTTGAAGTACTTGTTCACTCAACGGATCTGAACCTCGAGCAGAGGAGATGGCTGGAATTGATCAAAGATTATGACATGGGTATTGGTATCATCTGGCAAGGCCAATGTCATCGCTGATGCACTGAGCCGAAAGGTCTACTGCAATACTTTGATGATCCAAGAGCAACAGCCTGCACTTCTTGCAGAATTTCCGCGTCTCAACTTGGGTTTGGTTGAGCATGGCTCCCTTGCTGCCTTGATTGTGCAACCAACCTTGGTGGATCAAATCAAGTCAGCACAGCAATCAGATGTTGGTGTGGGTAAAATCAAGCAGAATATCAAGGATGGATCAGCCAAATGTTTCACAGAAGATGAGCACGGTGTTGTATGGTTTGGGCAGCGTCTCGTGGTTCCAAAGGTTCCCGAGTTGAGGGATTTGATTCTCCAGGAGGCCCATGATTCGCCTCTGTCCATCCATCCCGGGGCCACCAAAATGTACCAGGATCTGCGTCAGAAATTCTGGTGGACTCGCATGAAGCGAGATTGCGTGTTCGTTGCCAGATGTGACATATGTTGTCGTGTCAAGGCCGAGCATCAGCGTCCAGCAGGTCTTCTTTAGCCCTTGCCTATACCAGAGTGGAAGTGGGATTCTGTAGGCATGGATTTTATCACCGGTCCGCCTGCACTCTGCGCGGAAGGATGCATTGTGGGTTATCATTGATCGATTGACGAAGGTGGCCCATTTCTTCCAAAGCGATCGAAGATTGATGTGAATCGGCTAGCGGATCTTTACATATCCGCATTGTGAGTCGCATGGTGTGCCACGAACGATAGTGTCGATCGTGGTTCTCTTTTCACTTCCCGATTTTGTACATCTGCGGGAGGCCATGGGTACCGTCTTACTTTCAAGACCGCCTACCATCCTCGACCGATGGTCGAGCAGAGCGAGTCAATCAGTGCTTGAAGATATGCTCGTGCTTGTGTTCTTTCCTATGGAAAGAATTGGGAGAAGTGCCTACCGCTGTCGAATTCTCCTACAACAACGACTTCGGGCTAGTCTCGGATGGCACCATTTGAGGCCTTGTATGGGCGGCGCTGCGAACACCGTTGAACCGGTGGCGGTGAAAGCGGTTCTTTGGTCAATTCCATCAATGAGTGAAAGCCAAGTGCGATTGATCCGTGAGCACTTGCGCGTAGCTCACCGAGTGCAAAAGAGCTATGCGGTCGGCGTCGTCGTGAGTGAGTTTCGGCCCAATGACTTTGTGTATCTCAAAGTCTCACCAAGGGTCATCGTCGTTTCGGTGTCAAGGGCAAACTAGCTCCTCGGTATGTCGGACCCTACCGCATCATCGATAGAGTGGTAGCTGTTGCTTACAAGTTAGACTTTCGGCTACACTTGAGGGTGCATGATGTTTTCCATGTATCGCACTGAAGAAGTGCCTCCGTGTTCGATTGAGGAAACGCCATTGGAAAATATCGATGTGCATGAAGATCTATCTTATCGTGGCGCCCCATTCGTATCCTCGAAGAAGCTGAGCAGAACAAGGAACCGTGTGATCAAGTTCCTTAAAGTTCAAAGTGGTCGAACCACTCCGAGGATGAAGCCACTTGGGAGCGGGAAGATCGTCTCAGCAGATTACCGTCCTTCTTCTCCCGGTGATCGAGAATCTCTAAGGCGAGATTCTGTAGAGGGAGATTTGTAACAGCCCTAACTTAGGGTTTGTATTTCAAATGTAAATTATGAGGATAAATAAAAACTTTTGGTGCCTCATGAAATCATTTGAGAGTTTCTACAATTTTCCCTAGCAATTTCCAATTTTTAGAATGTAATTCTTGTGATTGGAAATTGTTGTCGCAAATTTTAGCTTTCAAACTTGTGATCATCCTCTGAAACTATTTTTCCTGTCATCTTGATCATCCTATCTACCTCCTGAATTATTTCACAATTTTAGATTTTATTTGCTATTTCAAATGGCCAAGTCAACCTAGTTTGAAAACTGGTCAAACTTACTGTTCAGCAGCTTGTGAATTTTATTGGGAGAAATCTATTGCATAAAAATTCCTGGAAAAATTTCACAAGGTTGTCCTCTGTTCCAGTAAGCTCCATAAAAGTTTCGGAATTTTGGAGCTCAGGAGCTACCTCTAAAAATTCCCAAACCCTCTCTGTCTTTCTAATTCAAATCTGGAAACACTGTTTGTTGGGCCCGAACCCCACTTGGGCTCGAATCCGACCGCACCTAATGGACTCGGTCACACCGCCTAGTTGCACCGCGCGAGCCCGAAGGCTATCAGCCGTCCGATGAAGATCGCACGGTCCTCATTGTTTGTCTCGTCGACCTGTCCGAATGCATGCCGTCCATCCTAGATCCAACGGTCGACATTTTCTTGATCGAGCCAGACCAAATCGTTGAACCACACTTGGTCCGACTCGCACCGCTTCGCTGCTGTCGCTGACATGTGGGCCATCCTTGTCAGGTTCTTCCTCGCCGACTCAGCGCCTCCGGAGCTCATTGGCGCCAGCGCATGCGTGCCACGCGACTTCGTCATTGCCGCCGGGGACGCGTGTGTCCGCCTCCGAGGATCGCTGAAGTCCATCTACCTCCTAGGGTCGTCCATTCCTTCTCGCAGCCATTCTTACGCCCTCTCCGCCCATTTCTTAGCTTCGGCCGGAGAAGAAACCGAGGGCGGCACCACCACCTCACTGTCGTTCGAGCAACAGCGACCCCGCCGTCGTGTTCCTCTTGCCTCGCCGCCTCCATTTTGCCCATTCCGGATCCTTGGCGTCCAGTGTATCGCCAGGAGCTAGTTCATCGTCTCCGCCTCCGGCGCTCTCAGCTCCGTGAACTCAAATTGCGTTCCGGTGAGTTTCTAGCTTCGTCACCTAGTCCCTTAGGATCGCATCACAGCGCTGAGTCTAACTGTGACTTTGTTTCATGCTTTGATGCATCACCGAGGCGGTGCGACCCCTTCTTCTCCAAGTTCGGTGATTCGCCGCCGCGGTGTTTCCGGCCACTTCTGTGCTCCATCGTCGTCTTGATCGTGGGCGAAACCTTCCTGGAGTCAAGGCGAAGCTCGTGCGCACCTTCCCGTAGCTTCTCGAAGCTCTTAGCGTCTTCTCGCGAGGGCGCATCTTCTTCTCCGCCTCCGGTCGTCGCAAGCTCAACTCCGAGACCATCGGACCAGCGTCGCCACCTCCGGGTTCGCGAAGTCTCGTGAACCGAAGGTATCACTCACTCGCTTTGAAACTCACCGTTTGCGAGATCCACTGCGCGGCGCGCCGCGTCGTCTCTGCGCGGCGCCGGTGAACCGCGGTGATGTTTTAGTTTAGCTCTAATCGCGTCTAGTTTGAGCCTCGACTTGTGGGCCTCTCTGTTAAATCGCGTTTAGAAATCCTTTAATCCAACCGTTATGTTTTCTCTTAGTCAACGCCATGTGGGTCCATCTGTCGATTTGGGTTGTGTAGCTCGTAACGCGTTTTCTCTGTCGGTGGCGTATTTTCTGTGAGAGTATGTTAGGTTTGCACTTTGGTAAGCCGAAGGCGTATTCTCGAAACGCCGACGTCTGCCGGCGAGCGATGCAATTGCAGTCGGCAGACTTTCGCGGCCACTTTGTCGATTGTCTGGGCTAGGTAGTTGCTGCGTAGAAAAGATTTAAATGCTTTGGTATTTCGAAATGCTTTTCATTGCCTTTGTTAATTCAATTAAACTTAGAAAATGCATAACTAATTCAATTTTTATCCAAATTGCATGAAACGATGCTTTTAATTTTCATTTTAAATGTACTATTTACTAAAATTAGTGTCAACCTTGTCCCAGTATCAAAAATCTGTTAATTAATTTAATGTTGTAGAATGTAATCTCCAAATTAGAAAATGTATATATCTTTCAATAATTGTCCAAACTCAATGAACCCAATTCAGAAATTTCATTTTCAGTATACTAATTATCGTGATAGGTTTTAGATAATCTGTTTTCATTCATGAAAGTTGGTTAAGTAATTAACTAGTGTCTTGTTGTGTTTTTAGCTTAGAAAATTCATAGAAAGTTCTTAATAACTTAAAATGAATTGTTCTCTGTTTCTAAAATTTTGTTATGTCATGCTTAGGTCTTTGTGTGAGTTTTGGCATGTTTTGGTGATATTGTATGTTTGAGTTTTGTCGGTGTTATTCGTTCTTATTTGTCGTTATTTGATCGATCGTTAAGCTTCGACATTTGCGGTAACCCGAGAGCGATCCTCACGCAATGAGTTGAGCATTCGAGCAACAGCGGCCAGCAAGCGGCTTGATCATGTTTATCCCGGTATTTTAAAGTCTAATATTTTGTTTCAACCGTATGTATGCATCACTTAATTTGTGTTAAATTGGTTAGTTAATCCTTTAGATGCATAATCTGTAGGCAAATGATCATCCTCTACTACGAGCCTAGGTTATTTCTTTGTGATTAGAGATCATTGGATGATTTCTCGTCACTTAGTATATTCGATTTCATTTGCTTAGACATGCTTAGTATCGGTAGAAATGGGCGATTATCGACCTAGTCGGTAACCTTGATCACACAAAATTTACTACAACTTTATGTTTCACATTTTTGCTATGTTGAATTGCAAAATTAAAAATGAAAACAAAAATGATTTAGACTTGGGCACAATGGTAAGTGGTGTGATCATTGGGTGTATTTGGAAAGGTGCCCGAGCCGATTAAGGACCGAGTTACTTGCGCCACCGTCTTGAGCATTTTTGCGCGCTAACCACACTAGAGTATATGGGACCTCTCTTGACCTAGTACTTTGGCGTGTATTGGCTCCGGTCGCAGGAGGTCGCAGAGGATGGAGGTGGGAGCATGGTAGTTGTCCAAAAGCTTTATCCCGAGTGGGTAGTTGTCTTTCGGCTTTACCATGTAAGCGTATGGATTTTTATCCATACGAGCGGCTCGTAGTTGATACACAATATTGGAAAAAGTCTCGTAGGACTTAGCCGTACAAACATACCATCGGAAGTGTGCTTTGGCTTAAAGGCGATGCAAGTGTGGGTACATTGGTACACCCCGCAGGGGTTAAAACTATTCGAATAGCCTCGTCTAGGTTATGGACACGCTCGGATACGCCCGTAAGAACTAGACTACAACATTTTAAATTAAAACTTGTTGGGTGGTACGAATGCGGGATTCGTGCTATTGTTGTGGTGACTATTGGGATAGTCACTTCTAGGTTGTTTTTCTTTACTCTTTGTAATTATTACCTTCTGTTATTTCAGCATTAAAAATAAATTGCAAACTTGCCTTCAAAGCGTATTACATTATTGCAAATGAAAATTGGCTTTATGCAAATGAAACATATGGCCTCCACCAAATAAGCTCGCATGTAGCATATGAGCAGTGCGCTAGTTCACACGCTGTCTTGCGGGTACAAAGACAATCTTTGTACTCGGTGCTTTGCTTAATGTTTTGTTGCGGAGGAAGAAGGTGAGCCCCAAGGGCCTCACTACGTGAGGTGTGTTGCCGTTTCGTGGGCGACTAGACTTGGCGGTCCGGTCGGATGCCTTGTGGGTTGGAGGCACGCTGATTGGCTTTGTTTATAGCCATCTTATGGCACTTTTGCTTCCGCTGTCGTTCTTGTCTATTTGTGTATCTTGTGGCCTGTCGGCCTTGTCTGTAATAACTCTACTATTTGTTTATCTTTCGTTTGGTAGTGTGGTGTTTGGACTCTATGTTTGGAATGGAGTTGATGTCTAATTTTGTAACGAGGTGTGTATACTGCTTTCTGGGAAGTATACATATCTCGAGGATCAGTTTATTTGATTTGTGATGCTAGGACCAGGTGGTTGGTTAAGCATTACAAGCCAAATAAATTGGGGTCCTCACACCTGGCCCGAGAACCGCCGCCGGTTTTCACCGACGTGGCCGCCACGTGACGCCATGTGGCGCCAGGTCATCGCCATCTCACCCTCTCCGCTCGCGTGGCTGCCCAGTCACCTGCCCGCGTGGCACACCAGATTCCACCCGAGCCAAAACATTCATGAACCTAGTCCATGGTGCACCCTTCTATGACAGTGGGTCCCACACCCAATTTCTTTTTCTTTTATTTCTTTTCAGCCGAAAATCCTCTGCTGACGTCACCTTGTGCAATAATTCGATTTTCCTTTAGAAAAATAATTCAAGAAATTCATAAAAATCTGAAAATTAGGGTTTCTGATATTTAGAACTTCCCGGGGTTCGTTCTCCCTCATACGAACTCCGATTTTGTCGATCCAAATTTCTATATTCCTATAAAATCAAGTTATAGCCAACCACACCAAAATTATTTAATTTTGAGCTCATTTGACCACAAATTCCTTTAAACCCTAAATCTATCATTTCATGTAATTTCAAACTTCGAAAGCTCATATCTTTTGCATCCAAACTCCGATTGAGCCCATTCAAATTTCTAAATTTATATAAATTCAAGATCTAGCTATCTAAACCAAATTTATTCAATTTGGAGTTAATTTGAATCTTATTTGAATTTGGTTTGAATTTGGCTTATTTTCGCGTATAGATTTCGACGACTTGAGACGACCGGATTTCGACACCGTTTGAGAGCAGCGTTCAATCAAGCAAGGCAAGTTACATTCTTGATCATATTTGCACCCATTATTTAAAATTATTTAAATTCTGTTTCAAATTATTATTGCATGCTTATTTATATTCAGTAATTTAAATTCCTGTTTTAAATTTATAGTTATGCCTAGAATCCCTTGTATGGCCAATTTTGATATCGAATCAAACACATTGTCACCCTAGATAAAAACCTAGTTGATACAATAGTATGGACTAGGATCATTTGGAAAATATTGTGCTTAGCCATGCTTATAGATCACATATATTTCATTTGGGGAATTTCAGCCAAAAGTCAAATGTTGTTTAAATTGTACCCTTGGCATTGGCGTGCCATGGGAGTTTTAGAAATGCTTGAAAAGTAAAATTAAATGATGGTTTGGACTTGGGCGAATTGGTTGTCTGGTGGGTGCAGGTTTATGCACGGGTTCAACTGGGTAGGTTGAAGCCCAGGGTTCTGTGGGTTGTCGCCCAGGTCAGTTAAGGACCGGTCTTCGAGCCGCATCTTGCTAAGCCATATCGTACTACCACATGTCTTGTATGGGCAGGACCTGGCTGATTAATTTGCAAAGTTCCATCATGGTCGTTCCTGTGATGCGGTGGGTGGTCTTTCATGACCTTTGTTAGTCCCACTTGGCGCAGAGGGGCACGAACCTGCGGACGGGTAGTCCAAAGGGGTGAAACCTTAGCGAGGAGGACTATGTTGGGATAGAGTATTGTAAAGGCCTTGACACGTACTCTAGACTGCTTACCTAAGGTAGTGAGCGGTGGTATCGACGGATGCCAAACAACTAGAGAATTCATGTCTTGTGGGTAAAGTTGTACAACCTCTGCAGAGTGTAAAACTATTCGAATAGCCGTGTCCACGGTCATGGACATGCTGGCAAAGCCACTCAAAGTTAGACTTCGATTTCAAAATGTTTTATAAAACAGTTTGTCATGGATGGGTGTTCATGAGAAAAGTTATGGTTTGAAGCCCCGGGTTGGTGCTCATGTTTATGTTGGTGTTAGGTTGGTGCCTGCACCATCTTTATCAATACAGAGAAAATCTTTGATTTTATAACACTTGAGCTTTTGAACTTATTATGGTATTTAATGTCAAATGCTGTTTTGCACAAATAACCCTATAAGCCCTTTTATTGTTACATCCATTTATGCATGTCATTTTGTTAATTGACGGGTGTAACTTGCGAGCACGGAAGTTGTGCTCATTCTTGCTTAATGCAAACAAATTTCAGAGGAGAATGACTTCGCTTCAGGTTCGGATTATGACGACTAGGCTGCTACCCCAGTCGATTGCCTGTGGCAGATTGCTGGACCCTACTACTTCTTCATCATCTTCCGCTGTGTTTATTTAATGTTGCCCTGTAAGGCTATCTTGTAATCAACTCTGTTGTTATTTAATAACTTTTAACGTTTATGGTTGTATTATCACATTTGTTTACTGTGTGAGCTAGCCACTGATCATGGGACTAGTTCAGTTATGCACAGAGGATTCGGGAGTGTTAATCCCGGGTCTTACACACGGCCATACAAGGCTTCAAATGGTGACATTTGCAGACTCGCTTGATAACTGTTGTTATACGAAAATTCTGCATATGGTAAACTTTTATCCCATCAGCAAAGATTAGCTAGAGCACAAGCTCTCGGCATATCCTCCAATATCGATTAACTCTTTCGATCTGTCCATCATGCGTGGATGATACGCGATGCGAAATTCGGATGGGTACCAGTGCTTCATGCAAACTTTGCCAAAAACGAGAGGTGAACTAAGATCCTCGATCTGACACTATCTTCTTGGGTACACCGTGCAAACTGACAATTTTGGCCATGTACAACTCCGCAAGACGATCTCCTGAGTACGTGGTTTTGACTGGCAGGAAATGGGCGACCTTGGTCAAACGATCGACTATTACCCAGATCGAATTGTAACCCGACTGGGTCTTGGGTAAACCGGTAATGAAATCCATTCCGACCTCTTCCCACTTCTACTCTGGAATCTTCAGCGGTTGTAGCAAACCTGCTGGTCTCTGGTGTTCTGCCTTTACTTTCTGACAGCTGTCCCACAAGGCAACGAACTCTGCGACTTCTCGCTTCAAATTTAGCCACTAAAATTTATTCTTAACGTCCTAGTACATCTTGGTACTTCTAGGGTGAATCGAATACTTCGAGTCATGGGCTTCTTTTAAGATTAACTGTCTTAGACCATCGATATCTGGTACACAGATACGACCATTAATCCAGAGTATGTCTTGATCATACTTGGTGAAATCTTTGAATTTCCCTTCTGCCATTTTGACCTTGATGTCTGACAACACGGAATCCTTTGGTTGCGCTTCACGAATCTGCTTCTCCAGGGTAGACTGTACCTCTAAATTGGCCACAAATCCTTCGGACACAACTTCTAGCCTTAGCTTCTGAAACTCGTCACAAAGTTCTGGGCAACTTTCTTTTACTTCTAGAGCATTGCAGTAACTCTTACGACTTAGAGCGTCTGCAACTACGTTGGCTTTTCTAGGATGGTAGTAGATTCCGAGATTATAATCCTTGATCAATTCTAACTATCTTCTCTGTCTCATATTCAGATCTGACTGGGTGAAGATGTACTTCAGACTCTTATGATTTGTGTAGACTTCACAGCGATTACCGATGAGGTAGTGACGCCAAATCTTTAAAGCATGCACTACGTCAGCTAATTCCAAATCATGAGTAGGGTAATTCTCCTGGTGAGGTCTCAATTGCCTTGACGCATAAGCGACCGCTCTTCCTTCTTGCATCAGGACGCATCCTAATCCCTGACGCGAAGCATCACAATAGATATCAAAATCCTTGCGAATATCTGGCAAAATCAGCACTGGGGCTGAAGTCAAACGCTTCTTCAATTCTTGAAAACTTTCCTCGCATGCTGGAGTCCAAGTGAACTTTTTCTCCTTCTTCAACAATTGCGTAAGAGGCTTAGCAATTGATGAGAATCCTTCGATGAAACAGAGGTAATATCCTGCCATTCCCAAGTAACTGCGAATCTGAGTTACAGTCTTGGGCTGCTCCCAATGTAACACTGCTTTAACTTTACCGGGGTCAACTGCTACTCCCTCGGCTGTCATCACATGACCAACGAAATCGACTTCCTTCTTTCAAAAATCACACTTACTGAACTTGGCATACAACTGATGCTCTCTGAGCTTTTCCAAGATGATCCTTAAATGTTCAGCGTGTTCTTCCTCCGACTTGGAGTAAACCAGAATATCATCAATGAACACAACTACGAACTTGTCCAAATATTCCATGAATACTTTATTCATCATGTTCATGAAGTATGCAGGGGCATTAGTCAGACCAAAAGACATAACTAAGAACTCATAATGTCCATACCGCGTTGAGAAAGCGGTCTTTGGTATATCCTTAGGACAAATCTTTAGTGGTGGTAACTTCGATCGCAGTCGATCTTTGAGAACACTCGGTTCCCTTCATCCGATCAAACGGATCATCTATCAGGGTAGTGGGTACTTGTTCTTGATGGTAACCTCGTTGAGCGAACGGTAATCAATACACATCCTCATGTTTCCATCTTTCTTCTTGACAAACAACACTGGCGCTCCCCACGACGACGAGCTAGGTCTCACGAAACCTTTCTCAAGAAGTTCTTCTATCTGTTTCTTCATTTCTACCAATTCATCGGCTGGCATCCGATAAGGTCTCTTTGAAATTGGTGCTGTCCCTGGCACTAGATCGATGACAAACTCAATGTCACGGTCCGGTGGCATTCCTGGTAACTCCTCTGGAAACACATCCGGATATTCACTGACGACTGGTACTTCTTCTAAGGAAAGGGTCTTCAAGCTTTTCACTAACAGATGTCCATCACGAACTTAGGTGGCTAGAAATTCCACCTTGTTTCCCTTGGTATCCTCGACTGTTACGGCTCTTCGGCCACAATCTAGCACGGCCTTGTGCTTGGACAACCAATCCATGCCAAGAATGACATCTAAGGTTTGGGTATCTAGAACAATTAGGTTGGCTAGAAACTCAACTCCAGCTATGAGTACCTTAGCTCCTAAACATCCCACTTTAGGGCTTAGCTTTGCTCCAAGCGACTGGACTAGCAAAGTATGCTTAAGACGCATAACTTCCAAATTATTCTTAGTTGCAAACATTCCAGAAACAAACGAATGCGAAGCTCCAGAATCAAACAAAACTGATGCAGGTATTGAGTTAACCAGAAACTTACCCAGTACGACGTCCAGTGCTTCCTGGGCTCCTTCCAGAGTGACGTGGTTAACACGGCCTCTGATCACTGACTTCGGTGCTCCTCCGGCTTGACCGGCAACTTGTGAAGCTCCTTGGTTGATGCACGTCTTTGGCGTCTTGGATGGCATAGCTCCAAGGTTGAAGCGTCATTGGAGTGATTGTACCCTTCCGCGGACATTGGTTAGAAAATGTCTGGCCGGCGGCAGTGTAACATACCCGCGGTGCGTTCTTGGTTGCTCCTCGGATTGGGGTTGGCAGTGCGGGGTTGCGAAGTTACGGCGGTGGGCGAGTCTTTGAAGTTGGTGCAGTGCTCAAGCGAAGTGCAGGGTGGAAACCGTTGAACTGTGATGGGCTGTTCTTGCCCTCTCGCGTGGTTGATGGTTTCCTCTTTGAGCCATCCGGCGTTTGCGGTTGTCTTTCAGTTCCTTCCGTTTGTCCACTAGAACAAAGGCTTTATTGACCAGTTCTTGAAAATCAGGAAATGTATGGGCGATTAGACTGACTTGCAGTCCAGTGTTCAGTCCCTTCAAAAAGCGACTCTGGCGAGCCTTATCTGTGGCTACATCTTCTGCTGCATAGCGAGCTAGCTGAGAAAACTTGTTGAGATAGTCAGACACTGACATAGCTCCTTGCTTGAGAGCGCGAAACTCATCCTTCTTCAGATCAATAATGCCTTCTGGTACATGATACTAGCGAAATGCTGCAAAAAATTCCTCCCATGTGATATCCTATGGCGTCTCATGCGCGGTAGAGAAGTTTTCCCACCATTCAGCGGCTATGCCCTCCATCTGGTGGGTGGCATACAGGACCTTCTCACGGTCGCTGCATTGGGTGATCAGCAGCTTTCTTTCAATAACCCTGAGCCAATCATCTGCTTCCACTGGGGAGACGTGTCCAGAAAATGTTGGTGGACGGGTTCTCATAAACTCCGCGAGTTTAGATGGTCCATGGTGACCATGAGCAGCTGGGGCTCCATACTGTTGATTGTTGTTGTGGTTCTGATTGCTGATGGCTTGCATCTGATTCATCATGGTATTCATCAGCTGAGTCTGTGCTGCCATGAAAGCTCCAAAGTTTTGCAAGTCAATTGGGGGTGCCTGTGGCGGAACTGCTCCTACGGCTGGTTGCTCATTGCTCCTTGGTGCTGGGGTACCGGAACCACTTGCAGCAGTCTGACGAGTTTGAACCATCTGGCGAAGCTCCATGGGTTAGATAAGGTAGCAAGCACAAGATAAGTTAAGAACTAAGCAGGGGGGTAGGTTAAACCCAACAAAACACAGCTCAAGAAGCTCAAACGAAATACTTTTATTAATTAAATGTCTAAGGGCCTTTGCAGCTCATACTCACACACAAAAGAAACAACGACCTAAGCACACAAAACTACCGCCTAAAGGGCGACTTACTAAATTGAAATCGCAAAGCTCAAACCGAGACTTAGGACAACTACTCAAGAAAGCCTCCAGCAATGGCGGCGCCCCGACGGTGTAGACTCGGAAGTGAGCGGTATCTTGGCAACCGATCCCGATGCCTGAGGCGGTGCAGCGGGAGCGGCGTTCGGTGCAAGCTGTTTGGTGGCTCCTCTGGCTCTTCGGCTTCTTCGGGCTCAATTGGACCTTCCTCTGGATCTTCTTTGGGATCCTCTTACAGCGTAGCGACCTTCTCTTCAGCTCTCTGTAACGCTTCATAAACATGATCCAACTCTGTGATAGTCCTCTCCAATGCTTCCTCCTAGGCAGCTGCAAACAGGGCGAGATGCACGACTGTAGCATTGCTCTCTTCTTGTGTAGATGGGTAGCGTGCCGGCAAGTCCACGGCTGCAGCTCTGGGGTGGTAACGGAAGACGGTGTCTTGAAGCTCCCGTGCGTAGATGTTGCAGATAGGTAGCATGGCGAAGCGCAACGACTCCTGGATGCCTTCCAGCCAAGTGATCTTCCTCACAGAGATGTGCGAAGGTTGGCTCGCCTTGTCGTTCCTCCTGGCGTAGATCGTCAGGCGACAGATCACTCCACGGTTTTGTCCATTCACCACCCAGTTGTTGCCGACGTACAGCGGACGATCAAAGCCTCGAAGAACCTGCAACAACTTCCAAAGCTCGGCGGCGTATCCTCCCGTGCGCTCACCATAGCTCTGGAGACGAGGCATCTGTCAAGACAGACGAAGAGGGGGTAAGAGCACTTTAAAACAGCGGGGAGAGAAAAGATTGTAGCAAAAGTTGAGTCGAGAGAGATATGAGAAGAGATAAGCAATTTATTAACCTCGCAAGTTAATTTTTCCTTTAGAAAATAGTTTGGACACTCTAAAGACGGCCAATCTAACTAAGGTCAAGACATACAGTCAGTATGGCTCTGATACCACTTCTGTCGGGACCCAAAATTACGATTCTGGAACCCTCTGTGTATACTGCACTAGTCCAGGATCACGCTAGTGTACACAGTGTCAACATTGGTGAATACCAATCCACACAAGCGATAAATAAAGTAAATGATTAGTTTGAATAATAAATAAGGGTTTTGACCTTATGGTCGAGTTTACACTTATTAAGCCACGCAGGGCTAACAGAGAATGAAACAAAGAATGAGCGGAAATAACTCCAGCGTAGATCCCACCAATTCACCATAGGCAACCGACTGGGATCCAGACCTTAACGATCAACAACCTTTGGCAAACTCCTCCTCGAAAGCAGACGTAGACTCCTCCTCTTCTGTAGGTCTGGGCGCAAGTTTTACAATAAGCGTGAGTACACAACCGTACTCGCAAATCATACCACAGAATGCAATTTATAGATGCAGACTTATTCCAAAGAAAAGGCTTCTGTGGTTCTTTTGCATAAAAGCAACGTTTGCAATTGAACACGAATAATAGATTGAAAACATAACTCAAAACAAATAGACAATAATAATTTAACAGTTGTTTCCACAAAGACACAAAGCTAAACATATTATTTCACATAGCCATATGATTGAGTTCACACAGCTCCCATCCCAACATTTTATGAAAACTACCCCTCGTGTGAAATCCCCGAGCATGTCCATGACCGCGGACGCAGCTATTCGAATAGATTGATTTAACACTCTGCAGAGTTTGTACACTTTACCCACACGATACAACTAGTGTAGCTAGCACTAATCGTAACAAAACGTTTCGAAAACTTCATCTCAACATTGACACTCCCGATGTGCTTACAAACCGCTATGCCAACCCAAACGAAGCGCTTTGGCATAACACACACCACCGATGGGACACGGCGAACCGCCCGTGATGCGACTACCTTGTAGTACACACCTCCACCCATAACCTAACCTATCACCTGAGTAATCAATGCCAAGAATCCATAACCTACTAAGTTAGGCCCGTCCCATACCAGGCATGTGGTCGTACAGTAAGGCCCAGTTCAATGGCGCACAAAGTTAAGTCCTTAATTGACCAAGGCAAGACTTCCATGTTCTAACTAGATCACAAAGATTATCATTCCCATCACATAGTCCACCATATCACACAGCATCCACCACTTGCCCCAGTCCAAATCCTTTACCACCCAGTTGGTTTTAGTGCAACACATGCTATCACGAAGTAACAGCACATAGCACACAGTTTTACACAAAGTTCCATAGTCACTTAGTCATATTTAATATTTGCAACTTACATGAGATGATGACTCGTGGCATGGCTAAGCAATTGTACTTGCATCTAACCAACCCACGTTGGTGCTATAATATTACCAACTGATAAACCAATCTAGGGTGACAAGGAATTATAGCATACAAAGTCAATGGGTGATAACAAATTGGATGATAACTATGCCCAAAGCATTTAAATACATAATTAAAGTAGAGTGCAATACTTTGAAACAAAGTAATTTGAAAACTGGGTTCAAGATGATCAAAGGTATGACTTGCCTTGGAAAAGGTCTATGTACTGGTCTTGATCTTGGGGTGATCCTTCTTCAACGAAATTCCCCGACGAATCGACGTCTACTCGCAAACGAGACACAAATAAACAAAACAAATAACTAACAGAGGCAAAACAAGCTCCAAAAATTAAATAAAAATCTCAGATAAATAGATCTTGAATTTAGATAAATTTAGAAATTTTAATGGGCTCAATCGGAGTTAGGATGCAAAAGTTATGAGCTCTGGAAGTTTGAAAATCTAAAGAAACCCTAATTTGGATTTTTTGGAATTTTCCGAATTATTTCTTAACAGAAAAATCGGATTATTGCGCAAGCACGACATCAGCTAAGGAATTTCAGAAATAAAAGAAAATACTGACATGTGGGACCCACATGTCAGTCTCAAGGCTCACGGCAGACTAGATCTACCGAGCCGATTAGATCTGAGGCCGGTGGACTGCCCACACACGCGTACACGTGGACGCTGACTGGACGCCACGCACGCGACACGTCGGCGAGGTTGCTGACATGGCGCCGAGGTGGCGCTGACGCGGCGGTTAAACGGCGGCGGAGGCTCGGGAACCATTGACAACGGCGATTCGCCGGCGGTGAGTGGTACCGGCGTGTAGCTGAGGTTATTGCGAACCTGTTGAACCAACTTCGGGTGGTCAAGGTCGACGGAGATGGCCGGCGGCGAGGTTTATGCGGCGGAGTGGCTCGGGTTTTGTCGGACGGAAGTTCCAGCGAGGTGCAGGCGACGGCGAGGGCTCCGGGAGGTAGAGGACGCGACGGAGGACCCGGTGGTACGGACCACGAGGCGAGCGGCGTCGGCGACGGCGCAAGACGAAGAAAATGCCGCGTGACAAAACCTAAAACTCCGATTGCGGCGCGCTTAGGCTCAAGTTGCGCAATAGGTTGAGGGTTCGTGTGGGCGTCGATGCGATCCCAAGGACCTATTTATACGGTCCGGGAGGCTAGGGAGGCGTGCGGCGGCGGAAACCCTAAAAAGAGTCCGAGTTGACCTCGCGGGGAAAACAGAGATAGAAACGGAATCGAGATATGATTTTTATCCCAAAAGATGCGGAGAAGATAGAGATTGAGTTTGGTACAAAAATCTAGAAGGTTTTGGTTAGGAAGTCCCGTTGTCGGACGAGGCTTCTAGAAGGCGGCAATGGCGGACGGAGGCGGGCGCATCGCGGAGACGAAGCCGACTCGGAGACAAAGACGGCGGGCCCACCTAGCAGTGAAAGCCCACGCACGTGCACGATCGGGATAAGAGAGTCACCGTCCAGATCTGATCGGACGGCTCAAAATTAACGGGACGTTCGGGTTGCCCGAACAGCACAACGCCATCGGACCATCCATTCTTGATCGAACGGTTCACGATCAATGGGACGTTTGAGTCGCCCGAACAGCCCAACTCCATCGGACCGCTCAAGGAGAATCGGACGGCTGAGGTTTAACGCGCTCCCGCGAAGAGAGAGAAGGGAGGCTGACACGCGGGGACCACATGTCAGCGAGAGGCGGGCTCGCGCGCGCAGGTGGGCTGAACAGAGCTGGGCCGAAGGTGTGTTTGGGCTGGGTTTCGGCCCAAAAGCTTTTTCTGAGATTTTAAATAGCCTTTCTATTTTAGAAAATACCAGAAATTCAAATAAGCAAAAGAAAATAGCAAATGAACTCAGAAAAATTCTAGAAAAATCTAGAAAATATATCTGAGCACATAGAACCCAAATAAAATAGTTTTGGCTATTGTTCAAGTTGGGATTATTCACATTAAATGTTTTTGATTGCAAAGTTCATTATTAAGCTTTTGAATTTAAAACAAATAAATCCAAATGGTGGCTTTTTCCCTACTAACTATTAAAAGATTTTTAAACTCAAAAAATTGGGATGTTACATCATTTTTGCGAAAACCACCCTCTGGACCACCCCTGGGTCCTCTTCGCAAAAAGACCTCCCTGTGGTCATTTTTGTAAAAACCACCCTCGGGGTCCTCTTTGCAAAAGACCACCCCCTGGTCTTTTGTAAAGAAAACCTCAGGACCTCCCCCTTCGCAGATCTGAACCTCTAGGGCTACCCCCGGGTAGATCTTTATCGTTCAGGACCTCCCCACGGAGATCTGAGCCGTCAAGACCTCTCCTCTGTTGAGACCTTATCTTTGAGGACCTCCCCGTGGAGATCGTGACCGTTAAAACCTCCCTCGGTGAGATCTTAGCCGTCAGGACCTCCCTCCATTTAGATCTCTACCCTTAGGACCTCCCTAGTGCAGATCTTGACCGTTGGGATCTCCTTCTGTGAGATCTTAGCCGTCAGGACCTCCTTCTGTTTAATCTTGACCGTTCAGACCTCCCTTTGTGCAGATCTCAGCTGTTAGGACCTCCCCAGTCTAGATATAGGCCGTCCAGGACCTCCTCTGGTAGATCTTGGCTGTCCCAAACCTCCTCTCTTAGAGCTCTCCCATAGGACCTCCATTGTAGATCTAGATCGTCAGATCTGGATCTGATGGTCACGACCTCCTCATCGCGCATGGAGATCCTTCGCGTGCGTTGTGCCTTCACTCGTCAGAGCCGTTGGATTTAATCTCAACGGCCACGATCTCCCCGTTTGACTTAGCCAATTGGAGCAGCCCGAGAGTTTTTAATTTCAAACTGTTAGTTGTGTTAAATTTCAAAAATACAGAACTGATTCATTTTAGCTCCTTTTATGGTGATTCAAATTGTGTTAGATCTGGTTTAAAGTGAACTTTAATCTAAAAATATATTTAGGCACTGTTCTGAACCAGAAAATGTTGCTTCTTGCATTAACTTGCTAGCATTAAATATTGCTCTAGAAATTCATTAAAACTTGTAAAATGCATAAGTTATTCTCTGCAAATCCACACTGAGCAAGCTGAAATGTGTTTGGTTCCTTTGTGATTGTGTTTTAGCAATAGAGTAGGTCTTATGTATATCCTTAATTCTGAAAGATGTTATACACTAGTTTCACAACTTACAAAAATCATAAGTAAATCAATTTAACTCCAAATGAAGTGAACTCAATTTTGTTATCCTTAGAATGACATTATCTTCCTACCATAAAAATTTCAAGTTCAAAATCTTTTTGGAAAATTGTGCCATGAACAGTAACATAAGATAATTTAATTTGAATTTCCAAGCTGAGAGAAATTGTTTAGGCCATAACTTTTACATGCCTAGTCCAAATTAAATGATTCTTATTGAAAAATTCATCTAAAATCATGATCTTATTGCTATGCAAATTTTATGGGTTTTGGATGACTTTGGATTTTGAGTTTCTTTCGGTGTTTTTCGTTCTTATTGGATTTTTGCGTTTCTGCGTTAGGTTCTGATGAGGACATGACCCCTATGGATACAACCATATTTGCTATGTTTACTGTTCCAAGTATAAGAGCTCGTACGCTTCACTTAAATTATCAGGTGAGCTTGTTTTTAGGAGTGTCTTTATATTATATGAACTATATGATGCTACCTAATGATGAAATATATATATGTGCAGTGTCATATCACTTTTGGTCCAAGACAAGCAAGCAGTTCGAGCTGGACCCGTTTTGGAATCCAGTTCGACCTCCGGAATCAGCCTGACAGCACCAACTTAAAACAGACATAACTTTCACATACGGAGTCCGTTGGAGGCCCACAAGTACTTGATTGAAAGCTTATTTCGTCCTCTTTCTAACGGATCCAGCCTCATCTTCAAATTCTTTCTGGACTGATCGTAATCATCAAAAGAAGATGTCATATCACTTGTTTGGGCCAATCTGGCCCTTGTAATCATACTGAATTTGGCCCATTCGCGTGATGCCACTGGGTGCGATTCGTTCACGTGAACAGTAATCCATGGCATTAGTCCCATCCCTTTAGTTCTATTAGATGTGTGGCTCCTCATCCCCTATTTAAGGAGGCTGCACCCCCTCTTGTTTTCTGGGATTTTGTTTATGTTTAGTTTGCCTTCGTTGCAGCTTGTATCTTTTGCGTGTGTCGACTAGACCACCCAATTAAGATCCTTATTCAGAATCCCAACTCAATTCAAATATTTCAATTCCTATTTGCAATTTCATATTGCTTTATCTTGTTCTTGCGTGCTTCTTGGTGTATGCGAGAATCGACCTTCGTGGTCGTCAACCGGTATTCGTGCACTGTTGATAACGACTTGTCGAGCAGTTCAGCGATTGCGTGGTTTCGGGCCTTGCGAGTTCGTAGCCAGGATCGTGAGAGTTGAGCGACTACTACCGAGCTTATCGTTCTCATCGAAAGATCGGGCCAACAATCGGACCTTCGGGTTCATCAGGTGGTATCAGAGCCAGGTTGATCGGTGAGAATTTCCGTTTTCTAGTAGTAGATTCGTTTTCATACCTAGAGTCCGTAAAATTGCCCAAAAATTATTGCATCTATCATCCCCGTCCAACCCTTTGAGCCATTGCAATTTTTCTTTTCGGTATTTTGCTTGTTGAATCATTGGTTGCATCGTCGTGTCTAGTTGCTGATCTTTAGCTCTAGTTATTGTCTAGTTGGTCATGGTATAGATTGCTTCGTGTTTTCCTTCGCGTTGTTTGATCGTTCGTTTAGGGTTCTTAGTTTGTGCATCCAAAAGCAGAAAATTCGTGGGTTAGAACTCCTCTAATCCGCACCAAAAAATAGAAAATTCGTACTGTTGTTCATCTAAAAAAAGAGGGTTTCTGTGATATTTTTGGAGAATTCATGTTATTTGTGACTTACGGAAAACCTTAGGGCCGACCAAATATTAGAAGGAGAAAGAGGCGACCGCATAGAACAAAAGCAGCAAAAAAAAAAAGAAAAGAAAAAGAAAAGAAAAGTGCATGAAAATTGGTAGATACCTTCTACATATAACCAAAAGCTTCCACAAAAAATTTCAGCAAGTTTGGCCCACGGGTTTGAAAGATATAGCAGTTTCAAATTTAAACCCGAGACGGATTCGAGTCCGAGTAGAATTCCGAATCCGAGACACCTTCAGTAAAACGGGCATAACTTTTGCATACGGTGTCCGTTGTTGACGTTCTTGTGCTCGTTTTGAAACTAATGACGAGGCGCATCTTTTCTATCTAAGCCACTAGTCTCCCTCCAGGTGCCCCAAAATCGGCCATCTTCGGCCCCGAATTCGCGTCGCAAGTTTTCAGTTTCTGTTTTTGCCGTTTATTTCAATCTTCCTTTCGGAATTTGGACTTCACCTCAACTGCAAAGTTGTAGACCTCGTAGAAACCTTTCAAACAAGCTTATATAAGCCATATAAAACTTTTTTTTTCATCATTTGAGACTAGCTATTGTTTCTGCTCAATCTAGAGGGCTTTTTGCGTGCATCGATATTGCTGTTTTTGTACTCTACATCACGCGAACAATCTTGTGCTCTTAGAAAAAAGTTTGAGTAGTTGGCTAGCGTCTCTCCTAGCACTTGTTGTGAGGCTTTCCCTTGCTTGCATCAAGTCACATTGATCGTTGCGTGTGCGTACATACACTTCTCTTCATAGGGCTTTGATTAGCTAGATTTGATTAGGCTAGGATCAGCAACATTGGCTAGTACTTTGAACAATCTTTCAACTTGCATTAACTGTTTTGATTATTGTTGATCCTTGCTACCATATTGAAGCCTTCCAAGCTCCACTTCCTACTAACTCAGCAGGTGTCGTTCCTCGTAATCGTTGGGCTGATCGCAAGTGAGAGTATCACGAACCAGCCATCGGTTGTACCACTTCCTTGCTGCATTGTTAAGAACTTGTAAGAACTGGGTATAAGCTTGAGTGTGAGTGACTTGGTTGAGCCTCCAGAACCTAGTAGTTGATAGGGACATATACTTGTGATTTGTTTCCTTGTTTTCTACTAACTATGGCAGATTCACGGAAAGATTGCAAGATATATTCACCTCTTCTTCGAACTGTTGGACGGGAGTGCAAGATAGTGAACGAGGAAGATACACACTTGAGGCAAGTTTTTTCACCACGGGAGGTATATGATAGTGATAGTATGTCTCATAAAATTAACTTCACGGTACCCTCTTTTGCTGGGAATTATGATCCTGATGCTTATCTCACATGGGAATTAGATGTACAACAATTATTTGCATGCCATGAATTTCCTGATCATCTAAAAGTTAAGGCTGTTACCCGTGAGTTTTATGATTTTGCATCTATTTGGTGGAGTGAATACTGTCGTACTAATCAGAACATACCTAGAACATGGAATGATTTGAAGAGAGCAATGAGACCTAGATTTGTACCTTCATATTATTCTCGTGAATTGCTCAATAAATTGCAACACTTAAGACAAGGTAGTAGTTCTGTAGAGGATTATTATCAAGATTTGCAAACTGCTTTGTCTCGTTGTGGTTTAGAAGAAACTGAAGATGCGAAGATAACTAGATTTCTAGGAGGATTAAACCATCAAATTCGGAATAAACTTGTTTATAAACCTCCCACTGTCACTCGTTTGTTTCGTCTTGCTTGCCAAGTTGAAAAAGAAGCTGGGGACGACAATCCAAGACCGTTCGTGCTCTTTCGTCTACTTCCACTACACCTTCACGTGTACATGAAACAAATAAGCGCACGGTACAAACCTCTCGCATCAAGATCATCCTCGGTTGCTTCTCCCTGCGGCATCTACCATGATGGCTGCCCCTCTCGCTTGTGGGCGTTACTCGTCTCGTTGTCTTGCACCCATGGCTCGCTCATTGTTAATTGAGCTGGAGCAAGAAGAGGAAGGAAAAGCTTTTAACTACTCACCAATTTCAGTATCAACATCATCCGAGGCGATCCTACAAGGTAATATCAAAGTACTGATTTGAACACTCAACTTAAGAACAATAACCATGATTTCATGCCTAGTATCATTGAGCAAAGGAAAATCAGATTGTAGTAGAAACCACTGCATCACATGAGGTGGATGAATCTAGTACTGAGAAGGTAGAAATTAATTTTCGAGCTACAGAATCTGGTATTATTGAGAATTTGCATAAATCTCGTGATAATTTGATTGATTTGCCAACGAGTTGAGTGCACCATGTCTTTGAAATAATTGAATTGCATGTTGTTTTGAATGAGTCATGTGATGACTTAATCGCATACAATGATCATGTGGAATTGGTTAGACATAAAGACGTTTTGACTAGAATTTCTCCTACTGACTCTTTATGTTACATTATGTTGGATCCACCTATGAAATTGTTACATGGTATGGAGAAAGTTTCTGAAATCGCATGTTCAAAATGCTTGTCTAGTGCCTACACCCCTGGGTATAAGTTTAATTTGATTGGCGATTATGGTGTAGACAATCAATTTCTTGTTTATCGAATATGCATAACTTGTGATTACATAGATGACTTGAAGCTTGCTGTTTTGAACAACAATTATTATGTGCCGAATCTTGTTCATTATGAGAGAAAATTAAAATTTAGTGAACATTCAATGCCCATGTGTTTATCTCTTATTGCACCATCTAGTGTGGACAATCTGCATCAAGATGTTGAAGTATGGAAGAATTTACACATCCTTTCACCCTTGCTAGATGAATTTGTTATTGCTCCATTGAAATATGATAATATGGATGAACTTTGTTTGGTTCCAAAAGTTGTAGATTTTCCCATATGTGCTACCACTGCAAGTTTACAACTTCAGAGAGTTGAATTGCATAAATACTTCACTTATATTTGCAAAACTAGTTGCAATAATTGCTATGTGAGAAATTTTGTTTTGCTCATTAACATATATGATTATTCTTGTGGTACTAATACAATGATCTTTTATGATCGCTGCTGTCGTCTAACATTAATTGTGCAACAATGAAGAACCGTTAAAACAGATGACATATACATATATCATGCATACACTTTGGTAGGGATGAAAACGGTACGGAAATATCTCGTACCGAATCGCATCGTTTTCTACATTTGACCCGATCGAATTCGTATTTTCGGACAAATTCAATTCGGTTCGAAATACGAATACCAAATTGAAGCGGGAAACGGTTTAGGCGTTTTTGACCGTTTTCTACATTTCTACATTTTATTCGAATATACCGTATTGTAAATACGGTTTAAACCGTTTTGGCCCACTAGTTACAGCCCACCCAATTAGCGATTGCCTAATATATTAATTGCAACAGATTCTAAAATGATTATTTTCCTTTCTTTCTCATTTTTGTTCAGATTCTAAAATGGTTGGATCAATTGTGAGTGATCTTGAGGTTGAGGCTTTGGCTAATGTTGTGGCTAAACCGAAAATTGAGGTATGTTTATTGATTGCTTGCTCGAAATATGCTAGTTGCTACATCTAATTTTAATTGACTTTGCAAACTTGTAGGAAAAGGACAAGGAGGGGATGAGGACTCGAGGAGGACAATGAGGAAGCAAAAGACGTGGAAAGTGATCCGACCTCATGGATGATCTTGATGAACCGTAGATGTTCGCTAGTGTTAATTGCTTGTTCTAGACTTGTATTTGTGTGTCGGCTATTGTGTTAATACTTAAGACCAAGGGTCATGCACTTGTTAATTATTATATGCACTTGAACTTGATCATGCACTTGGTAATCGTTATGTACTTGGTCATGCACTTGTTAATTGTTATGCACTTGGTCCTACGGTCGGTATTCGTATTGAATTTTCGATACCGACCGTGTTCGACATAATTCCGCTCGAATTGGTTCGTTTCGAAATTCTTGATATTCCGTAAGTTCGCGTTCGTTTCGTGTCCGGCTTTACCGCTTTCGTTTTCGTTTTCGTATTCAAATGTAGAAGTAGAAAACGGTTGAGGGGTTTTCCGACCGTTTCCGACCGTTTTCATCCCTACACTTTGGCTTCTTTGTTACCCTATTTCCAGCTTATCAAACGCCGAGGACGGCTTTGTTTTCAAGAAAGGGAGGATGATGAGGACATGACCCTATGGATACAACCATATTTGCTATGTTTCTTTGTTCCAAGTATAAGAGCTAAATGCGCTTCACTTAAATTATCAGTGAGCTTGTTTTAGGAGTGTCTTTATATTATATGAACTATATGATGCTACCTAATGATGAAATATATATATGTGCAGTGTCATATCACTTTTGGTCCAAGACAAGCAAGCAGTTCGAGCTGGACCCGTTTTGGAATCCAGTTCGACCTCCGGAATCAGCCTGACAGCACCAACTTAAAACAGACATAACTTTCACATACAGAGTCCGTTGGAGGCCCACAAGCACTTGATTGAAAGCTTATTTCGTCCTATTTCTAACGGATCCAGCCTCATCTTCAAATTCTTTCTGAACTGATCGCAATCATCAAAAGAAGATGTCATATCACTTGTTTGGGCCAATCTGGGCCTTGTAATCATACTGAATTTGGCCCATCGCGCCAAGCACACTGAGTGCGATTCGTTCACATGAACAGTAATCCATGGCATTAGTCCCATCCCTTTAGTTCTATTAGATGTGTGGCTCCTCATCCCCTATTTAAGGAGGCCACCCCTCTTGTTTTCGGATTTTGTTTATGTTTAGTTTGCCTTCGTTGCAGCTTGTATCTTTTGCGTGTGTCGACTAGACCACCCAATTAAGATCCTTATTCAGAATCCCAACTCAATTCAAATATTTCAATTCCTATTTGCAATTTCATATTGCTTTATCTTGTTCTTGCGTGCTTCTTCGGTGTATGCGAGAATCGACCTTCGTGGTCAGTCAGCGGGTATTCGTACGGTTGATAACGACTTGTCGGCAGTTCAGCGATTGCGTGGTTTGGGCCTTGCGAGTTCGTAGCCAGGATCGTGAGAGTTGAGCGACTACTACCGAACTTATCGTTCTCATCGAAAGATCGGGCCAACAATCGGACCTTCGGGTTCATCAGGTTCCAAAGAATTTATTGAACCTGAGAGTGATCCTCTACAACAAGTGGTCTTCCAACAAGGAAAGCAGATGTAGCATCATTTGATCATATTGCTCTTATTATTTTCAAAGTCTAATATGTTGTTTACAAAATTCTACGTATGCATTGCTATCTTGTGTTAAACTATTGTCGATTAGTTGACCCATTAGATGCATAATCTGTTGGAAAATGTTTATCCTCTACTACTGAGCCTAGGATTATCTTGCTGTGATTTAGGGTTCGTTGGATGAGCCCTTGTCACTTAGTAGTTTACGTGTTGAAAAGCATCTAGGCCCCTAAAAATATGTTTTGGTAATTTATGATAATATGTGAAAATGGGACTTATTGGTTTGTTGAGTTTTACAAGGACTAGTCCCATTGGAAAATATGATCTTGAAGATGCATGCTAAAAGTTCTATGAAGATCAAGTACAGACTCAAGGATAAGGTACAAGTGGTTTGAAATTATTTTTTTACCGATTCGAGGAGAAATAGATGGAAGACCGGATTATAGGTTAAATATCGTACTATTAAGAGGGATCATGTCCTGTAGCTTGAAGACATGTCTTGTGCTTTATGGATCAATTTAGGATCATGCATGCATAAGGATCTCTCTCTAAATCAAAATTGTGCTTTGTCAGGACAATCGGTAGTACAGGCATTATGCATGCGGTACTACCGCACTCGGTTGTTCGGATCGTTAGTTGGCGGTATGTTTTTCAGAGAGTCTCTTTTCTGGTTTCGTGCCAAAACCTAAGCGCGGTAGTACCGCCGGTGTTCATGCGGTATGACCGATATCGGTAGTATCGCAGTGTTAAGCGGAACTACCGCATGCCGGTTATTCGAATGAGAAGCGGTATGTTTTCCGAATGCACCCTTTCTTTCTCTCCTTGAAACGGTAGTACCGCACTCACCTTGCGGTATGACGCGCTGCTATGTAGTACCGCTCGTCGATTAGCGGTAGTACCGCTCGCGAATAAAGCGGCTATGTCGAGTCATTTAATGCGTCTGTTATAACCGTTCTTTGTAGTGGTTGGAGAAGTGCGGTAGTACTTCCTTGCATGGCGGTAGTACCGCATATGGTTGAAAAGCAGTTTTCTTCTCCAACGGCTCTAATTGTTGTTGGGGGTATAAATACTTCCCACTGCTCAAGGACAGGTGCTAGACCACATTTAACATCTTTAGAGCCTTGTGCATTCTTTCAACTCCTCAAACTCATTTTGTTCACTCTTTGGAAGGTTGTTGAGCTCATTCAAAGTGCATTCATCATTCTAGTTGATCCTATTGCACTTGAGTGTCGTCAAGCGAAGGTCTTGGTTTGTTACTCTTGGAGTTTTGCCGAACTCCTAGACGGCTTGGCGGTGATTGCACGGTGATCTCTTCAAGAAGATTGTGAAGAGGCCCGGTGCCCATATTGTGAGTGGTTTGGTGTTCACCATCTCCGGAGTGGAGGAAGAACAACCAATAGTGATCGAGGAAAGGCTTAATTGGTGGAGCCGGCTTGATTGGTTCAAGCTCCCTCAACGTGGACTAGTGAAGACCGGCAAGTCTTCGATACCACGGGAAAACATCGTTGTCTCTTTGTAGTTATTCCTAGTCTTTACTCTTCCGCATTTATATTTCTAGCTTGATCTTTGTGCTTGTATTGCTTAGCTAGGAGTATAACTTGTTTAGATTAAATTGTTAATTAGCTTAACTCACACATTTGTGAAAAAGTTTTAAAACCTCCTATTCACCCCCCTCTAGTCGGTTATCCTTGATCCTACAAGTGGTATCAGAGCTTGGTCTCTCAATTTGTTAGACTTTACCGTCTAAGAGAGAAAGGATGGCTAGTGAGGGTATGCATATAGGAAAGGCTCCTTGTTTGATGGCTCAAATTATTCTTATTGGAAAATTAGAATGTCTATTTTCTTAAAAGCCATGAGTCCAAACATATGGAAAATTGTAAATGAGGGTTACGTTATGCCTCTTGATCCAACAATCCTCACGGTTCAAGATGAACGTAATGCTCATTTAGATGCTCAAGCTATGAATGCTCTCTTTGGTGCTTTGAACGCGGATGAGTTCAATAGGGTGAGCAATTTGGAAACCGCTCATGCTATTTGGACTACCCTCTCCGAAATTCATGAGGGCACATCCACGGTCAAAGAAGCCAAATTGCATAGGCTTCGGATTAAATATGAGACATTCATAATGTTGCCTCATGAAAACATCACGAGATGTACTCAAGACTCAACAACATTGTGAATGAACTCAAAGGCCTTGATACTAACCTTCTTGATGTTGATGTTGTGCGCAAAATGCTTAGGGCCCTTCCGGATAAATATGAGACGTTGGTGACATTATTTCTCAACTCTCCCGAGTTGCCAAGAATGACACCAACCGGACTTTTGGGCAACCTCATCACTAACGAGCTATACAAGAAGGACAAGGAAGAGCTATTGGAATCATCTTCATCTAAGAAGAAAATTACCGCTTTCAAAGCTAAAGCGGAATCAAGTGATGATGAAGATGAAGAAGAAGACTCGGATGAGGAGTACGCTCTTCTTGTGAGGAAAATGAAGAAATTCATGAGAAGACGCCCACATCGAAACTTCAACTTCAACAAATTCAAGAAAGGGCAATCCTCAAGTGACAACAAGCGATATAGCAACATTCGTTGTTATGGATGTGATGAGAAGGGGCACATAATCTCAAATTGCCCCAACAAGAAGGATGACAAAGATAAATCATCAAAGAAGAAAGAATTCGATGGAAAGAAGAAGCTTTTCAAAAGGCTTCACAAAAAGGGCAAAAATGAAGCTCATATTGGAGAATGGGATTCCGACGAAGAATATTCGGATTCCGATTCCGAATCAAGTGATGAAGAGTCTTCTAAGAAAAGAGGACTTGTCGGCATCGCCATAAAGGAAGCTCCATCACTCTTCTCGTCTCCTACATGTCTTATGGCAAAAGGAGATAAGGTAAAATCCTTTGATGATGATGCTCCTTCATATGATGAACTAATGGACATGGTAGAAGATTTAAATGAATATGTTGGAAAGGAGAAATCTAAATTTAAAGTCTTAAAAAGGGAGTATATCTCTCTAAAAGACTCTTATGAGGAGCTAAAGGAAGCTCATGATTCTCTCCTCCCAAAAGATATAGAAAAATCACATTCAAATATTGGTATTACGTGTGATTTAATAAATGAGATGTATAGAGTAGAAAGTATGCCAAATGCAAAATCCATGTCTAGTACTTCTACTTATTGTGATGATTTGCTATCCATGCCTTGTTACTCAAATAATGATTCAATTGCAAATACTTGTGATCCTTTGTTAATTGTTGAAAATCATGAGTTAAAAGAGCAAGTCACCAAGCTAAGCAAGAGCTTAGAAAGATGCTTCAAGGGTAAAGCAACCCTTGACAAATTATTGAGTGAGCAAAGGTGCTCATTCAATAAGGAAGGACTTGGGTATGTACCCAAGAAAGGTAAGAAACCGGTTAACAAGCCTCCAAGGTTTATTAAGCAAAATGGTAAATATTGCAATAAATGTGGTAAGGTAGGACACATGTCAAATACTTGTTTAAATATTAATGTTAAAACCTATGACATTTATGATTCTTGCTACATGCTTAAGAAATCCATTGATGGTAAAATAATTGCAAGATTTATTGGCACTTCGATTTTAGGCGCTAAAAAGAATGCTATTTGGGTGCCTAAAACCTTGGTCACTAATCTCCAAGGACCCAAACAAATTTGGGTACCTAAAAGAAATTGATTCTTGTTTTGTAGGTGAACTACAAGACCGGTGGAAAACATTGGGTGCTTGATAGTGGATGCACTCAACACATGACCGGTGATAGAAAAATGTTCACCACATTCGAGAACGTAAAAGGAAGTGACAAGATCACCTTTGGAGATAATAGTAAAGGAAAGGTAATAGGATTGGGTAAAATTGCTATCTCAAATGACCTTTCCATTTCGAATGTATCTTTAGTTGAATCACTTAATTTCAATTTATTATCCGTTGCCCAAATTTGTGATCTTGATTTAATTTGCTCCTTCTCAAATGAAGGTGTGTCAATTTCAAGTGTAAAGGATAATGCTTTAGTTTTCAAAGGCTTTAGATTTGGAAATCTTTACTTGGTTGATTTTTCCACAAATGCTTCATGCTTACAAACTTGTTTAATTGCAAAACTTCCTTGGGTTGGCTTTGGCATAGAAGGCTAGCTCATGTTGGCATGATTCAACTTAAAAAGCTTTTCAAACATGATCTAGTTGTTGGCTTGAAAGATGTGAAGTTTGAGAAAAATCGACTTTGTAGTGCTTGTCAAGCCGGTAAACAAGTCGCAAGCTCTCACCCTTCCAAGAGTATCATGTCAACCTCTAGACCATTGGAACTCTTACATATGGATTTGTTTGGGCCAACAACCTATAAGAGTATCGGGGGAAATAGCTATTGTTTAGTTATCGTAGATGATCACTCTAGATATTCATGGGTGTTCTTTCTAGATGACAAGAGCGAAACCTCCAAATTTTCAAAACTTTGCTAAAAGGGCTCAAAATGAATTTGATTTCAAAATAAAGAAAATCCAGTAGTGATAATGGTTCGAGTTCAAAAATACTAAAGTTGAAGACTTTTGTGATGAACTTGGAATAAAGCACGAATTTTCCACGACCTACACTCCGGAGCAAAATGGAGTTGTAGAAAGGAAAAATCGTACATTAATTGAAATGGCTAGGACAATGCTTGATGAATATAATACTTAGATAGTTTTGGGCGGAAGCAATTAACACCGCTTGTCATGCCATAAATCGTCTCTATTTGCATCGCCTTTTGAAAAGACTTCCTATGAACTCCTTGTTGGAAGAAAACCGAACATCTCTTATTTTGAGTTTTGGTTGTAAGTGTTACATTTTGAAGAAAGGTGTTCGTCTTTCAAAATTTGATAGTCGTTGCGATGTTGGCTTCTTACTTGGGTATTCATCTAATAGTAAAGCATACCGTGTCTTCAACAAAAACTCCGGTTTAGTTGAGGAAAGACATGATGTGCAATTTGATGAAACTAATTGCTCTCAAGAAGAGCATGAGAATTTGGATGATGTAGGTCACGAAGCACTAAGAAAAGCAATGGAATACATGCAAATAGGTGACATCAAGCCGAAGATAATCCATCATCTTCCACTCAAGTTGAGCCTCCCACCTCTTCCTCAAGTCAAATACAACTAAATGGAGAGGACAATAAGGAAGATGATCAACCATCAAACCTACCACCAAGAATTCACAATGCAATTTCAAAAGATCATCCAATAGATCAAATATTGGGTGATGTAAGTAAGTGTTCAAACTCGATCTCGTGTTGCTTCATTTTGTGAACATTACTCTTTTGTCTCTTCACTTGAGCCAAAGAATATAGATGAAACACTTGAAGATCCGGATTGGATGATTGCAATGCATGAAGAGCTCAATAATTTCATTGAAGCGAAGTTTGGACATTAGTGGATAGACCCAAAGAACACAATATCATTGGTACAAGATGGGTGTTTAGAAACAAGCAAGATGAAAATGGCATGGTAGTAAGAAACAAAGCAAGATTGGTCGCACAAGGTTTTCACAAGTCGAAGGTTTGGATTTTGGTGAAACTTTTGCTCCCGTAGCTAGACTTGAGTCAATTCGTATACTACTTACTTTTGCATCATGCTTTGATATTAAATTATTTCAAATGGATGTCAAAAGTGCTTTCTTAAATGGAGAAATATCCGAACTTGTGTTTGTTGAACAACCACCCGGTTTTGAAGATCCTAAGAATCCTAATCATGTCTATAAACTCTCCAAGGCGCTCTATGGTCTTAAACAAGCTCCTAGAGCATGGTATGAACGCCTCAGAGATTTTCTAGTTTCAAAAGGGTTCAAAATTGGGAAAATTGATTCAACTTTGTTCACCAAAATCTTAGATAATGATTTCTTTGTATGTCAAATTTATGTTGATGATATCATTTTTGGATCTACTAATCAAGACTTTTGCAAAGAATTTGGTGATATGATGTCTAGGGAATTTGAAATGTCCATGATTGGAGAGCTTAGCTATTTCCTTGACTTCAAATCAAGCAACTCAAAGATGGAACTTTTGTAAGTCAAACAAAGTATGCAAAGGACTTGATCAATAGATTTGGCATGGAAGATGCAAAACCTATCAAGACTCCCATGGCAACCAACGGTCATCTCGACCTTAATGAGGAGGTAAATCGGTAGATTTAAAGCTTTATAGGTCTATGATTGGTAGTTTACTTTATCTTACCGCATCTAGGCCCGATATCATGTTTAGTGTTTGCATGTGTGCACGGTTTCAAGCATCTCCAAAAGAGTGTCATTTAATGGTCGTAAAAGAATACTAAGATATTTAAAGCATTCCTCTAGCATTGGCCTATGGTTCCCTAAAGGTGCTAAATTTGATTTAATTGGATACTCAGACTCCGATTATGCGGGTTGCAAAGTGGATAGAAAAAGCACATCGGAAATTGTCAATTCTTAGGAGATCTTTAGTATCATGGTCATCCAAGAAACAAAACTCCATAGCTTTATCCACCGCTGCCGAATATGTCTCGCGGGTAGTTGTTGTGCTTAATTGCTATGGATGAGGCAAACCCTGATGGATTATGGAATTAAAATTAATAAAATGCTTCTTTTGTGTGATAATGATAGTGCGGTGAAAATAGCAAATAATCATGTTCAACACTCAAGAACCAAGCATATCGACATTCGCCACCATTTCTTGAGAGATCATGTGGGCAAGGGAGATATTGAAATTAGCCACATCCGAACCGAAGATCAATTAGCGGACATTTTCACCAAACCATTAGATGAAGGCGGTTTGCAAATTGAGGAATGAATTAAATGTCATAGACTATTCAAACATTTGTTGAAACATTTGCCTCATGCATTGTGTTTGATTTGATGTTATTCAAAAGCTTTCTGTAAGAAAAATATTTTCAAAATGTTATAACGATTATCTATGTTCATAAAAATTATATTCTTGTATAGACATTAGTCTATTCTATGCATAATGATCCCTAATGACTCTTAAATTGATTGCAAAACTAAGGGTCATTTGCAAATAATCTCATCTCATCTTTATCCGAGCTGTTTTGAAGTTCCGGATAATCGGTATGACCGGCGGGTTATGTGCGGTATGACATGCGATGCGGTACTACCGGCACAAAAACCACGGTACTACCGCTTTGCGGTATTACCGACGGCCAAAGGGCGGAACTACCGCATCAGTTTCAAAAGAAAAGTAACCCCAGAGGTCATTTTTCTCCCGTGTCTCTCTTCCTTTCTCTCTCTTCTCTTTCTCTCCGAAAATCCTCTCTCCCAAAACTCCTTTCCACTCGGTTGTTTCTCAAATCTTGGTGAACCCTTGCATCTCTAGGGTTTAACTCCTCCATCTCTCAAGGTAAAACATCCTTAAATCATCGTTTACCGTTTGATTCAAACCCTAGGTCACTTTCTAGTTGATTTGAAATGTGGATGTTTTGTGTGATTCTAGTTGGGCAAAATAGCAAGATTGGTGTTTAATGATGTTAGTACATCTATTTCTTGGATTCAAACCAAAAGAAACATCAATTTTGGTTAGATTCATTGCCCAAGGTCGCGATCTGTAAAGCGGTACTACAGCGTTCATCTGTGTGAATTGCAGGGAGCAGTAATCCGGCGGACAATGGCGGTACTACGCACCTCGGTACTACCGGTGAGGAAGCTGCGGTACTACCGATTTTACTGACAGAACAGAAAATCATTCAAATTCAAATTAACTCCAAATTGCTTGATCTTTTGAACTTCTTGTAACCTATCCTCTCTTTGTAAAGATGCCGAGGACAAGATTGGGAACTCGTCAAGGGCAATCTTCCTCTCTACCTTCTGAGCCCTTTGGATGATCCATCGAGGCAAAGGAAAGGGCTGCAACAGATGGCTCGAAAGTGAGGAAGGATCTCTTCCTCATGAGTCGAGTTCGATTCCAAGCGACACGAAGAAGAAACCAGGCTCAATCGGATGAAGAGATGGAAGATCGGAAGAACCTCAAATTGATCTCGAGCTCATATCGGTGATGATTATGCAATCTTGAGACACAAAGATCAATATCTTACGCCTCCAACTCAATCAATCCCGATTCCACACCAAGTTCCGGAGCAAGTCTATGAGCGGATTTATGATCATCACAGGAAGTTTGCAGATCATAAATGCATAAAGTGGTCACACATAAACTCCCTAGAAAAATATGATGGAGTGTATCGTCTTTTTGACAAGTTGGTCTTCATGATTTTGTGGCTCTCGAAATGACTATGATGAAGAAATCATAAGACAATTCTATGCTACTTTGTATGTATCTCGACTTTAAGAAAATGAAGTGGATGACATTTACGGTATGTGGAGTGCACTAAGGGTGATTTTGAGCGTGTCTCGAGGATGCACTCTGGAAATTCGGATAAGCTTTTTGAGACCAGCTCTACTTGTTCTGCTGGACGAGTTTTATGATCGAGAATGTCGGTACACTCCGGGAAAATTCATGGCTGCTACCTATTCCCGATTTGATTAATAGGATTATTAATCACACTTTTCTTCCCAAGAGTGGTAATTTTGATCTTGTTTGAGGACATGTTTGGAATATCATTGATAATATTATGCATGGGAGAAAGTTTAATGTTGTGGATGTCATCATCGGGGATTGTCTCTTCTAAGAATGACAGGTAAAGCGGATTTATCATGCTCCTTACATCATGGCCTAATTCTTAGTAAGATTGAATATCGAGGTGGTTTGGGATCACCTCATAAGTTTTACAAACCGAGAAAATCCCCATTCGATTTCGAGCACGGCGAGCACAGCAAGCACAAAGCAAGAAGAAATTGCCCGGAGGAGGCGGTGCAGAAGGCTCTCACAGTCAAGCTACTCTTGCTCGATTCTTACCACTCGGACTCTCATTCTTAATAATCGATGCGGTTGAAAGTCTCGGCGGGAGATGAGGGCAGTTCTTACAGACTTTGAGTGAGACTAACAACGGACTTGCCGTCGGCGGCGGCGATTGACTCTATGGAACAGCGTCTTCCACCTCTTCCACGTCCCCGTCTCCAATACGGTTCAGCGTCGTCGCCCTCATCTGTTTCCCAGTCTCTCGGCTCCAGCGGCCGGCTCTGCTTCTCGAGATCCGCGCCTTTTCCCCGTCTCTTGGCTCCAGCGCCGGCTCCTACCCTCGAGATCCAGTGCTTGATGTTTGTTTTGGTACTTTGATGCCAAAGGGGAGAAGTAGAAAGTAGATTTAAGGATTATGGGTGTCGGACTTTATAGTCTTTTGATGTTTTATTATTTGCTGTAATGACTTCATCCTAATATTACCTTGTTCAGAACTTGTTGGTTGTCTTAATTATCAAATGTGATATTATCTCTACTGAAATTTCTTATATGACAATTCCTTATCATTGCAAGTTGTTTCCTCAGTTCCAACAAGTTAAAAGAAACTGCCAAAATTTTGTCATAATTCTCTTCATGTGCTCTCAAAATGTTCTATCTATTTCATGCACATGTTTAGGAGAGCTTTCTTTGTGTTAAGTCATCAAAAGAATATACACTTGTTTCACAATCTTGGATATTTTCAAAACTCCTCTTCTCACACATTAACTAGGTTGTCATCAATTACCAAAAAGGGGGAGATTGAAAAGCATCTAGGCCCCTAAAAATATGTTTTGGTAATTTATGATAATATGTGAAAATGGGACTTATTGGTTTGTTGAGTTTTACAAGGACTAGTCCCATTGGAAAATATGATCTTGAAGATGCATGCTAAAAGTTCTATGAAGATCAAGTACAGCTCAAGGATAAGGTACAAGTGGTTTCGAAATTATTTTTTTTACCGGTCGAGGAGAAATAGATGGAAGACCGGATTATAGGTTAAATGTCGTACTATTAAGAGGGATCATGTCCTGTAGCTTGAAGACATGTCTTGTGCTTTATGGATCAATTTAGGATCATCCATGCATAAGGATTCTCTCTCTAAATCAAAATTGTGCCTTTGTCGGGACAATCGGTAATCCGGCATTATGCATGCGGTACTACCGCACTCGGTTGTTCCGATCGTTAGTTGGCGGTATGTTTTTCTGAGAGTCTCTTTTCGGTTTCGGTGCCAAAACCTAAGCGCGGTAGTCCCGCCAGTGTTCATGCGGTATGACCGATATACGGTAGTACCGCAGGTGTTAAGCGGAACTACCGCATGCCGGTTATTCGAATGAGAAGCGGTATGTTTTTTCCGAATGCACCCTTTCTTTCTCTCCTTGGAAAGCGGTAGTACCGCACTCACCTTGCGGTATGACCGCTCTGCGATAATACCGCTCGTCGATTAGCGGTAGTACCGCTCGGCGAATAAAACGGCTATGTCGAGTCATTTAATGCGTCTGTTATAGCCGTTCTTTGTAGTGGTTGGAGAAGTGCGGTAGTCCGCCCTTGCATGGCGGTAGTACCGCATATGGTCGAAAAGCAGTTTTTCTTCTCCAACGGCTCTAATTGTTGTTGGGGTATAAATACTTCCCCACCTGCTCAAGGACAGGGTGCTAGACCACATTTAACATCTTTAGAGCCTTGTGCATTCTTTCAACTCCTCAAACTCATTTTGTTCACTCTTTGGAAGGTTGTTGAGCCCATTCAAAGTGCATTCATCATTCTAGTTGATCCTATTGCACTTGAGTGTCGTCAAGCGAAGGTCTTGGTTTGTTACTCTTGGAGTTTTGCCGAACTCCTAGACGGCTTGGCGGTGATTGCACGGTGATCTCTTCAAGAAGATTGTGAAGAGGCCCGGTGCCCATATTGTGAGTGGTTTGGTGTTCACCATCTCGGAGTGGAGGAAGAACAACCAATAGTGATCGAGGAAAGGCTTAATTGGTGGAGCCGGCAGTTGGTTCAAGCTCCTCAACGTGGACTAGTGAAGACCGGCAAGTCTTCGATACCACGGAAAACATGGTTGTCTCTTTGTGGTTATTCCTAGTCTTTACTCTTCCGCATTTATATTTCTAGCTTGATCTTTGTGCTTGTATTGCTTAGCTAGGAGTATAACTTGTTTAGATTAAATTGTTAATTAGCTTAACTCACACATTTGTGAAAAAGTTTTAAAACCTCCTATTCACCCCCCTCTAGTCGGTTATCCTTGATCCTACACGTGTTAATGTTGCTTAGTCATGCTTAGCTACTGGTAGAATTGAGCGGTTGTCGACTTAGTCGATGACCTCGACCACACAAAAACTTATTATGGATTTATGTTCAGCGCTTTGTGCTATGTTTAATTGTGAAAACTAAAATTGAAAATAAAATGATTTAGACTTGGGCACAATGGTAAGTTCGTGTGTTTTTTTGTGTGAATGGTTGGTGCCGGAGTCAACAAGGACCGAACATCTTGTTACACTAAACCAACCATTTTTGCGTGCTAACCACACTGGACGAAAATGAGACCTCTCTTGACTTAGTACCTTGGGGGGTGTTAATTAATGAGTCGCATTGTGGGTTGTGTATTTTTATATGCAATATAGGGCAAGTAAAAGAGGGGAGCACCCACAGTTGCTACGGCTGGGCCGGTGAATCCTACTCTACGTATGGGTCCTTGTGATCTATTTCGCTGGCAGGTCACTAAGGGTTAACCCCCATGCGTACGGCTCTTGATTAGCATTTTCCATTGGAAATCTCTCGTAGGACTTAGCCGTGTCGGCATACCAAAGGAAGTGTGCTTAATAGCTTGGAAAAAAGACGGTCTGAAGTGTGGGTACATTGGTACACCTTTGTAGGGTTAAATCTATTCGAATAGCCTCGTCCTAGGTTATGGACATGCTTAGCAAGGTCTTTCAAGAGTTAGACTATAACCTTTTAAATTAAAACTTGACATGGGTGGTACGAATCGGGAATTCGTGCTATGTTGTGGGGGCTATTGGGTTAGTCACCTCTAGGTGGTTACTCTTGTTACTTATTGTATCTCGTTGTTATTTCAACACTTAAAAACAGATTTGACAAATTGCCTTCAATCTATTACATTATTACAAATGAGAATTGCTTTATGCGGCCAATTAACCATATAACCATCTCCTTTGTTTCAGCCTACATGTAGCTATGTATAGGCTTGTTACTCGTCAGTCTTGTGAGTACATTTTTGTACTCACCTGCATTGCTTTGTTGTTACAGAGGAAGAAGTTGATCCCCAAGGGATCGACTTTTGTGAGTTTTGCTACGGTATTGACAACTAGCTTGGTGGCCCGATCGGTTGCCCTGGGGGTTACGTGGCTAACCAGTTGGTTTTGTTTATAGCCATCTTATGGTGCTTTTGCTTCTTCTGTTATTGTCTCTTTATTGTCATTTGGTCGTTTGTCTCTTTTTGTAATAACTCTATATATTGTATGTCTTTTGCTATACTTGGTATTGTAAGTTGTATGAAAATGATGCATGATTTTGTAAAGATGTATGTGTGCTACATTTCTGGGAAGCACATGTCCATCGAGGCTTAGGATATTTGATTAGTGATACTAGAACCATGTGGAAGTTAAGTATTACTAGTTAAATACCCCGGGTCCTCACACAATTATCACAGATGGTTCTTGTTCAGAACCTTCTGTGAAAATAGACTATTATAGATGGTTTTTTAGTAAAAACCGTTTGTAATAGTTTTTTCCATTGAAAAAAAAAGAATTTTGAGCCAAACTAATCAATTATTGGACAATAGTTTCCATATGTTCTTTTCGATAGTTTGCAAGAAGGTAATTAAAAGATACTCTCTCTCCCTCCCTCAATCAATGGCTCACTCTCTCATGAGGACGAGGTCGAGTAGAGGCATACATCTCAAACCGAATTGGCCTCGCTTGTTGACAACAAATGGGGGCCCTCACTGAGAACGAAATTTGACAGGATGGAGGGCATGAAATCAGAGTAAGAAGTAAAACTGGATGGGGATTCGGAGGCAAAACTTTGTGCTCACCTGAGGCCAAGATGGGGGCGACCAGATCTGGTGGTACTTGTCGAGCCACATCTCCTCGCTCACCGGAGGCACCATGAAATAACACGCAGCGGACACGTGTCGGCCTCCTACGGCAGACATGGAGCTCCTGCGCGTCCCTCATCCTCGTCGTCGGCTGCGTCTCCTCGCCGAACCGCTCGAGGAATCGAGGGTGGTCATTGGAGCTCGATGTGGGGAGGGGAGAGGGAGAGACTGATGGAACGGGGGTAAGTATAATATATAAGGACGGTGCCAAAACATTTCGCCTCCCGCGCAAGCGTTCAAAATTTTTTGCGAATCACAGACGGTTTCAAATAAAATCAGTCTGTGATGAGCTAATATCACAAACGGTTCATATTAAAAACAGTTCGTGATGAGCTAATATCACAGACGGTTCATATTAAAAACCGTATATAGTTTTACCATGACTTGAAATACCCAACTCTCTGATTTTACCATGACTTGAAATGGTTAACTTCCTGATTTTACCATGGTAAAATCAGGGAGTTAGACATTTCAAGTCGTGGTAAAATCACATAATTGGACATTTCAATTCATAGAGTCAGGTAAAATCAGGAGATACTTATCACAGATGGTTTTTAATACAAACTGTCTATGATATTCGAAGACATCACAGACAGTTTGTATTTAAAACTATCTGTGTTGCTTCACAGACAGTTCTTAAAAAGAACCATCTATGATATTCGGAGACAACACAAACGATTTGTATTTAAAACCATCCGTATTGCTTTACAGACGGTTCTTAACAATAACCATCTCTAATATTCGGAGATAGCACAAACGATTTGTATTTAAAACCGTCTATGATAATGATGTATCACAGACAGTTCTAGCCATCGCTAGTAACATAGACGATTATGCTTGTAAAATCGCCTATGATAATTACAACATAGACGGTTCCTGGGAACTGTCTGTGATGAGGCATCCAGTATAGCCTCTTTTGTAGTAGTGCGAGGAGCTTGCTACCGCCGCCACTGTTCACTGATGACCAGCCACCTTGGACCTTCCCCGACTTCAATGGCACCTTACTCGTGATAGTGGTGAGCTACTAGAGAATAAGCATCCTTTAATTCGAATAGTTTCGGGTGTTTACACCGAAATAGTTAGTGAAGCCCATGGCGCCGCCACAGGACATCACCATCGGCTTGCCTCAAGCAACCTTAGGGCCCCGAGCCATGACTATTAGCAATGTGATGGCACCCTGAGCCCAATTTGAGATTCAAATCCTACAGCTTTTGCCCCTGGCGCCAAAGCCATGTTGCATCTGAGGTTCCCCACCGCATCTCACCGCTGTGACGCCGTCTCCATCCACCTCTTTGACCATCTTCACCACCCATGTCATCATCGTGACACCCTCTCTCCAATTCTGGGCTCCCCCATGGTTTTCTGCGTCTGCCTCGCCGTCGGCAAGCTCACCTTCCCTCTCGGCCATGTGCGCCCTACCTCCTTTCCTTCTCTCTCTCTTTGACTAGTGGGACCCACAAGATTAGGATAGGATTAGAACTAAATGATCGTGGTTAAGTGTAGTGATGGTATGACAAGTGGGCCCGGTCAAAAAGTTTACCAGAAATCTAATTCAAAACGTATTTAGTATATGAGTCGCTGACATGTGGGACCAGTCACTATTCTTGAATTTAAAACGTGCTTTAAAGCTAAGAAATTGACGTGGACCCCAGCTGTCAGTAGACTAAATAAAATCAGGATTTAATCATTTAGTTAATAAACTAATGAGTCTTTAACATGTGGAGCCGTCATAGATTTTAAAAATAAAATCATGAAATAAAAAGATGTGTCACTGACAAGTAGGGCCCACATGTATGTTAATAAAATCCAAAAAAATGTAAAAATGAGAAAAGCCACCTTTAGCTCAGAGAAAAATACGCTTTCTCTGTTGGAAAGCGTAAGCCTTAGAAAAAACGCTTTCGACGTCATCCTTTTATTTATTTTATAGGGTTTTCAAATGAAACCAAATTGAAATGTTAATATCGTTTGAATATGAACTCCAAATTGAATGAATCTTTTGTGAAGAGTGATTGTATAGGTGGGCTTTGAGGCCATTTGGTGAAAGGAGACCGCGGGTTTGGGAAGAGTGATTGTAGATCCATTTGTTCTTGATTATCTATGGGAGACCGAAGCTGGATGTACATTGAGAACCGTGTAAATGAAGAGTACATTAATGACGTGTCTGCTTTTACTAGAGCTGACGGGGAGGATATGTTGAATAAGGGGGTGAAATATATGTATTGTCCATGCATTGGCTACGAGAAACTGAAAATATTTAAGAACCGTGCGCAGATCGAACCACACTTGATTTGAAGGGGTTTCAAAATGGGGTATACACGTTGGACCAGTCAAGGTGAAGAGCAGATTATATAGGAAGGTAGTAACAACGGCATCACCGGTGAAGAGCAGATTATCTGTGTCATGTGCTGATGACACAGATGCTCCCTATTGCAATTAGAAATATTTTACCGATCAAGGTTCGCGAGACAATCATGAGGCTGTGTTATTTCTTTAATAAATTGCTGAGAAGGTCATCGATCCTCATGGACTTGATGCTCTGTAGGACGAGGTGGTGACGACTCTATGTCATATTGAGATGTATTTCCCTCTATCATTTTTCTATATCATGGCCCATCTCATTGTTCACATTGTGGGGGAGATAAAGATGTGCAGGCCCATATTCCTACGTAGCATGTACCCGTTCGAGAGGTTCATGGGAATTCTCAAGTCCTATGTATGGAATCGATCTCGGTCGGAGGGCAGCATCGTCGAAGGTTATGTAATCGAAGAGGTTATTCAGTTCTGCGTCGATTACATGGCTCAGGTTGAACCGATAGGTGTGCCTCAATCTCGCCATGAGAGGAGGCTCGAGGAGATCAGGACCATCAGAAGGAAAGCAATCACTCCAGATATGGATGCGCATACTCAAGCCTGTTTCACGATCCTGTAACACATGACTGAAGTGTCCCCGTATATCGACCAGCACAAGGATGTGCTTCGGCAATAGAATCTGAAGCGGCTGGATGTTTGGATCACGAGACAGAAGAACAGCTGGTTCAACCAATGGTTGAAGGAGTGACTCGCTAGGAGCTTGTCAAGTGATATGATGACATGGTTGGCAAAAAGGCAATCATTTACAGTTGTGACATGGCAAGGATATGACATAAATGGGTACACATTCTATACACAGGCTCAGGATATAAAGAGCACTAACAAGAATAGCGGTGTCCACATAGATACGTTCAGTACCAATGGGTTGAGGAGCTCCCACTATAGGTTCGTAGAGGAGATTTGGGAGCTCGACTATGTGTTTTTCAAGATCACCATGTTTCGGTGCCGTTGGGTCCATCTCCCATAGGCGAAGGTTGACAAGTATAGTGTCCCTACCGTGGACCTTGAACATGTCGGATACAAAGACGAACCATTCTTACTCACTAACCAAGTTATTCAAGTCTTCTATGTAACCGATCAGGCAAATAAGAAACACCACGTAGTTCTTCATGGAAAAAGGAGGATTGTCGGAATTGAGAATGTAATGGACGAGAAAGAATACAATCAATTTGACGAGTTTCCTCCTTTCGGAAATGACATAAGGGTCAAGGAAGAACAACATGACAAAACTAGCTAGATACGCATCGATCATCATGAAGGGCTAATTTTTAAAGGAGATAAGCAAGTGGAGTGATGAATAAAATGTTTATGTGTGATATGTTCTGAATTTGCATTTATGTATATGAGAATGTGTCATATAGGAACTTCCACAATGTAGATTGAACTTGATTGGGATAAGATTGAACTTAATGGTACATGTGTGTATTTGCTCATAAATGATTAATTTTAGTTCATTTGAGTTAATTGATTTGTGAAATGGATGTGCTTGTTTCTGAAATGAATGTGATGTATCAACTATCACAAACGATTTCATCTATAAACTATCTGTGATACATCAGCTATCACAGATAGTTTTATCTACAAACCTTCTGTGATGTGTATTTATGTGAGACCCCGGTTTATTTAGCTTGTAATGCTTAGTCATCCACCGACTCTAGCATCACAAACCAAATACACCGTGCCTCGGAAAAATGTATACTTCCCAAAATTGCAGTATACACACCCTTTTACAAAACATTGCATCAATTCCATACAACACATATAACTGAAGCTCAAACTTTACAAGCAAAAGACATACATACTAGTTATTACAAAGGAGAGGCCAACTGGCCAAGAACTAAAAGAATAGCGGAAGCAAAATGCCATAAGATGGCTAAGACAAAAGCCAACCAGTTTGCCTACACCCACAAGGCAATCCGACCGGGCCGCCGAGCTAGTCGTCCCAAACACTGCCACAGCACAACTCACAAAAGTGAGGCCCTTGGGGCTCACCTTCTTCTTCTGCAACAATTAAACAAAGCAAATGAATACAAAAATGTACTCGCAAGACTTACGGGTAACAAACCTAGTTACTACTACATGCAGGCTTTACTAAAAGGAGAAGGCTCAAGGTTAATTTCAGCATAAAGCAAGTTTTTTTGCAATAGATAATATGTTGAAAGCAGTTTTGACAAACTGAAATTTATTTGCATAAATAACAACGAGACAATAATGTAACAACATAAAGACATCCTGGAGATGACCAACCCAATGGCCATCACAACAATAGCACGAGTTACCTACTCGTACCACCCACATCAAGTTTTAATTAAAAGGTTGTAGTCTAGTTCTTGCGGGAAATAACCAAGCGTGTCCATATGTAATATTCCGAAAAGCGAAAAGTCGGTTGTTGTGGAGAGTAGTTTTAGTTTTCATGAGCAAAGACCTTAAGTAACTTGTTAAACCAGGATTTTTGAGGGGGGAAATTGTCGGTTCTGACGGCACTGGGCACTGGGCCAAGGCCCATGAGGCTTGGCCGGCCAAGGGGAGGGGGCACCCTTTCCTCTCCCCAAACCCTAGCCGAATTCAGCCCCTCCATCCCTTGCGCGCCCCTCTCCCTCTCCCCCTCCCCACCTCTCCACCTCCCCTTCCACCCTCCTTGCACCCTCCTTTTCCCCATTGTTGCTGTCCAAGAAGGAGTAAGAAGATCCTTGGGTGGCGGCCAAGAAGGAGGAGAAAAGGAAGAAAAAGGAGAAGAGAAGGAAGAGAAAGAAAGAAGAAAGAAGAGGAGAAGAAGGATTCGCAGCGGGGCGTGGTGGTCGTCATCCCCGCTGCGTGCTCTCGTCGTTTCGGCAAGGGTAACCCGTGGTTCTTTGTTTTAGGTCTTTTCTAGTTGTTTCATTTTCGGGTGCCAGTTCGTCGGTATTCTGCAGCAGTGAAGATCATTGTTTTTATTAGGTTATGGGCAGATTTGGGTCTGGGTGTCTCCTAGAAAGTTGTAGATATCGTAGTTACCTTTCATTGCCGACAAGAATCAAGTCGTTTGGACTTCGGTAGCCAAAGTTATGATTTTCTAGTGTTAGTAGGTTTCTGGTGGGTGACAGATTGGACAGAGGCTAATTAACCTGACCTAAACACATGGTTAGAGGAGTTTCCAGAGGGTCTCACCATAACGAAAATGAGGCTAATCCTCTTAGCTTTCAGGAAAACTAAAGATCACTAAATTTGGACGAACGTAGAAAGTTATGATAGTTTCCATGTCGCTGTCCAGAAACCCGACGGGAAATGTTTGCTCTGATTAAATGGATTGGTAGGGCTAGAAGATGGCCGAATCAGAGGTCACCCCAACTAGGTTTATTTAGGCAATTCAATTATCTTTCCAGAAAGTCCAAGATCATCCTATTTGGACTCCCGAGCAGAAAGTTATGAATTTTGAATTCTGCTGTCTGCAGTGGGCGATCGCAAGAAAATTAGAAAAGTTAGAAATGTTAAAAGTTAGCGATTTTCAATTGTGATGTTATGTATGATTTTGGTCCATTATGCTAGTCTTAGTTTGGGGTTATATTCTTGTCCAGGTGGCGAGATCCCAAAGGCAGCACCCACTACGCGTCCGCCGTTTTCGTACGGTTGAGGCAAGTATTCGGGTTAAATGAAATTTCTGTTGTATGTCATGATTGAGTTGTGAATTGTTATTGTTGTCATGTGGAAGTAACGTTGAGATGTCCTAGAGATGATGATGATTGCATATTATGACTGTGGTTATTTGATAATGCTACCGTTTACATGATTAAAGTTTATGTTGAAAACTGTTGAATGAGAAGGAATAGATGTTATATTCATGCATATTTTGAGCATCTGAAACTTGGTGGTGGTGACCAAGTGATTGAGTTGAGGTCCTGTCGGGCAATGACAAAGCTTGAGGTCCCCACATTTATGAATGTGGGCAATACGTCTGAGGTCCCCGACATTTTGATGACGGGCAAAGTCCCTATACAAGTTGATGTATAGGCTCTTGGTCCCTGTGCGGAGGGCACGTGCATGGGTATCCATTGACGGATGAATACCCGCATTACCGGTAAAATGCGTAAAGAGATAAAGAACAAATAGTGCATAGCATTATCATTGCATTTTCTTTGATATTTTGTAATGCCATGAATGATGTTGGCCAAGGATGTTTATACTATGTTGTCCTTATGATCATGTAACCTTGTTGATACTTGCTTCGAGTCCTATGGCTCACCCTTGCTTTGTTTTGATATAGGTACTTACAGTAAAGGCGTCATGCATGGGCGGAGTAGATGATTGGGAAGCACACACTACCTCACATCATTAATACATTTGTTACTTTAGTTTCACACAAGAATAAATAGGCTGGCGAGAGACACTCATGGTGGTTTATGATTACGATTGATGGAATAGTTACGGTTGTGAGAATGATGTTATTTGATTACATTGGATGAATGTCTTTTATGCATGGATGAGTTGGATTATGAAATTATTGATAAATGCTATGTTTACTTGTTAGAAACTTATTATTATTGATTATACAAAGGAGATTCTCATGAAAAATTTGTAAACTTGTTCTAGTTGTAATTAGTTTTGGTAGCATTCGGGCTCGTTCGAGTTGGGGTGTTCTGATTGGTATCGAGCGGGTTGTAGGTCGCGGGCATCGAAATATTAATTTTGACACACTAAGCACAATAGGTGGGATTGGGTTTTCTTTTGCATTGCACAACGCTATTGTCATTGTATGTTTATTCTTGAATTTTGGTTCTAGTTAATCTTACGCTTATTGTGGGTAGTTTCGTTGTGTTGTTCTTAGATGGCAGAGGCGAGAGGTCGTGGTCGTGGTGGCGGGTGTGGCGAGGCGAGCAGCAACGCCCGCCGAGAGTTGAACTCTGTGGTGGTGAAGCTAGTCCTGCGAGGTCGAGGAAGAGGTTGCATCGCGACTCACGGGGATCGAGCTCCTCCGGTATTCGGTTCTTTGTCCCAATGGTGGCCCCGCGGTGGTACCCGCGCGATTACTATGGGATGCATCGGTGGAACGCTCTGCGCTTTGACACTTTTGATGGTTTGGGCACTCCGGTGGATGCGCCAACTGGCTGCGTCACATGGAGAGGCACTTTGGTGCTTTGGGGATGTCGTGCGAGTTGAGGGCGATTTGTGGCATTTCGGCAAGGGGCAGCGGACATCCGGTGGGAGGAGTCTTGACAACTAGGGCGGTGCTCATGGCCTTGTTACATGGGAAGTGTTTGTGGAACGATTTGGAGGAGGTTTTATCCAGCATCTTTTGTGGAGAGGATGGAAGTCTCGTTGCAGAGCTACAAGCGTGGTAAGATGTCGGTGTCGGAGTATGAAGCGGGTTTTAACAACCTGATCCGCTTTGTATGCAGCGTGGCAACAGATGAAGCGAAAAGGCTAAGAGGTTTCGTGAGGGGGCTCGGCGGGAGTTCCGTCGAGTTTTGGGGCGCTAGAATTGCGTGATTTTAGCTCCACTGGTAGAACAAGCCGGGGCATGGAGCTAGAGATGCAGCTTGGGAGGATCTACAGTGCGGGAGGTACCATGGTTGAGATGGAGCTAGTGGCGGCGGAAGAAGAATTTTGGAGGAGGAAGTGGGTCATCTCGAAGCCGTTTCCAAGAAGTTCAAGGGCGCAGAATTCCTTCAAGTCCAGAACCACAAGGCCAGATCATCATCTTTACTTCGGATCAGCAGTGAGTGGGCCTAGGTTGCGCCCGATTCGAGGCAGGGTATGAAATGTTTCAAGTGTGGCAATGAGCATCGGGCGTCAGTGTTCTTGGTCGGGATCTTGTCGCCACTTGTGGTGGGAGGGCCACAAGGCATTGGTTTGTCGGCGGAATCCCGCCGGTATTATCAAATAGGAACCAGAACAGCGTCGACACAGAGCGGCGGCGTCTTCGCGAGGGTCGGTTCGGATGTTAGCGACCACACCTACTCGGTCTTGGGGTCACCGCCTATTTTCAGCATCACGGAGGATGCCGCCGCGGGTACTTTTGGCCACGGTGCCTTGGCACGTTTCTGTCCGGTGCCTTGGCACCTCCTGCGATTGCGCGCCCCTTCTCGAGTGTCGAGTTCCTACCGCACCAGCGAGCAGCGATTTCCTATGCCATGCCGACGGCAGAGTCGGCAGTCGTCTGATGTGGTGACAGTGCGCTCTTAGTGGACTCGGTGGAGGCTTATGTTCTTTTGATTCAGAGCTACTTTCTCTTTTGTATCTTTAGAGTTTGCTAGTCGGGCCAATTTGAGTATGCGTCTTTATCTCGATCGATTGTAGTCAATTCTCTGGTGGAATTCTTGCTAGCTCCACATCATCGGGTTGTGTGATCTCATTGGATGGGGAAGATTTCATTGCTAATTTAATGGTCCTGAAAATGGAGCCATTTGATGTTATTTTGGGTATGGACTGGTTGCATAGTTTTGAGCGATTATATCATGCTTTTGGAAGACAGTAACTCACTGGCACCTTAGGTCATGAGGTGGTTTTTCGGTGGTGCCCTTCCTACTCCCTTTGCGTGTTGGCTGAGTCTGTTTCCGGAGCCGAATTGCGAAGAGTGGATTTCTTTGTCTCTAATTGGGAAGCCAAGTTCTTCTTTGGCTTGAGTTAGTTCCGGTGGTTCGGGAGTTCTTAGATGTTTTTCAGCGAGTTGCGGGGATGCCCCTCCTCGTCCGTGGAGTTTGGATTGATTTGATACTGGGAGCTCAGCGGTTTCCATGACCCGCATGTCTCGGCGTCCATTCCGGAGGAATTAAAGAAAGTTGGATGATCTAAAAGAAAGATCTTATTCGACCTAGTGTGTCTCCGTGGGAGCTCGGTATTGTTTACCAAGAAGAAGGATGGTAGTTGGCGTATGTGTATCGATTATCGTGCTCTTAACGGTGACCATCAAGAATAAATATCCTTTGCCTCGCATTGAAGACTTATTTGATCGGTTGAGAGGGCAAAGGTGTTTTCAAAGATAGATCTTGATCGAGTTACAACCAAATTCCGGTCCGAGAGGAGGATATTGAGAAAACGGCGTTCTCCACAAGGTATGGGCACTTTGAGTTCAAAGTTATGTCTTTTGGACTAACAAATGCCCCGCTGTTTTTATGGAAACTATGAACAGGATCTTGCATGAGTATACGGATGATTTTGTCGTAGTTTTTATTGATGATATTTTGATCTATTCAAAGACTGAAGTGGATCATGAGCGTCATCCGAGGTTGGTGTTGGAAACACTAAGAGAAAATAGGTTCTATGCCAAGTTCAAAAGTGCGAGTTCGGATGTCCAAGTGGGATTTTGGGGCATATTATCAATGATAAAGGTATATCGATCGATCCAGGAAAATTTCCACGATGGTTGAATGGGCAAGACCGACCAATGTCAAGGAAGTGAGAAGTTTTCGGGTATGGCGAGCTATTACCGGCGTTTTGTGCAAGATTTCTCCATCATTGCAAAGCCGTTGTCGAGCTCACTCGTAAAGATGTGAAGTTTTTGTGGGGCGATGATTGTGAGCACGTTTCGGACTTTGAAGGAAAAGTTGGTGATTGCTCCGGTTCTTACTATTCTCGAGCACGAAGCGATTCACGGTGTACTCGATGCATCTCGAGTTGGTTTGGGTTGTGTGCTCATGCGGGGCGGAAGGTTACGCTTATGCGTCTAGACAGTGAAGAAGCATGAGCGAATTATCCAACTCATGATTTAGAATTGGTGCAGATAGTGTTCGCCTTGAAGCTTTGGAGGCATTATCTTTATGGCGAATCTTGTGATATCTTTACCGATCACAAGAGTCTTAAGTACATTTTTACACGAGGATTTGAATCTAAGACAGCGAAGATGGTTAGAGTGATCAAAGATTATGATCTCACAATTCGGTATCATCCCGCAAAGCTAACGTGGTGGTGATGCTCTTAGTCGCAAGCGACACCGCTACTGGATTGTCTTATTGCGGTTTTGACCGCATGGAGATATCGTATTGCTATGCGAGGATCGCTCATGCCGAGACACGGTGATTTTGGGGTCGACCATTCCACAAAAGTACAAGCGCGCAAAATGACCCATTTTGCAGAGGGTCGAAGCGTTTGGACACGGGAAAGGAAGGAATTTCAGTTTGGATGGGTGTGGAGCATTGCGATTCAAGGGGCGATTATGTGTGCCACGTAAAGCGGAGTTAAGGATGACATCTTAAAGGAGGCACATCGCACTCCGTATATCTGTTCATCCGGGAGAGACGAAGATGTCCGTGATTTGAAGCGAATTTACGGTGGAAAGAATGAAGGTGGACATTGCTAATTATGTAGCCTCTTGTGGTGTTTGTCGCCAGGTGAAGGTCTGAACATAAACGCGTCTGCGGGATTATTGCAGCCTTTGGAGGTACCCCAATGGCCATGGGATGATATCTCTATGGATTTTGTTGTTGCGTTGCCTCGCTCGCGCGGTAAGGATGCAATTTGGGTTATAGTGGACCGATTCAGCAAGTCGCACATTTTATTCTGTCCGTTCGACGAACTCGGCTAGTGATTTGGCCCTATCTATGTACGTGAGATTGTGAGACGCATGGAGTGCCAAAGACAATCATTTACGCAGGGATGCTAAGTTTGTATCCAAGTTTTGGGAGAGTTTGCGAGAATGCTTTGGGCACGCAACCGTTTGAGTACCGCTTTCCATCCACGAGCAGATGGACAAACAGGCGTACAATTCGGACATTGGAGGATATGTTGAGAGCCGTGTCTTATCTTGGAAGGAAGTTGGGAAGATCGGTTGCCTTTGGCGAATTTGCTTATAATATGATTATCACTCTAGCATAAAGGCCGCTCCGTTTGAGGTTTTGTATGGGCGTAAGTGTAGATCACCCCTCTCTTGGGAAGTCTGTGGGTGAGAAGGCGATTCTAGGCCCGGATTGGGTACAAAAAGCGGTGGAGCAGTGGCCTTGGTGAGGCGAGAACTTATTAGCGACTAAGAGCGAGCATGAAAAGCTATGCAGATGTAAGACGGAGGGACTTAGAATTTGAAGTGGGTGATCAAGTACTCCTGAGGTGTCACCCACAAAGGAGTAGTGAGATTTGGTACCAAAGGGAAGCTTAGCCCGAGGTACATTGGCCCTTTCTCGATCCTGGCCCGGATTGGGAAGTTGGCATACCGACTGGACCTCCCAGAGTCCATGAGGGGTGTACACAACGTGTTTCATGTCTCCATGTTAAGGAAGTACTTGCAAGATCCGGAACATCACATTTCTTTGGAACCTTTAACCATTGAACAAGATCGTACTTGAGTCCAAGCGGTGAGAATTTTAGAAAGATCGGAGAAGGCACTAAGGAATAAGACCTTGAAGTATGTAAAGATACTTTGGTCGCAGCAGTTTGAACGGAAGCTACTTGGGAATTGGAATCTGCATGCGTGCAGTGTATCGGAATTATTCACTTCAGGTGTGTATTCTCAGTTGCTAAGTTTCTTCCAGTTTCTCCCGTGCTCTTAGGCGTTTAGAATTCGGGGTCGAATTCTGTTTAAGGGAGGTAGAATGTAATATTCCGAAAAGCGAAAAGTCGGTTGTTGTGGAGAGTAGTTTTAGTTTTCATGAGCAAAGACCTTAAGTAACTTGTTAAACCAGGATTTTTGAGGGGAAATTGTCGGTTCACGGCAACTGGCTCAGGCCAAGGCCCATGAGGCTTGGCCGGCCAAGGGGAGGGGCACCCTTTCCTCTCCCCAAACCCTAGCCGAATTCAGCCCCCTCCATCCCTTGCGCGCCCTCTCCCCTCTCCCCTCCCCACCTCTCCACCTCCCTTCCACCCTCCTTGCACCCTCCTTTTCCCCATTGTTGCTGTCCAAGAAGGAGGAAGAAGATCCCCTTGGGTGGCCGGCCAAGAAGGAGGAGAAAAGGGAAGAAAAAGGAGAAGAGAAGGGAAGAGAAAGAAAGAAGAAAGAAGAGGGAGAAGAAGGATTGCAGCGGGAGCGTGGTGGTCGTCATCCCGCTGCGTGCTCTCGTCGTTCGGCAAGGGTAACCCGTGGTTCTTTGTTTTAGATCTTTTCTAGTTGTTTCATTTTCGGGTGCCAGTTCGTCGGTATTCTGCAGCAGTGAAGATCGTTGTTTTTTATTAGGTTATGGGCAGATTTGGGTCTGGGTGTCTCCTAGAAAGTTGTAGATATCGTAGTTACCTTTCATTGCCGACAAGAATCAAGTCGTTTGGACTTCGGTAGCCAAAGTTATGATTTTCTAGTGTTAGTAGGTTTCTGGTGGGTGACAGATTGGACAGAGGCTAATTAACCTGACCTAAACACATGGTTAGAGGAGTTTCCAGAGGGTCTCACCATAACGAAAAATGAGGCTAATCCTCTTAGCTTTCAGGAAAACTAAAGATCACTAAATTTGGACGAACGTAGAGAAAGTTATGATAGTTTCCATGTCGCTGTCCAGAAACCCAACGGGAAATGTTTGCTCTGATTAAATGGATTGGTAGGGCTAGAAGATGGCCGAATCAGAGGGTCACCCCAACTAGGTTTATTTAGGCAATTCAATTATCTTTCCAGAAAGTCCAAGATCATCCTATTTGGACTCCCGAGCAGAAAGTTATGAATTTTTGAATTCTGCTGTCTGCAGTGGCGATCGCAAGAAAATTAGAAAAGTTAGAAATGTTAAAAAGTTAGCGATTTTCAATTGTGATGTTATGTATGATTTTGGTCCATTATGCTAGTCTTAGTTTGGGGTTATATTCTTGTCCAGTGGCAGCGAGATCCCAAAGGCAGCACCCACTACGCGTCCGCCGTTTTAAATGCAGTTGAGGCAAGTATTCGGGTTAAATGAAATTTCTGTTGTATGTCATGATTGAGTTGTGAATTGTTATTGTTGTCATGTGGAAGTAACGTTGAGATGTCCCTAGAGATGATGATGATTGCATATTATGACTGTGGTTATTTGATAATGCTACCGTTTACATGATTAAAGTTTATATTGAAAACTGTTGAATGAGAAGGAATAGATGTTATATTCATGCATATTTTGAGCATCACGAAACTTGGTCGGTGGTGACCAAGTGATTGAGTTGAGGTCCTGTCGTGCAATGACAGGCTTGAGGTCCCCACATTTATGAATGTGGGCAATACGTCTGAAGGTCCCGACATTTTGATGACGGCAAAGGTCCCTATACAAGTTGATGTATAGGCTCTTGGTCCCTGTGCGGAGAGGCACGGCATGGGTATCCATTGACGGATGAATACCCGCATTACGGTAAAATACGTAAAGAGATAAAGAACAAATAGTGCATAGCATTATCATTGCATTTTCTTTGATATTTTGTAATGCCATGAATGATGTTGGCCAAGGATGTTTATACTATGTTGTCCTTATGATCATGTAACCTTGTTGATACTTGCTGAGTCCTATGGCTCACCCTTGCTTTGTTTTGATATAGGTACTTCTGGTAAAGACGTCATGCATGGGCGGGAGTAGATGATTGGGAAGCACACACTACCTTACATCATTAATACATTTGTTACTTTAGTTTCACACAAGAATAAATAGACTGCTGAGAGACACTCATGGTGGTTTTACGATTCTGATTGATGGAATAGTTACGGTTGTGAGAATGATGTTATTTGATTACATTCAGATGAATGTCTTTTATGCATGGATGAGTTGGATTATGAAATTATTGATAAATGCTATGTTTACTTGTTAGAAACTTATTATTATTGATTATACAAAGGAGATTCTGTCGAAAAAATTTGTAAACTTGTTCTAGTTGTAATTAGTTTTGGTAGCATTCCAGGCTCGTTCTGAGTTGGGGTGTTACACCATAACCTAGGACGAGGCTATTCGAATAGATCAAAAACCCTGCAGGGGTGTACCAGTGTACCCACACTTCAAACCGTCTTTTTGCCACTAGATTCAGCACACTTCCTTTGGTATGCCGGTACGGCTAAGTCCTACGAGACATTTCCAATGGGTTGCATTAATTAAGAGCCGCACGTATGGGGGTTAACCCTTAGTGATCTGCCAGCGAAATATGGATCACAAGGACCCATACGTAGCGTAGGAGACATCGGCCCATGGCTCCAGCCGCTGCGGATGCTCCCCTCCCCACAAACATGTCCATGTTGCATATATCCCATATGCAACCCACCACGCGACTCATTAATTAATACCCCCCAAAGTACTTAGTCAAGAGAGGTCACATATATCTCTAGTGTGGTTAGCACGTAAAATTGCTTGGATCAATGGCGCAAGTAACTCGGTCCTTACATGACATGGGCGACATCCTTCAAACCCCGGGGGAGCCTGATGAACCACAGCCCCCCGTGCACGCTGAACCCGTGCACCCACCAAGAAACAACCAAGTTTCGCCCACATCCAAACCATTTTGTTTTTAGTTTTGGGTTTGCACAAATAAACAAAGCTCCAGGTATGAATCATTAGTAATAGTAATTCTTGTGTGATCAAGGTTACCGACATAAGTCAATAACCGCCCAATTCTACCGGTATCTAAGCATTGCTAAGCATCAAATCGTAAGGACAAACAAAAGGCCCTAAATCATTCACCGGGCTCTAATTCACCAGTGAGGATAACATTCCTAAGGTAGTGGCAGGGGTGAATAATTTCAAGGCAACAATGCAATAGGCTTAGCTACCTAGAACCAACAAAAAGTAACTTTGACACAAGAAGCATGCATACTTAGGTTTTGCAAACAAGATATTAGACTTTAAAAGTAATAGGAGCAATATGATCAAATGATGTTACACTGCTTGCCTTGCTGCGGGTCGCTTATTTGCTGTAGAGGATCACTCTCCAACTCAACACAATCGTCGGGTCCTATCGAAAAGGCAAGCAAATCCAAATAAATTGACAAACAATGAAAAAGACTCAAAAATTGTTCCAAAACACATGAAACTTACACAGCAGGAAGAGCATGATTTTATACAAATTCAGGAACAAAAATCATTTGGTTTGGATTAAATATGCAAAAGTTATAGCTAAATCAATTTCAGGCTCTTGGAAAAATCAAAATTAAATTACCGTCTGTTACTGTTCATGGCATAAATTTCTAGAAAGATCTGGAACTTGAAATTTTTGTGGTAGATAGATAGTAGTATTCTAAGGTTAGCAAAATTGAGTTTACTGTATTTGGAGGTAAATTGAATTTATTATGATTTTTCTAAGTTACAAATCTAAGGCATGATTAATTTCAAAATTAAAGACTACCTTAAAACCTATGTTATGCTGAAGTATTCTAACAGAGGAATCTAGAGAACTTTAGTTTGTTAAAATTGGAGCTACAGAGAAAAAGATATGCATTTTTGAAGTTTAAAACAATTAATAACTTGTAAATAAAAGCTTTCGGGACTTAATCTGGAAAACCAACTCAAACTGGGGAGGTCGGGGGCCGTTGATCGAAAATCACACGGCTCACGAGCATAGGCGCGAACTCCACCACGAGCACCTATGCGCCAAGACCTCATCGCGCCTAGGGGAGGTCTTAGCCGTTAGATCAAGACTTGATGGTCTGGATCTAACGAGGAGGCCCTTAAGGTGGAGGTCTAAGAGAGGAGGTCTGGACGGTGAGATCTGAAGGAGGAAGGTCTTGGTGGCTAAGATCTACTGAGGAGGTCTTAACTGCCAAAGACCCCACCGATGGATTTAGATCCAACGGCCCATGAGAGAGGGAACATTCGGACTCCCCGAATGCCTCAATGAGTCTGGGCCTTGGATCTCAATATGGACGGCTTAGATCAAGATTACATCCGGAGACCCGAACGTTCCCAAGATCTGAGCCGTAGATCTAGAGTTGAACGACAAAAAGAGAAACTAAACGATAGAGCTTTAAATAGGCTAAGGAGGTCTAGCCCGTTAGATCTAAATCTAACGGTCCAGAGCTGACGGGGAGGTCCTAAAGCTACGGATTTAACGGAGGAGGTCCTAGACGGTCAAGATCTGCAGGGGGAGGTCCTGGACGGCTAAGATTCCCCGAGGGAGGTCCTGAGGCTTCCTTTACAAAAGACCAAGGGGTGGTCTTTTGCAAAGAGGACCCTAAGGGTGGTTCAGTGGTGGTTTTTTGCAAAACAGCCAAGGGAGGTCTTTTTGTGGAACCACCGAGAGTGCTCCTAGGGGTCCAGATTAGATCTAAGGAGGTCTTAAACGGTCAGGATTGAACCTAAGAGGTCTAGAGACTTAACAGGACGCACGGGCTGCCGACAAGAGCTGCATTTAACGCTAATGATTAGCCTTTAGGACAACTTAAATGTCAATCATTAGGCTATAGGACTTGTCCGAGTAAGGCACGGCAAAAACACAAGTCCGGGTTTTTGCTCACCGCCGGCGAAGGGAACCACGCCGGCGAGAACCAAAGGCATGGTTGAGCTCTAAATAACGAGGAGAACCTAAAGGTACCAATATCTAGAGCTAGAACTCACCCTACCAGCGGCTAGCCGGAGATGACCGCCGGAGACAATAGTACGTCAAAACGAAAAGCTAACGAGGTCCAAATAGAACAAGATTTCCAATACTAAAGTACTAACCTGGGAATGGAGAAGGTCCAGGGATGGTCGTAGGAGCTCCGATGACGGTGGTGCTCGCCGGAGTTGAGGAAGACGACAATCCCGGCCACAAAAGCAAACTCCCCAAATTGTCAACCTCTGTGAAGGTTAAACAAAACAAGTTAGGGAGGCTTAAAGTGACAAGACCGACAAGATGACACCCAAGATTGCAATTTTGAACCACTGGAGCTCAGAGACCGCCGGAGAGCTCCAAGGTTTGGCAATGTCGGCTAAGCTTCTCAGAAACTTTGAGCACAAGAGCAGTGAAAGGAAGCTAGAGATGCAAGAAAAGTGTCTAAAGAAACTTAAGGGAGAAGCTCGGGCTCAATATATAGCCAGAGAGAAAGAACAAAGGCAGTGTCCCACGGGTTCAACGAGCTAGGACACTCAAAAAGATGGGAGTAGGTAATAGAGAGACTTTTGGGAAAAAGGTCTGCCACACAATTAAGGATGGCAGCACATAGCCATTTGTCAGGAACTAGAGTTGACAAGGCACTGCTCTCTACTGCCATGCGCAAAATTTGAAGGTGACCAGGCCCCACCAGTCAGTGAACGACCCTGGGAGGACTGGTCAACGAATGAAACGGCTAAAATCACCACTGAGCTCCAACCAGAGAAGTCTGGATGGTTGGATGAGAATCAAAGGGCTCAGATTTTAAGTGAAGCTTAGAGGTCCTAGCATTTAGGGAGGTCTGAGGCACAGATCAAGAGATGAACGGCCCACGATCACTCAAGTGCTAACAGGAGTGGTCGAGGGGGTCTTTGGAGGACACCCTAGGGTGGTCTTTGCAAAAATGCAAAAGAGGTCCTAGGGGAGGTCCTGGAGGGTGCTCTTTGCAAATAGAACACGAGGTGGTCGTGCGGGTGGGAGGTGTTTTACAAAGACCAGAGGAGGTCTTCGAGGAGCTCCCGAAGATCTACAGCGGTAGGACAAGGATCCAATGGCTGAGATGGTTTGCACCAAAATGACAGAGCTGGAGGTGCTCCAAGCCGTTGGGTCTAACCCAGATTCAGAGTCTGACTCGAACCCGAACCCAAGGTTGACTTAGGGTTTCATTTGAGCTGAAAACTTTGAGGATTTTTTTAGAGATAGCAAACTAACTCCAAAATTTATGAATTTTTACAGTAGCTTGCTAACCTTGAGATGAACCTTGTGTAAAATTTTCAGAGGTTTTTATGCTGAGCATTTTTCTCCAAAAATTCTTCAAGGTTCTGGCTTAGGTTTTGACCAAAGGTCAGGGTGGTTTGACTGCCTCTCAAAATATTCAAACCATTCCTAACCAATGCCAGATTTTTCGGGGGGTCACACAACCAAGGAAAAGCATCCCTTGGGAGAAGAACCCAGGATATTCAACAAGAAGTTTAAGACTTTAATGACAAGGGAGATTTAGTTTTTTGATTCTCCCTGATTCCTTTACAAGAATTATAGAAAAAGTAAAAAACTTCAAGATGCAAGAAAAAGTTTTAATTTTTACATATTTTCTTACATTTGAAACACAAGCCCAAAATTGGGGTGTTACAATTTATCACAGATGATTCAACTTTAGAACCGTTTGTGATGTGCAACCCTACTTATATTCGAACTCTAGGGTTTGCCCGCGCCTCCCACTCAAACGATTAAGTTTCTCTAACATCCCTCCTCCCCGAGCCCATCACTGTCGTCCTTGATGCCGCCTCCTCCTCGAGACCGGCACACCTCTTCCCCCGAGTCCGCCGCCTCCTCCCCGAGCACAAGCCGCCGCCTCCCCGAACTCGGCACCCCTCCTTCCCTGAGCCCAGCGTGCCTCCTCTCTGAGCCCGCCTCCTCCCCTCCCTTGAGCACACGTCGCCTCCTCCTCCACCGAGCCCAACGCGCCTCCCCTTCAACTCCGCCCTATTGCTCTAGTGCTCCCTGCTCATCCTTCTCCTCGATGCCCAAAGGTAACCAATGCTGAGTTGCCGACCCCGATGCCCTTTCCCTCACTCTTCAATAATTTATCATGTCATCATGCTGTCATGGTCCTCATGGTATTTGGTTCAAACACTGAGTAGTATGATGTGTTGTACTTGTTTGAGGAATTTTGGCCAGAACTTAACAAAAAAAATTATGCTTAATAGGGGTGGAAATCAGGTTAATTGTGTCAGCCCAGATTTGAAATCACCTTTAAAAATGAATCCATGCTGAATATCTACATTGCTCAGATTGCTCAGAGGCTTTGATTGCCATCTGCTTCGTGAGTATCACAACATTTCAATTTAATTACCCCTTTGCATTTGATATGTTCTAGTCAATGATTCATATTGTATTTGTTTTGATACTGTTACTGGAATATATTGCAATGTGATGTGGTGGGTTTGAGATGAATGCTCTGTGATGATAATAGTCTTATACTAAAATTGTTTTGATAATCGGGTTTGAACTTGAGCTCTAATTGGAATGCTTATTACTATTGATTGATCTTTAGCATTTAGTATGTTATTTTCGGTTGGTTCATTGGTTGAACCTCTAGGTTCTGTGATCCTTAGCAATTCATAATACATGCTATTCTATCAATCAAATTTATCCTCTTCTTATATGTAGCAGCGTCTGCATTCCGAAGAACGGTTAGAATAGTTGCACAGGAACTGGTCAAGATCACCTACGATCCATGGAAGGAGTTAACCGACCCTCAGAAAAATGCACCGGTGACGGAAATTTTCCAATCGTTCCAGATCCCGAAAGAACACCAGGGCCCTCTAGGCAAAAAAAACATGCACCCCACAGAGTCAGCAGCACTGGGTATGCGGGTAAAATCCCACAATAGAGGATGTAGGATGAGCAAGCAATCCTGTGGGAGGCCTTCTCACCATTTGCTAGGATCCCTGATGACCGCACCCAAAACTGGATAAGAGCGAGGCCATCTACCGTGTCTCCGGGGGCCATCTCCTTTCCAAACCCCGCAGACATGGAAGTGTCCCAGCACTTGGTAAGATATCAAACTACCTAATTTGTAACTACTCCATAACTTCATAGGAAGTAAAATAACATGTCAGGATATTGCAGGAAGCGCTGAGTGCACAATCTTCCCAAGACTCATTCTAGGCAATCAGGGAGAGAGATATACTCTCTGCGGCCCTGGGAAACAAGAAGGACGTCTTTATGTTCCATAGAAACAAGGATTCTTAGAGGACTCCAAAGCATATTAGAGTAGGAAGAGAGCCAAAGCCGAGCACAATGCACGGCTACAAGAGGAGATTCGTGAATCCCTCAAAGAGGAGATCACTCACGCCGTCAGATGTGAGATCGATAATGCCATCATAGATGAGATGCAACGACAGATAGAGAGCATTAAGGAAATGTTTAGGGGAAGTCACTTGAGTTATGTATGTACTTCATTACTTATGGACTAACTGTTTGGAAAATGTTACTAACACGCTATCTGTTGTCAATCAAAAGGTCATGCTAACATTGTTTCTGCCCATCAGCGTGTGCTATCTGTGGGTTCCATAAAGTCTCATTACAATTACTAGTGCTCACGATCCTTTCATATGACTCATGGAACGTTGCTTCTTTGCAAATTGAAAACTTGCAGACATCTACTGGGAGCACTGAATTCCAGGAGTAAATGGAATGCTTTCAAAGAGGAAAAGTATATACTGTTATCATTAAAGCTGCATAATTAATTACTATGAGAGTTTCACATATTATTGATAGGCGTGGTGTGATGTCAACTACTCAATAGCCTAGATAAATAGTTGACAAGGAACCAGAGAGGATCATACGTTTATCCTAACCACGAAGAGAGGGAATTGATATGAGTGGCTAAGATAATAATAATCCGACATGTTGTGCACATAGTAGACTGGTGTTTTCTGCTTCTCTTGCTCCCAGACCAACTGAAACCATCCTGCCCAATCGTGAGTTAAAAAATTAAACAGCACGATGGTATGACAAATTGATAGTGTGTTCAAATTTTATTAATATGTAATTGGATAAGTTTTGCTTTAACCCCGATTCACTTGTAAAAATAGACTCCCTTCTAAGTAGCAACTCTACAAGTACTACTCCAAAGCTATAAACATCACTCTTCTCATTGAACTTTCTAGTGTGATAATATTCCGGATCTAAGTATCCAAATGTGCCTTGTACATTTGTAACAACATGAGTTTGATCAATAGGAACCAACCTTGATGCACCAAAATCGATCTAACAGTATATTGGTGTTAACACATGCACATCCAGATCTATTTTGTTGTGCCTCCTGACAGGTTAGCTTGGCAACAGCCCATTGCATAGAGACCGAGACTTCGAGATCAATGTAGAGGTTAGGTTCTTTAGGTACCAACATCCCAAATTGCCGAATCTGTTCATATGGGGTGTATTTGATGTCCACAAGCCCCTCACTAACATTTATATAAATTATTTGTTGTGTAGGATTGAATCTCAGGGTGGATGATGTTGCATTTGTACAGTTGACTTGAAATACCTTCCTCCCAAAACAACCTTCTTCCATGCCAAACGGAAATGGAACACTCATGTTCCTGCACCATCGAGTGCAATTTGTCTTATGTTGAATTGGATTGTATCCTGTTTTTACGAGAAAAAAATTGTGAGTTTAAAGTTAACGACTGACGGGTGGCTTGGCTTTGTCCAGTTAGCAAAAGCTGCATGTCTTCATTTCTTGGAACAACTTGACATGATTTCAACCTTTCCGATCGCACAGACTGTAATGTCATCTCCACTTGTTTCATAGTAGGCCTCTCTTCACCTCGAAGTCTCAAACAAATCTCAGCAAGACCGGCGACATCCTTAATCTCTTCCTCCGTTGCTTCCTCAAGAACTTGAGAAGCTACTAATTCAGTAAGCGGTTTCTTCTTCATCTCCCGAAGGAAGTAGTTGGATAAGTTTTGCTTTAACCCCGATTCACTTGTAAAAATAGGCTCCCTTCTAAGTAGCAACTCTACAAGTACTACTCCAAAGCTATAAACATCACTCTTCTCATTTAACTTTCCAGTGTGATAATATTCCGGATCTAAGTATCCAAATGTGCCTTGTACATTTGTAACAACATGGGTTTGATCAATAGGAACCAACCTTGATGCACCAAAATCTGATACTTTCGCTGTATAATTCCCATCCAAGAGTATGTTAGAGGACTTCACATCACGATGAAAGATTGATACCGAAGCTGCTGAGTGGAGGTAATAAAGTGCTCCAGCTGTTTCTGCAGAAATTCTCAGGCAATCATCCCAGGACAAAGAAGAGTTGCTACTTTGATCAGCCTTAAGAATTTCAAATAATGAACCATTAGGGATAAACTCATATACTAGTAGGGGGACCTCAGTCTCAAGGCAACATCCGAAGAGCTTTACAATATTTCGGTGGTTTATTTGTGAGAGGATAGCGACCTCATTGATGAACTGACTGATCTCACCTTGCTTAATGACTTTAGACTTTTTTATGGCCACTACACATTGGTCAGATAACATGCCTTTGTACACCATTCCATGCCCTCCACGACCAAGTATACGTGTAGGATCAAAGTTATTTGTTGCCTTTTCAACCTCTACCAAGGAGAAAATCTTGGTCTTGTCATTTGCATTTTCATCCGATGATATCAGTTGTTCTAGGAGAAGGCCTTGATTCTTTCGGAAATACTTTCTTCGTAGTTGCTTTTGGATGTCTCTTTTCCATCTTTGCATAAGAAATATTGTAGTCAAGATGAGAAGTAGAATGATCAAGCCAACACTAAGCCCGACGGCAATACCTGCAACGATTACACTGGTCAGGCATGTATTACTTTCCTCTAAAAAAACCATGTATTATTTTTATATCTTGTTCATTATGGAATTGTAGCATAGAAGTCACCTAGTAGAAGATTTTGCTTTTTTGTTGACGTGCACTTCATAGTTGTAACGTCATACTCTGTTTTCCTTGGGCACTCTGTGCAATAGTGGCTTCCTATAATGTTATGGCAAATTCCTTTACAAATGCTTGGTATCAGGCACTCATCAATATCTGCAACACATGGCTGAAGTGAGAGGGAAATTTACAAGGGAAAATAATGTTATTCCATATCATTTGTAGTTAAGCTATTCGTGCAAAGCTTTCAGCTGATACTAGAATTTGTTATTTTTCAGCTTCTATTGGACATTGTAAGCTGAACTTAAGCAGTAGTATTTGCATAGACAATTTCACAAGCTACCATGAAGGATAATGTAGTAGATACATGCGTGCAGATGTGTATATTTCAGATTACAACTAGAAGGATGTCACGCTCGTACATATGCATATATGGGGCTCTCAGGGCAACTAGTCGTTGGAGTTACTTCTACTCAAGTCCATCTACGAGTCCCCAACAATTAGCTAAGGGGAACATTTACCTGATGTTTCAAGATTTCTTCCTATAACTATGAACGGTATGGTTTTTCCGTCTTACATCATTCTTCAGTAAAATAATTATAATGAATGCAAGTGCTGACTGATGTGTAGCCACGGCGCATCCCGGGCTAGTGAGGGTGGACTGTGTATGCGAGGTGGTAGTGGCTGCTCTTAAATCTGCATAGTTGCAGCAGGAGACACATTAACAGACCCGTAAACAGTACCTAGTGCTGTAGCAGTGTATAAACAGTACCCATCGGTACTATAGCACCTTATAGCGCGGATTGGTTGGGTACGAGTCCAAAGACCGAGAGTAGGACACTGGCCCTTGAATGGTTGGTCATGCCACTGCTAAGGTTGTGAGACTTTGTTGAAAAGGAAGAGGGAACTAAGAACTTTGTTTATTCATTGCTCGTTTGATAATGGATATATGTTATCCCTTTTATAAGGATAACTTGACTTGACACCTAAGAAATAATCTATAAGAAAATCTATCAATCCAATCTAATCTTTTCAACTATTAAAATTAATCTTCCTAATAGATAAGATCATATCCTTAACAATAACTTGATAGATAAGGAATCCTAAAATAACTTACCTAACCAAATATTCTTTATCCTATGAAACTCATCAACCATGTATGGAAAATAATAGTGCTACAGTACCAACAGCACAGCTCGTGTGTTGCTACAATACTTGGTACTATTCATGCTTCTGTTAGAGTGTCTCGTATCTTGCTCCATAACACACTCCTTAATAAATCTGATCTTTGCTTCAGATAACGCTTTGATTTTTTTTGGGAAAGTTTGATAAAATTTCATGGTGAAGACAATGGATGCATGTTGGCTGCATGAAGCCTGCCTCTGGTTGTGTTGAGTGCTGACAATTTAACTTATCTTAATGTAGTGTTCTCGGGAAAAAAACATTTATCTTATTGTACGTGATGCACATACAACATTTCAATAAAAATGTGTATCAATATAATGCTCAGATTTATCAGTATGTATATTGGTCTGTTGCTATACAATATATAACCAAAATCAATTTGCACCTTATTTCGCAAAGCTTGCAGGCGATAATCTAGTATCAGATAAATCCGTCTATATGCTAGCACGGGGAGAGAGAGAGAGAGAGTGTGTACCTGTACAACCAAGTGGAATATAAGGGTTTCCTTGGAAACCATCCATGCATCTACAACGATAACCAGTATAACCATCTGCAGAGTTGACACCCAAGCACGTGCTATTGGTGCTAACACATGCATATCCAGATCTATTTTGTTGTGCCTCCTGACAGGTTAGCTTGGCAACAGCCCATTGCATAGAGACCGAGACTTTGGGATCAATATAGAGATTAGGTTCGTTAGGTACCAACATCCCAAATTGCCGAATCTGTTCATATGGGGTGTATTTGATGTCCACAAGCCCCTCACTAACATTTATATAAATTATTTGTTGTGTAGGATCGAATCTCAGGGTGGATGATGTTGCATTTGTACAGTTGACTTGAAATACCTTCCTCCCAAAACAACCTTCTTCCATGCCAAACGGAAATGGAACACTGATGTTCCCGCACCATCGAGTGCAATTTGTCTTATGTTGAACTGGATTGTATCCTGTTTTTACGAGAAAAAAATTGTGAGTTTAAGGTTATATATGTAAGCTTAAAAAGCAAACCCATTTATAGATGGAAAATTAGATACACAACCCCACAAAATAGTCTTAACACGTGCGCACTTCAAATGTTTTTTTGGAAAACTTGTCTTTTCCGCATAAACCTGTTGCCCACCCGTGTGGTGCAGACGTGCAGTTACTTACTTCACTATAAGATGGTGCCATGAATGTGGAGCCTGTTAGATATTTAAACCAGTCAACATAATGGAAAAACACAAAAGGCGAGGTATAATACAATTTCCTCAACGTTTTATATTTTGGGTACTACTATAAGTAAAAATATCTAGATTAATTGATTGAATGAAACTAATACTAGTAGATATGCGACTTACAGTTAAAACACAATTAGTTGTATATTTAGTTGTCAGGAAATGGTTCAATAACTCTGTCCGGCTAGTAAGGCACTTGAGTTGCTACGTTGAATATATATATATATATATATATATATATATATATATATATATATATATATATATATATATATATAGGGAGTATCTTTAGGTGATTGAAATTTCTTTATCCATCAGTCATCTTTTCTCACCGTTGGATCAACATTCTATTGGCGATTGTCTCTTTCTAAAATAGACAAAAATATTACAAAAAAATAATCTAAACTAAACAAAAGTAAATCTAGGTGAACCCTATAACCCTACAAAATAAAAAAAAATACAAAAACAAATAGAACATAAAATTATAGTTGAGTGTGCTAAAATTACACATCACTTAGTACTATAATTTTAGGCTTAGTATCTAATGCAACTTTAGGTGAGTGATGGATAAGAAAATTTGAGCAACTGAAAATTAGCAAATCCGATATATATATATATATATATATATATATATATATATATATATATATATATATATATATATAGACACACACACACACACACACTTTCTACTCCCGGTGTAGTTACTCCACCTCGATATACCACCTAAAATAACTTGGCATACTCCTTTATCACTTTGGGTATACTCATATACTAATTATAAGATACTCCAATGTGAATCACATGAAAAATTTGTAAGAGAGACCATAGTTTTTAGCATATTTTATAAATACCTTCATATTCGTACATAGAAAGGAGTATGTCTAAAAAATTGTGCATACCACTCCTGAAAATGTGTAAATACCACCTAAGTGGTCTTATATACTCGTATACTACACATACATACTCTCGGTTGTATAAGATACTCCTTACGTATGAGATACGAAATAGGGAGTAACTACTCCCAACTATAGAAAAAAGGCTTTATATATATATATATATATATATATATATATTTGCCTAAATCATACCAGTTCATGCATATGTTTGTGGTTCGTGCAACTGTTAAAAGACAAGTTGTTGTGAGGAAGGTTACATCACCTTTGTCGCGGGTGCAGCCATCAAGTATGTAGGGATTGTTTCCATCACCATAATTGCAATAGCAAATGTAACCAATAGCTGATGTATAAAATATATCTCTACAGTCACTGTCCCTGCTGACACAGGCATAGTTGGTCCTATTGTCCAATGCGGCGGAGCATGTCCGTTGATCTGTGATAATCCATTGGAGATACGCCTCGTCAGTAGTTATGTTGATTCTATCCCAGAGGGAGCTTCGGTTAGGGTACGCTCCGACTTCGAGCGTGCGTTCCCGGCTGTGGCGGACAAACATGAGTTGGAGGTCGCGACCGCCAGTGGACACCTGGACGGAGCAACACCCTGTCCCATTGCAGTTCTGTCTAGCCACCGTGTCCGTGATTTCTTCATTAGGGCAGGTCACTGTGCAATGCCTCCTGGTTGTATTCGTGTCATGATCCAGCTGCAGCTGGTACATATCGAAGTCACAACCAGTGATGTTCAAATTTGCATAATCAAGAATGAAGGATCTCCGAGGTCTCCAGTTAGTCACGTAGCCAGCCTGTTCCGGTAGGTTGAATTGACTCTACAAGTTTTTGCAAAAAAATCTAATTAGCAATAATATTTATATATAAGTCTATAAAAGTATAAATTTTTTATAATAGTGAACCCCACAGGTTTCGAGATACGCCACTGTCTCCAGAATATGTTGTATACATCCACACCAGATCTCATAAAAATAGTATACGATAAGTGGACCGACATATCACTACCACCACCATAGATATTTTTAGTGACCTCCATGGTGCTATTGTACAGGAAGAGCCTGGGGGGCTGCGTGGGGTCATCGTGGTAGTCGCAGATGAGCTCGAAGTCTGGCTGCCGGAAGCAGCCGGATCCGATGCCAAAAGGGTACTCGAAGCTCAGGTTGCCGCAGCTCTTTGGACAACCGGCAAGTGTGGCGGCGGAGGAGAGTCCCGTTCGCCGGTTGGCTTCTTTGGATGGCGGATGCTTGCGCCGTTGCAGTCAGTGGCAACAACAGTGCGAGCAGACAGAGGACTTTATCAACGAGGCTCATCTTCGTCACAAAGTATTTGGGGGAACTTTGTGCGTAGGATATGTCTGATCACAAAGTACTAATGACTCTTTCTGCTTTATCTGGAGTTCTGGATATAAACTAGGGGGCAACCATGGAGTTCTGCTATATATAGGAGATCTGGAGTATCTTCCCAAAGCAAGGGACGCGAACAATTGATCTGGATATAAACTAGGGGGCAACCAGTCCTATATATAGGAGATCTGGAGTATCAATTTGTCCGGTTGGCTCTCCACTCTGCTTCTGAAACACGCTTTTTTTTAACGAACTGCAGAGCCTGCTGCTATATATTTCATTAAAGAAGGTGAGGTCCAGATCTCATTACAAGGTGTTAAGGGTCTAAAAAGGAAAAAAAAACCAAAGAGTGCAACATAGGAACAGCAAACCAAACGTTTGTTTCCAGTTGTCTCTTGTGTGTTGGTCCGCAGGTGATTACTGTCACCTACGCTATCTCATCTTGTTCTCTTTCCTCTAAGTAGGATTTTTGGTGATGTGGCAGGGAAAAAAGGCGAAATATTAGATGAAAATGCGAATATGGTAAAAATTATATTTTTAGCTATCTTAGAAGTTAAAAAATCTGATAAAAAATACTAGGTGTAGGGGAGATTATGTTGTATGCCTCTGCAGCAAACTTAATCGCATTCAAGAGATGTGAAAAAGACTAAAATTTTCTGAAACAGTGTTTTTATATTTTGGGCGCTGTTCTAGGAATTGTTTATATTTTTCTTATCTTATGAATGAAATTGATTTTGATCTTAAAATTTTGCAAATACATACAACATACCCTCGCCTATGTCTGATAATTTTTTGAGGATTTTTTAGAAGTTTCTAAGTTAGGGAAAATAAAATTTGCACGAAATCCTTTTTCACTAAATTTGCCACCGGGAAAAGATGGCTAAGTAAACTATTACTAGGGATGCTATAAAATGTTGCAATTGTGGGGAGATACCAAACCCATGGAAGCCGAATTTCATCTCACGGCACAATCCGTCCTTAAATCGCCTGCAGCTCGGTAAGCACGGAAAGTGATGGTCCGGCCCCGTTTTGCTTTGGTACGCAGCTGACGACCGTCTTGCCTAACCTTCGATGTTGACCAAATGTACTGATTACCTTGAATTTTCTTCTATAAAGTATCCACGATCCGCATATTCTTATATACTTGATGTAGCCTGTCTCCTCATGCATCTTTGTCCAATTGGCAAGAAACGGTGCAGCACCATTTGGTCAACAGGCATTTGGTCGGGCAAAAACATCGTTGATGGGTATCAGGCATCCCTACTTGATCTAATCGCGGGGCAGCTTTGTTATGCCACGGTACATATAGATCTTTGTCCAATTGGCAAAAAAACAGTCCAGCACATATAGCTAATACCATTTCAGAACATATGTATACATGTGCAGAACACATATTGCCGGTTTCAGAGGCTACACACTCACATTCGTGGAGCAGTAGACTTAACTGGATCAGTGCATTACAGTGTGGATCGATGGGCCTCCTTGATGCAGTACTGATTTCTCTGCTCCTCCAACTTGCGTGAACCGGGACAAATCCAAAGGTGAAAGCAGCCGGCGTCCTAACGAGCCAAGATGGCAATAGGACAATTCCCTCTGCGGCGTCGCCCGCCGGCTGTCCATGGAGATGCGACAACCTGACCTTCGATTATCCATTCGTAATCGTCGTCGGTGCCGGCTGCTTCCGGGACCCCGAATTCGAGCTCATCAACAACGACAACACGCAGCCCCCAAGGCTCTTCCTCGGTGATTGCGTCACGGAGGTCGTCCACAGCATTCGTCCTTCTATCCCCTGTACGTATATGGATTTTAACAGACTGCTAGCGTGCTCACACGATTTTTTTTTTAAATAATATTAATTTAAAAGATAATTACAAAAATAAATAGTCAAAAAAATGTTATTCAGAGAAAAAAAATACTTCGCTACCGGTGTGGATCTCGACGACTAGACCGCTACCTTAGTCGATTGCGTGTGGCGGAGGTACAGCTCCAGATTCTCATTTTCCAGATTCTGCTCCTGATTCTCTGAGAATCCACTTCTCTGAGAATCTGGAGCTATCTGTTGAAAACGTTTGACTGGTAGGTTGGCTCCAAAAATCATATAAGGGTGGATTAGATGCAAATAGATCATGTTACCCCTGGTTGTAATACTTCAATTGTATTTATATCTTTCTCCTATGTATTTGTACAGAAATTATAGAATTTTTCCCCTAATTTGTTTAGACCATATAAATGTATATACGTTGTATTTGTACACAATGTCTTTTACATTGCATTTACACTTTATGATGGAGTACAACTGTTGGCAAATAATCCGATGGATCACTCGCAGAGATAATCAAGATGCCAGAATAACAATAATCTTTGCATAGCTCCCTTGAACAACCCTTGAACAGTGCTTCCATATGAACACTTGCGCCTATAAACTATGACTTTTGTACAACTAGCTCGAGAATGTCCACACCAAAACAAAAATCCATTTTTCCTGAACTCTTCACAAGGTGCAAGGAAAACTTATTGCGCCTCTCCATACACAGACTCACAATGCCATCTATCCTGACGCCTTATAACTCTTAAGCTAACATTGGATATGCCACCAGACATCTCACTTCCAAATCCTACACCCGAGCACGTCGGAGTTGTGCCTGAAACCCTCTGAATGACAATGTTTGAACTGGGTTTGCCTACAGATATCCCATACTGATCCCAGCCACTCTTGACAGCAACTAGGTCATCTCCGCTTTCAATATAGCAGTCTTCAACACAAACTTCTGAACTCGAGTCTGTTATTGTTCATCAGGAGAAACTGTCAGGGATAAGTTTGCTCTTTGCAAAGCTAGTTTGTGGTTAATATAGAAAAGGTCATCACCAATGAGTGACATATGAAGTACAAACATATGTCATTATAAATTCTAATTTTATAGCAAAACCTGATAGTACAGCTGTACTTAACTAGGTCTTTTCTTAAACGAAAAAAGATAATAGGACTACAATTTACACCATCTTAAGTACAAAAAAAGATGGTCCATGTTTGGAACTAGCATTTTGTTAAGAGGATTGCAGTGTTCAGAGAGAACAATACTGTCAATTTAAGAGCACAAACCTGGATCAATGCCATCGGTGTTTGGAGCATTCACGGGAGCTAGTATAGTCAAATCCTTTATCACAACGTTTCTGATCATTAAATAGAAAATTTTCTTTCTTAGTGTATGATTTCAAAACAAAGGACAATTAACGGTACTTTGGAGCGGCAATCTGAATGCCCATACCATAGGGATTCTAACATCTCTGTTCATCTTCTTCCTGGCAATTGGCATTTGGCAGAACAAGCTTCGAACAACATAGGTGTCATCATGTTCAGATAGTCTAGTTGTTTACTGTACCCTACAATTGCTTCATATGACTACATAAACAACACAGAAGAGCTGAGGAAAATCGAAGCTTGCCTCGAAGAGGCCATGGCTGAGGAACTGCCATGTCCAACAGAAGAGCTGTGTGGCCAGCGCGACCTTCCAGGAGAACGCGAACCTGAGGCGCGCGGCGATGGCGCGGCTGGCTACACACTCACAGTCGTGGAGCAGTAGACTTAAGTGGATCAGTGCATTACAGTGTGGATCGATGGGCCTCCTTGATGCAGTACTGATTTCTCTGCTCCTCCAACTTGCGTGAACCGGGACAAATCCAAAGGTGAAAGCAGCCGGCGTCCTAACGAGCCAAGATGGCAATAGGACAATTCCCTCTACGGCGTCGCCCGCCGGCTGTCCATGGAGATGCGACAACCTGACCTTCGATTACCCATTCGTAATCGTCGTCGGTGCCGGCTGCTTCCGGGACCCCGAATTCGAGCTCATCAACAACGACAACACGCAGCCCCCAAGGCAGCATTCGTCCTTCCATCCCCTGTACGTATATGCATTTTGCCAGACTACTAGCGTGCCCACACGAATTCTTTTCAAATAATACTAATTTAAAATATAATTACAAAAATAAATAGTTGAAATTTTTTTTTTCAGAGAAAAAGAACTTTGCTACCGGTGTGGATCTCGATAACTAGACCGCTACCTCAGTCGATTGCGTGTGACAGATTAGTTAAGCTCTACTATTTCTCCGTCTTCCACTGTGTTCTTTATTGTTGGCTTATAAACCTTTCTCGTAATAAACTTTGATATTTATTAATAAAATTGTGCGAATTATGGATGTTATCATATTTGTTTACTGTGTACACTAGCTACTGTTCTAGGGATTAGTGTAGAATACACAGAGAATTTGGTGGTGTTACTCCCGGGTCTGACATCTCCTTGTACTCTCTCCTCTAAGCAGGAAAAAGAGGTGAAATATTAGGTGAAAACGCCAATATGGTAAAAATTCTATTTTTAACTACCTTAGAAGTTAAAAATATCTGCAAGAAGTCCCCTTACATCTCTGTGTTCAATCTCTTATTTTGTTCTTGTGATTCATGCATTGTTCTTACGATTCTGAGTTTGTCTATAAGGTAATCGCTCGGACTGGACTTACCAGCGACGGTTTCTCAACACGTTATCAGCACGAACGACTCTCCTCGCATCGGAAAGGTAACAGTCGATGAATGACACTCGTAGATTGAATCGTTTTTTCTAGATCGCTTTCAATTCTACAATTGTTGCTTTCTAGATTGTTTTCTATGGTACAAATTCACTCTGATCTACCGTGAGCCGACTTGAAGTCGCCAGCCAAGCTGATCGATAGATCGCATGAAAGAGAGGATATTGATTTCACGGTAGATCGTTACATGACTAGCATTAGTTTGCATCGCATCGGATAAACAGTATGCATCATATGAACAGTAATTGCAAGGAAAAAATCATGGTCTGAAACCGTCAGCCTAAAGCCACGGCGCCCGCAGCGCCGCTCCTGTCACACAAGTTTTTCCCCATAGCCACCGAGCTAATGCTAACTATCTAGCTCTACTAGTCTCGCCTCGGCAAATCACAATCACGTACACTCAATTTTCCACCGATCAAGGTTTAATTGACAAACCGATACCTAATGATCTTTACAATTTAAGAATACATCCAACATCTAATTGCTCACTAATCAATCAACTTATATCCATACCACCGAACTTAGTTGTGAACGACATCTACCAATTTAATCACATATGCGTCTCTACGATCGACTAATAATCATTTAGCTACTAATCCAAAAGAGAGCACAATTGCATCGACTCGACACATAGGATTTATCTACTAATTACATGGCAATCCAATCAGTTATCTAAAATCGAATAATCCATTCCTACCATCTCCAAATTCTAGCACAAATGACTCACACACTAATGATAAAATCATCCGATCCAATTGCTCATGATTAAATAAATCCCCGATTCAATCTCCATATCTCAACACATATCATCACAAAAGCTATCCATCAAGTAATAGATCGTACAATCCTTATGCGTCCTAATTCCAAAAATTACTAATCCAACGAGAGGATAACCTCCAATTAATTTATCATCTAAGACCACCAATAATTTTGCATGTGACTCTAAAATAATATCATCCAATCAATTTATCCGAAGTATTTTTAATTTAGCATCCACCGACCAACAATAAACAGAAACCGCTACAGCAATCTAATCATTCGCATCCATAATATTTATCACATAATCCCGCCTACGCACAAATAAGTCCTAACCGGAGAGTTACATCGGTCTTAAGCTACCAAAACATTTTTACAAATAAACATGCATAAATAAATGCCATGCTCACGACTAATATATAACATGCACAACTAATATTGTAATACGATAGCACAATTTAACGCGAAGTATTTTACCACGGCACTAGGCGTGCCTAATATCGCCGGACGTCGTCTTCTCGGCTCCGCGTCCGCCGTAGTTGTCGCCGAACCTGTCCGCGTCCACGTCCGGCTCCTTGTCCATGTCCGTCATCCTAGTGCCGCCGCATGCGCCACGCCGTCGCATGCAAGTGCGGTGCTCTCGATCGCTCCTCCACGCTTGTCTTGCGTCGCCGCCACGCAACCAAGCCTCGTGTCCGTGACTCTCTCTCGACGTCATGGGCTGCCGCCATGGCTGCACGCATGCTCGGGCTTGGGCTCGCCGTCGCCATGCCGCAGTGAGCATGCGCCGCGCAAACCGCTGCTGAGTGCCCACGCCAAGCCAACATTGTTTTGCCAACCTTGTCTCCTCGCCTCGGTGTCGTGCCGCTGCGCACCGCGCCGCACGACATCGCCTCGGACATGCCGTCGCATGCCGCTACAGTACCTTGTCTTGCTCGGCCGCTACGCCCACGCCTAGGCGCCGCTCACCCGCTGCCTTCCTCGCTATTGCGCTGAGTGCCGCTGTCCGTTGCTCGAGCATGGAGCCGCCTCGGTGCCCTACCTCGTTGGGCACCTCTGGACAGCAGCACCACGCCGCTGCATTGCCGCCGCTGCTCGCTGCCCAAGCATACTGCGCCCCACCACATGCACCTTGCTCCCACTTCTCCCTAGCTGCAGCAAGCCAATGGCAGTGTGAGGACCCCAATTTATTTGGTTTGTAATGCTTAACCAACCACCTGGTCCTAGCATCACAAATCAAATAAGCGATCCTCGAGATATGTATACTTCGAGCAGTGATACACACCTCGGTACAAAATTAGACATCAACTCCATCCCACACATAGAGACCAAACACAACACTACCAAACGGAAGATAAAAAATTAGAAGAGGTTATTATGGACACAGCCGACTGGCCCAAAAGATACACAAATAACAAGAACGAGCCAGTGAAGCAAAAGTGCCATAAGATGGCTATAAACAAAGCCAATCGGTGTGCCTTCAACCCACAAGGCATCCGACCAGGACCGCCAAGACTAGTCGTCACCCACGGCGACAAAGCCTGACTCACGTAGTGAGGCCCCGAGGCTCACCTTCCTCCTCTGCAACAAAACATCAAGCAAAGCACCTGAGTACAAAGATTGTCTTTGTACCCGCAAGACTGACGTGTGAACTAGCAGACCTGTTCATATGCTACATGCAGGCTTGTTTAGTGGAGGCCATATGTTTCATTTGCACAAAGCCAATTTTCATTTGCAATAAGGTAATCAGATTTTAAAGGCAAGTTTGCAATTCATTTATAAGATTGAAATAACAGTAAGGATATTAATAACAAAAGCGAAAGATAAAACAACCTAGAAGTGACTATCCCAATAGTCACCACAACAATAGCACGAATCCCAGATTCGTACCACCCATCAAATTTTAATTTAAATGTTGTAGTCTAGTTCTTACGGGGCGTATCCGAGCGTGTCCATAACCTAGGACGAGGCTATTCGAATAGTTTTAACCCTGCAGGGGTGTACCACTGTACCCACACTTCAGACCGCCTTTAAGCCAAAGCACACTTCCGAAGGTATCTTTGCACGACTAAGTCCTCGAGACTTGTTCCAATATTGTGTATTAACTATTTAGCCGCTCGTATGGATAGAAACCCATACGCTTACATGGTAAAGCCGAAAAGACAACTACCCACTCAGGATAAAGCTTTTCGGACAACTACCATGCTCCCACCTCCATCCCTCCTGCGACCTCCTGCGACCCGGAGCCAATACACGCCAAAGTACTAGGTCAAGAGAGGTCCCATATACTCTAGTGTGGTTAGCACGCAAAATGCTCGATGCGGTGGCGCAAGTAACTCGGTCCTTAACTGACTCGGGCACCTTTCCAGTCACACCCAACAGATCACACCAGTCTTACCATTGTGCCCAAGTCTAAATCATTTTTGTTTTCATTTTTAGTTTTGCAGATAAACATAGCAAAAGCTGAAACGTAAAGTTATAGTAGATTTTGTGTGATCAAGGCTACCAACTAAAGTCGATAACGCCAGATTCTACCGATAGCTAAGCATGTCTAAGCAAGTTGACCGGATCTACTAAGTGACAAGGATCATCCAATGATCTCTAATCACGACAAATAACCTAAGCTCGGTAGTAGAGATCAATATTTTGACTACAGGATATGCACTACGATTTAGCTAATCAATTTAACACAAATTAAGCAATGCATACATACAATTGAAACAAAATATTAGACTTTAAAAATACCGGGATTATCATGATCAAGCGCTTGCACGTTCTTTGTTGCTCAATATGTTGCGGAGGATCGTTCTCGGGTTGCCGCAAATATCGAATCCTAACGATTGAGCAGGCAGCGAATAAGAGCGAATAACACGACCAAACTCAAACAATACAACAACAACAAAACACACTAAACTTTTCACAGCAGCCTAAGCATGATATAACAAAATTTGAAAGCAGAAACGAATTCACTTTAAGTTATTAAGAATTTTCTATGAATTTCCTAAGCTAAAAACACATCAAAACACTAGTTAATTACTTAACAAATTTTTATGAACAGAAACAGTGTATAAAACCTATCCTAATAATTAGTACATTAAAAATGACAAATTACAAAATTGGTTTCTTTGGATTTGGACAAATATTGAAAGAGATATGCATTTTCTAATCTAGAAGATACATAAAACATCATTTTATTAATTAACAGATTTTTGCTATAGAGACATGGATGAAACTAATTTTAGTAAATAATACATTTGAAATGAAAATAAACAGCACTGGATTCATGCAATTTGGATAAAAATTGAATTAGTTATGCATTTTACAAGTTTAATTGAATTAACAGTTCAACAGAAAACACAAACCAGAAATACTAAATCATTTCCGAAATCTATAATGCATTTATTCCAATTCGCACTCACCCGCCTAGCCCTCGCCATCGACGGCGGCCGGGCGCATGATCACGACCAGACGGCCCGGCCACGAGGCGCGTCGGCGTATTCAAATAATGCGCCGGCTTTAACAATACGCAATCCAACACATCCGCTCAACGATAATCGTTTCACGACGAGAAAACGTACCACGATGTTTACACAATTCTTAAGCGATACTGGGACCCACATGGCAGCGACACGAGGAAAAACATAACGGTTGGATTAGGATTTCCTAAACTCACTTAACCCGAGAGGCCCACAAGTCGAGACTCGGACTAAACAAGATTAGCGCTAAACTAACTCCACCGCGGCTCACCGCGCGCATGGGGACGGCGGCGCGCCGCGCAGATGGATCACGCGATCCGGTGGGGTTCAAAATGAGCGAAAGTGATACCTTGGTTCACGAGACTCCGCGAACGGATGGCGGTGGCGCGGTCCGATGGTCGCCGAGACGAGCCCGCGACGGCCGAGGCGAGAAGAGGATGCGGCTTCCACGGAGATGACGTTACGGGCGGCGAGATGCCGGAAAGCGCGCGCCGCCGCCTCGGCGCCAGAAGGATAAGCCCACGGCCTTGATGACGGAGGAGGGCGGTGGCGCCGGAATCGCACGCGGCGGCGCTGCCGAGCTTCGGAAGAAAGCGTCGCGAAGCCTCGGAGAAGCACCAAAGAGTGAAACAACGTTACGATTAGACTCGGTGGTCGATTGCGATCGCCAGGACTTCGTGTCGTGGTCGAGACTCACCGGAGCGCGATTGCTCGCGCGGCCGAGATCACCGGAGGCGGAGGCGATAAACACGCTCCCGCGACACCGGACACCGATGGCTCGGGATGGGCAAACGGGTGCGGTGAGGAGAGTGGATCGCGATGGAGAGGTTCTTTGGCGCGGCGGCGCTAGCGCGCGGCGCTACGCCGGGTTCTTCGCCAAACAGAGAATCGGGCGAAGGCGAGAGAGCGAAGAAGCGGAGAACGAGCGAGTGCGGTGAAATTATAAAGCTCGCGAAGCCGGAGAGGACACGCGCCCCCGACGTGGCGGCAGCGGCGAAGCTGCGTGGCGCATGCGCTGGCGGCGAGCGCTTCAGCGCAACGGAGAAGATGAAGTCGGACCGACAGTGGGTCCGCTTGCGCGATCGTGTTGAAGCGGCGCGGCCGAGTCCGCTTGATCAAAGGATGCGGACCGTTGGATCCGAGATGGACGGTCGAGATCTCGTATGCATTCGGACCGGTCGAATGCATACGCGGCGATGGATCGTTCGATTTGCATCGGATGGTCAGGATTGGCGGTGCAGCTAGTTGGCGCGGCCGGAGTCAAGTGACGCGGTCGGACTCAAGTCGAGCTTGGGTTCGAGCGGAGGAACGATGATTCCAGATTTGAATTAGAAAGACAGAGAAGGTTTGGGGAATTTTTAGAGGTAGCTCCTGAGCTCCAAAAATTCTGAAATTTTATGGTAGCTTCCTGGGACAGAGGGAAACCTTGTGTAAATTTTCCAGAAATTTGCATGCAATATATTTTCCCAAGAAAATTCACAAGCTGCTGTCCATAGTTTGACCAGATTTTCAAACCAATTTGACTTGGCTATTTGAAATAGCAAACAAAATCTAAAATTGTGAAATAATTCAGGAGGTAGATAAGATGATCAAGATGCTAGGAAAAATATTTGCAGATGATGACCACAAGTTTGAAGGCTAATAATTTGATGACAACAATTTCCAATCACAAGAATTAACTTCTAGAAAATTGGAAATTGCTAGGGAAAATTTGGAAAACTTCCAAATGATTTGAAGAGACAACAAAAGTTTTTATTTCTCCTCAAAATTTTACATTTGAAATACAAACCCTAAGTTAGGGCTGTTACAGGCAGCACTGCCCTCTCCTCCTCCCATTTCTTGAAAGCGCTCAAACGGTCTTGCATGCGGGAACAAAACACAGAAATGAAAAGCTTGCGTGATGAGGTTCCTAGCTGCATAACATGCATTGGAGGATTTTAGGTTTGTGATTGGGAATGGAAGGAGAGAAGTGGATGTAGATGAGCTGTGTTCATTCTTGAGAAAAGATGGTGTGCTGTTGTTGAGAGAGGAAGAAGGCCTGTTGGGGAAAATGACTTGGCAGTGGGGCTTGGTTGTTGAGGCAGGTTCGGCTAAGGAGGCTGTGTAGTGGAAATAACAAGGCAGCAGCTGCTGCTGCTCTGCAGCCAGTACGGGCTAAGGGAGCGAGGGAAAAACTTAGTGAAGCTAGCTGCTGCAGCTGCCAAGTGAGACCATGTGGTGAATAAAGAAATGGTTGGAGGAGGATGGGTGAGCTGTGAGTGGCTGTGTGTGTGTTGGGAGAGAAAATAGACAGTGTGGTGGCTTGGTGATTCGGCTGGGCAAATGAAATGGTTAGAGGCATGTGGCTTTGGTTGTGTACTAAAGAAATGGGTAGTGAGAAATAAATAAAAGAAGAAAAAAATGGTAGTGGTTTGGGGTTGTTAATTTGGGCATAAAAAGAGAAATGGCATTAGGGGAGATGAGTTCTGTGGGGGTGGTTCGGCTGGTAAGAAAATTTTCGAATGAACAGTATCGGTTTTGGAAAAAAAAACAAATGGCAGTGGGGAGTTCGATAATTTTTAGACATAGTTTCCTAACTCCAAAAGTCACGAAATTTTTATGGAAGGTTCTGACATAATGTTGATGCTTAGGTAAATTTTCAGAATTTATCGAATGTGATTTTCTCTAAAATCTTTTAAAGTTGCTGTTTTGGTTGGTCGTGTATTGTTGGGTAAAGAAAGAGATGGTAGAGGAGAAAATGAGTTGGTGGACAAAAGGCTGGCAGCGTGCTGACTAACTATCTAGCTCATGCATATAAGTATATACTACTAGATCCCTGCTACATGCCTCTCTCTTTTCTGTGTGTGAAGAAGCATGCTTGCATGTATATATGTGTGCAACTATCAGCTACTAGTTGTATATGTAGTGGATTAATAGTAGTAGCAGTGTGTAGCACTACACAATTGTAGCGTGAGAAAAGAAATTGGCGATGAAATGTGTTGATGAGTTGTACTCATGTGGGCGGGAAGAAAGGAAAAAGGCAAGGGATGGGGAAAGAGAAATGGCGGGAGAATTAAAGAGCATGCAAAGCGTTGCGTTGCTGTGATCGATGAAGCGAAGGCGATAGCAATGATATAAATGAATGACATGTCATGAGTTTTGATATACACGCTAAAACAAGAAGTCAAAATAATCTATATTTTTTTTAATGCAATCTTCCGAACAATTTGATTTAATAATGTCTATTATTATTATTATTATCATGTTTATACAACTTTTTAAACAATTCGATTCGATTTTAGAAGCAACATTTGAATTAACATGGGAAAATTTTTAAAACATTGCCAAATATTCATTAGATCGCCTACTTAAATATTAACATCCTGATTCTGAAAATCGGGATGTTACAAACCTCCCCCCCCTTAGAAAGAATCTCGTCCCCGAGATTTGGACAGAAAAAGGATAGGGTTAGAAAGACTTAGTCGCTTTGTTAAAATCCGATCTTTCTCCGATCTTCTTTTCAAGGACCAAGCAATTCAATCTTCAACCCATATCACTACTATCTCGACAATTTCGGTTCGGCAACCTCTAATTAAAATCCACCAATCAGATTTAGTCTAAAGCAAACACACTCCAATCTACCGTTCCATAATTTATACATTAACCTCCAAAATTGCTTGCTTTGATGTATCCTTCCAAACCACCATGAATTTCTAGGTTTAGTTCGATTTCCAACAAGGACACTGACTTACTTCTCAATTTTCACAATGCATAAGTGAGCACAAGCATCTCTTAATCCAGTCCCACAATATAAATCATGGTTTAACTCCAATCTTGATTATATTATCGTGAACACTGTAATCCTAAGTGAAACCACCATATTGCTCACATATTCCATCACGTTGGCTTTATAAATTTCTACCAGAGGGTCTCTCCAATATAACTCCCAAATCGTGAGCACTAGAGGACCATATTTCAATGCCTATAATCCACCCATAAATCATTTGTTGGTTTCCAGCAATTTTCCTCACCATAATTTAAATTCCAAAAAGAGGGTAAGTCTATGCAAGATCAATTGCGTCTATAGAAATGTCTCTATATTTCTACTGCTCGATCCTTTTGGTCAGCAGGATCAATCCACTTGCAATAATCAATCAACCAATTACTTCAAATCAATCTTTTAAAGTATAATCCACTCATCCCTATTGTAGGATCTAATCAATCATCAAAATCAACACAATTATCCAAGGTTAAAGATATACCTCCTTTATCCAAAGTCAACTCTGACCTAGGTATACCAAATCATCAAAAAGATCATCCATCCAAGATGAGTTTGTAATCCATCCATAATCCAAATAGTTTGAATCACTAACTTTGTACAAATCAAGTTATCCACAATAATCTTAGTTCAATTAAACAAGATTAACTCGATGTCTTCCACAATCTACTTATGCTCAAGTATTAGTTAGTTCCAACGCCACATTTAATCATCCCTAAGCGATCCAATTATATCATCCTTGGGACAACTATTCCCAAAGAGATAAATCTCATTCAATCCTCATAGTCATCCACTACATGACTATTCAATCAACTAATCATTCCTCATCTCTAAATGTATTACGATCGGTTATTTACCCAAATACAACTCCACAAATATCAAATTATCAACATAGCGTCCATCAAAATTTATAATACCATTTTAGTTTCAAATTCAAACTCTATCACATTAGACCAAAATCTGACTAACAATCTTATCGAGGTATTGACTAAGACATATCTAAAATCTAAATTCAAGTGAACCCACAAAATTATTTATTCAATCCTGCACATGGTTCTATGAGTTGTACCTACATATTCCTCCGATATAAATCCAACATCACCCGCAGGCAAGCTTATACCTCACTATAATAGTTCTATTTATACTCATATCGCAACCTCTGATGGTAACATCTACCGTAATCCACAATTGATATCACAAAGGTTAATATCTCACGATTCAAAAATCTAATTAACTCTTCTAAGGTCATATTCAGGGATCATGAGTAATAATTCAATCTCTCAATTATCAACTATCACCTTGACAATGGAAAACCACCGACATCTACCAAACATAAAAGATCTAATTAAAGATAAGATAGAAGTTATTCAATCATTTCCATCTCTTTACCGATTCCACTATCAATCTCCTAATCAACATGCAACTTTCATTAAAGAGATGAGAGGGAAAAGCATAAGGTAGGGGAAAACAACAGGGTAAGGTTCTTTATTTAATTTTAGGGATTTTAAGCTTTAAAAACACAAGAACCAACTCAAAACAAATGAAAAAGAAAGCAATAGGGATAGCACAAGATACAAATGAAACACGGTTAGTTTTCCAACATAGTTGCGATACAACCCAGCCATGGGCGATGCACAACTACTTGGAACAAAAGAGAGCAAATGATCACTACAAAATCCAGTGTCTACAAGCTAAGTAATAATATCGTTAGGGCGCATATAATCTAAGAATAAACCCTAATTTTATTCCTAAAATCGCAGTAAGGCATCGTCTTCTCGTCCTTTCGTCGATGCTCTGGACACGAGAGAAACCTACAAACATACGAGCTTGACGTCTTGGTCCAAGATTGAGTACTTGCCGTCTTACTTCAGGAAGACGGTACTCCGGTGGTGCAGACGCATATGGGGAGACCTCGTCCCCCCCCATAGAGCACATGCCGGTCCACAAGTCCCATGTTGCATATGGGTTGCAGACGCTCCTGAGACACAGTGTGACGATGCCGTGTCTCCCTTAACTCATGCACAAATGTAAATCAATCTTGCCAGCTGTCGTACTTGAGGGTCTTTCCCAGACCGGATCCTGGCAACTGTGTTCACTTCTGCGCCACGTGCTTGCATAGGAAGGTGGTAGTATGGAGGCTGATCTAACTTCGTCAAGTCATGATGAAGATGACTCAGTGCCACACGAGCCACTTCCTGCAATGTCGTGGCCTCAGAGGTGCCACGCGCCTGGAATCCGTACGAGATACTCCTTGTCATGTGTTTGGCAACGATATTGATCACTACCAAATACTCCTCCATCCCTGGTCCTTGATCCCGATGATAGATGGAGTATTGGTGTTGATAAGTGAAGTTTGCTCTTCACATTATATCTCTAGAAGCGCCGGATATCCGTCCACATCTTCAGTTTGGGTCTCCCGAACAGGTTATTCACGACTTAACCAAGGACATAATGGCATTTTGAGTAAGTTTCGTAAATCGAAACAAGAATAAGGTGAGAAAAGATACTACGATGGATAAGGAATAAAAGAGATTCCTAATTTAGTTTTTTTTTCTCAAATTAGTTTGATAATCTTAAAAATAACTTAACCGAGGACTTGCTAGACTTAACGCCCATGCTATCTCTAACCTACAGTCAGTATGGCTCGGATACCAACGCTGTGGGGACCCCGGGTTATCTCCATAAGACCGAGACTAAGCATAGTCTTAAGGACATAACTCTGGACCTCCGGTAAATGGATTCCAACTTAACTCAATCTAAATGAGAGGCTTAACTAAAAACTAGAGCCCCGACGATCATGCGCACCGCTCCTCTGCGAGCACTACATGATTGTCGGTTCTCCAACAAGTCAAGTACTACACTTAGTGAGTTAAATAGGAAGCCCTGAACAGCAAGTATGACTTATATTGGCTCCCAAGATCAGCGACTAATATACTCATACTCTCATACAACGTTGATTACATCCATACAACAACACACATCAATAGTCCAAAAGACAACAATATAGTAAATAAACCAAAATGCCAGCAGTGGTATGCCCCATAACCCATCGGCAACCGACTGGGAGTTAAATGATAGCACTACTCATCAGTGTCGCCTAAATCGAATCGACAAGCTCGTCTGAACTCGATATCTTCCTCACCTGTAAGAGCCAGCAAACATCTGGCTGAGTACCAAAGAGTACTCGCAAGTCTTACACAAATAAAAATTAGTTATGCATAAGGCTATTCCAAGGGATGGCTCATATTGGCTTAGTTTTGCAAAAGGGACGCAACAAGGTACAACCTACACATACTAGTTTTTCAAGTGCTATTTCAAAATCAGATTTGAAGTAGGAGTAAAACATGTGAATGAGTAATGAATTGAATAACAAATAAATCATACAAATTGCAAAGTGGCTGTCCACTTTGATACGACAACAATGCATGAACAACCATTCATGACAAAGCCGAGTTTACCCACAATTTTACTTTCAAGTCTAACAATAGTAACCCCCGAACTCAAGCGGTTGTCCATAACTATGGACACGGCTATTCGAATAGATTTATACCCTGCAGGGGTGTACTACTTTACCCACACGACTTGATTAGCCCGTAAGCCTCCAGATGCCTTCGAATATAGCATACTTCCTATGGTATGCCGGCCGGGTAAATCAAGATATGGTCGTTTTTAGCAAGAAGATCCCATTGAGCTAAGTCCCTCAACCCAGGGCTCCTAGGAAACACAAGACGTTAACATCTCCATCCTATTGGCCCAAAAGGAACACGGGATTTCACGGTCCCATGCCCTTACAATTTCACCACCGTGGGACTCAACCCAACAAAACCTTCCCCCTACTTAACCATACGGCTCCCAACCTGCGTGTGATAGCACGAATGTACTTGAATCAACGACGTTACCAAAGTTCGGTCCTTAATTGTCCAGACAAGTCCAAACCACATACCCAATTCTCGTGCACGAAGGCACCATCACTAGCCATCACTTGTCCAGACCAAAAGCTCATTTAAAATGACAAAATTTAACTTAGAAAACAGATACGAAGATCTGAAACAAAAGTATATAATGAGAGTTGTGTTTAACCCATAATTGTCGGGTTATTCCCGACAATCAAACTACCGGTTCTAGACTTGCATGGCTAAGCAGACTCGCATAATATAAATTCATACATCCTATCTTAAGCATTTCAGTATGAGAATAATTCATGGATAGCCACAATGACAAGATAATAGGATGTGTCTAACTATTCATCACAAAATAGCGACAATATCAAAATAGAATGCAAGCAATTATCATTGCACTAACTTAACAAAACTGGGATCAAATATGATGCAAAAGAAAGTTCAAATGATGCTTGCCTTGCTGGGAGTTCACTTGCTCACTCTCGGTTACGTACTCTCTTACTTCCGACAACTCGGAATCTATAGAAAAGCGACATCGAATAAACATCGAGAAAAAGTTGAAATATTCAAAGTGCTCAAAAATTCATGAATTTTCTACAGTAGCTATATAATGATTTTATATGAATTTAGGTGAAAGAATTATTTCATTTGGAGTTAATATGTGAAAGTTATAGCAATTTGAAAATCAGTTTTTTAGAAAATGCTGAAAATCAATGTTTTGTTACTGTTCACCCGAATTTAATTATTTTGTGAAAATTTATAGAATTCTAGTGGATATAAAAACTACATGGTTAAATATAGAATAATATTTTATGGACAACCCAATTGGATTCATCCTATTTGGAGTTCATATGAATTTTCTAAGAATTTTCAAAGTTAATTCAATTTCTAGTGTAAAAATAATTCTTTTCTGCATTTTAAATGGAATTAAATCCTTTTTATACACGGGCTGCCCTAGCCTTTGTCAAAGACAGATAGGACCCTTGTATTTTATTTTCTTTTCCATTTATTTTCTAAAGGAAAAACATCTACCGACAATCTAATCTTCTCATAAGCATATACTTAACCGATTCTCCGGTGTCGAATCCAATCACATGCATAACACTCTCCAATCATATTCTCATATCTTGATCTAAATCCCATACTAACCTCCACTAAAACATTATCAAGGTAGTCAATCCATCGAGTGATGCTCGAACTCACGATCTTCCAAATATACAACCTATCCGATAATTACACGAAATCCACCGACTCATGGGCATATGACCATGATTGAATCCATCGATCGTTCTCCGATATACTATTTAAGCTAATGCTAACTATCTAGCTCTACTAGTCTCGCCTCGGCAAATCACAATCACGTACACTCAATTTTCCACCGATCAAGGTTTAATTGACAAACCGATACCTAATGATATTTACAATTTAAGAATAAATCCAACATCTAATTGCTCACTAATCAATCAACTTATATCCATACCACCGAACTTAGTTGTGAACGACATCTACCAATTTAATCACATATGCGTCTCTACGATCGACTAATAATCATTTAGCTACTAATCCAAAAGAGAGCACAATTGCATCGACTCGACACATAGGATTTATCTACTAATTACATGGCAATCCAATCAGTTATCTAAAATCGAATAATCCATTCCTACCATCTCTAAATTCTAGTACAAATGACTCACACACTAATGATAAAATCATCCGATCCAATTGCTCATGATTAAATAAATCCCCGATTCAATCTCCATATCTCAACACATATCATCACAAAAGCTATCCATCAAGTAATAGATCGTACAATCCTTATCGTCCTAACTCCAAAATTACTAATCCAACGAGAGGATAACCTCCAATTAATTTATTATCTAAGACCACCAATAATTTTGCATGTGACTCTAAAATAATATCATCAATCAATTTATCCAAGTATTTTTAATTTAGCATCCACCGACCAACAATACGAAAACCGCTACAACAATCTAATCATTCGCATCCATAATATTTATCACATAATCCCGCCTCGCACAAATAAGTCCTAACGGAGAGTTACATCGGTCTTAAGCTACCAAAATATTTTACAAATAAACATGCATAAATAGATGACATGCTCACGACTAATATATAACATGCACAACTAATATTGTGTCGATAGCACAATTTATGAAGTATTTTACCACGGCACTAGGCGTGCCTAATATCGCCGGACGTCGTCTTCTCGGCTCCGCGTCTGCCGTAGTTTTCGCCGAACCCGTCCGCGTCCACGTCCGGCACCTTGTCCATGTCCGTCATCCTAGTGCCGCCGCATGCGCCACGCCGTCGCATGCAAGTGCAGTGCTCTCGGTCGGCTCCTCCACGCCGCTATCTTCGCGTCACTGGCCACGCCACCAAGCCTCGTGTCCGCGACTCCTCTCTCGACGTCATGAGCTGCTGCCATGGCTGCGCGCATGCTCGGGCTTGGGCTCGTCGTCGCCATGCCGCAGTGAGCATGCGCCGCGCAAATCGCTGCCGAGTGCCCACGCCAAGCCACCATTGTTTCGCCAACCTTGTCTCCTCGCCTCGGTGTCGTGCCGTTGCGCACCGCGCCACACGACATCGCCTCGGCCATGCCGTCGCGTGCCGCTACAGTACCTTATCTTGCTCGGCCGCCACGCCCTCACATAGGCGCCGCTCACCTGCTGCCTTCCTTGCTGTTGCGCTGAGTGCTGCTGTCCATTGCTCGAGCATGGAGCCGCCTCGGTGCCCTGCCTCACTGGGCACCTCCGGACAGCAGCACCACGCCGCTGCATTACCGCCACTGCTCGCTGCCCAAGCATGCTGCGCCTCCACCACATGCACCTTGCTCCCACTTCTTCCTAGCTGCAGCAAGCCAATGGCAGCACTGCCCTCTCCTCCTCCCATTTCTTGAAAGCGCTCAAACGGTCTTGCATGCGGGAACAAAACACAGAAATGAAAAGCTTGCGTGATGAGGATCGTAGCTGCATAACATGCATTGGAGGATTTTAGGTTTGTGATTGGGAATGGAAGGAGAGAAGTGGATGTAGATGAGCTGTGTTCATTCTTGAGAAAAGATGGTGTGGTGTTGTTGAGTGAGGAAGAAGGCATGTTGGGGAAAATGACTTGGCAGTGGGGCTTGGTTGTTGAGGCAGGTTCGGCTAAGGAGGCTGTGTAGTGGAAGTAACAAGAAGCAGAGAGGATGAAGATGGAGAAGGGGCAGCATCGCTTTGCCTTGCCTTGACTACGCCCAGCGGCATTCTTCTTTGCTCTCTACGGCCGATCTGAGCTGAGGGGCAGGAAAAACTTAGTGAAGCTAGGCTGCTGCATTGCCAAGTGAGACCATGTGGTGAATAAAGAAATGGTTGGAGGAGGATGGGTGGGCTGTGAGTAGCTGTGTGTGTGTTGGGAGAGAAAATAGACAGTGTGGTGGCTTGGTGATTCGGCGGGGCAAATGAAATGGTTAGAGGCATGTGGCTTTGGTTGTGTACTAAAGAAATGGGTAGTGAGAAATAAATAAAAGAAGAAAAAAATGGCGATGGTTTGGGGTTGTTAATTTGGGCATAAAAAAAAATGAGAAATGGCATTAGGGAGATGAGTTCTTTGTGGGGTGGTTAATTTGGTAAGAAAATTTTCGAATGAGCAGATATCGGTTTGGAAAAAAACAAATGGCGTGGGGAGTTCGATAATTTTAGACATAGTTTCCTAACTCCAAAAGTCACGAAATTTTTATGGAAGGTTCTGACATAATGTTGATGTTAGGTAAATTTTCAGAATTTATCAGAATGTGATTTTCTCTAAAAATCTTTTAAAGTTGCTATTTTTGGTTGGCTGTGTATTGTTGGGTAAAGAAAGAGATGGTAGAGGGAGAAAATGAGTTGGTTTGGACAAAAAGGCGCGGCGTGCTGACTAACTATCTAGCTCATGCATATAAGTATATACTACTAGATCTCTGCTACATGCCTCTCTCTTTTCTGTGTGTGAAGAAGCATGCTTGCATGTATATATGTGTGCAACTATCAGCTACTAGTTGTATATGTAGTGGATTAATAGTAGTAGCAGTGTGTAGCACTACACAATTGTAAGCGTGAGAAAAGAAATTGGCAGTGAAATGTGTTGATGAGTTGTACTCATGTGGGCAGGAAGAAAGGAAAAAAGGCAAGGGATGGGGAAAGAGAAATGGCAGGAGAATTAAAGAGCATGCAGGCGTTGCGCCTGCGGTCAGTCGAACTGGCGATAGCAATGATATAAATGAATGACATGTCATGAGTTTTGATATACACGCTAAAACAAGAAGTCAAAATAATATATATTTTTTTTAATGCAATCTTCCGAACAATTTGATTTAATAATGTCTATTATTATTATTATTATTATTATTATTATTATCATGTTTATACAACTTTTTTAACAATTTGATTCGATTTTAGAAGCAACATTTGAATTAACATGGGAAAAAATTTAAAACATTGCCAAATATTCATTAGATCGCCTACTTAAATATTAACATCTTGATTCTGAAAATCGGGATGTTACACCAATACTACCTTGAAAATCGTATTTAGAAGCTCTGAACTTTTTTATCTCTGGTATGATAGATTATGCCGCCTAGGTCTTAGGATGATGACAAATATAATTAACAATTCACAAGGTCATAACATCAATGAAAAATTTTCCCGAATCAGGAAGATTTGAAGGGATACGGGTAGGCTACGCTAGCAACAATTCAAAATTTCTACCACGTAAACCAGGATGCCAAGCAAGTCAGATGATCACAGATCATTACCACGAGCGCTTGCGGTGCGTGAGTAAGTCGAGCGACTGGTCCGACGAAGAACGCGCCGATGTAGTGGTCGTAGATGATCGTCCAACGTCCTCGTAGTCAATCGTCTCCTCCAGCAACCTCCGCAGTTCCTTGTGAAGATCGCGGATCGTCCTCAGCGCAACAGCGACCACAGTAGCGCCTCTACGGTATCTACACGTCTAGGGAAGGAACAACCGTACGCCGGTGTGCTAGCACCAAGTCGCACGGGAAGGCTCTCTCAAGAAGATGGCGGCTAGGGTTTCGGTGGAAACAACTCACGTGTCTCTCTTCGTCTTGTGCCACCCTCAACAATAGCCTCAAGCAACTCCTATCCGAACACGTTTGACGAATCGTATTCGTACTGGTTTGTTCCAACCCATTAAGTGTGTGACCTGTTAGGTTTGTGTGTAATCGGTTGTGACTCGGAAACCCTTTCCGACCACGAGTCGTAGCGGTACCTAGCAGGACATAACGATTCCCGAATACACACAAATTATATCGAACGAACCTTAATGCAATATGATCTACGACTAGGTTCTCATCACTTACGACCAGGTCCTATCTCTATACGACCAGTTCACATTCGGTCACGACCAGTTGGTAACTCCTTACGACCAGGTTTCGACTACTCTGTGATTTCGTTCGACCAGTCTACGACTTGCTCGTATCTCCATACGACTTGTCTGGACCTAATCGAACTAAGTGACCTACTCTAGTATTCTCCCTTTGCCTCACGATATCTGGTTGAACTTCAGGTGAGATAATGTGTCATCCATGGATGGTTCAATACTTTCTCGATCGAGTTGTCGGATAACCTTATGTGGTCGAACACTTCGACCACTAGTGGCATGGCAATGCACTTTCTTTATCCGACCACTTCGAGGGGCCTAGAGACATCTCTCCTGTTATGTTAGGTGGGGCAAATCCCATATCCGATCAGTCACATCCCTCCGCATGTTTCATAGTATACCCAAAAGCTACCTTTATAACTACCCAGTTACGAGTAGCGTTTGGCAACCCCTAAGAGTGCTATTACACATGTAGGGAACCATGCTGATCTCAGGTCCAAGGATTATACATCACCATTGCTTGAGACCAACTAATGACACATAGAATCATAACAATCTCAATAGTGTCTCAAGGTGGGTCAATCCAACCCCATGTTCTCTAACATGTGTTCACATTATTGATTTGATATCCCTATATCCATGAACGGTGAAACATGGTCATCAATCAATACATGTGCTGGTCGTAGAGTCACTGGTGTTCCGACCAGTGACATTTGACCAGGGATACTTTTAGAACGACATCATATAAGTCAAAAAGTTTCACCAAAAAGTCACATACTCGTTGATCTTCAGAACTAACGATTCATTCAAGGAACAGAATAACATTTATTCAAGAACTCGTAAACATAGACGTGATACAATCATCTCTATGATTGCCTCTAGGGCATATCACCAACAAGATTTTGTGTGCCCTGCATGTGCCACCGGAAAATTAACTACTAGATCTTCTGCTCTTAAAGCGAAGGATGAAGTCCCTACATTTTTGGACCGTATCCAGGGAGACATTTGTGGTCCTATACAGTCCCTGTAAGGGTCATTTAGGTATTTTACGGTGCTCATCGATATTTCCTCTGAATGGTCGCACGTATGTTTATTGTCTACGAGAAACTACGCTTTTGCAAAAGCTAAATCTCGCAGATAATTAACAGTTGAAAAATAATTTCCTTGATCATCACGTAAAGTCCACCTGAATGGACAACGCTGGAGAATGTACTCCGAAGGTATTTGATGATTATTGCATGAAAATGGGAATTAAAGTTGAGCATTCCGTACCGTATGTCCACACACAGAATGGACTAGCAGATCTTTGAAGAATTGTAATTTACCAACTACATGTTGGGGACTCGCAGTCCTGCTCGCAGCACTCTCATCAATTTTAGACCGTCGGCCTATAACATCCATCCACCTATGCAACTAGCGCAAGTGTCAGCACCGAAAACTTCTCATCTTCGCAGGTTTGGTTGCAAGGTTTATGTACCTATACCACCACCGCAGCGAACTGCAATGGGCCTTCTCCGAAAGTATGGGATATACATTGGTTATGAGACAGCATCTATAATCAAGTATTTGGACCCTATGACTGGAGATTTGCATAATGCTCGATTCGCTGATAGTATATTAGATGAGGTAAATTTCCCGTCATTAGGGGGAGAAAATCAACCCTTGATGTAAATGTCAGAAATAACGTGGCAAGCCGCGGGAAATCTAGAAGACAATTGAAGTCTAGAAGATAATTGAAACCCAGAAGACAATTAGAATCTGTGCATATGACCCGCGCACTAGTGAAGCAAATAGAGAAGTACAGAAGATAATTGAAGTTCAAAAGATAATTGATTTGTAAACATTAGCGAATCAACTGCCAGACCACTTTAGTGATTTGAAGAGCGTGACCAAGTCGCATATGCCAGTACGCAATGCACTGGAGAGGGTTGAAATATCGATGAAACTATCCCTAATCCCGTCCAGACGCCTCAGAAAAGGAAGAGTACTCTGGCCCCTCAAATCCGAAGTAACCAGGGACGCCTGGTGAAAAAGGATGAGAGGGACTTGATACAGCTGATCACCGAAATACCCCAGAACTAGAAGGAGAGCCAGTTGAGACCTGGCATTGGTATGGAAGCTTAAAATTGAACATTGTAACATCCCAAAGTGCTGTTACCAAAATAAAATAAAATAAAGTTATTATTTTATTGGATTTTCGGAAATTTGAAAGAGTTCTATTGCTTTATTTGAATTTCTGGAGTTTTAAAAGTCAAAAGTAAAATTTATTTGAAGTTCTTGAAGTTTTATTTGATTTTATTTGAAAAATAAAAATTTAATTAATTTCTAGAATTTTCTAGAATTTTAAAAGCTTTTTCCTAAATATTTTAGAGCCAAAATAATTTAATTGCGAAATTAAAAGCCAATCATAAGTTGGAACTATTTTATTTAAGTTTAAAATAACTCTAGGAATTTATGTGAATTTTTCTAGAATTTTTGTATTTAGTATGCTAGTCTCATCCCAGATCCACCACCCACTCCTCCCCAATCGCATCCAGTTCACCGGAATTTGAAGTTCGTCGCCGTCAACCGAAGCTCGGGTCTTCTCCAATTGCGCCGCCACCGGAGCCACTCCACCCTTGTCTCCGGCACAGTCGGCATCACTGCGTCACCGCGAACACGGTGCACGCGTTCATTCACCCCGTAAGCCACCGGAACCTCTACTTCATCGGAGACTGCACATCACCGCCGCCAAATACCTCACCGCTGGCTATCGCCGTGTCCTCCGGTGACCAAACTGTGCGCATCTTAACCCCCATGCTTCACCCTCTCTTTTGGTGTCTTCGCTGCGCGCTGCCATCTCAGCCGTGGCCGTGGCGAGCACCGCCCGACCTCGTCTTGGCGTAGCTTTGCCGCGAGCGCCACCTCGGCGCCACCTGGTGCCACATCGCCACCTTTTGCCCATGTGGCATCCAAGTCAATGCCCGCGTGGCACGGTCCACCCCCCCCTCAGAACCAATCACCCGTAAACCCAGTCCATGTGAGCCGAGTCACTTATAGTGGGTCCCACAGCAAAATTCCTTTTTCCTTTATTTCTTTTCAGCCAAAAAAGCTTTGATAATGTCAGCTGGCATCATTAATCGAGTTTTCAGTAGAAAAATAATTCAGAAAATTCATATAATTATGATTTTCATTATTTCATGAAATGCCAATCTTCCAAAGCCCATATCTTTTGCATTCGAACTCCGATTGAGTCCATTCAAATTTCTAAATTTGTATAAATTATTTACTTTGGAGTTCATTTGAATTGTTATTTGAATTTGGTTTATTTCGCGTATAGATTTCGACGACTTCGGAGAGTCAAATTTCGACGCCGTTTTGAAGAGCACATAAGAGGATTGATTTTGACTGTATGATCATCGTGATTGTACATAATAGACTACCTGGTGAAAGTACTTGTGAGTACGAGGTGACCTATTAAGGAAAACAACATCACCTCAGTACTAGGTGACCTGTTAAGGAAAACAACATCACCTCATCAAGCAAGGCAAGTTATACCCTTGATCATATTGATCCCATTACTTCAAATTATTTATATTCTGTTTTAAATTATTACTGCATACTTATTTATATTCATTAATTTAAATTCCTGTTTTAAATTTATAGTTATGCCTAAAATCCTTTGTATGACCAATTTTGATAATTGGAGCAAACATATTGTCACCATAAGCAAAAACTAGTTGATACAATAGTATGAACTAGAGAATTTTTGAGAAAAATTATGCCTAGCCATGCTTATAGACCAAACATGTTTAACTTGGGGAATTTCAGCCAAAAATCAATTGTTATTTAAATTGGATCCATGGCATTGGTGTGTTATGGAAGTTTATAAATGACTTTGAAAAATGAAATAAATCAAATGGTTTGGACTTGGGCATAATGGTTGTTTGGATGGTGCATGTTTATGCACGGGCTCAATCCGGGTAGGAACGAGACCTAGGGTTTTTGTGGAAAGTTGCCCAGGTCAGTTAAGGACCGGCCTCTGAGCGTTCCTTTGCTAATTCATATCGTACTACCACATATCTTGTATGGGCAGGACCTGACTGAATAATTTGTAAAGTTCCATCATGGTCGTTCCTATTGATGCAGTGGGTAGTCTTTCATGACCTTTGTTAATCCCACCTGGAGCAAGAGGGCGCCTGAACCCTGCGGACGGGTAGTCCAACGGGGCTGAAACTTTAGCGAGGGAGGATATGGTGGAATGGCACATTGTAAAAGCCTTGTGATAACCTTTTTGTCGCACACCTTCGGAAATGTGTGAGTGAACAATATAAATTGGTTATCTCGTGTGGGTAAAGCTTTACAGACTCTGCAGAGTGTTAATCTATTCGAATAGCCGTGTCCACGGTCATGGACATGCTAGCAAAGCCACTTAAAGTTAGACTTTGGTTTTGATTTCGAGATGATTTTGTAAAACAGTTTTGACATGGATGGGTGTCCATGAGAAAAGTTATGGGTTGAAGCCCCGGGTTGGTGCCCGTGTTTATGTTGGTGTTAGGTTGGTGCCTACACTGTCTTTATTAATTCAAAATCAATTTTAGATATTTTAAAACTTGAACTTTTGAACTTAATATTGTATTTAATGTCAAATGTTGTTTTTTCACAAATAACCCTATAAGCCTTCCTTTGTTACATCCATGTATGCATGTAATTCTGTTATTTGACGGGTGTAACTTGCGAGCACGGTTGTGGTGCTCATACTTGCTTTAGGCAAATAAATTTCAGAGGAGAAGGACTTTGCAACCGGTGTGGATCTTGACGACTAGGCCGCCACCCCAGTCGATCACCTATGGCAGATCAGCTGGACTCTACTACTTCTTCATCGTCTTCCGCTGTGTTTATTTAATGTTGGCGTGTAAGCCTATCTTGTAATCAACTCTGTTGTTAATTAATAAAGTTTTACGATTATGGTTGTGTTATCACATTTGTTACTGTGTGAACTAGCTACTGATCATGGGACTAGTTCAGAAATGCACAAAGGATTCTGGGGTATTACCCTCGGGTCTGACAAGGTGGTATCAAAGCCACCTCGACTGTAGGTCGTGACCAAGTTAGAATGGCCGTTAGTTGAAAAACTTCAAAACTTATTTTATAACAAGAAAAACAAATTGTTCTCTCCTCATCTTGGTCAGCTGTCTATCTTTAGCTTCTTCCTAGTGATTCTTTCTTACCTAATTCTCCCCTCACAATTTTATAATGTTAAATTGTAACACCCTGGCTATCCGGAAGCCAAGATGTCACCTAAAACATCTAACATACATCCATAATGCGGAAGAATTTGAAACAAGTATATCAACTAAAGACAGCATTAAGTTAAACAGGATATGATGAAGGTATCCTTCCTTCACCTTTTAAGTTATTTAATTCGATCATCAATAAAGAAGGTTCACACGTGATAATAAATCAACATCCATGTGGAGAAGGTATCCTTCCTTCACCAATTATAATTTAATTATTACAGTTCATCATTAACGAATATAAGATAGAACTAAATTTAATCTTGAACATGAATAGGATGATGTGAGCAGTAGTGCGTGTCTACTCCTCCCAAGTGAGCCAACATCGGGGTTACCTAAAATAAACAAACAACGCAAGAGTGAGTCCATGACTCGGCAAGTCTGATGAAAGAGAAAGACACATATACAAACAGGACATCACCATTTAAGAATCACGAACCTTGCATCGAGTGAACACTTATGAAAACATGAAATGAATGAATGTAATCAAGGATGGACTGCACACATGCATATACTGGTATAGTGAGTGACACACCGTCGGTGTTCACTTAAGCCCGCACCTTAACAAAAGTGCGGGGATCCAAGTCCTATATGAAGAACGTTTCATATAGGTGTCCAAAGCTGCCCATCTTTGGAATTGATGGGTCTTACGTGCCCATCTTTGGAATTGATGGGTCTTTCAATCCACTCCGTGGGCGGGACATGACAATGTCCAAATTTGCCCACATTGGAATGGTGGGACTTACAATCCACTCCGTGGACATAACATGAATAAAAGGATGCATGATATGAACATGAGCAGTGATAATACCATCTCTCAATATATACTCCACATAATGAAAGACCATAACCAATTCAGCATCTCGGGTAACACAATATGTCACACTATATTCATGAAAACATTCACAATCACAACACTCAAAAGCAACAAAGTACTTGCCTTCGGCGTTGCGCGTTAGCGAGCAACGATGGCGCTCCCAAACCCGTAGCCTCGTGGCCTAAACAATTAAATAACCGAAATAAGAACAACATAGAATCCAACCCGAATTAAAAGTCTACAATACCCCCCTTGAACTCCCAAGGAATCGCCATAAAACCTAATCTGAAAAACAGGCTGCAACCCAAAAACGTGTCGGGACAGCAGCACTAAAATGACAGTAGTTAATGACATGGGACTCGAAATGAGATGAGTCCAGATCCTACCTCATCTTAACGAACCTATCTATAACATTCAAGTTGATGAGATTTCCCAATTCGGCCAATAAACTTCTCTAATAAAGAAAACAAAACAGCAGCACAACTTCTGTCTGAACAAACAGGACAGCAATACTAAAACAACCATAACTTTTAATCTACAACTCCGAATTGAGCGTTCTTTAACAATATGAAAAGGTTATGAAATTATCTACAATAACCTAGTTGGCACGACATTCAAATTTTGCCTTTAACAAAAAGTGGCACACGGGTCAAAACTAAAGATAGAAACTGACATACAATCTGGACAGACTGACATACAATCTGGACAGTCACGATGAAAAGTGCATAACTTTTGATCTATAACTCCAAATGAAGTGTTCTTTATCAATCCTGAAAGCTAGTGATATCACCTTCAAAATTTGTTATGGGCAAGACCTCTGAATCACCCTCTAACTAGGCCATAAATCAACCTATACAGAGACTGCTAATTCTCGTCAGGATTCTGGACAGCAGATAGTAAATCTATCATAACTTTTGACTCGAAAGTCGGAATGAGGTGCTCTTGGCGGCCACCGAAAGCTAAGAACAAGACCTACAACTCTCCAGGAGACCCAAACTCCTGATTCGTCCTCTAAAGTCACGAAACAGTGCACGCAACATTCTGGTCAGAAACGAATTCTGCTCGCAGTAATACGTTCTAACCAAATATGTATCAAATCGCCTCTACCACTAATCAAAAGACCAGGGTCGGCATCCGATACCTTTGCAGCAACCAGGAAGTAGGCGGAAGACCCTCGGAGAAGATGATCTCCTCCTTCTCACCTCTTTTGCCCCAAGCAAGGTGCTGTCCTCCTCAATTTCCTTGCGCAACCGGCAGCGGAGAAGGTCGAAGGCAGGTTGGGAGGCAAACCAGCGAGGACCAGCAACCAAGGAGGATGGGGCGGCTCCTAGGGGCAGGGCGTGAGGGGAAGAGAGGAGGGTGGAAGGGGCGGCCATAGGAGAAAGGAGTGGGAAAAGTGGGAGAGGTGGGAGGTGCTAGGGTTTGAGGCCCCCTTTGGCCGGCCACAAGATGGGCCTTTGGGCCCATCTCTAGTGCGGTTGCTCCCCTCATGGGCCCCATGGCTGCCCCTCCGGCCCATAAGGCCTTCTCTTGGGTCTGTGGCCAAAGGCCGGGCCCAAAGCTGGAAGAACACAGTAAACGCGGAGATTTTTCTTTTAATTTGAACTCAATTTAAATCCGCATTGTTTTTCTTACCAAACGAAGCGGGATATTACATTCTACCCCTTAACGAGTTCGACCCGAATCTAACGCGCATAAGCGAAAGAACAACCACGAGTGAGAACGAACAACGGTAACCACGCACTGTTGTGAACAACGCCGACTAAAGCTCACACGCGAAACTCCAACTTCCCAAGTAGCCTCACTCTCGAACCGATGGGACCACAACATAAGGGCGTAACACGGCGTCGATCTAACACTCAACCGGTGCTTCCGGTACACTCATCGGACAAAACTCGAAGGTAAGTTCTCACTCGATAGTTAACGGCGCAACGAAACCTCCAACTCTGTATCCCCGGTACTCACTCAACACGAGAACACACAAGGCGTTACGTACTCCGCACATGGACTCGTGGATCTGGCGATCGCCAACTAGCGAAAACAACCCAATGTATCTTGGGTTAACCTTCCCAATGATACGAACCACACAACATGCACAATGAACACGGAACTCTTGTTTCGCCTCTCAATTAAACTCTTTTACCAAGCAAAACACATCTGAATAAGAAAGATTCACATCACAACTATACGTTACCAACTGATGCTGAAGAGTAAAATCCAAATCGAGTTTCATCAAGAAAACCTTTCCACTTTCCAAGTGGCAATTTTCAACGTCCACGAAAGCCAAAGGGAGATCACTTGAATGCTCAAACCAAATACTTCTTTTGTTTTGCTGAATTGGAAGGAAGCAAACATGCCAACACAACACCAACTCACAATGCGAAGACACGATCCAACAACATAAAGCTCAAATGAGTAACAAGAAAACGCTTCAATACCCAAGGAAACATCCTTTTTCTCAATTCCTCTTTTAGGAATAAAATTTCTCTCGGACATTGGAATTGAATTCATCGCATACCACAGGGCTCAAACCTCTTAATTTAACATCCTCAAATTAGGCTTAAGCCGAAATACATCATCCACACCTTTGTGGAGAGACTCTATTGATTCCACTGAACACTCTGGACCACTCCTTCAAGCGATGACATTAATTTGATAGAAGGCACCAAAGCCCCTCAAAACCCATGCAATCTCATCACCTCCAACTTTCAAGAATATCACATCGAATTTTGAGTACACCCGCTCATGAACTACAACAAAGGGTTCTATCGACAATCACTCCACTACTCAGTACTCCAGTTTTCTATCTCCTCTACACACCAATCTTTGGGTGACCAAAAGTTTAGCATGAAAACGGAAAGCCCAAATTTAACCTCAGAGACCTCTACAACGAATTCCTCTTATAACAAATAGTGAAATCATCGGATTAAATCTCTATGATCCCCACAATTCGACATACTCACTCATTGACATCATCGGGAATCACTCATACCACATCGCGATACTTTCAATAGTATTCTTGTATAAAATTGATTCGATTTCCATACATTTGATAATCCCAACATTTCAACATGAACCAAGGTTCGGAACTACACTATACCATAGGTCTTACTTAGTCGAACAATATACGATTTTACCTCGAAACCAAACATTCTATCTGAATCAACTTCCCTCCAAGAGATTGAGTCAAAACCAACTCATCTTCTATTACTACTCCAATAGCTGGGTAGCAAAACTCACCCCTACAATCACTTAACCACCACCAAACAAACAACAACTTACGAGTTGTAAAACTTTCTGACACAAAGCGGTTGATCCTTTCTCAAAAAAGAGGCGAATAAGAACAAATTTCACTACACGGAAAATGTTCTGCTCACGGTGAGCACAAAACCAAAAGAAATAATCTGGTAATAAAGATGCGGAAAAGCGAAAGTTGAGTTCACAATGGAGGACACGCATCCTCGAAAAGGGAATAGCAAATAACCACTAATAAGAAAAATGACATTGCGATTGAAACTCGACAACTCTTGAGTGAAAAGAGTAAAAGTTTATGAACAATTCGAATAACTACAAGTTACAAAACTTGACTCAAATTCTCAAATATTCCTCTGCACTCTTTCCTTAACATTGAAATTAATTCTTTGACTAACATCGCTTTGCCACAACGTACAAGATAAGATCTTTAGTCCAAACCACAAGGACTAATTAAGAACCAATGAAATTCTTCAATACGTCATATTTGTTCAGAACAGTTCAACTACACAAGAAACATGAGATCCAAATAATCTCACCACCAAACTGAAACATTTCCAATTCTGAGATTTCATGAAGCAAGTAGATTATTCTCCTCTTAAAGGAACCAACATAAGTTCTTTGATTGCAACCTCACGTTGCCAACTCAGACCAAAGAGCCTTTAAAATTAAATCACACAAATCTCTTAAGAAGCAACAGGACAATCCAATACCTTAATTTATTTAAAATAATTTCAGCTACGGATGATTCATGGGCTCAAAGAAAATATCACGAAAGCTAAACTTGAATTATTCTCATCGAACGATATCACCAAAGGCGATCAAATTACTATGGGTATTAACATCAATTTCACAACAACAATTAGAAAACACTTCAAAAGACCCACGTGAAAAGAATGAATTGATTCTTTCTCAAAAGAAGAGACAAATGGAAACGATTTTCACCAACTAGAAAACTCATCCACCACTGCATTGAACATGGGACCAAGAGAAGAAACCAATTAAGCAATGAACTCACAGAACATAAGTGGAGTCCACAGTTGAGCATAAGCCTCACAAGAATAGAATATCGAACCTTAATGAGATAAGAACAAATAAGTATTCAAAATCAAGCACTTGCATCATGAAGAACCATTATAACTTTGCAACATAACGTTACTCGATAAGCTTCATTTACCACATAAAAGCCTAAACCCTCAAAAGATCATGAACATAAAACTTGAAATTTGATCATTTAGAGAATATCACCATAGGTGATCAAATTACTACGAGAATTAACCTCATTCTCACAATTTTTGTGATTTAATAACATCGACAACATACACTAGTCTTGAGAATCATCAAACTTTATTACTCCATCCTAAAACTTCCCAAAGGGAATACAACCACAAGGTTGAAACAAATTTATTATAACAAGATTATGCTAAGCAATATCAATATCACAAGGCACGATAGCAAAGACTACTTACGAAATTAATCTACTCAACTATTGGTGTTGCTTAGCACCTTCTTGAGCTCATTAACAATCGATGATGGTATTTATCATGTGTGTACATACAGTACTAATTCCATTTGCAACCACATAACCATATGTAAACATAGATTCATATTTCACCTTTGTTGAAATCATTTCAAAACATGATTAAAGATTCACTAACATAATTTTCTATAAACAAGGTTTCATGAATCGATACACGGCACCCATCGGTCCTTCATACAAGTTTCAACAATTTTAACATACTAGGAAGTAGATAAATCTAGCTCTTATGTAAGATCTATAGGTTACGAATGGATATGGGCAGTCTTTATTTAACATACACCATGAATCAAATACAAGGATATTTCAATTTAATCAATTTCACTCTCATGGATGGTAGTTAAGAATAAGCGATTTGCACCATGCTAATAACCCAACTTGATAACTCATATCGTAACAATCTATTCGCTTAGTTATAACTTCTCATTTTAAGCATGACAAGACATCACAAAAGGACTCTAACACCTTACTGCAGACAAAGAGAGACTTCAAACCTCAACGCTCAAGTAATCCAAAAAAGCGCATAAAGCCAAAGCTTTCCCGGGCAAGCGAACTTACTGCAGAAACTCTCACTAACCAAGCTATCAAGCGAGTAAATGAGTCATTCTTTTCAATGAGAAAGAAGGAGCAACTAAGAAAACATCAATCTTGCCAATTGACAACGATCATAAGTAGTAAAAGCAACTCAACGATCGAAAAGCAATAATTGTTTGAGAGAACCAAGAGGGATCTATGGAAAACCATAACTATCATGGACCACAAACCCGGAGAAATTCATCAACCACCACAGGACAAGAATTGCCAAATTCGAAATGAAAGAAGAGAACAACTTTCTAAAGTAACTCATATTTAGTACGAAGCGATGATACTCAGGGTAACTACTCCTCTAACCACGTCTGCGACGGTGGTGTAACACAGTGAATCGAGTAACAACCACGACCTCCACTTCTTATCATCCGATAACAACACGCTTCACCAAAATACTCAACTATGAATATATAGGATCATCTCATGACAATCATATTATTAGTTCATAGATATTGAATATCATAGCAGATCATATATTACCAACAAGGATGATAGTACGAAGCAATTCAACAATTGCTCAACAAAATGAAACATAACAACGAGATAATGCGAAAGCAATGTAATTCCCAACCCCACCTCATTGCACGATGTGTCAATTTAATATTTTTTCTATTAACCACGGACCTAAAGCCGCTCGATACCAAGCTGTAACACCTAGCTATCAGGAAGCCAAGATGTCACCTAAAACATCTAACATACATCCATAATGCGGAAGAATTTGAAACAAGTATATCAACTAAAGACGACATTAAGTTAAGCAGGATATGATGAAGGTATCCTTCCTTCACCTTTTAAGTTATTTAATTCGATCATCAATAAAGAAGGTTCACACGTGATAATAAATCAACATCCATGTGGAGAAGGTATCCTTCCTTCGCCAATTATAATTTAATTATTACAGTTCATCATTAACGAATGTAAGATAGAACTAAATTTAATCTTGAACATGAATAGGATGATGTGAGCGAGTAGTGCGTGTCTACTCCCTCCCAAGTGAGCCAACATCGGGGTTACCTAAAATAAATAAACAACGCAAGAGTGAGTCCATGACTCAGCAAATGCGATGAAAGAGAAAGACACATATACAAACAGGACATCACCATTTAAGAATGCGAACCTTGCATCGAGTGAACACTTATGAAAACATGAAATGAATGAATGTAATCAAGGATGGACTGCACACATGCATATCTGGTATAGTGAGTGACACACCGTCGGTGTTCACTTAAGCCCGCACCTTAACAAAAGTGCGGGGATCCAAGTCCTATATGAAGAACGTTTCATATAGGTGTCCAAAGCTGCCCATCTTTGGAATTGATGGGTCTTACGTGCCCATCTGGAATTGATGGGTCTTTCAATCCACTCCGTGGGCGGGACATGACAATGTCCAAATTTGCCCACATTGGAATGGTGGGACTTACAATCCACTCCGTGGACATAACATGAATAAAAGGATGCATGATATGAACATGAACAGTGATAATACCATCTCTCAGTATATACTCCACATAATGAAAGACCATAACCAATTCAGCATCTCGGGTAACACAATATGTCACACTATATTCATGAAAACATTCACAATCACAACACTCAAAAGCAACAAAGTACTTGCCTTCGCGTTGCGCGCGTTAGCGAACAACGATGGCGCTCCCAAACCCGTAGCCTCGTGGCCTAAACAATTAAATAACCGAAATAAGAACAACATAGAATCCAACCCGAATTAAAAGTCTACAATACCCCCCTTGAACTCCCAAGGAATCGCCATAAAACCTAATCTGAAAAACAGGCTGCAACCCAAAAACGTGTCGGGACAGCAGCACGAAAATGACAGTAGTTAATGACATGGGACTCGAAATGAGATGAGTCCAGATCCTACCTCATCTTAACGAACCTATCTATAACATTCAAGTTGATGAGATTTCCCAATTCGGTCAATAAACTTCTCTAATAAAGAAAACAAAACAGCAGCACAACTTCTGTCTGAACAAACAGGACAGCAATACTAAAACAACCATAACTTTTAATCTACAACTCCGAATTGAGCGTTCTTTAACAATATGAAAAGGTTATGAAATTATCTACAATAACCTAGTTGGCACGACATTCAAATTTTGCCTTTAACAAAAAGTGGCACACGGGTCAAAACTAAAGATGGAAACTGACATACAATCTGGACAGACTGACATACAATCTGGACAGTCACGATGAAAAGTGCATAACTTTTGATCTATAACTCCAAATGAAGTGTTCTTTATCAATCCTGAAAGCTAGTGATATCACCTTCAAAATTTGTTATGGGCAAGACCTCTGAATCACCCTCTAACTAGGCCATAAATCAACCTATACAGAGACTGCTAATTCTCGTCAGGATTCTGGACAGCAGATAGTAAATCTATCATAACTTTTGACTCGAAAGTCGGAATGAGGTGATCTTGGCGGCCACCGAAAGCTAAGAACAAGACCTACAACTCTCCAGGAGACCCAAACTCCTGATTCGGCCTCTAAAGTCACGAAACAGTCCACGCAACATTCTGGTCAGAAAGCGAATTCTGCTCGCAGTAATACGTTCTAACCAAATATGCATCAAATCGCCTCTACCACTAATCAAAAGGCGAGGGTCGGCATCCGATACCTTTGCAGCAACCAGGAAGTAGGCGGAAGACCCTCGGAGAAGATGATCTCCCTCCTTCTCACCTCTTTTGCCCCAAGCAAGGTGCTGTCCTCCTCAATTTCCTTGCGCAACCGGCAGCGGGAGAAGGTCCGAAGGCAGGTTGGGGAGGCAAACCAGCAGGGACCAGCAACCATGGAGGATGGGGGCGGCTCCTAGGGGCAGGGGCGTGAGGGGGAAGAGAGGAGGGTGGAAGGGGCGCGGCCATAGGAGGAGGAGTGGGAAAAGTGGGAGAGGTGGGGAGGTGCTAGGGTTTGAGGCCCCCCCTTTGGCCGGCCACAAGATGGGCCTTTGGGCCCATCTCTAGTGCGGCTGCTCCCTCATGGGCCCCATGGCTGCCCCTCCAGCCCATAAGGCCTTCTCTTGGGTCTGCTGGCCAAAGGCCCAGGCCCAAAACTGGAAGAACAGGCGAAACGCCGGAGATTTCTTCTTTTAATTTGAACTCGAATTTAAATCCGCATTGTTTTTCTTACCAAACAGAAACGGGATATTACATAAATTTATCCTCTTTCCCTAGAAATTTTCTATAGATGGTCAATACGTCCTTACCATTACGTCCAAGACCTCAAGACATGAAGCCACCAAGAAGGCATCAAGTCATCACCGCCAAACAAGGACAACACGCAAGGCTCATCGAAGACCGTAAGCAGGAGTTGCGATATCAGCCCAACCATATAACTTAAGTTTGCCAAGGCTCATTCTGCGTATTAAGTCGTTTCACCTAGTTAAAAAGTCTCGTAGAACGTTAAGTTTTTCTCTGAAAAGCTTTTTCTCTTGTTTGGGTGTTACCTTACTCCATCCTCTTAATTCTTATTCTTTGTCTCTCTCCTATCCTTTGTTTCCTTCCCTAACTCTCTGGAGTAACCAGCAGATGGAGAACACTCGTCACTCTGGAAATGGAACCAACGCCAACAATGATGGAAGTGCTCCAATCAATAGATCAGAATGGCAGCAAATGATGGCTAATCAGAACCGTCTGATCGAACTGCTCTCTCGGTCCATCAACAACAATCAAGCCCGACAAGCGACAGCCTCCCAAACTCCAACTCCACCACCCCAAAGGACCAGTATGTCAGAATTCATGAGGATGCGACCACCAACTTTTTCAAGCAGTACCGAGCCCATGGATGCAGATGATTGGCTCCGGGCAATTAGTAAGAAGTTGGACATTGCCGAGTGAATTGATCGTGAAAGGGTGTTGTTTGCTTCGCAAAAACGCATGGGTCCAGCTTCCAAATGGTGGGACAACTTCAGCATCTCACATGCTGATGCTCAAGCCATCACCTGGAATGAATTTGTGTGAGCTTTCCGCCATGCACATATTCCTTCCGGCATGATGACCCTCAAGAAGAAGGAGTTTTGCTCGCTACGCTAAGGCAACCGCTCAGTGAATGAGTACCTGCACAAGTTCAACCAACTGGCACGCTACGCACCTAAAGATGTTGCCAAGGATGAAGACAAGCAGGAAAGATTCCTAGAATGACTCAATGATGACTTGTCCGTACAGCTGATTTCCCAGGATTATACTGACTTCCAGCGACTAGTCGACAAGGCAATTCGCCAAGAAGGCAAGTACCAAGAAATGGAGAATCGTAAGAGAAGAATGGCTGCACAGAAGTTCAACTTTGGAAGTTTTCCTAAAGCTAGAGGAACTTCATCATATCAAGTCAAGTTCCAGCCAACAGCAGACAACCAAGTCCACTTGGAGTCCCCCAACACATCTGATGGTGACCGGGCACAGAAGGACCCATCTTATGTTGCAGGCATCACGTGCTGCAATTGCCATGAGGTTGGGCATTTCACCAGTAAATGTCCAAAGAAGCAGTATGCAGCGAATCCAGCCACCTCTGAAGTCAACATCATGCAAGCAAACAAGAAGCCGCGAAATTCAGGAAAAGGACGTCTGTACAATGTCACAGCTCAGGCTCTGTCAAATGAAGAGCAGGATGCAGACAAAGACAACTCCAGCTGAAAACCTTGTATTCCCAGTTTTCTTTCTAGCCACTCCGAATCTCGGGGACGAGATTCCTTTTAAGGGGGGTAGTTTGTAACATCCCAAAGTGTTGTTACCAAAATAAAATAAAGTTATTATTTTATTGGATTTTCTGAAGTTTGAAAGAGTTCTATTGCTTTATTTGAATTTCTAGAGTTTTAAAAGTCAAAAGTAAAATTTATTTGAAGTTCTTGAAGTTTTATTTGATTTGATTTGAAAAATAAAAATTTAATTAATTTCTAGAATTTTCTAGAATTTTAAAAGCTTTTTCCTAAATATTTTAAAACCAAAATAATTTAATTGCAAAATTAAAAGCCAATCATAAGTTAGAACTATTTTATTTAAGTCCAAAATAACTCTAGGAATTTCTGTAAATTTTTCTAGAATTTTTGGATTTAATATGCTATTTTCTAAAGCCCCTTCTAATTATCTGAATTAAATCAATCCCTAAAATCAAAAGAAAATCCCTCCGCTGCTTTGGGCCGAAACCTCCTTCGGCCCATCTCCTCTCGCGCACCTGGCCCGCTCAAGCCCGCACGCACACCCGCTTCCTCTCTCCCTCCCACCGTCCGATTCAAATCGGACGGCCACCAAACACCCACGCCACCCCACCCCTCCACACCGTCGGATCAAAATCTGATGGCCACGCCCTCTCCTCCTTCCCCGCTTTCTTCTTCGCGGAGCCACGCCCAAATGCCGCCATTGACGCGCATGTGGAGCTCCATCACCGCCGTAATTCCCTCGCCCTATCCTCACGCGAACGGACGCATTAAAGTCCGTGATTCTCGCCTCATCCATTACCGGCTTTTCCCCTCCACTTCCGGCCCTCATCACCCCAATTTCGGCCGACGACCTCGCGTGACCTTCTTGCACCCTACGCCGCCTCGAGCTCGCCCGCGCCCCATAAATAGGTGCTCCGGGACGGCCTCCCTAGTCTCATCCCAGATCCACCACCCAGTCCTCCACAATCGCATCCAGTTCACCGGAATTTGATGTTCGTCGCCGTCAAACGAAGCTCGGGTCTTCTCCAATTGCGCCGCCATCGGAGCTACTCCGGCACAGTCGGCATGTAACATCCCAATTTTGGATTTGTGTTTCAAATATAAGAAAATGAGTAGAAATTAAAACTTTTTCTTACATCATGTATTTCCTGTTGTACCAAACAATTCTTGTACAAGAATTATGGAAATACAAAGTCACAAGTCCTTTTGATCCAAATTTTGATCTTCCAAAAATAAAATCATGTCAAACATTGTGATCATCCTCTGGAAATATTTTTCCTAAGTTATAAGGATGGTTTGTGACCCCTCTGAAAAATTTCACAAATTTTAGAAATTGTTTGAATATTATTAGAGGGCAGTCAAACCTGTTGACCTTCAATCAAACCCTAAATCAGAACCTTGCGGAATTTTTGGAGAAAAATGCACTACATAAAAACCTCTGAAAATTTTACACAAGGTTTATGTCCAGGGTAGAAAGCTCCTGTAAAAATTTCAGAATTTTTGGAGTTGTTTTGCTACTCCAAATAAATCCTCAAAGGTCTCTGTTCTAATTTAAAAACCAAATCTGGTTTGTACTGTTCCTCGGGTCTGAGTCAGATTCGGGTTCGAGTCTTTTGATCTGGTCGAGTCAAGTAAAAGCACCAGACCCTCTTTATAACCCGCGTCTGTTTTCAACCGTTGGATCTTGATCTAACGGGCCTAAACGATTGGGCTGTTCAGGACGTAGCGAAGGGCCCATCAATCTAGGCCTTTTGATTGAAATTCGAAGGTCCAGGATGATTGTGCCGATCGGGTTGTTCCGAACTCACCATCAATCATGGCTGTTCAATCAAAATCCAACGGTGCATATTAGATGTGCCGTTCGGGTCGCTACAGTGCGCATTAAATCAGGGCTGTCCGATTTTAATCCAAAGGCGCACGATTCTCTCTGTTGTTTTTAAAAGCGCCAGAGCGTTGCGATCTCAGCCGTCCATGTTTAATCCAACGACTGATAATCATCCGAGTGCTTTTCTTATTGTCTTCAACCTCAGGTCGTGGGTGAACAGTAGGACAGGCATGGCTATGTCATTTCATGCTCCCTACAGCCGCCCTAGCCGACACTTGGGAGTTGTGAGAGGTGCTTTCGGCCATACCATACCCAACACCATCATTTTCACCCTTTTTGCTTTCGGCCGTGTCTTGAGGTTTGCACCATGTCTCCCGAAAAGCTCTTGGTCCAAACCCTAATGCTTTCAAAGCTTTATAAGCACCCTCAATACCTTCTGGTCTCTCTTTACACTACCTTTGAGCTCCATTTTCAATTTTGGAGCTTAACACCTCAAAACCGACAATCCACCATTGTTGACCCGTGGAGCTCCATTGGTGACTTGGTGTTCTAGTGGTTCTTCTTCATATCTCTCTACACCATTTTTATCTCCTTGCTATTTTGAACATATCCACTCACTCAATTTTGGATTTGATTCTCAGGAATTGTCCAATTTGGGGTTTATTCAAATTCGGCCGATTTTGGTCATCTTCTTCCTCAGCTCAGGTGAGTGCTCCATTTTCAAATTATTCGCTCAGGTAGCTTCTGTGGACTATAATGAAGCTATATTGACGCTTTGGTACCACTCATTTTGCTCAGGGGCACTTTTCCGACCTTCTTCCCCAACCCCGACAAGCCTCCACCGTGGACAAGCTTCCCTGGCCATCTCTGAAGCTTCTCTCCATCAAGGTAGCTTCTTATTAGTCCCTAGAGACCTTGGCACACGCTTCTTTGGACTGCAACGAAGCTTTTTGCTATTTTCAAGGTTGCAGTAAAAAGCTCCATTTTCGTTTTCCGGCTAGCCGGCGTTCTGGTCCCTTACTGTCGGCGAGGTGGCCACCATTAGGTCTGTGATGTTATTGTGATTCCATTTCATTGCTTGGTTGGCGCGCGCCATGCAGAGTCGCCAGCCGCAAGCCGTTGAATGCACTCGAACTTTGCGTAATAATCGCGCTTTCGTCATTTAATTAGGACACAGTTAATACCCAATCATTGCTAATCATTTGGAGTATTAATGATGTCTTAAGCCGTGTCCATTAGTCAGCGACAAGTGGGCGATTCTTTAAAATCACCGTGGCGCAATTACGTCTTTGTTCGACATCATTAAGAGTTAATCATGGATTAATTAATGTGTTGGCGATTAAATGTTGTCGGAAATTAACCACGGTCAGCGGCGGGTGGGCAGGGGTTAAAATCAAAATCGAAGTCATTAGTGTCACTTTTAGGTTCATTTAATGCCAATCATTAGTGGCGTTAATTTGGTCCTAAGCGCCTCTTCGATCGTTGACGGTGGGCTCGTGCAGCGTGCGTGTGTTAAAGCCCGCATTTGTGACTTGAAGTCGGTGACATGCGGCCCACATGTCGGCAGCATCATTTTGAACCGATCAAAGGCGCGTCCATTTTGCGATCTGTGGCCCGAGATCAATTGGGTGTTCGGTCACCCGATCCTCCCATCATCGTGGGCGTCCGTTCTCGGATCCGTGGTGAGATCGATGTTTCATTCGCGAGGTCCGAACGGCCCTCTTCGTGGCCTCCGATCTCGGTCGACGGTGGATATGAGTTGGGCGTTCGGTCGCCGCGCGCCCTCGCGCCGCTTGATTCGGATCGATGGCCGTGGTACGCCCACGTCATAACTTATCGTTTAGGTTATCTAGAATTGATAAGTAATTATTCTGCAACTAGAAATTGTGCAGAAACTTTAGAAATTCATAATAAATTCATTTTAAACCCTTTTTAGTTGTTTCCAACTGTAATAATTTTGTATTGAACTAGAGTTTAATTTAAAAATGCTTTAACCATGTTTCTGTAATACAAATTCCTGTAAGCGCAAGAAACTTGATTTCTGCCGTTTTTGGTTTTTCCAGAAATTAAATGAAATCTTATAAAATGCATATCTTGCTCGGTATATATCCAAAAGGGGTGTTTTCAGCTTTGATAAATTTGTTATTAACCGAACTTTAATATAAAAATGATTGTAGGCCCAGGATAGCACTAGAAATATTAATTAATGACTTTGACCCTATTTTCAGCATTTAGAAATTCTGTAAATCTTATAAAAGACACAAGTAATTCCCTGTAAATCAAAAATATCTAAACCTAATGCTGGAAAATCCCTTTGTTAACATACTTCAATATGAAATAGGTTTTGCTCATGGTTTTACTTCTGAAAATTGAATTGTGCTAGTTGTACAACTTAGAAAAATCATAATTAAATTATTATAACTCCAAATTTAGTAAACTCAACTATGCTGTGATTAGGATAACATATACTACCTACCATAAAATTTTTAGGTTCTAGATCATTCTAGAAATTTTTGCCATAAATAGTACCAGTAATTAATTTAGGGAATTAATAGGCTGAGAGAACTAATTTTTAACTATAACTTTTTCATGCTAATTCCAAATGAAGTAATTCTTGTTTCTAAAATTGTATAAAATCATACCCTTGCTGTTGGGTAAATTTCATAAGATTTGGATGTCTTTTGTTGTTGAGTTTGTTTTGGTGTTCTTCGTTTTTATTGGATTTTCTCGTTCTTTCGATAAGTTCCAACGTTCGCGTTGATTACGTGAGTGATCCTCTGCAGCAAATAAGTGATCTCCAGCAAGGCAAGCAGTGTAACATCATTTGACCATATTACTCCTACTACTTTTAAATTCTAATATCTTGTTTGCAAAACCTAAGTATGCATGCTTCTTGTGTCAATATTTATTTTGCCGATTAGAGGTAGCTAATCCCATTGCATGGTTGCCCTTAAATTGTTTATCCCCTGCCACAAAACATAAGTTATTAATATCGCTGGTGAATTAGAGCCCGGTGATTTAATTATGCTCTTTTATTGTCTTTACGGTGTCATGCTTAGAATGCTTAGATACCGGTAGAATTGGGTGGTTATCGACTTAGTCGATAACCTTGATCACAGAAACTTATTATGACTTTTTGATTCAGCCTTTGTGCTATGTTTAATTGTGAAAACCAAAACTAAAAACAAAATAATTTCGACTTGGGCACAATGGTAAGATGGTGTGCTTTTAGGCGTGGATCGAGCAGTGCTGAGTCAATTAAGGACCGAACATCTTGTGAGTACCTGTTATCCAGGCAATTTGTGCGTGCTAACCACACTAGAGGGAAATGGGACCTCTCTTGACTTAGTACTTTGGCGTGTGTTGGCTGCGAGTCGCAGGTGGGTGTGCGTGTGTTGTGTTGTGGTAAAATGAGGGGGTTTATGTGTGGAGCATTGTAGTTGTCCGTAAAGCTTTATCCCAAGGGGTAGTTGTCTTTACGGCTTTACAATGTAAGCATATGGGCTTCAGTCCATACGAGCGGCTCGTAGTTGATACACAATATTGGAAATGTCTCGTAGGATTTAGCCGTGCCGGCATACCTTCGGAAGTGTGCTTCATCTAGTGGCAAAAAAGGCGGTCTGAAGTGTGGGTACATTGGTACACCCCTGCAGGGTTAAAACTATTCGAATAGCCTCGTCCTAGGTTATGGACACGCTTGGGTAAGCTTTTTCAAGAGTTAGACTACAACCTTTTAAACTAAAACTTGAAATGGGTGGTACGAATGGGTAATTCGTGCTATTGTTGTGATGGCTATTGGGTTAGTCATCTCCAGGATGTCTTTAAGTTATTACTTATTGTATCGCTGTTATTTATGCAATAAAATTCAGTTTGTCAAAATTGCCTTCAACATATTATCTATTGCAAACAAAACTTGCTTTATGCTAAAAATTAACCTAGAGCCTTCCCCTTTGATGAAAGACTGCATATAGTAGTAATTAGGTTTTGTTACCCGTAAGTCTTGCGAGTACATTTTTGTACTCATTTGCTTTGCTTAATTGTTGCAGAGGAAGAAGGTTGATCCCCAAGGGATCAACTTTGGTGAGTTTTGCTACGGTATGGACGACTAGCTTGGCGGCCCGGTCGGTTGCCCTGTGGTTATGTGGCTAACCGGTTGGCTTTTGTCTTAGCCATCTTATGGCTCTTTTGCTTCCGCTGTTAATGATACTTGATGTTGTTTTGGCCAGTCGGCCCTCTGTGTAATAACTCTATATATGTATGTCTTTTGCTAGACTTATGTAATGTGTTGTATGGAATTGATGCATGATTTTGTAACGGGTTGTGTATATTGCATTCTAGGAAGTATACATATCTCGAGGCCTAGTTTATTTGGTTTGTGATGCTAGGGTCAATGGGAGGCTAAGCATTACAAGCCGAATAAACTGAGTGTAACATCCAGAACTCAAGTTTGTATTTCAAATATGTGAAAATGAGAAGAATTTAAAACTTTTTGAGCATGTTTGAATTTCTGGAGCTTTTGCTAGATTTGTTGCTTTTGAAATTTTTGAAATCAATTAGAACATATAACTTAAATCTTAGCTCCAAAGAGAAAACATAGGCAAAAACTTCTGATAATCCTCTGGAAGTATTTTTCCTATCTTCTTGACCATCCTAGTAACCTCTCTGCAAAATCTCACAATTTTTAGATTTTGTTTGCTATTTCAAAAGAGCATGTCAAACCAGTTTAAATTCTGGTCAAATCCCTAGGGCAGCAGATTGTGAATTTTTTGGGGAGCAATGCCGTGCATAAAAATTTCTGGAAAAATTATGCAAAGTTGTTCTCTGTCCAAAGGAATTACCATAAAAATTTCGGAATTTTTGGAGCTTCGGAGCTACCTCTAAAAATTCCCCAATCTTCTCAGCTTTTCAAAATCAAAGTCTAAAATCACTATTCATCGAGCTCGGACTCAAACTCGGACTCGAGTCCGACCGCGCCGCTCGGTTCAGCCGCACCGCCTAGCTGCACCGCTCGAGCCCGATGGTTGTCCACCGTCCGATGCAGATCGCACGGCCCTCGTGCGCCCTAACTAATCGGACTGACCAACCCGTTCCACCAGATCTCAACCGTCCATTTTAGATCTAATGGTCGGCATCGTATTGATCGAGTCGAACCAATTCATCGAACCGCACCTGGTTCCGGCTCGCGCCGTTTCATCGCTATCACTGACGGGTGGGCCCCGATTGTCAGGACCGTCACCTACCTCGCTGCTTAAAGCCGAGCGGCGTCGGCGACGTGCATGTGCGCCACCTCGCCTCGCCGTCCATTCCCGGTTTTCTCGCATGCTTCACCTCGGCCGCATCTTCCGCTGCTAGCCCATACCTTGATACGGCATTAATCGCCCATCATCTCCCTCACCAGCTCGCAGCCTCTGCTCCCGAGCGCATCAACGTCGAGGGCTCCTCCTCTCGTGTTTCTCCGCCCTTTTCCCTACTTATGGACACCCGAAGCTTCCTCTTCCTCTTTTGGACATCATAAAGCCATTCCCTACCTTCCTTTGCTTCCTCTGCAAACCAAGGGAGTGCGCTAGTTCTGGTTCGCGGCCGTGGCGCCGCCACCATGTCATCCCCACAACCAGTGAAGCCCATCTATTCCTTTGCGCGTCATATCGTGTTCCAACTCCCCACTATGTTTTCCCCTCGGCTAATTTTGAGTTTTGTTCACAGGAGCTGTCGAATTTCAGTTTTCCTCTTCATTGTCCGAAAGTTTGGATCTTCGTCCTCATCTCCGGTGAGTTGGTTCCTAGAGCTTTTGCCCGCGCTAGCACCATCCCGTGCACTCACCCAAGCTATCTCCACCTCTCTCTTCTCCTGTTTTTGCTCAGGCTACTCCCTCCTCGGTGACGCCTTGGGCGCCGCCTCGGTCCATCGCCGTCAGCTCATCTCCGGCCGAACCATCCTCACCGCGTCATCCCAGTAAGTTCGTAGGACCTCAGGGTAGCTTTAGCGCGCGCTAGTTCGTGTTTAGTGTTGCTGGTTTGGTGTTGCCGTTTTCACCGTAGCCTGTACTCCGCCCCTCGCCGTCGCGCCGTCGCGCCGTCGCGTCGGGTCACCTCCGACCTGACCACCGGTGCCTGCGGGTGCGCGATAACGTCTAGGTTCCATTTTTGCCCTTGTCCAGCACCGATGAGCTCTCCTTCGCTGGCGAGGCGCCCGGCGAAGTCACGGTCGGAGCCCCTCTGTTGTCGGACGAGCCGGCACGTTTTTAGAATACGCGTTGGATGAACTGAAGGCGTATTCGTAGAATACGCTGTCGACGTCGCCGTTGGTGCCGGCAGGGTCAAGTTTGACCTGGTCAGCGTTTCTCGCTCGGCCCCACCGGTCAGTGACCGTGGGTCGGCTGAGTGCCAGTAGAAAAAAAGGTTTCAGTGTTTTTAGAATTTCCGAATTTAATTTCTCTTGCACTGTTAATTCAATTAAACTTAGAAAATTCATAACTAATTCAATTTTGATCCAAATCGAATGAAACCAATTTTGTTAATTTTAATTTTTAATGTACTTTTTACCAGAATAGGTTTTAAGTATGTTTCTGTTCATAAAATTTTGATAATTAATTTAATAATGTTTTTAGGTATTTCTAACTTAGAAAATTCTTCGAAAATTCTTCATAACTCCAAATAAAATGTTCTCTGTTTCTAAAATTTTGTAAAATCATGCTCTAGCTGCTGTGTGAAATTTGTGCTGATTGGATTAAATTGAATTTTGGATACTGTCGGTGTTATTTGTTCTTATTCGTTCTTTTTGCTCGATCGATAGATTGCGACGATTCTGGTATTATCGAGAGTGAGCCTCAGCAACATATTGAGCAGCAGCAACCAGGCAAGAAGTTTGATCATGTTAATCCCTTTATATTTAAACTAATATTTTGTTTGCAACTCGTATGTATGCATTGCTATTTTGTGTTAAATTATGGTTAGTGGGCCTTTTAGTTGCATAATCTGCAGGTAAATGATATTCCTCTACTACCTGAGCCTAGGTTATTTGTTGTGATTAGAGATCGTTGGATGATCTCTTGTCACTTAGTAGATACGAATTCAACTGCTTAGACATGCTTAGTTATTGGTAGAAATGGGCGGTTATCGACTTAGTCGGTGACCTTGATCACAGAAAATTATTATAACTTTGTGTTTCAGTATTTATGCTATGTTTAATTGTGAAAACTAAAAACTGAAAATAAAATGATTTTGGACTTGGGCATAACGGTATGTTGGTGTGCTTCTGGGTGTGACTGGAATGGTGCCCGAGTCATTTAAGGACCGAGTTACTTGCGCCACCGTTCTGAGCATTCTGCGTGCTAACCACACTAGAGGGTATGGAACCTCTCCTGACTTAGTACTTTGGCGTGTATTGGCTCTGAGTCACAGGGGGTCGCGGGAGGGATGGTGTTGGGAGCATGATAGTTGTCCGAATGGCTTTACCCTTTGTGGGTAGTTGTCTTTTCGGCTTTACCATGTAAGCGTATGGATTTCTATCCATACGAGCGGCTCGTAGTTAATATACAATATTGGAAATGTCTGGTAGGTCTTAGCTCTGCCGGCATACCTTCGAAAGTGTGCTTTTGTGGCAAAAAGGCGATCTGAAGTGTGGGTACATTGGTACACCCCTGCAGGGTTAAAACTATTCGAATAGCCTCGTCCTAGGTTATGGACACGCTCGGATACACCCCATGAGAACTAGACTACAACCTTTTAATTAAAACTTGACATGGGTGGCATGAATGGGTAATTCATGCTATGGTCGTGGTGACTAATGGGTTAGTTACTTCCAGGATGTTGTCATCTACTTACTGTTATTACTTTTGCTGTCGCTGTTATTTCAACAATAAAAATGAATTGCCAACTTGCTTTTAAATGTATTACATTATTGCAAATAAAAGATTGCTTTGTGCTAAAATGAGCCATCTGACCTCCACTCAAATAAGCTTTGCATGTAGTTATGCATAGGTCCGCTAGTCCACACGTCGCCTTGCGAGTAGATTTTTGTACTCATTTGCTTTGCTTAATGTTTTTGTTGCAGAGGAGGCGGTGAGCCCCAAGGGCCTTACTCGTGAGATGTGCGGGTTTTGGGACGACTAGCTTGGCGGTCCGGTTGGTTGCCTTGTGGGCTAAGGCACACCGATTGGCTTTGTTTATAGCCATCTTATGACACTTTTGCTTCCGCTGTTTACTTTGTTATCTGTTTATCATTTGGCCGGTCGGCCCTCTGTTGTAATAACTCTACTTTGTTGCCTACTGTTTTAGTATCGTGATGCTTTGGACTCTATGTTTAGAATGGAATTGATGCATAATTTTGTGAAGAGGTGTGTGTACTGCAGTTCTGGGAAGTATACATATCTCGAGGCTCGGTTTATTTGATTTGTGATGGTAGGGCCAGGTGGTTGGTTAAGCATTACAAGCCAAATAAACTGGGGTCCTCACAACTCACCAGCAACGGTTCCTCAACACTATGCTCCTCCAACTTGCGTGTACCGGGAAAAATCCAAAGGTGAAAGCAGTCAGTGTCCTAACGAGCCAAGATGGCAATAGGACAATTCCCTCAGCGGCGTCGCCCGCCGACTGTCCATGGAGATGCGACAACCTGACCTTTGATTCCCTGTCGTCGTCGGTGCCGGCTGCTTCCGGACCCCGAATTCGAGCTCATCAAGAATGACACCACGCAGCCCCCGAGGGTTTTCCTCCGTGATGGCGTCACGGAGGTCGTCCATAGCATTCGTCCTTCTATCCCTTGTAAGTATACAAATTTTACTAGACTGCTAGCGTGCCCACACGAATTTTTTTAAAATAATATTCATTTAAAAGATGATTACAAAAATAAATAGTCAAAAAAATGTTGTTCAGAGAAAAAGAACTTCACTACCGGTGTGGATCTCGACGACTAGACCACTACCTCAGTCGATTGCGTGTGGCAGATTACCTAGACTCTACTACTTCTTCGTCTTCCACTGTGTTCTTTACTGTTGGCTTATAAGCCTTTCTTATAGTAAACTTTGATATTTATTAATAAAATTGTGTGAATTATGGATATTATCATATTGTGTACTATATACACTAGCTACTGTTCTAGGTAGTAGTGTAGAATATACAAAGGATTTGGGGGTGTTACTCCCGGGTCCGACATCTCTTTGTTCTCTCTCCTCTAAGTAGTTTTTTTTGGTGATGTGGCAGGAAAAAGAGGCGAAATATTAGGAGAAAGTGCGAATATAGTAAAAATTCTATTTTTAGCTACCTTAGAAGTTAAAAAAATTTGAAAAAAATACTAGGTGTAGGGAAGATTTTACCATACTGCTAGCGTACCTACACGAATTTTTTTAAACAATATTAATTTAAAAGATAATTACAAAAATAAATAGTCGAAAAAAATTACAATTATAGATATCTGTTGTCATTTCAAATGACGACAGGCTCCTATCGCTGTTCCAATTGGCGATAAGAACCCGATCACCCATTGGAACAGTGCGGATAAATTCCTGTCGCCAATTGAACTCGCGACAGTATCTATCATCAGCTTAATTGGCGATTGGACCCTGTTTTTATTTTTTTTAAAAAAATTATGTCTAGAGAATTATACCTAAAGATTAAGTGTATTTTACGAAGTTTTTTGGTAATACCTTGAAATGTCCATGTAGGTCGGAATCCGACATTTGAGTAGATAACGAAATGTGAAGTAGGAAATGTGAGTTCGGCGGCACAATTTGGAATACGAGTTCGGCAGCGCAACAACACAAATATTGTTTGTGTTGGCAGGTACGAAATGGAAAAACTATTTGGGTTTCGGGTTGGCATGCGCGTTGTTGTTCTGATTGTATTGTTTATGGAACCGATTCCTTCAGAAAAAGATTATGTAATATGTAATAGACAAAATATATCGAAAAAGATATTTAAGTTCGAAAGATTTCATAATTTAATTGCGGAATACATGACACACTCGGTTTGGTTACGTACATTAGAAATGATCACATGCATGAATGAGCAAACCGAAATACATCTGCGATACATGTGTGTCTTTTTGGAATCCAAAAACAAAAGGTTGATTCGAATGAAATCTATCAGTCCTGGCGGTCCATTGGTCCCTTCCCTTTATCTCTAGACTGCCCACGGCGTTGGCCAGTCTCGAAGTCAGCCATGTTTTGCGAGATGGGTTGGACGATTGAATGATGTTAGGATAGCACAACATAGGGCCAAGTTAATATTCAGGATGCAAATTGAACATAACTTAACTCTTCGATCCAGACTGCGCCCGAGTGACGGGGAGCATTAGGACGGCCGTCGGTCTCACTAGCAGGAGCCTTCCCCTATTGCGCTGCGTGCTCGGCCTGGTTGTACTCAGCTTCCTGTTCGGGGGTCCTCCACCACCACCTACTCTCCTGGGCTCCTCTGGCGCCTTTTTAGTTGGGTCAGATACATAGGGTTTTCAGTGTTTGAAGATCTCGGCTTGCATCACATAGTTCAGCATGTACTTGAGCTCGATGAAGGCCCTATCGTACATATTCGGGCCGTCGATCCATTGGAAAAAGTTTCTTCGCATCTCCGGCTGCCATTATGCGAGGATGTATATAGGGATTTCTAGAATGGAATGTAACATGTGGAGAATCTACATGTGTGCAAGATTCGCTTACGAGGTGATGACCGCACGTGTAGTACACTCGGGTGGCCGTCGCCAGGTGTGTGGATTAGATGATCTTAGCCGATTCTTCGCACAAACATTACGGGCGTGGGGACTCCGGTGGCACCGGCACATCCTTCATAGAACAATCCAGATATTGTTTTGCCCTCTCGGCAAGACACTTGCGCTTCCATAGGATCTTCGTTTAGAAGTTCGTTGATGAGTCTGATATCCACTTCCTCATAGTTGTGTGAACTGAGCTTTGGTGAAGTGTTAAGTGTGGTGGTGTAGTGTTATCCTGCAGCTCTCTTATCCTCTAGTTCTGTTCTCCCTCCTTTTATAATGGGCTATTTCAGTCTGGGCAAGGGGCATGGTGGTGTGTGGTCTTTTCGGTCTGAAAAGGTGGTGTGGCATAATGTGGCCTTGTTGGTCTAACAAGGAAGAATCGTAGTGTGTTGTCAACTCAGTCTGTAAAAGTTGTAGCATGTGTCGTGATAGGGTGCGGTCTTTTCAGTATGAAAAGAGGGCGTGACGAAGTGTGGTCTTTTCGGTATGAAAAGGTGGTTTTGCATAGTGTGGTCTTGTCGGTCTGATAAGGTAGAGTCGCAATGTGTTATCAACTCGGTCCACAAAAGTTATAGAATGTGGCGTGAAAGGGTACGGTCTTTTCGGCCTAAAAAGCGGGTGTGGTGGAGTATGGTCATTTCGGTATGAAAAAGTGGTTTAGCATAGTGTGGTCTTATCAGTCTGATAAGGTAGCATCGCAGTGTGCTGACACTTGGTCTGCAAAAGTTGCAACGTGTGGCATGACAGGGTATGGTCTTTTCAGCCTAAAAAGGTGGTGTGGCGGAGTGTGGTCTTTTCGGTGTGATAAGCCAGCATCAAAGTGTGTTGTCATCTCGGTCTGCACAAGTGATAGTGTGTGGCGTGACCGGGTGCCATCTTTTCGGTCTGATAAGGGGTGTGGTGGAGTGTGGTCTTTTTTGATATAGAAAGGTAGTATCAAAGTGTGTTGTCATCTCGGTCTACAAAAGTGGTAGCATATGGCGTGATCCAATGCGGTCCTTAAGGTCCAAAACGGAGGGGTGCTGTCATGCTGACTCCCTCACGTGGTTACCCGTGCACACAACAACAAATAGTATCAGAACACAACAGTACCATAATGTAAGTTGTACAAAAAATTATATTTATATGGCATGATTGATATTTACAACAACAAGTATCTACTCGCAGGCCCTCTTGGGGTGTACCCCACTTGTGGCTCCTGGCCTCGTCCAGGGCAGTTGCGGGCTCTCGTACAAGTAGGTTAAAGGCTTAGATGGCTGAGGCACCCTACTAGCGTGAGTAGCCTACAAGTGTCATGAGAGGATCCTGTGTCGGCTGGGTCACTCCGAGAGCACCATGCAGCTGTGAAGCTCTCACGGAGACCTGGCTACTCTCGTTCACGCGAAGGCCCACCGCCACCCAGGTCGAACTCGTAGTCCACGGAGCGTGACTCCTTATGTGACACCAACTCCTCCTCCCAAAGGGGAGCACGAGCTGTGAAACAGTAAGTTATGCATGTAAACATGGTGGGCATACCGAGATAATATGTTGTGCATGCGTGTAAACAAGACAGACATACCTCGGTGCATGAAGGTAATGAGCGACTCTGCACACTCGTGCCGCATGTACGAGTGGTACTCAGGACCTGCCAGAGAAAATTGTCGTTAGTGACTAGTGGAGTTCAAAATAAACAACCAGACATGAGTATGCCATGCTAACCTGGGAACTATGCTAGGATACTCCTAGCACGGTGCCACGAGGACCCGCTTGCCACATCCTAGTGAGGAGCCGTGGGTGGGGCGTGACGCACCATTGCTCATCCCCTGTCTACGCAGAGGTGGATCCACCACCTCCCTTGGCCTACAGCAAGACGCCAGCTCAATGCCTCGTCTCGTCTTCTCGATGAACTGGTCCATGACCCCTCTTATCTCCTACTCCATCATGCTGAAGCGCTTCCCGAGTGTCATACGACACACGGAGGTCACCAACACGTGCATGTCCCAATGTAGATCGACCTACACATGTAATTAATAAGTTAGGAGCCAAAAACTTGTGAAGCAAATAGTATGTATGGACCGTTCAATACATACCACGCGATGGAATGCACAGTCCGGCTGGGTGGGGTACATGTCAGACATCATAGCCATGTGTCGTGGTGGGTCATCCACAGCCCTAACGCAGTGAACCCTCGTCCGACTAGAGTACCACTCGATGTAATCGTCATACATCCGAGAGTCATAAGGAGCATCCTCCTAGACGACATCCTCCAAGGCGCGGAGCCACCCCTCAACCCAAGGGAACATCCTATCTGTCCAGGAAGTCATAATAGGGACTCCCTTCCTAGTGTACATGTGGAAGGCAAAACGATTGTTTCGTATGTATGTAAGGAAAATGGTACAACAGAAGTAAAACATGAACTTACCCATGGATGTTCGGCGCAACTCGTTGGCCCCAGGGGGCTGGGACCTCCTGTCGCAGACTGAACTGGTGTATCACCTAGTGCACGTGGTACTCCTCCACGAAGACGTCATTAAACAAGCACCTCCGCGTGTACCTGTACGCATGGTCTCGTGTGCAAAGGCTCGACAGGCCTCGAGGTGTACCCACATACACCCTATCGGGAGTGTACGGTGTCCAGATGACACGGTCATCCATCAACTGATTGAACATGCAACATAGTCTGGGTAGGATGCGTGCGTAGTGATCGGAGTGAAGGTGACCTGTCTACTGAAATAATAGAAACTTAGCACAAGAAATTGAATTACATTACAGAAAATAATAAATGTTCAGAAAACTTACTTGTCGGCGACACCACACAGTACCCATGGTCGGCCAGTCCACATCATCGTCCTCAGCGTACATGGGACTATGTAGGTGCCCAGGTCCAGTTGTTTTGGTCCGATCTGGAAACGCTCAAAGGACCACAGCTAAAGAAGCAGCAGACATCCGAAGAGGGTGAGCTATCCCAAACTCGGCGGCATGCGTCGCATAGTCCGCGGTACATCGCGCACAGCATCGCTAGGCCCCAGGCGTAGGTGTAACATCCCAGTTTTTCAGAGCCTTTTAGAAAGTTTTCAAAATAAAAATAACCATTTGGTTTTGTTGAATCCCTAAAGCTTAACTTAAAATTTTGGAAGTTGGAAGCAATTTAATATGAATTAATCAAACTTCAATATATTTGAAATTGGTTTATCTTGAGTTATTGAAGTTCTCTGGTGTTTAGTTTTCCCTCTTTGTGTTCGCTTAGACCCTCTCGATCGCACCGCCCTTTTTGCAAATACGACCCTCTCGGTCGCAATTGCCCTTTTTACAAAGACGACCCTCTCGGTCACAACCGCTTTTTTTTTACAAAGACCACCCTTTTTGGTTACGACCTCCCTTTTTGCAAAGACCACCCCTCCTTCCTCAGGACTTCCCTCTTGCTTCTAACCAAGCTTTTGACCAAGCCCCACCTGTCAGCCCTACTCACCTTCTCCTTCCTCTCGTCGCGTCACTGTTGCCGTGAAAATCTTTGCGCATTAAATTCCGTTGAGTCGCATTAAATGCTATCACTTCCGCAGTACTCGTCTCCCCCTCTAGTCTCCTTCCCCTACTTGCCTCCATTCCCTTCTTCACCTGCCCCTGTTGCGCCACATTGAATGCGACGTCCTCTGTTGCACCCATTGCATGCCTGCGCTGTCCTCCCTCCTTGGACCTCCCCTCGCCCATATAAGGCACCTGAGAACCCCTTTTGTTCTCCCTTGTTGCTTCCCTCTCAGTACTCTCTCCTTCCCTTCCTCGACCTCAACCGTTCAAGCTCCCACTCGAGTGGTCCCAACTTCTATCTTCGTCTAGATTCTGTACCTTTCTTTTAGCTTTGGTTTTGGTAGGTTCTTTGGTCTTTATTTTGAGTTTCTCTAGTTGTTTATTTGGCTTGTTCGCACGTGTAGATTGTGGCGTTGCGAAAGACTTCTTGGACCCAACGGCCTCTATCGAAGCAGCTCAATTCTCCAGCGAAGGCAAGTCGTGGACCTTTGATCATATTGAACCCATTTTTACAAAAGTATATTGTTTGATATCAACATGCATGGTTAGTTGTATAAAATTGGTTTTGGGAGCTAGTTAAATACCTTCTCGACAGTATGCCTCCTTGATAAATTATAACTGAGATATTAACATGTATCCTTGGTCACCATAGTGTTGGAGATATGCCCTATAGGCAATCATTTTGATGATGATATTTCGTTGTATCCATGATTTAATAAATGTTCCTTGAATATTGCCTTTGTGTTGATTAACAAGTATGTGACTTGTTTGTGAAACTCTTTACTTGTATGGTTATTCTAAAGTTGTCCCTAGTCGGAGTTCATGTGAGGACACACGTGAATGATGGATTAGCACATGTATCGGTTGATGACCATGTTTCACAGGTCATAGACATGGAGATGTCAAACCAATAATGTGGACACATGTTTAGAACATGGGGTTGGACCGACCCAACATGAGACATAGTAATTATTCTTATGGTTCTCTCTACACAATGTGTACGCCTTGTCCTTAGACACGAGATTGTCGCATGTACTTGAGATGTGAATCGACTTACTTAGGGGCTATCAAACGCTACTCCAGAATCGGGTAGTTATAAAGGTAGCTTTGGGTTTGTCATGAAGCATGCTGCGAGGCATGGTCGATCGAGATGGGATTTGCCCTCTCTACCGAGAGAGATATCTCGGGCCCTCGAGTGATTGGATCCGAAATGCATGGCCATGCTACTTAAGGTTAAGAGTTAACATAGTAAGGGATTCCGGATCACAGGATCGAGAAAGAGTGGTCAGCTTGGAGCTCGACCGAATATCGTGAGGCAAAGGGATTGGCATGTACATAACGTTGTGATGGTTCGTCCGATATGATCTTTACGTGCGTTTAGGAGTTGGCACGTCTTGCTAGAGGCCGCTACCAACTATTGACCAAGTATGTGTACTTGCGTCATGTCTAAACATACGTGAACCTATAGGGTCACACACTTAAGGGGCTAAAGCCTAATTCGGATTGGATCCGAATTAGACTAGGCACTGAGTCCTAATGGGCCTCTATTCGTAGAAGCCCATTATAAGGACGTCTATAAAAGGAGGGCAGGGGCGCACTGGTTGAGGGATGAGTTTTTCGTGACATCCTCAAACCCTGGCCGCCACCCCTCCCACGCCCTAGTCGCTCGCGCGGATCTAGTAGTCCGGCGTGCGTCGCTTCCTCCCATACGTGTGGATACCTTTGAAGGCGCCGCATCCGTGGTGTTGGGACGAACCGCAAAGAGGAGTCAGACGTGGGACGCCACGACGAGGACAAGGAAGTAGTACGACTACCGCGCCAACGTCTACGCATCAACTTAGTACGACTACACCGCCCGACGCGTCGCAACAACTCTCCGCACTGCGCCAAGTGGTAAGACCGTGATCTATAACTGCAGTGATCTTGGTTTACGGGTAGAATTTTTTAATTTGCGATAGTGTAGCCTACCCGTAGCCCTACACATAGGATGGGTATTCTTAGTTGAACTTTGTTGTGATATCAACTTGGGGGCGTATTATGCTTAGACATACTTTAGTTATGCGACGGTCTCTCGATCATATGTTTCAAGGATGTTAAATTTGACTAAAGAAACTGTGGAATTGTAGCGGAGCCACTGCTTTCAAAAGTTGCTATGCCAGTGGCTAGGGTGGTCATTTGGCTAGGTTGAACCCAAATATTTTCATACTCAGGCAAGTGATCGTGCAGTAAAGGGGGTGTAGGAAGCACATTGGGATGTGGGTGTCTCGCCTGAGTAGACTCTAAGGACTTAACTTTGTGCGCTTGATCTGGGCAATACCATGCAACCACAAATTTATTTATGGGGTGGACTGGCCTAAATAATTAGCAATGTTTTGAGTCAGTTCTGTTATGGTTGGGAGCAGCGCAAGAAGGGGCCAGTAAGGCGAATCCTTAGCGAGCAGAATCGAGTCAGAACAGAGATTTGTAAAGGCCTTGACACGTTCTCTAGACTGCTCTCTTAAGGTAGTGAGCGGTGGTATCGACGGGCACCAAACCAACTAGAGAAGTCATGTTATGTGGGAAAAGTGTACAACCTCTGCAGAGTGTAAAACTATTCGAATAGCTATGTCCCTGGTTATGGACAATGCCTGGTAACTATCACGCGAAGGGTAGTTTTTCTCAAAAAGGTGGTCGTGGGCGTTCGTGAGTGTTCACGAGCAGTTTTCTAAGAACTTGTTTACTTATTCTTTAGTCTTTCAACTTGAGCTTTGCAATCTACTTATTGTATTTCTAGTAAATCCTGCTTTATTCAAATTAACCATAAAGTTATTCTTGTCAAGCCTTGCAAAAAGATTATTTGCATACTTCTCCCCGGCTTGCTGAGTACATTCAAAGTACTCATGGCTTGGTGCCCTCTGTTTGAATCAGCAATTGAGGGAGAACCAGAGATCCCGGAGTTCTATGAAGAGGAGCTCTTTGAAGACCAGGTGTGCTAGGGGACGTCCTCCACTCGATAGTCTGTAGGCTTGTCAGATGGCCTGCGTGTTTTGGGTTTTGGTTCGCTGCAAGTTCTCTTGCATTGTAAGCACTGTGCGGCAGACCTTGTAAGACTTGACCAAAAGGTCTTTTGCTTCTATAAATATTAATTTGTCTACTTCATCTTTAAGTTTGTTGTATGGATATGATTTCATCTATGTTGTATCTGTGCGAGCCAGCTACTAATCTTGGGACTAGCTCAGTATGCACAGAGGATCCCAGGGTTGTTTTACTCGGGGTCCCAACAGAGGTGGTATCAGAGCCATATCGATTGTAGGAAGTAACCTTAGCTAGCATGGTCATTTTAGTCAAAATTCAAAATATATTTTCTAAATCAAACCATAGGCTAACTTTAGTAGTTGTTCTTCTCTCATCTCATTTGAATCTCATCTCGTCTTATTCTTAGGTTCTTGCATCTTATCTATTCAGAAGCATTGTTTTCTAATTCAATTGATCTCTCTCACCCTAGTAACCCCATTGGGATCGAGCTTAACATTGAGTAGACCACCCTATAAGTTAAATTAGTCGTGCTTTAGTAGAAGTCGCCCTCCTAAGTTTCAGTATCATTAGTCCGTGTAATAGGACCTTTGGCTTGAGTTTTGTTGCCTCTTAATAGCTTTCCGGCTATTTCTCCTTTGGGTTTAACTGACTTTCCCCAACTAGGTTGCTCCATCTTTCTCCGTTGCTCTCTCTCGTCTATTGTGCTATTCCCTCTCACCTCTCGTGCTTTCTTCTTCTCGTCTTTTAAAACCTGGGCAGTTGGTTGCAAATGGTTCAGACCCACAACCTGGCAAGCCAAGAGGAACCAGTGGACCCCTATCCGCCACCACAACCTCCTCCTCCTCCATCAGCAGCAATAGATCAGGGATTGGGTCTGTTTATGGCCGCACAGACGCAGCTGATGAGTGCGATGATGCGCAATATGAATTAGATGATGGCTCAACAGAGTCAAACCGCTGCCACTCTCCTCTCAATGATGAATCAAAACAACCAAGCAGCTACTATGCCACCACCGCCACCTCTAGTTTTCCCTCAGTCCAGATTGGCCGAGTTTATGAGGACTCATCCTCACACGTTTTCTAGCACCTCTGAGCCTCTGGACGCAAATGACTGGCTGCGTTCTACCGAGAAGAAGCTTGCCATCGCCCAGTGTGACAACCGCGAGAAGGCCCTGTATGCCATGCTTCAGCTCGAAGGCACTGCTGCAGAATGGTGGGAAAATTTTAGCGCCGCCCATGCAGACCACCAGAACATTACTTGGGTTGAGTTTTTAGCAGCTTTTTGTCGTTCTCATATTCCCAATGGGAAGGTGGAAATGAATAAGAATGAGTTTCACGAGCTACAACAAGGAAGCATGATGGTGAGTGAATACATCAACAAGTTCACTCAACTCTATCGTTAAGCTTGAGAGAACGTTACCACGGATGATGCACGTCAAAAGCGTTTCAAGCGGGGGCTCAATACTGGCTTGAATGTTCATGTCGTGGGCATCGACTATGCCGATTTCCAGTATTTGGTGATAAGGCTATGCTTATTAAAGAGTCTCATCGGGAGCTTGCAGACTCTTATAAAAGGAAGATGACACAGCAGGGTGCTCATCAAGGACCTCCACAGAAAGCCAGGACGAATGCTCAATACCCTGCTCGTCTTGTTCCTCTAGTTGCACTCAGGACCTCTGCAGCAGCACCTCACCCAGCTGCTCTAGGTTCCCACAACCCCAGCAACCAGCAGCCCTGAGGCAACAACCCTGCCGTGGGGATCACTTGTTTCAACTGCCAGCAATGAGGACATTACGCCAGCAAATGTCCACAGAGGCAAGGCCCAGCACTGGCCACATCCAATTTGGTAGCTGCTCCAACCAGAACCCTAGTGCCAGGAGCAGGTCGTGGAGCACCCCAGCCTCCAGTTGCAGCAATTAAGACCTCTCAGCCTTCTGGGAGAGGTCGTGTGAACCATGTCACAGTGGAGGAAGCCTAGTCAGCCTCAAACGTCGTGCTGGGTAAGTTCCTTTTAAATTCGGTACATGCTGTCGTTTTGTTCGATTCTAGAGCTTCGCATTCATATGTTTCTCAGAGTTTTGCTGCAAAGCACCAGTTGAAGGTTTTGAATCTTAAGACTGCCTTGTTGGTTCAATCCCTCGGGTCGGAGTTGAGCACGAACCAGGGTTGCCCACATGTTTTAGTGGTCATAGAAGGGTTAGAGTTTCTAGCCAACCTCATCATCCTCAACACTCAGACCTTATATGTGATTTTGGACATGGATTGGCTCACTAATCACCAAGCCATTTTGGATTGTGGTGGTCGAAGCATCACTTTGGTCAGTCCTGATGGAACCAAAGTAAAATTTGAAGCCTCCATGGAGAAGCATGTTGGAGCACTAGTCTGCAGTGTCCAGACCGTATCTCTGGAAGATGCGCCAGTGGTCCGAGAGTTTCTAGACGTCTTCCCCGATGAATTATCGGGAATGCCTCCAAATAGGTACCTCAAGTTTGTTATCAACCTAGTCCTAGGAACCACACCTATTTCCAAGAGACCTTACCGATTACCGGTTGACAACCTAGTCGAGCTGAAGAAGCAGATTGAGGAGATGCAAGACAAAGGTTTTGTCAGACCAAATTCTTCACCCTGGGGAGCCCTAGTTATCTTTGTTGCAAAGAAGGATGGTACCCAGAGGATGTGTGTAGACTACCGTTCACTCAATAAAGCCACCATCAAGAATAAGTACATTCTGCCCAGGATTGATGATTTGTTTGACCAGCTAAAGGGAGCCGGAGTGTTCTCAAAGATAGACTTGAGGTCGGGTTACCATCAGTTGAAGATCCGCCAAGAGGACATTCCCAAGACAGCCTTCTCAACTAGTTATGGACTGTATGAGTGCATAGTCATGTCTTTTGGTTTGACCAATGCTCCTGCTTACTTTATGAACTTGATGAATAAAGTATTCATAGAGTATTTGGACAAGTTCGTTATTGTCTTTATTGAGGATATTTTGGTATACTCCAAGAGTGAAGAAGAGCATGAAGAGCATCTTCGTTTGGTCCTGACTAAGCTTAGAGATCATCAACTCTATGCTAAGTTCGACAAGTGTGAGTTTTGAACAAAGTAGGTTACCTTCTTGGGACATGTCATGTCTGCAGAAGGAGTAGTCGTCAACTCCAGTAAGGTCCAGGATGTGCTCAATTGGGATTCACCCAAGTCAGTGCCTCAGATCAGAAGTTTTCTCGGTATGGCAGGATACTACCCGCCGGTTTATAGAAGGGTTCCCAAAGATAGCAAGACCTCTCACGCAGCTGTTGAAGATGGAAAAGAAGTATGCTTGGACGCCAAAATGTGAGCAAAGTTTTCAAGAATTGAAGAAGCGCTTGACCACTGCTCCAGTGTTGATTTTGCCGGATGTTCGAAAGGATTTTGAGATATTCTATGATGCCTCACGGCAAGGTTTCGGTTGTGTCCTGATACAAGAAGGGAAGGTAATAGCTGATGCTTCCCGCCAGTTGAGGCCTCATGAAGCAAATTACCCTACTCATGATTTAGAATTGGCTACCGTAGTGCATGCCCTAAAGATATGGCGTCATTACCTCATCGGTAATCGCTGTGAAGTTTATACTAACCATAAGAGTTTGAAGTACATTTTCACTCAAGTTGATTTGAATATGAGACAAAGAAGATAGTTGGAGTTGATCAAAGACTACAATATGGGAATTCATTACCATCTAGGCAGAGCCAATGTCGTAGCGGATGTTTTAAGTAAAATGGTCTACTGCAATACTCTAATGATCAAGGAGAGTCAGCCAGCACTACATGAAGAATTTCAGAAGCTCAAGCTTGAACTGGTCAAAGAAGGTTACTGTAACACCCCAGCCCGACAAAGACTTGGAATGCTACCAAACTAACACTACAACCATTTTAACACTGATACAATTATCTAAAATCTGACAGAACCTCCTTTGTTTAGTTACTAAACCGGAGGTCCCAACATTTAAATATAATCATAGTTAAATAATCCAACATCCAGCATAATCAAGAGACAACCAAAACTATGCTAATCATCACTATATCACCCATAACATGCTAAACAACTAAAGCATAAACAAAAGGACATCCATAATGTTCTAGTCAACTCTATTACAAATTATACCAAGCATAGGGAGTAATCATAAAGAATTATTTAAGCAAATTTCTCATCTACTAAATTATCATTCTATCAATTCAAATGTGAGTAGTTCATGCTATTGTGCAACCACTCTAAGTTTTACTCCCTCCCATGCATGTCGTTCTTGTAAAGGGGTACCAAAAACACAACAACAGCAAGAGTGAGCCCAAAGACTCAGCAAGTACCAAAAAGAATCATTAACCTCACAATTATAGCAAAAACATTCAAATCCAAAGCTTTACTCAGAAACATAGCTCATGATGTATGAATGCAAATATGCAATGCATCTTTTCTCTTCCACTCTTTTTCATTTTTCACCGGTAATGCGAGATATGCGACCGTCGCCGCATACCATGCCTGTGCTCGCAAGCACAGGGACCAATTGCCCAATACTCCGCAAGTAAAGGGGACCTCAAGCCCACACTCCACAAGTGTGGGGACCTCAAGCCCGTCATATACACGATGGGGATCTCAACAAATGCTTGGTCACAACGTGACCAAGTCTTCATTTTGTCAACATGATGCATATGCACAAATCATGAATCATCATAATCATACCTCCTCAGCAACATCACTTATGAATTTAACTCATTCACACTTCTATCATTCATATCATAAGCATTTACCATCTTTAATCAACATATCACACTATCAACCAAGCATAGCTAATATGTATCAAAACACGAGCACTACCCCTGGAACCAATCCCACACCTGACTATAAATATAAAGCATGCTAAGACAACCATACTGAACCAAAACTTAGCTAAAAGCACAACCGCACTCGCTACACTGTCAAGCACATTCCCAATTCCAACTCCTAAAGTTCGATTTGTCCCCTCTGTGGACAGCCATAATCTAAAATTCATATCTTTTTGTACAGGAGTCCAAATGAGATGTTCTTAGACTTCATTGAAAGGTTAGCAATTTCCCCAACTAACCCTAGTTGGTGAGCCTTTCTAATTCGGCCATCTAATACCCCTACCAAGCTAATTAACATAACATTGATTTCACGTTAGGTTCTCTGGACAGTACACTAAAACTATCATAAAGTTCAGCTCGTTTCTCCAAATTTCACGTTCTTGGGCTTCCATGAAAGCTACAACAATTATGTACAACTTTCATTATACTGAGATCCTCTAATTTTCCTTTTAACTGGTCGCGCAAGTCAGATTACTAAAACCTGTTAGAATACCGACAGATTTGCAGAACAGTCACACTAAAAAATTCATAACTTCTGCTACAGAGGTCCAAATAACGTGATCTAGTACTTCATCGAAAGCTAATGACGTCCTCTACAATATTCTAGGAGAAGTCCAGATTTTAATCTGCACTTACCTAGTTCAAATCGACCATCTAACGAAATCTATGCTGAGCATACCCTAATACCGACACTGCTAAAGATCAAATAATTCACTAATCGGAAGGGGATGGGGTCTTACCCTTGAAGAATCATCGCCAATTGTGCTGAACACTCACCCCAGGCCATGATCCCTCCCTTCCCCTTTCCTCTTCTTCTTCCTCTTCTTCTTCTTCTTGGCCAATCGATCTCCCGGGTGGCCTTCTTCCTCCAATTGGGGTGGCTAATGCTCACGTGGTATCAGAGCAAAAGTAGCTACATCAGAGTATGCTGTGCTACAGTACCACCTCTAGGGATTCCCCCCTCCTTTTATTGGTAGCCGGCCCCTCATGGGCCTAAATGCTGTGTGCTGTAAGCCCACAGCCCAAGTTGTCAAAATCATGCATAAATCCCCCTCTAATCTCCTGTTAAAACACTTTTCTAATTGGTCCTTCTCTCTAATTTATTTCTTTTCTCTCGAATACATTTGGGGTATTACAGTTACTTAGCTGCCTTGGAAGTGTGAGGACCCGGAATATTTAACTAGTAACACTTAACCTCCAAATGGTTCTAGCATTACTAATTAAACATTCTAAGTCTCGATGGACATATCCTTCCCAGAAATGCAGCATATGTATATCATCACAAAATTACACATCATTTCCATACAACAAAAATCACTAAGTTCAACAACGACATACATAAGGTAGAGTTATTACAAAAGAGCCGACCGGCCAAATAGAACAATAAACAAGTATGACAGCGGAAGCAAAAGGTGCCATAAGATGGCTAGAACCAAAAGTCGACTGGTTAGCCAACAACCCACAAGGCAACCGACCGGGCCGCCAAGCTACACGCCTCTCAGGCTACCACAACAAAGCTCACAAAACTGAGGCCCTTCAAGCTCACCTTCTTTCTCTGCAACAAAAATATTAGGCAAAGCAGCTGAGTACAAAAATTGTTTTTGTACTCGCAAGACTGACGCGTGGAATAGCAGACCTATTCATAACTACATGCAGGCTTATTTAAGTGGAGGTCATATGTCTCATTTTGCACAAAGCCAACTTTATTTGCAATAATGTAATACATTTAAAAGCAAGTTTGCAATTCGTTTTCAATTATTGAAATAACAGTGGAAGTAAATATAAGTACAAGTAACCACCTGGAAGTGACTATCCCAATAGTCACCACAACATAGCACGAATCCCTGATTCGTACCACCCATCAAGTTTTAGTTAAAAATGTTGTAGTCTAACTCTTGAAAGACCTAGCCAAGCGTGTCCATAACCTAGGACGAGGCTATTCGAATAGTTTTAACCTCGCAGGTGTACCAATGTACCCACACTTGCATCGCCTTTAAGCCACAAAGCACACTACCGAAGGTATGCTGGCACGGCTAAGTCCTACGAGACTTTTTCCAAAATTGTGTATTAACTACGAGCCGCTCGTATGGATAGAAACCCATACGCTTACATTGCAAGCCGAAAGACAACAAATCCCATCACGGGTGAAGTCTTTCGGACACTACAATGCTCCCAACACCGTCCCTCCTGCGACTCCCTACGACCCGAAGCCAAAACACGCCAAAGTACTAAGTCAAGAGAGGTCCCATACCCTCTAGTGTGGTTAGCACGCTAAAATGCTTGGTTTAGTGTAACAAGATGTTCGGTCCTTGACGACTCGGGCACCATTCCAGTCACACCCCACAATCACACCATCTTACCATTGTGCCCAAGTCTAAATCATTTTATTTTCAGTTTTTAATTTTCATAAGTAGACATGGCACAAGGTGGAAATCATAATCATAATAAGTTTTATGTGATCAAGGTTATCGACAAGTCGATAACCGCCCATTTCTACCGGAAACTAAGCATGGCTAAGCAATTAAATTCGCAACTACTAAGTGACAAGAGCTCATCCACGAACTCTAATCACAGAAATAACCTAGGCTCATGGTAGTATAGGAGAAACATTTGCTTAAGGAAATGCATCTACTAGGTAAACTAACGACAATAGTTTAACACAAACTAGCAATGCATACATAGACAATACATTGAGTGTATGGTCATAATTAAGGTAATCCACAATGTTAGGTTATAACTAACTACTACAGATCACATTTGTATTTTCAGAAAAGTAGCATGCAACAGTTATCACTGGATTTGGAAAAATCTATTGTAGAAAATTTGGGATCAACATGGTGCAAAGAGGATGCTTGCCTTGATAATAATAAACTTCTTGTGCAGGCTCAGGTTGTTCAGAAATAGAATCAAAAGCTTCAGAAGAACCAGATTCTATAAGAAGCAATAAAATCCAATAAATACCAAAATCGACAATAAGTACAGAATAAAAGAAATATGTATGATCAATATGAAAAGGCATGCTTAACAGTATGCTTAAGTTATATCTACCCTAATAGTGATAATAACCTATATTATCAGATACAACTTTTAAATAACAGAAACTAGAGTCTAGACCCAAGTTTCAGTTTTTCAGATTTTGAAAAGAACGAAAGCAGAGATGAGCGGGCAAAGTTAGTTATGAATAGACTAAGTAAAAGATGGTAAATTAAAACTTAGTCTGGTTTTGAGAGAAAATAATATCCTAAGCAAACCCTAGTTTAACCTTAGTTGGCCAGACTACAAATGCTAAAGAAAACTTATGTTGTCGGTTAGGCCGACAAAAGAAGACAGAGACAGATCTCTGCTATCAAGCTAAATAGATGATGACAAGAATTAAAAGAACAACTTATTATACTACTAGGGTTCGATTGAGACCTAAATAGGATGATAAGTTGATAGGAGAAACCCTAATTCTTGAAAACGATATGAAAGACCAAAAAGTTAGAACAACAACTTTTCAGTTTAAAGAAAGTTGGAGCTACTGATGTACAGGTGAATGATCCATATGAACTTCTAAGGTCCTTAAGGTGCTCAGGATGACAAAAACTAAGGTCGTAGCTTACCAGGATAGGAAAGACACCAAAGATTCTGAAAACCGATGTTGATTAACAGAGAAATAAACTCTGGTTTAACCTACAAAAGATATCAAATCTTTATTACAAGGTGAAACCAGCGTTTAGAATGGATAAGCAATGGACAGGAGCAAGAAACTCCACTGGACTGGAAATGAAGATGAAAAGCTCCAGTGGTCAACAATGGCAGCAGCTCAAAAAGTTAGGGTTATATATAGGGGTTGAGCTACAGGGCAAAGGAGAAGAGTCTAGAGTTGGTGAGGTGTCCATTTAGAGCTAAACATCCAAAAATTAGTTGCATAATCTTTGGATAAATCCTCTCATCTGTTTACAGAGATGGCGGCGACGCAGAGGCAAGGAGAAGGAGATAAGAACCTGCTGACATGTGGGTCCCAATGTCAGCCACAGCCGTGCGCGTCTCCTAAGACTCAAAAGAACATCAACCGTCCGATTAGAGATGGGCGGCTGTGATAAATAGAGGGGTTAAAAGACTTTAATCGGCATATTTTAATATGGGCCGTGCGATCTCGAATGAAGGATGGAGATTAAAAAGGGACTCTACGGATTTCGGAGTTCACATTCAATAGGGCGTTGATTGAAATCCAACGATCCAAATTTCAAAGGATACACGCCATCCTTTAGATGCGCTGACGCGGCACCGTCCGATTGAATTTCTACGGTCGGGATTGACGCGGGATCCGGATGGTCCGAATGCATACACAATACAGGCCCTACGATTGAAATCCAACGGTCCATTGAATTTGGGCCCTAAAAGCCCGCGGTCGAAAAGGAGCGCCATGGGATTGAGATCCAAAGGCCCACAAGGGATGCGCGCCTTTAAGTTTAAAATGAAAAGGCGGCACGGTTGGATCGGGAATGGACGGTGGAGATCGTGAGAGGATCGGGAGTCGTCCGAATGCATACACTGACCTGGACCCTACGATTAGAATCCAACGGCCCAAAGAAAAACAGGTCCTGACGGCACGCGGTAAAAAGGGGTGCCGTAGGATTTGAATATGACGGCCCAAAGAAAAGCGCGCCTTTAAGTTTAAAATAGAAAGGGAGGCGCTGTTGGATCGGGAATGGACGGCGGAGATCGAGAGGGTATCTGGAGTTGTCCGAATGCACACACCTCCCTTGACCGTCTGATTTAGATCCAACGGTGGGGATTAATCTGCGCACGTGGACAGCTCACGTGACGTCGCAGCCTCGCCCGTTCGATTGAAGATCAACGGCTCGCATCACGTATGGGATTCGGGCTCGCGCCCAAGCGTGACTGAGCCGGACCACGTCGCACTGGTTGGACCCAACCTCATGAGTTTGAGTCGCTACAGTGCCAGGGTTTGGGTTTAGACCAGATTAGTTGACCAAGCCCTATTCAAATGCTCAAAGGTTTGACTGGGCTTTTAAAAATAGCAAATAAATTTGTAAAATCATGAAATTTTTACTGGAAGCTACTGGGATGATATATTTCCCAGATAAATTTTAAAAAATCACATTATCACTTTGTAAAATACATAAATAATTATTTTAGCCCGAAAATGCTTATTTAAAAGCAAATATTTTTCTTTAAGCCAAAATAATTTCTAAAAATCCAACAAAAATGATTTTTAGCCAAGATAATTTATCTAGGCTTTAATGAAAACACTTCCCAGTCATAATACAAGTTTTATCTTGTATTTCCTTTAAGACTTTAAATGGGTTTTTGGATTTCGGCTAAAAAGGAAGGTTTTAATTGGTAACAGCAAATCCAAACTGTTAATTATGAACAGTAATGCTATAAACAGTATTCCATTACTGTTCATAAAGCAGAATATTACTGTTTATAAAATTGGGGCTGTTACATGAATATTCCCAAAAATAGAATTAAACATGTAAAATGCATATCTTTTTCCGTATAACTCCAAATTGTGCAAAATCAATTTTGCTAGATCCTTCTGTTAGTGTACTTTAATATGAAATAGATTTTGAACATGTTTATTTTTCTGGAAAATGCATTGTGCTAGTTTTACAACTTAGAAAAATCATAAGTAAATCATTATAACTCCAAATTTAGTAAACTCAACTTTGCTGTGATTAGGATGACATAAACTACCTACCATAAAAATTTCAGATTCCAGATCGTTCTAGAAATTTTTGCCTTCAACAGTAACCGAAATTAATTTAATTAGGATATTTCAGGCTGAGAGAACTTAGTTTAGCCATAACTTTTTCATGCCAAGTCCAAATGAAGTAATTCTTGTTTCTAAAATTGTCTAAAATCAACCTCTAGCTGCTGTATAAATTTCATGGGATTTGGATGTTCTTTGCTATTGAGTTCCTTTTGGCGTTCTTCGTTCTTATTGGTTTTATTGCCTTTTCGCGTTAGGTTCCGAAGAATTTATTGAACCTGAGCACTCCCCTCTGCAGCAAGACCAATCCCAGCAAGGCAAGCAGTTTGATCATGTTAATCCCTGTATTTTAAGTATTTATGTTGTTTGCAAATTCTATGTATGCATTGCTAGTTTGTGTTAAACTATTGTCTTTAGTTTACCTAGTAGATGCATTTCCTTAGGTAAATGACTATCCTTTACTACCATGAGCCTAGGTTATTTTGCTGTGATTTAGTGTCCGTGGATGGGCTCTTGTCACTTAGTAGTTTGCGAATTCAATTGCATAGCCATGCTTAGTTTCCGGTAGAAATGGGCGGTTATCGACTTGTCGATAACCTTGATCACATAAAACTTATTATGATTTATGATTTCAGCCTTGTGCCATGTCTACTTATGAAAACCAAAACTGAAAACAAAAATGATTTAGACTTGGGCACAATGGTATGATCGGTGTGATTTTGGGGTGTGGTCGAATGGTGCCGGGTCAACAAGGACCGAACATCTTGTTACACTAAACTAAGCATTTTAGCGTGCTAACCACACTAGAGGGTATGGGACCTCTCTTGACTTAGTACTTTCGCGTGTATTAGCTTCGGGTCGCAGGAGGGATGGTGTTGGGAGCATTGTAGTGTCCGAAAGACTTCACCCGTGATGGGATTTGTTGTCTTTCGGCTTGCAATGTAAGCATATGGGTTTCTATCCATACGAGCGGCTCGTGGTTGATACACAATATTGGAAAACGTCTCGTAGGACTTAGCGTACAAAGATACCTTCTAAGTGTGCTTTGTGGCTTAAAGGCGATGCGAAGTGTGGGTACATTGGTACACCCTGCAGGTTAAAACTATTCGAATAGCCTCGCCCTAGGTTATGGACACGCTGGCAAGGTCTTTCAAGAGTTAGACTACAACCTTTTAATTAAAACTTGATGGGTGGTGCGAATCGGGATTAGTGCTATGTTGTGGTGGCTATTGGGATAGTCACTTCTAGGTGGTTACTTGTATTTATTATTAATTCGTTGTTATATTCAACATCAAAACAGATTTGTAAACTTGCTTTTCACATGTATTACATTATTACAAATAAAGTTGGCTTTGTGCAAAATGAGACATATAACCTCCACTTAAATAAGCTTGCATGTAGCTTATGAATCTGCTGTTCCACACGTCAGTCTTGCGAGTACCTTGTGTACTCATTGTTCCTGCTTAAATGAAAATTGTTGCAGAGGAAGAAGGTGAGCTCGATGGGCCTCACTTTTGTGAGCTGTGTTGTGGTAGCTTGCGGGGCGACTAGCTTGGCGGCCCGGTCGGTTGCCTTGTGGGTTGTGTGGCTAACCGGTCGACTTTTGTTCTAGCCATCTTATGGCGCTTTTGCTTCCGCTGTCATTCTTGTATATTGTTCTATTTGGCCGGTCGGCTCTTTTGTAATAACTTTACTTATTGTATGTCGTTGTTGAACTTAGTAAATGTTGTATGGAAATGATGTGTAATTTTGTGATGATGTGCATGTGCTGCAATTCTGGGAAGCATATGTCCATCGGGGCTTAGAATGTTTAATTAGTAATGCTATAACCATTTGGAGGTTAAGTGTTACTAGTTAAATATTCCGGGTCCTCACAGAGATGGTATCAGAGCCATACTGACCGTAGAAACCCCTAGCTTGGTCGCCTTTAGGATATTTTGAAAACTTACTTTCAAATGGTTCACGAAGATTATGTAAGTTCTCAGATTTTACTCCTTACCTATCTTAGCTTGCTTATCTCACCTTACTCTTGATTAAGTTTTGAAAAGGTTGTTCCTCTCTTCCTTTCAAAAACTAGCTACTTGTCGATTAAATTTGGTTTTGGGAGAACCATGAGTGTTGTAATTTGAAGGGTTGGCTGTCCATTTTCGAAATTGGGAGTTCCTGGAGCAAGAAGTTTCGGCCAGGAGCTTAAAGGAAACAAATTCTGGACAGCAAGCGCAAATTCTGGACAGCTAGCTTGTAATTAGTAAATAGTGTTAAAAATGAGAGGCTAATCCAACTAAAACTTGTGGGAATAACAGGGTAAGCAGTGATATGAAATTAGCTAAATTCCTAATACTCTATTAGGTGGTTATACCTTGATTTTTGGGCTGTTTAGAGCTAGGATTGAGTTCTGAAATTTTGGTCTTCTCAAACGATTACTCGTTCTTTCCATACGGGTTAGTCGTTTCAGGAAGTTGATGTGGTGACTTATGGTCTTATGCTCTTTTGTGGTTATTCTTGAGCCCTTTTAATTGGGTTTGGATTTCCGTCCTTTGGGTCTCGAGTTGTAACTGACTTGTCTTAGTGGAACAGGATGGCTGGAGGGACCCGTAGTGGTCGGAATCAGCCAGGTAGTCCCGATGAGGAGCTTTCACCTCCTCCGACCATGGCTGAAGTCCTCATGCAGATCGAACGCAACCGTTCGGAGGACCGCAGGGTGTTGGAGGTCATCGCCAGGAACACCTCCACTCCCTTTGGCGCCTCTGGATCTGGAGGAGGTGGACATTAGACTCGTGGGGGGGCTTGCGGAGTTCCTCCGTACTCAGCCTCCTACCTTCTCCAGATCTGAGGATCCTCTGGACGCGGACGACTGGCTGCGTCTAGTTGAGCGGAAGCTCAACGTTGCTCGCGCCGAGCACGCGGGCACTTTCGCATCCCATCGGTTGGAGGTGCGGCACTCTCATGGTGGGAGAACTTCCTCGCCATGCGCCCGCGGACACGTGGTCTCGTGGGAGGAGTTCAGCCGCTTTCCGTCGAGCCCATGTTCCCGCCTACCGATGAAGCGAAGAAGAAGGAGTTTCTTGCGCTCAAACAGGGTGCAAATGCGTGATCGAGTACCTCCATGAGTTCAACCATCTTGCGGTATGCTCCGCCGAGGTGGCCATTGATGAGGCCAAGCAGAGAAGTTCATGGAGGGCTTGTCTGAGGAGCTTGTGACAAGCTCTCTATTGTGAACTTCCCGACTTCCGGACCTTGGTGGACAAGGCCATCGTCGCGAGCACAAGGCGAGCGTGGCGAGTCTGCAAGCGCAAGTGGGAGGCCCATCGACCGCTCGGGCGGCCTTGTTCGCCCCCGTGTTGGGCGGCACCGTGGCCCACTCGGCCTTCACGGCGAGGCCTTCGGCACGGCTCCACGCCCTCTCTGGTCATGACTCAATCACGTGCGCTGTGACCCAGCAGCAGTTGCTCCTGCAACCATTGCCGACGCCACCGCTCTATTGCCACAACAAGGGCCACTATGCGAGTAGTTGCCCTAAGAAGATTGAGCGGCCTCGTCCTAATGGAGGACGCGGGCAGGAGTGGTCACCCACCGACCGGAAGACCCGGGGCATGGGAGCGCCGAGTCAACCACATATCGGTGAGGAGGCACGGGAGGCGCCCGACGTGGTGTTGGGTACGCTTCTTGTTAATTTACGTCTGCCCGGTATTATTTGACTCTGGAGCCTCGCATTCTTTTATTTCGAGGTCTTTTGTTGCTGCTTGTAGACTTCACTGTGTTCCTTTGGGGATTCCAGTGCTTATTCGCTCTCCGGGTTTGGAAATGAGAGCTGACCAGGAGTGTCGGGACGTTCCTATCCACATCGAAGGAGTGGGATTCTTGGCGAACCTTATCCTACTTGACTCGGCGCGCATGGATGTGATTCTTGGCATGGATTGGTTGTCCCAACACTTGGGGCAAATTGTGACAGCCCTAACTTAGGGTTTGTATTTCAAATGTAAGATTTTGAGGTGGAATAAAAACTTTTGTTATCTCATGAAGTCATTTGGAAGTTTTCCAAATTTTCCTTAGCAATTTCCAATTTTTAGAATTTAATTCTTGTGCTTGGAAATTGTTGTCAGCAAATTCTTAGCTTTCAAACTTGTGATCATCCTCTGAAATTATTTTTCCCATCATCTTGATCATCCTATCTACCTCCCTGAATTATTTCACAATTTTTAGATTTTATTTGCTATTTCAAAAGAACAAGACAAACCAGTTTAGAAATCTGGTCAAACTTGTGTACAACAGTTTGTGAATTTTATTGGGAGAGATCTAGTGCATGAAAACTCTTGGAAAAATTTCACAAGGTTGTCCTCTGTCCCTGTAAGCTCCCATAAAAATTTCAGAATTTTTGGAGCTCAGGAGCTACCTCTAAAAATTCCTCAAACCTTATCAGCCTTTTGAAATCAAACCTGGAATCACTGTTCCTCGGGCTCGGACCCAACCTCCGACTCGAGTCCGACCGCACCTAAATGGCTCGGTCGCACCGCCTAACTGCACAGCGCGAGCCCGATTGTTGTCAACCGTTTGATGCGGATCGTGCGCCCGCGCGTCGTTGAATCAACCGACGGTCGAATGCATACGAGATCTTGACCGTCCATCTCGAGATCCAACGGTCGATACATTCTTGATCGAGTCTAACCAAGCTATTCGCGTCGCACGGACTCGGCTCGCACCGCTTTGCATCGTCGGCCGGCGAGTGGGCCCCACTGTCGCGATCGTCCTCGTCTTCTCCGCGTCTCACGGGCTCCGCGGCTTCGCGCATGCTTGCCACGTCCTCGTCGCCGCCACCTTTACGTCTCGTGTCGGCCAGAAGCATCGCCGGGTCTCATCTACCCACCGAGCTCATTCATTTCTTCTCTACCCCATTCTCGTGCCGTCTCCGCCCATTTCTTGGTTTCGGCCGGAGAGGAACCCGAGGGCAGCGCCGCCGTGTTGGCACCGCCCTCGAGCCCGCGACCGCACCATCACGATCCTTGCTCGACGCCGCCTCCATTTTGCTCAGCCCGGATCATCAGCGTACACTGTATCGCCAGAAGCGACTTCATCGTCTCCGCCTCCGGTGATCTCGATCCTGTAAGTCCTCTGGCGTTCTAGTGAGTGTTATGCTTTGACGTTTGGTCCCTTAGGATCGCCTTGGTCCGCTGAGTCTAATGGAGGTCTTGTTTTGCTCTTTGGTGCATCACCGAGGTAGCGCGACCAGTTCTTCTCCGAGCACGGTGATTCGCCGCCGCGGCATTTCCGGCCACCTCAGTGCTCCATCGTCGTCTTGATCGTGGGCGTAACCTTCACGAGTCAAGGCGGCGGTGCGCACCTTCTGAAGCTTCGGTGTCAGTATAGCTTTCTCGCGGAGCCGTGTCTTCGTCTCCGCCTCCGTTCGCCGCCAGCTCGCCGCCGGCATCCCCGAGGTCCCGGGTCACCGTCATCGAGTTCGCAAGGACGCGGTGAACCCGAAGGTACCACTCTTTCGCTCAGAAACTCTCTGGTGAGCTAGATCACTGCGCGCCGCCGCGTCCCGTCTTGCGCGCGGTGAGCCGCCGGTGATGATTAGTTTAGCCCTAATCGTGTCTAGTTTGAGTCTCGACTTGTGGGCCCTATTGTTAATCGCGTTTAGGAATCGGTTAACCCAATCCTACGTTATAATCGTGTCTCGCCATGTGGGTCCATGTTGTCGATTAGGGTTGTGTAGCTCACAGTATCGTTTTCTCTGTTGGGAAGCGTATTTCTCTGTTAGTATATGTTAGGATTACACTTTGATAAGCGAAGACGTATTCCTTGAATACGCCGACGCCGCATCCGGCAGGCGGGTCGTCTGGTCAAGACTCTCATTGGTCCCTTTGTCGCTGGCTAGGGCTAGGTGGGCCGTGAGTGTAAAAGGTTTTAATGCTTTATGGATTTTTGAAATGTTTTTACATTTGCAATCGTTAATTCATTTAAACTTAGAAAATTCATAACTAATTCAATTTTTATTCAAATCACATGAAACCAGTGCTGTTAATTTTCATTTTAAATGTGGTATTTACTAAAATTAGTTTCAACCTTGTCTCTGTAGCAAAAATCTGTTAATTAATTAAAGGATGTTTTATGTATCTTCTAAATTAGAAAATGTATATCTCTTTCAATAATTGTCCAAATCCAGTGAAACCAATTCGTAAAATTTCATTTTTAGTATACTAATTATCAGGATAGGTTTTAGATACTGTTTCTGTTCATGAAAATTTGTTAAGTAATTAACTAGTGTTTTGATGTGTTTTTAGCTTAGAAAATTCATAGAAAATCCTTAATAACTTAAAATGAATTGTTCTCTGTTTCTAAAATTTTGTTATATCTTGCTTAGGCTGCTGTGTGAATTTTGGTATGTTTTGTTGTTGTATGTTTGAGTTTTGTCGGTGTTATTCACTCTTATTATTGTTTTGTTCTATCGTTAGTTTCGATATTTGCGGTAACCACGAGCGACCCTCCGCAACAAATTGAGCGACAACGAACTGTGCAAGCAGTTTGATCATGATTAATCCTAGTATTTTAAAATCTAATATTTTGTTTCAGCTGTATGTATGCATTGCTTAATTGGTGTTAAAATTGATTAGTTAAATCACGTAGATGCATATCCCGTAGGTGAAACATTGATCTCTACTACCCGAGCCTAGGTTATTGGTCGTGATTAGAGTTATTTGGATGAACTCTCATCACTTAGTAGTTTACTGAGGTCGGTTGCTTAGCCATGCTTAGTTTCCTAGATTTGGGCGATCATCGACTTAGTCGATGATCTTGATCTATAAAATTATTATTGTTCTTATGTTTCAACTTATGCTATGTTAATTGCAAAACTAAAATTGAAAACAAAACGATTTAGACTTGGGCACAATGGTAAGATTGGTGTGATCATTGGGTGTGATGGAAAGGTGCCCGGTCAATTAAGGACCGAACATCTTGTGAGTGAATTTTTATCCGGGCATTTCGCGTGCTAACCACACTAGAGTATATGGGACCTCTCTTGACCTAGTACTTTGGCGTGTATTGGCTCCGGTCGCAGGAGGTCGCGGGAGGGATGGTGTTGGGAGCATGGTAGTTGTCAAAAGCTTTACCCTGAGTGGGTAGTTGTCTTTCGGCTTTACCATGTAGCGTATGGATTTCTATCCATACGAGCGGCTCGTAGTTAATACACAATATTGGAAAGCAGTCTCGTAGGACTTAGTGTGCCGGCATACCTTCTAAGTGTCTTTGTGAGGACCCGTTTATTTGGTTTGTAATGCTTAACCAACCACGGTCCTAGCATCACAAATCAAATAAAGCGATCCTCGAGATATGTATACTTCCTGAAAGCAGTATACACACCCGGTACAAAATTAGACATCAACTCCATTCCACACATAGAGTCCAAACACCACACTTCCAAGCGGAAGATAAACAAATAGTAACAATATTACAGACAATGGCCATTGCACAAGATACACAAATAACAACAAAAAGACAGCGGAAGCAAAAGTGCCATAAGATGGCTATAAACAAAGCCAATCGGTGTGCCTTCAACCCACAAGGCATCCGCCAGGACCGCCAAGCCTAGTCGTCACCCACAAGCGGCAGCCTGACTCACAGTGAGGACCACGAGGCTCACCTTCTTCCTCTGCAACAAAAACATTAAGCAAAGCACACAGTACAAAGATTGTCTTTGTACCCGCAAGAGCAGCGTGTGAACTAGCGGACTGTTCATATGCTACATGCGGGCTTGTTTAGTGGAGGCCATATGTTTTATTTGCATAAAGCCAATTTTCATTTGCAATAAGGTAATCTGGTTTGAAGGCAAGTTTGCAATTCATTTTTAAGATTGGAATAACGATAAGGATATTAATAACAATAGCGAAAGATAAACAACCTAGAAGTGACTATCCCAATAGTCACCCCAACAATAACACGAATCCCAGTTCGTACCACCCATCAAGTTTTAATTTAAATGTTGTAGTCTAGTTCTTACGGGCGTATCCGAGCGTGTCCATAACCTAGGGCGAGGCTATTCGAATAGTTTTAACCTGCGGGGTGTACCAATGTACCCACACTTGGACCGCCTTTAAGCCAAAGCACACTTCGAAGGTATGCAGCCTGACTAAGTCCTACGAGACTGTTTCCAATATTGTGTATCAACCCGAGCAGCTCGTATGGGTAGAAACACCATACGCTTACATGGTAAAGCCGAAAGACAACTACCCACTCGAGGATAAAGCTTTTGGACAACTACCATGCTCCCACCTCCATCCCTCCTGCGACCTCCTGCGACCGGGCCAATACACGCCAAAGTACTAGGTCAGAGAGGTCCCATATACTCTAGTGTGGTTAGCACGCAAAATGCTCGAGACGGTGGCGCAAGTAACTCGGTCCTTAATTGACTCGGGCACCTTTCGGTCACACCCAACAGATCACACCAGTCTTACCATTGTGCCCAAGTCTAAACCATTTTTGTTTTCATTTTAGTTTTGCGAGATAAACATAGCGAAATGCTAAAACATAAAGTTATAGTAAATTTTGTGTGATCAAGGTTACCGACTAAAGTCGATAACGCTTGATTCTACCGATAGCTAAGCATGTCTAAGCAAGTTGACCCGAATCTACTAAGTGACAAGAGATCATCCAGCGATCTCTAATCACAGCAAATAACTTAGGCTCAGGTAGTAGAGATCCATATTTTGTCTACAGGATATGCAGCTACGGATTTAACTAACCATTTTAACACAAATTAAGCGATGCATACATACAATTTGAAACAAAATATTAAACTTTAAAATCTGGGATTAATCATGATCAAAGCGCTTGCACAGTTCTTTGTTGCTCAATATGGTGCGGAGGATCGTCCTCGGGGTTGCGCAAATATCGAATCCTAACGATTTGAACAAAGCAGCGAATAAGAGCGAATAACAAGCAAAACTCAAACATCACATACAAACACCAATATATACACCAAGGCTAGACTATCACAAAGAATGACAAACAATTGCTACAGAGACCCATCCACCTTTGCTAGGTTAACCACAAAATCAAACTTCTAACACGCTTTAAACTTTGGACAGGCTTTGATGGTGATTGTGTGCACATCTATTATTTAATCATCAAGTTAATAAATCAACAACAGCTAGGTTCTCTAACTCAACCATTACAAGCTGATATTACAGAACCTACAAAAGCTATTGACAAAACTGACTAGGCAATTATCCAACTATGAGGTGCTAAACAAAATTCTAATTATGGTTGGCCTTAATAAAATTTCAGGTACTAACACACCTAAGCATTACACCAACATATAGGAAGTTTAACAATTCTGACATGCTATCACTACAAGACCTTACTACACGGTAGCATTAGGAAAGACAATTACAGAGACAAACCACTAGATTCATTATGACTTCTTTAGATCACTTATGCCAACAAGGGTTTAAAAATCCGAATCACGGTGACATAATTCCATACCAAACACTATTTCCTAAGGAACTCATCAAGACCTAAATAGCAAGCATGAAACCAATTTTGATTCATCGACAACGAAAGCGACAACGAGGAAATATACAGAGAACTAGAACTAAAATGCTTTCAAACCTCTAATACCAATATTGATCAAGCATGAGAGTGAACTAAAGAACAATCATAATCATGATTAGCGGCTAACTAATTGGTTTTGAAGGAGTGGGCCCCAGCCGTCGACAGGCGAGAGGGAATAACGAGAAGAAGAACGAGAGGATCTCGGCGGCTCGGACTGGATTCGCCGCCGGTGATGGAGTGGCGGCGCGGCACGTGCGACGGGCAAAATGGGTCGCGAGGACCACAAGGCGGCGATGGTCGCGGGTTCGCCGGAGAAGCACGGTGGCGGCGCTGCGGCGAGCTTAGCGGCGGCGGTGGGGTGACAAGCGCGGCGCACTAGAGAGAAAACAATGAAATTTAGCGCGCATGGGCATCGATGAGTTACGAGAACTCACGGCGTGCTGGCGGCAGAGAGGCACCGAGTGGCGGCGGCGAGAGCCACGGCGGCGCAAAGCGATTGCGGCGCAGGGCACAGGGTGAGCGAGAGGGCGAGTGAGAGTGGAGAAGAAAGGTGGAGTCGGTGGTGCTCACCGGCGAAGAATTGGTGGAGCTCACCGGAGAAACGCGGCGGTGGAAAAGGCGGTTTCGGCGGACTTGGAGAAGAAAGGCCACGCGCAGCTCACAAGCGATGAAACCGAAATTCCTTGAGGGTTTACTTCGAGGATGTGGAACACGCCGTGCGCGCGATGCCCTGCTCGGAGATCACCGGGCGGCGAGGCGCTCGGGCGTCGCGGCGGCGCTCACGGCTCCTGGGCTCGGTGGAGAAGAACGGCAATGGAGGCAGCGAGGTAGGAAAGCCCGGAGGGTTTTGTAGGAGCGGCGGGCGGCGAGGTGAGGCGGTGGGCGGTGAAAAGGCCGGTGGTGAGGTGGCGGCACGCATGTAGGCGGCGGCCGCGAGCGCGTGGCGGCGGTGCGCTGGAGCATGGCGAAGTGGCGTGGCGGAAACAACTGCGGGTGGGACCGCCTGTCGGCGATCGACGCCAAAGCAGTGCGAACCGGTGGTTTGACTCGATCTGAATCGCTCGGCCGTTGGATCGAGATGGGCGGTCGAGATTGATGTATGCATTCGGACAGGTCGGTTCGCGCGCATAGCGTGGATCGTTCGATTTGCATCGGACGGTCACGATCGATTGGACTCACGCGGTGCAGCTAGTTGACGCGACCGAGTCAAGTGGCGCGATCGGACTCGAGCGAGAGGTTGGGTTCGGGCGAGGAACGATACTTTTAGAATTTGATTTAAAAGACAGAGAAGGTTTGGGAATTTTTAGAGGTAGCTCCTGAGCTCCAAAAATTTCAGAAATTTTTATGGTAGCTACTAGAGACAGAGAACAACCTTGTATAATTTTTCCAGAACTTTTATGCACTGCATTGTTCTAGAGAAAATTCACAAGCTGCTGTCTGAGGAGTTTGACCAGATTTCAAACAGAGTTGACTTGGCCATTTGAAATAGCAAACAAAATCTAAAAATTGTGAAATAATTCAGGAGGTAGATAGGATGATCAAGATGACAGGAAAAATATTCCTGGGGATGATCTCAAGCTTGAAGGCTAAGAATGTGCTGACAACAATTTCCATTCACAAGAATTTAATTCTAGAAAATGGAAATTGCTAGGAAAAAATGTAGAAACTTTCAAATGATTTTGAAGAGGCAACAAAAGTTTTATTTCTCCTCAAAATTCTACATTTGAAATACAAACCCTAAGTTAGGGCTGTTACAAATCTCCCCCTTACAGGAATCTGCCAGAGATTACGATTCTTGGGAGAAGAAGGATGGGTAATCTGCTCGGAGGCGATCTTCCCGCTCCCAAGTGGCTTCATCCTCGGAGTGGTTCGACCACGAACTTTGAGGAACTTGATCACACGGTTCCTCGTTCTGCGTTCGACTTCTTCGAGGATCTGAGCGGGATGCTCGCGATAAGAGCAGATCTTCACGCACATCGATATTTTCCAATGGTGTTTCCTCATTTGGAACACGGAGGCACTTCTTCAATTGTGACACATGGAAAACATCGTGCACTCCTTCAAGTGTAGGCGGCAATTCTAGTTTGTATGCAACAGCTCCCACTTTATCGATGGCGCGATATGGTCCAACATCGAGGAGCCAACTTGCCCTTGACGAAGCGGCGATGTCCTTTCAAAGGTGAGACTTTGAGATACACAAAGTCATTGGGTGGAAACTCAACTCACGGCGGCGCCGATCGCATAGCTCTTACGCTGGATTGAGCTACGCGCAAGTGCTCACGAATCAAGCGCACTTGACTTTGGCCTCATTGATGGAATCGGGCCAAAGAAGCGCCTTTCACGGTCTCGACCGGTTCAGCGGTGTTACTGCGGCGCCGTCCATACAAAGCCTCAAGCGGTGCCATACCAAGACTTTGAAAGTGTTGTTGTAGGAGAACTTCGGCAAGCGGTAGGCACTTCTCCCAATTCTTTCCATAGGAGAGAACACAAGCACGAACATGTCTTCAAGAACTTGGTTGATTCGCTCCGTCGACCATCGATCGAGGATGATAGGTGGTGAAAGAAAGAGCGGGTCCCCATGGCTTCTGCGGACTATGCCAAAAGCGAGAGGTGAGCAGAGAACCACGATCGACACAATTGTTCGTGGCACACCATGCGAGACTCACAATACGGGATATGTAAAGATCCGCTAAGCGATTCACATCAATCTTCGTTCGCCTTTGGAAGGAAATGAGCCACCTTCGTCAATCGATCAATGATAACCCATAATGCATCCTTCCTGCGAGTGCAGGCGGACCGGTGATAAAATCCATGCCTCTGAATCCACTTCCATTACGGTATAGGTAAGGGTGAAGAAGACCGGTGGGCCGATGCTCGGCCTTGACACGACAACATATGTCACATCGGCCACGAACACAGCAATCTCGCGCTTCATGCGAGTCCACGAATCTCTGCGCGAGATCTTGGTACATCTTGGTAGCCCGGGATGGATGGACAAAGGCGAATCATGGGCTTCTTGAAGGATCAAATCCCGCAACTCGGGGATCTTTGGGACCACGAGGCGCTGCCCAAACCATACAACACCGTGCTCATCCTCGTGAAACACTTGGTGATCCATTCGATGTTTTGCTTGATTTTACCCACACCATCATCGATTCTTTGTCTTTGCCTTGATTTGATCCACCAAGGTTGGTTGCACAACCAAGGCGGCAAAGGAACCATGTTCAACCAAACCCAAGTTGAGGCGCTGAAACTACGCAAGCGATGCGAGTTCTTTGCTCTTGGATCATCAAAGTATTGCAATACACCTTTCGACTAAGTGCATCGGCAACCACATTGGCCTTGCGGTGATCACGAATACCCATGTCATAATCTTTGATCAATTCTAGCCATCTCCTCTGCACGAGGTTGAGATCTGGTGAGTGAACAAGTATTTCAAACTCTTGTGGTGGAATACACCTCAATGGTTTCAGATCAAATAATGCCGCCAAATCTTGAGTGCATGAACTCTGCGACAAGCTCTAAATCATGGGTGGGATAATTGAGCTCATGAGGCCTCATTTGCCTAGATGCATAGGCAGCGCCTTGCCTTCTGCATAAGAACACATCCGAGTCCCGGCGAGAGGCATCGCAATAAATATCGAAGCTCTTGTGGATATCGGGAAGAGTAAGGCTGGAGTGAAGTCAACCATTGCTTGAGCTCTGAAAGCTCTCATCACAAGCAGAGGACCATACAAACTTCTTGTCCTTCTTAAGCAATTCGGTCATCGGCTGCGATCTTGGAGAAGTTCTCGATAAAGCGGCGATAATAGCCGCTAAACCAAGAAAACTCCGCACATCGGTGGTGACTTGGCTGTCCCCAAGATAGAACATCGCCCGACCTTCTTTGGGATCCACGGCTATGCCTCGGTGAAAGAACATGGCCCAAAAATGCCACTTCCTTCAACGAACTCACATTTCTTTGAACTTTGCATCGGTGATGCTCCATAACTTGCCCAAAACAATCTTGGATGCTCGGCATGCTCGCTTGATCTTGGAATAGATAAGAATGTCATCAATAAAAACCACCACAAATTTGTCCAAATACTCCATGAATACGAATTCATAAGGTTCATGAACACATTTGGAGCATTGGTCAAACCGAAAGACATGACGGTGTACTCGTGCAGGCCATAACGAGTAGTGGCCGTCTTGAATATCCTCGTACGATCCGGACTTGATGATAGCCCGACCTCGGATCAATCTTGGAGAACACTTGAGCTCGGACAAGCGGTCAAAAGATCATCAATGCGGGGCGAGAGGATATTTGTTCTTCACCGTCACCTCATTGAGAGGGCGGTAATCAACACACATGCGCAAAGTCTTGTCCTTCTTCTTCACAAAGATCACCGGACAACCCCAAGGAGATGGCGGGACGGATGAAACCCTTTGCTTGGAGCTCGCCAGGCTGCTTCTTCAATTCTTCTAGCTCATTGGGAGGCATCCGATCGGCGCCTTGAAATCGGGCGATGCACGGCGATAACTCGATGACAAACTCCAGGTCTCGAACCGGAGGCATCCCAGGCAAATCTTCAGGAAAGACATCCACAAAGTCAGATACTATGGGAACATCTTGAATTCGCAAGGCTGGCTTTGCTTCTAATGCACATAGACACGGGCCCTGAAGCTGTGGCGAAAACCCGGCTTGCTCACCCGGAAGAAATTTGGTAAGATAGACAATCTTCCACACTGTCGATTTGCCCCAAGTGTTGGGACAACCAATCCATGCCAAGAATCACATCGGACTCATTGGCGAAGCGAATGAGATTTGCCAAAAATCCCACTCCTTCAACTATGATAGGAACATCCCGACACTGTAAATCAGCTCTCATTTCCGACCCCGGAGAGCGGATGAGCAAAGGAACTTCCAAAGGAACACAGTGAAGACCACTAACAGCAGCAAATGATCTTGAAATAAAAGAATGCGATGCTCCAGAATCAAATATCTGCGGCGGGGCGAGAATTAACAAGAAGTGTACCCATCACGACATCTGGCGCCTCCTGAGCCTCCTCAGCTGAAAGGTGGTTCACCCGACCGCTGCTCGCACCCTGGGTCTTCTGAATAATCTTACGTCGGCGGTGACCGCTCCTGCCGCGTCCTCCATTAGGGCGAGGCTGCTGCAACACTCGAGGCGAGCATTCGCATAATGGCCCTTGTTGTGGCGGCGAAAACAAGTCACCTCGGCGCGGATTGCGGACCGCTCTCTCTGCTGGATCGCGGCGCGCGTGGCTGAAACACGGCTGCGGTGGGCGGAGCTGGTGCGAGATGGTCTCGGCGCGGTGGAGCAAAAGAACAGGCCAGTGGTGCCGCCCGGCCGAGGACGAGCGAGGTGGTGTGAGTAGGGCGTCGCCTCCCATTTGCGCTGCGGGACTCGCCAGCGCCTTTGCCTTATGCTCTGCAGCGATGGCCTTATCTACCAAGGCACGAAAGTGCGAGAAGTCCACAATAGATAGCTTGTCCTGCGGCTCCTCGGACAAGCCATCCATAAACTTCTCTGCTTAGCCTCATCGAGGCCACCTCACCCGAGCATAACGAGCGGATGATTGAACTCGTAAAGGTACTCCGTCACAGATTTGCGCCCTTGCTTGGCGCGAGGAACTCCTTTTCTTGACTTCATCAGGCCATGCGGGATGTGGCCCGACGAAAAGTGGCCGGAACTCCTCCCACGCGACCACATGGCGCGGGCTGCATGGCGAGATAGTTCTCCCACCATGAGTGCGCCCTCAAGGCGGTGGGGCCGAAGCGCCTTGTCTGCGCTGGGCGAGCTATGTTGAGCTTCGCTCAACCATGCGCAGCCAATCGTCCGCATCGAGAGGTCCTCGAGGCGGGAGAAAGTCGGCGGTTGTGTGCGGAGGAACTCTGCAAGTCCCCGCGAGTCGGTGGCGCCACCACCGGCGAGTGGAGGTATTCCTAGCAATAACCTCCAAGATGCGCGTGCGGTCCATGCGGTTCGCTCGATCGGCGAGAACCTCGACCATGGTCGGAGGAGGAAGCTCCTCATCATGACCAACTGCTTGGCGCCACGCGTTCTCCGGCCATCCTGGTTTTACTAAGACAAGTTAGCAACAAATTTAAGAGCAAGAAAGCCAAAATTCATGAAAGCGGTCAGAAACAAACACAAAGCGGGATAAAGTTCGACCGGCAAAAATCGGACACATAACTACTCCTTTACATCTTACCTATTATCCCCACAAGTTTTAGTTGGATTAAACTTCATGGTTCTCCCCAAACTAATTCCACCGGTAGTAACTATCTTTTGAAAGGTGAAGAGAGAAACCAAGTTTCAAAACTTAAATTAGAGTAAGATGAGAGTAGAAAGCTAAGATAGGTAAGAATAAAATCGAGAATGCGCTAGGTTTTCATAAACCTTTTATAATTTGAAAATAAGACTTTCAAAATACCCTAAGGACGACTATGCTTGGGTTACTACGGTCGAGAATGGCTCGATACCAACTTTGTGAGGACCCAGTTTATTTGGTTTGTAATGCTTAACCAACCACGGTCCTAGCATCACAAATCAAATAAGCGATCCTCGAGATATGTATACTTCGAGCGATATACACACCGGTACAAAATTAGACATCAACTCCATTCCACACATAGAGTCCAAACACCACACTTCCAAGCGGAAGATAAACAAATAGTAACAATATTATGGACAATGGCCGTGGCCACAAGATACACAAATAACAACAAAAAGGCAGCGGAAGCAAAAGTGCCATAAGATGGCTATAAACAAAGCCAATCGGTGTGCCTTCAACCCACAAGGCATCGGACAGGACCGCCAAGCCTAGTCGTCACCCACGGCGGCGGCCTGACTCACGAAGTGAGGACCACGAGGCTCACCTTCTTCCTCTGCAACAAAACATTAAGCAAAGCACACAGTACAAAGATTGTCTTTGTACCCGCAAAAGCGACGTGTGAACTAGCGGACTGTTCATATGCTACATGCGAGGCTTGTTTAGTGGAGGCCATATGTTTTATTTGCATAAAGCCAATTTTCATTTGCAATAAGGTAATCTGGTTTGAAGGCAAGTTTGCAATTCATTTTTAAGATTGGAATAACGATGTAAGGATATTAATAACAATAGCGAAAGATAAACAACCTAGAAGTGACTATCCCAATAGTCACCCCAACAATAACACGAATCCCATTCGTACCACCCATCAAGTTTTAATTTAAATGTTGTAGTCTAGTTCTTACGGGCGTATCCGAGCGTGTCCATAACCTAGGGCGAGGCTATTCGAATAGTTTTAACCTGCGGGGTGTACCAATGTACCCACACTTGGACCGCCTTTAAGCCAAAGCACACTTCGAAGGTATGCCAGCCTGACTAAGTCCTCGAGTGTTTCCAATATTGTGTATCAACCCGAGCCGCTCGTATGGGTAGAAACACCATACGCTTACATGGTAAAGCCGAAAAGACAACTACCCACTCGGGATAAAGCTTTTGGACAACTACCATGCTCCCACCTCCATCCCTCCTGCGACCTCCTGCGACCGGAGCCAATACACGCCAAAGTACTAGGTCAGAGAGGTCCCATATACTCTAGTGTGGTTAGCACGCAAAATGCTCGATCACGGTGGCGCAAGTAACTCGGTCCTTAATTGACTCGGGCACCTTTCGGTCACACCCAGATCACACAGTCTTACCATTGTGCCCAAGTCTAAACCATTTTTGTTTTCATTTTTAGTTTTGCGAGATAAACATAGCGAAATGCTAAAACATAAAGTTATAGTAAATTTTGTGTGATCAAGGTTACCGACTAAAGTCGATAACCGCCTTGATTCTACCGATAGCTAAGCATGTCTAAGCAAGTTGACCCGAATCTACTAAGTGACAAGAGATCATCCGGCGATCTCTAATCACGACAAATAACTTAGGCTCGGTAGTAGAGATCCATATTTTGTCTACGAGGATATGCGACTCTGGATTTAACTAACCATTTTAACACAAATTAAGCGATGCATACATACAATTTGAAACAAAATATTAAACTTTAAAATCTGGGATTAATCATGATCAAGCGCTTGCACAGTTCTTTGTTGCTCAATATGGTGCGGAGGATCGTCCTCGGGGTTGCGCAAATATCGAATCCTAACGATTTGAACAAAGCAGCGAATAAGAGCGAATAACACCGGCAAAACTCAAACATCACATACAAACACCAATATATACACCAAGGCTAGACTATCACAAAGAATGACAAACAATTGCTACAGAGACCCATCCACCTTTGCTAGGTTAACCACAAAATCAAACTTCTAACACGCTTTAAACTTTGGACAGGCTTTGATGGTGATTGTGTGCACATCTATTATTTAATCATCAAGTTAATAAATCAACAACAGCTAGGTTCTCTAACTCAACCATTACAAGGCGATATTCTGGAACCTACAAAGCTATTGACAAAGCCCGACTAGGCAATTATCCAACTATGAGGTGCTAAACAAAATTCTAATTATGGTTGGCCTTAATAAAATTTCAGGTACTAACACACCTAAGCATTACACCAACATATAGGAAGTTTAACAATTCTGACATGCTATCACTACAAGACCTTACTACTTTGGTATGATAGGAAAGACAATTACAGAGACAAACCACTAGATTCATTATGACTTCTTTAGATCACTTATGCCAACAAGGGTTTAAAAATCGAGAATCACGATGACATAATTCCATACCAAACACTATTTCCTAAGGAACTCATCAAGACCTAAATAGCAAGCATGAAACCAATTTTGATTCACGACAACGACAACAGGGAAATATCTGAGAGAACTAGAACTAAAATGCTTTCAAACCTCTAATACCAATATTGATCAAGCATGAGAGTGAACTAAAGAACAATCATAATCATGATTAGCGGCTAACTAATTGGTTTTGAAGAGTGGGCCCCAGCATCGAGACAGACGAGAGGGAATAACGAAGAAGAACAGAGGATCTCGGCGGCTCTGGACTGGATTCGCCGCCGGTGATGGAGTGGCGGCGCGGCACGTGCGGCGGGCAAAATGGGTCGCGAGGACCACCGAAGGCGGCGATGGTCGCGGGTTCGCCGGAAGCACGGTGGCGGCTGCGGCGAGCTTAGCGGCGGCGATGGGGTGACAAGCGCGGCGCACTAGAGAGAAAACAATGAAATTTAGCGCGCATGGGCATCGATGAGTTACGAGAACTCACCGGCGTGCTGGCGGCAGCGAGAGAGGCACCGGAGTGGCCCGGCGGCGAGAGCCACGGCGGCGCAAGGCGGTGCGGCGCAGGGCACAGGGTGAGCGAGAGGGCGAGTGAGAGAGTGGAGAAGAAAGGTGGAGTCGGTGGTGCTCACCGGCGAAGAATTGGTGGAGCTCACCGGAGAAAACGCGGCGGTGGAAAAAGCGGTTTCGGCGGACTTGGAGAAGAAAGGCCACGCGCAGCTCACAGCGATGAAGCCGAAATTCCTTGAGGGGTTTACTTCGAGGATGTGGAACACGCCGTGGCGCGATGCCGTGCTCGGAGATCACCGGGCGGCGAGAGCGCTCGGGCGTCGCGGCGGCGCTCACGGCTCTGGGCTCGGTGGAGAAAAACGGCAATGGAGGCAGCGAGGTAGGAAAGCCGGAGGTTTTGTAGGAGCGGCGGAGGCGGCGAGGTGAGGCGGTGGGCGGTGAAAAGGCCGGTGAGGTGAGGTGGCGGCACGCATGTAGGCGCGGCCGCGAGCCTTGCGAGCGGCGGTGCTGTTGGAGCATGGCGAGTGGCGTGGCGGAAACAACTGCAGGTGGGACCGCCACTGTCGGCGGCCAGCGAAGCAGTGCGAACCGGTGGTTTGACTCGATCTGAATCGCTCGGCCGTTGGATCCGAGATGGGCGGTCGAGATTGATGTATGCATTCGGACGGTCGGTTGCGCCGCAAGCGTGGATCGTTCGATTTGCATCGGACGGTCACGATCGATTGGACTCACGCGCGGTGCAGCTAGTTGACGCGACCGAGTCAAGTGGCGCGTCGGACTCGAGCGAGGTTGGGTTGGGCCGAGGACGATACTTTTAGAATTTGATTTAAAAGACAGAGAAGGTTTGGGAATTTTTAGAGGTAGCTCTGAGCTCCAAAAATTTCGAAATTTTTATGGTAGCTACTAGAGACAGAGAACAACCTTGTATAATTTTTCCAGAACTTTTATGCAATGCATTGTTCTAGAGAAAATTCACAAGCTGCTGTACAGGAGTTTGACCAGATTTCAAACAGAGTTGACTTGGCCATTTGAAATAGCAAACAAAATCTAAAAATTGTGAAATAATTCAGGGAGGTAGATAGGATGATCAAGATGACAGGAAAAATATTCCTAGGGGATGATCACAAGCTTGAAGGCTAAGAATGTGCTGACAACAATTTCCATTCACAAGAATTTAATTCTAGAAAATGGAAATTGCTAGGGAAAAATGTAGAAACTTTCAAATGATTTTGAAGAGGCAACAAAAGTTTTTATTTCTCCTCAAAATTCTACATTTGAAATACAAACCCTAAGTTAGGGCTGTTACATGTGCTTTGGCTTAAAGGCGGTCTGAAGTGTGGGTACAGTGGTACACCCCTGCATGGTTTAAAAACTATTCGAATAGCCTCGTCCTAGGTGATGGACACGCTTGGGTAAGCTTTTCAAGAGTTAGACTACAACCTTTTAACTAAAAATTGACGGGTGGTACGAATCTGGGATTCGTGCTATTGTTGTGGTGACTATTGGGATAGTCACTTCTAGGTTGTTTATCTTTGCTCTTTTTATTATTACCTTTACTGTTATTTTAACATTAAAAATGAATTGCAAACTTGCCTTCAAACTGTATTACATTATTGCAAATAAAGTTGGCTTTCTGCAAATGAACCATATGGCCTCCACCAGATAAGCCTGCATGTAGCATATGATCAGGTCTGCTAGTTCACACGTCAGTCTTGCGGGTACAAAGACAATCTTTGTACTCAGGTGCTTTGTTTAATGCTTTTGTTGCAGAGGAAGAAGGTGAGCCTCAAGGGTCTCACTTCTGTGAGCTGTGTTGCCGTTTCGTGGGCGACAACTAGGCTTGGCGGTCCGGTCAGATGCCTTGTGGGTTTGAGGCACGCTGATTGGCTTTGTTTATAGCCATCTTATGGCGCTTTTGCTTCATTGTCTTCTTTGAGTTATTTGTGTATCTTGTGGCGATCGGCCATTATGCTGTAATAACTCTACTATTTGTTTATCTTCCGTTTGGTAGTGTGATGTTTGGACTCTATGTCGGGAATGGAGTTGATGCATACTTTTGTGGGAGGTGTGTATGCTTGCAGGAAGTATCTGATCTCGAGGTTTGGTTTATTTGATTTGTGATGCTAGGACCGGTGGTTGGTTAAGCATTACAAGCCAAATAAATTGGGGTCCTCACAAAGTTGGTATCGAGCCATTCGACATGATATAACCCAAGCATAGTCGTCCCTAGGATGTTTTGAAAAGGTTTATTTTCAAAGTATAAAAAGGGTTTATGAAAACCTAGACAGATTCTCAGATTTTACTCCTTACCTATCTTAGCCTTCTACTCTCATCTTACTCTGATTTTTGTCAGTTGGTTTTGTAACTTAAAAGTCTTGTGCTTGTTTTGTGCTGTTAGTGAGTTATTTGCAGAGGGTTACCGACTTCGTGTTTCCGGCTATTGCTAACTTGTCTTAGTAAAACAGGATGGCCGGGAGAACGCATGGCAATCAGCAGGCTGGTCATGATGAGGAGCTTCCCCTCCTCAGACCATGGTGAGTTCTCGCCGAACAGCGAAACCGCATGGACCGGATGCGCATCTTGGAGGTTATTGCTAGGAATACCTCCACTCCTGCCGGTGGTGGCGGACACGGACTCGCGGGGACTTGCGAGTTCCTCCGTACCGCCGCCGACTTTCTCCCGCTCGAGGACTCTCGATGCGGATGATTGGCTGCGCATGGTTGGCGAAAGCTCAACATAGCTCGATGCGAGCACGGGATAAGGCGCTCTTCGCGTCCCACCGGCTGAGGCGCGGCACTCTCATGGTGGGAGAACTATCTCGCCATGCAGCCGCGAGCCATGTGGTCGCGTGGGAGGAGTTCGGATCGGCTTTCGTCGGGCCCACATCCCGATGGCACTGATGAAGTGAAGAAGAAAGAATTCCTCGCGCTCAACCAAGGCGCAAATGCTGTGACGAGTACCTCTCGAGTTTAATCATTTGGCTCGTTATGCTCGGGTGAGGTGGCCTCGATGAGGCCAAGCGGGGAAAAATTTATGGATGGCTTGTCAGGAGGCTGCAGGACAAGCTATCTATTGTGGACTTCTCTGATTTTCAGGCCTTGGTAGATAAGGCCATTGTTGCTGAGCATAAGGCAAAGCGCTGGCGAGTCCCATAGCGCAAATGGGAGGCGCATCAGTCTACTCATACCAGCCTCATTCGTCCTCGGGCTGGGCCAGCACCTTGGGCCCGTTCTTTTGCTCCACCGGCGCCGAGGCCATCAGCGCCAGTTCCTCGTCCACCACAGGCCGTGTTTCAGCCACGTGCGCCTGTGATCCAGCAGTAGAGCGGCCTCGCAATCCGGCGGCGGTTACTTGTTTTCGCTGCCACAACAAGGGCCACTACGCCAACGCTTGCCCTCGAGAATGTTGCGGCACCCCTGCGTCCTAATGGAGGGCGCGGGGGAGTGGTCACCCACCCGACCGGAAGATCATCCGAAGGCCCGAGTGCGGCGGCGGTCGAGTCAACCATCTTTGGTGAGGAGGCTCGGGGCGCGGATGTCGTGATGGGTACACTTCTTGTTAATTCGTCGCCCTGCGGTATTATTTGATTCGGAGCATCGCATTCTTTTATTTCAAGATCATTTGCTGCTGCTAGTGGTCTTCATTGTGTTCCTTTGGGAGTTCCTTTGCTCATCCGCTCTCGGTCGGAAATGAGAGCCGATTCTGATGTCGGGATGTTCCTATCATAGTTAAAGGAGTGAGATTTTTGGCAAACCTTATTCGCTTTCGTTCGGCAAGTCCGGATGTGATTCTAGGCATGGATTGGTTGTCCCAACACTTGGGGCAAATCGATTGTGCCAGGAAGATTGTCTATCTCACCACCCTTCAGCGGTAGCAGTTGGATTTTTGCGCAGACTACGGGGCCACATCTATGTGCATTAGAAGCGAAGCCACCTTGCGATTCGTGGATGTTCCCATAGTATCGACTTTGTGGATGTCTTTCCGAAGATTTGCGGGATGCCTCGATTCGAGATCTCGAGTTTGCCATTGAGTTGCTGCCCGTGCGCTCCGATTTGAAGGCGCCGTGTCGGATGCCTCCCAATGAGCTAGAAGAATTGAAGAAGCGGCTTGGTGAGCTCCAAGCAAAGGGTTTCATCCGCCCCGGCTAATCTCCTTGGGGTTGTCCGGTGATCTTTGTGAAGAAGAAGGACAAGACTTTGCGCATGTGTTGATTACCGTCCTCTCAATGAGGTGACGGTGAAGAACAAATATCCTCTCGCCCCGCATCGATGATCTGTTCGATCGGTTGGATCGGAGCCGTGTGTTCTCAAAGATTGATTTGAGAATGGGGTATCATCAGGTCAGGATCAGATCTGAAGATATTCCGAAGACGGCTTTCACTACTCGTTATGGTCTGTACGAGTACACCGTCATGTCCTTTGGCTTAACCAATGCTCCAGCTTTGTTCATGAACCTTATGAATTCAGTATTCATGGAGTATTTGGATAAATTTGTGGTGGTCTTCATTGATGATATCCTTATCTATTCCAAGACGGAAGAAGAGCATGCTGAGCATCTGAAGATTGTTTTGGGTAAATTGCGGGAGCACCAGCTATATGCGAAGTTCAGCAAATGCGAGTTCTGGTTGAAGGAAGTGGCATTCTTGGGCCATGTTCTTTCAGTTGGAGGCATAGTCGTGGATCCAGCAAGGTCGGTGATGTTCTATCTTGGGGCAGCCCAAGTCGATCCAGCGATGTGCGGAGTTTTCTCGGTTTAGCGGGCTACTACCGCCGCTTTATCGAGAACTTCTCCAAGATCGCAAAGCCAATGACCGAATTGCTCAAGAAGGATAAGAAGTTTGTGTGGTCCTACGCTTGTGATTAGAGCTTTCGGGAGCTCAAACGGCGTTTGACTTCACTCCATCCTTACTCTTCCGATGTCCACAAGTGCTTCGATATCTATTGCGATGCCTCTCGTCAGGGACTCGGATGCGTTCTCATGCAGGAAGGCAAAGCAGTTGCCTATGCATCTAGGCAGTTGAGACCTCATGAGCTCAATTATCCCACCCATGATTTAGAGTTTCTTTGCGATGATTCATGCACTCAAGATTTGGCGGCATTATCGATCGGAATCACGTGAGGTGTATTCTGATCACAAGAGCTTGAAATATTTGTTCACCCAGCCAGATCTGAACCTCAGGCAGAGGAGATGGTTGGAATTGATCAAAGATTATGATATGAGCATTCAGTATCATCCGGGCAGGGCCAATGTGGTTGCTGATGCACTTAGTCGAAAAGTGTATTGTAATACATTGATGATTCAAGAACAGCAACCGGCACTTCTTGCAGAATTTCAGTGTATCAACTTAGGTTTGGTTGAGCATAGTTCCCTTGCTGCCTTGATTGTGCAACCGACCTTGGTGGATCAAATCAAGGCGAAGACAAAGAATCAGATGATGGTGTGGGTAAAATTAAGCAGAACATCAGGAATGGATCAGCCAAGTGTTTCACAGAAGATGAGCACGGTGTCGTATGGTTTGGGCAGCGTCTCGTGGTTCCAAAGGTTCCAGAATTGCGGGATTTGATTCTCCATGAGGCCCATGATTCGCCCTTGTCCATTCATCCCGGGCCACCAAAATGTACCAAGACTGCGTCGAGAGATTCGGTGGACTCGCATGAAGCGAGATTGCGGGTTCGCCGCCAGTGCGGCGTATGTTGTCGTATCAAGGCGAGCATCGGCGTCAGCGAGTCTTCTTCAGCCTTTACCTATACCGGAGTGGAAATGGGATTCTGTGGGCATGGATTTCATCACTGGTCTGCCCCGTACTTCTTCAGGGAAGGATGCTATCTGGGTTGTTATCGATCGATTGACGAAGGTAGCTCACTTCCTGCCAGTACTCACCACTCTCAGTGTCAGTCGATTGACAGATCTCTATATCTCCCGCATCGTGAGCTTGCATGGTGTGCCACGAACGATTGTGTCAGATCGTGGTTCTCTTTTCACTTCCCGACTTTGGCATAGTCTGCAGGAGGCCATGGGGACCCGTCTTTCTTTCAGCTCAGCCTATCACCCCCAGACTGATGGTCAGACGGAGCGAGTCAATCAGGTGCTTGAAGATATGCTTCGTGCCTGTGTTCTTTCCTATGGGAAGAACTGGGAGAAGTGTTTGCCGCTTGCAGAATTCTCCTATAACAACAGCTATCAGGCAAGTCTTGGCATGGCACCGTTTGAGGTTTTGTATGGGAGGAGGTGCAGAACCCCATTGAACCGGTGGCGGGAGAGACGGTTCTTTGGTCGCATTCCATCAATGAGGCTGAAAGTCAAGTGCGATTGATTCGTGAGCACTTGCGTGTAGCTCGATCGAGCGAGTAAGAGCTATGCGGTCGGCGTCGTCGTGAGCTGAGTTTCGGCCCAATGACTTTGTGTATCTCAAAGTCTCACCTTTGAAGGGTCATCGGCGTTTGGTGTCGAGGCAAGTTGGCTCCTCGGTATGTCGGGCCTTATCGCGTCATCAAGAAAGTGGGAGCCGTTGCATACCAGTTGGAGTTGCCAGCTACACTTGAAGGAGTGCATGATGTTTTCCATGTATCACAATTGAAGAAATGCCTTCGTGTTCCTGTGGAGGAAACGCCATTGGAAAATATCGATGTGCGGGAAGATCCGTCTTATCGTGGCGCCCGTTCGTATCCTCGAAGAAGCTGAGCGCGAGCGAGGAACCGTGTTATCAAGTTCCTCAAAGTTCGATGGTCGAACCACTCCGAGGATGAAGCCACTTGGGAGCGGGAAGATCGTCTCCGAGCGATTACCCGTCCTTCTTCTCGATGATCGAGAATCTGGCGAGATTCTGTAAGGGGAGAGATTTGTGACATCTAACTTAGGGTTTGTATTTCAAATGTAAGATTTTGAGGTGTAATAAAAACTTTTGTTATCTCATGAAGTCATTTGGAAGTTTTCCAAATTTTCCTTAGCAATTTCCAATTTTTAGAATTTAATTCTTGTGCTTGGAAATTGTTGTCAGCAAATTCTTAGCTTTCAAACTTGTTATCATCCTCTGAAATTATTTTTCCCATCATCTTGATCATCCTATCTACCTCCCTGAATTATTTCACAATTTTTAGATTTTATTTGCTATTTTAAAAGAACAAGTCAAACCAGTTTAGAAATCTGGTCAAACTTCTGTACAGCAGCTTGTGAATTTTATTGGGAGAGATCTAGTGCATGAAAACTCCTGGAAAAATTTCACAAGGTTGTCCTCTGTCCCTGTAAGCTCCCAAAACAATTTCAGAATTTTTGGAGCTCAGGAGCTACCTCTAAAAATTCCTCAAACCTTATCAGCCTTTTGAAATCAAACCTGGAATCACTGTTCCTCGGGCTCGGACCCAACCTCCGACTCGAGTCCGACCGCACCTAAATGGCTCAGTCGCACCGCCTAATCGCGCATGTGAGCCCGATCGTTGTCAACCGTCTGATGCAGATCGTGCGGCCCGCGTGCGTTGAATCAACCGACCGGTCCGAATGCATACAGAGATCTTGACCGTCCATCTCAGATCCAACGGTCGATACATTCTTGATCGAGTCTAACCAACTGGTCGCGTCGCACCGGACTCCGGCTCGCACCGCTTTGCTTCTGTCGCTGACGAGTGGGCCCCACCTGTCAGCATCGTCCTCGTCTTCTCCGCGTCTCACCGGAGCTCACGGCCGCTCGCGCATGCTTGCCACGTCCCTCGTCGCTGCCACCTTTCTGTCCTCGTGTCAGTCCGAGAAGCATCGCCGGGGTCTCATCTACCCACCGAGCTCATTCATTTCTTCTCTACCCCATTCTCGTGCCGTCTCCGCCCATTTCTTGGTTTCGGCCGGAGAGGAACCCGAGGGCAGCGCCACCGTGTTGGCACCGCCCTCGAGCCCACGACCGCACCATCACGATCCTTGCTCGACGCCGCTCCATTTTGCTCGGCCGGATCATCAGCGTACATCGACGCGAAGCGACTTCATCGTCTCCGCCTCCGGTGATCTCGATCTGTAAGCCCTCGGCGTTCGGTGAGTGTTATGCTTTGACGTTTGGTCCCTTAGGATCGCCTTGGTACGCTGAGTCTAATGGAGGTCTTGTTTTGCTCTTTGGTGCATCACCGAGGTAGCGCGACCAGTTCTTCTCCGAGCACGGTGATTCGCCGCCGCGGCATTTCCGGCCACCTCAGTGCTCCATCGTCGTCTTGATCGTGGGCGTAACCTTCCTGGAGTCAAGGCGAAGCTGGTGCGCACCTTCCTGAAGCTTCTCGGTGTCCGTATAGCTTTCTCCGCGGGAGCCGTGTCTTCGTCTCCGCCTCCGTTCGCCGCCAGCTCGCCCTGCCGGCATCCCCGAGGTCCCGGGTCACCGTCATCGAGTTCGCAAGGACGCGGTGAACCCGAAGGTACCACTCTTTCGCTCAGAAACTCTCTGGTGAGCTAGATCACCTGCGCGGCCGCGCCGCCGTCCCCGTGCGCGCCGGTGAGCCGCCGGTGATGATTAGTTTAGCCCTAATCGTGTCTAGTTTGAGTCTCTGACTTGTGGGCCCTATTGTTAATCGCGTTTAGGGAATCGGTTAACCCAATCCTTCTGTTATAATCTGTGTCTCTGCCATGTGGGTCCATGTTGTCAGTTAGGGTTGTGTAGCTCTGGTAATACGTTTTCTCTGTTGGGAAGCGTATTTCTCTGTTAGTATATGTTAGGATTACACTTTGATAAGCCGAAGACGTATTCCTTGAATACGCCTTCGACGTCGCATCCGGCGGGCGGGCTGTCCTGGTCAGCACTCTCGCTGGTCCCGCCTGTCAGTGGCTAGGGCTAGCTGGCTGTGAGTGTAAAAAGGTTTTAATGCTTTATGGATTTCAGAAATGTTTTTCTGTTGCACTGTTAATTCATTTAAACTTAGAAAATGCATAACTAATTCAATTTTTATTCAAATCACATGAAACCAGTGCTGTTAATTTTCATTTTAAATGTGGTATTTACTAAAATTAGTTTCAACCTTGTCTCTGTAGCAAAAATCTGTTAATTAATTAAAGGATGTTTTATGTATCTTCTAAATTAGAAAATGTATATCTCTTTCAATAATTGTCCAAATCCAGTGAAACCAATTCTGTAAAATTTCATTTTTAGTATACTAATTATCAGGATAGGTTTTAGATACTGTTTCTGTTCATGAAAATTTGTTAAGTAATTAACTAGTGTTTTGATGTGTTTTTAGCTTAGAAAATTCATAGAAAATCCTTAATAACTTAAAATGAATTGTTCTCTGTTTCTAAAATTTTGTTATATCTTGCTTAGGCTGCTGTGTGAATTTTGGTATGTTTTGTTGTTGTTGTATGTTTGAGTTTTGTCGGTGTTATTCACTCTTATTCGCTGTTTTGTTCTATCGTTAGGCTTCGATATTTGCGGTAACCCTGAGAACGACCCTCCGCAACAAATTGAGCAACAGCAACCAGGCAAGCAGTTTGATCATGATTAATCCTAGTATTTTAAAATCTAATATTTTGTTTCAGCTGTATGTATGCATTGCTTAATTGGTGTTAAAATTGATTAGTTAAATCCTGTAGATGCATATCCTGTAGGTGAAACATTGATCTCTACTACCCGAGCCTAGGTTATTGGCTGTGATTAGAGTTCGCTGGATGAACTCTCATCACTTAGTAGTTTACGGGTCCAGTTGCTTAGCCATGCTTAGTTTTCGGTAGATTTGGGCGATCATCGACTTAGTTGATGATCTTGATCACATAAAAATATTATTGTTCTTATGTTTCAACTTATGCTATGTTAATTGCAAAACTAAAATTGAAAACAAAAACGATTTAGACGCGGGCACAATGGTAAGATTGGTGTGATCTGTTGGGTGTATGGAAAGGTGCCGGGTCAATTAAGGACCGAACATCTTGTGAGTGAATTTTTATCCAGGCATTTCGGCGTGCTAACCACACTAGAGTATATGGGACCTCTCTTGACCTAGTACTTTGGCGTGTATTGGCTCCGGGTCGCAGGAGGTCGCAGGAGGGATGGTGTTGGGAGCATGGTAGTTGTCCGAAAAGCTTTACCCTGAGTGGGTAGTTGTCTTTCGGCTTTACCATGTAAGCGTATGGATTTCTATCCATACGAGCGGCTCGTAGTTAATACACAATATTGGAAACAGTCTCGTAGGACTTAGCTGTGCCGGCATACCTTCGGAAGTGTGCTTTGGCTTAAAGGCGGTCTGAAGTGTGGGTACAGTGGTACACCCCTGCAGGGTTTAAAAACTATTCGAATAGCCTCGTCCTAGGTGATGGACACGCTTGGGTAAGCTTTTCAAGAGTTAGACTACAACCTTTTAACTAAAAATTGACGGGTGGTACGAATCTGGGATTCGTGCTATTGTTGTGGTGACTATTGGGATAGTCACTTCTAGGTTGTTTATCTTTGCTCTTTTTATTATTACCTTCTTCGTTATTTTAACATTAAAAATGAATTGCAAACTTGCCTTCAAACGTATTACATTATTGCAAATAAAGTTGGCTTTACGCAAATGAACCATATGGCCTCCACCAGATAAGCCTGCATGTAGCATATGATCAGGTCTGCTAGTTCACACGTCAGTCTTGCGGGTACAAAGACAATCTTTGTACTCAGGTGCTTTGTTTAATGCTTTTGTTGCAGAGGAAGAAGGTGAGCCTCAAGGGTCTCACTTCTGTGAGCTGTGTTGCCGTTTCGTGGGCGACGACTAGGCTTGGCGGTCCGGTCAGATGCCTTGTGGGTTTGAGGCACGCTGATTAGCTTTGTTTATAGCCATCTTATGGCGCTTTTGCTTCCGCTGTCTTCTTTCAGTTATTTGTGTATCTTGTGGCCAGTCGGCCATTGTCTGTAATAACTCTACTATTTGTTTATCTTCCGTTTGGTAGTGTGATGTTTGGACTCTATGTCGGGAATGGAGTTGATGCATACTTTTGTGGGAGGTGTGTATACTGCTTCTGGGAAGTATACAGATCTCGAGGTTTCGGTTTATTTGATTTGTGATGCTAGGACCAGGTGGTTGGTTAAGCATTACAAGCCAAATAAATTGGGGTCCTCACAAAGTTGGTATCAGAGCCATTTCGACCATGATAACAAGCATAGTCGTCCCTAGGATGTTTTGAAAAGGTTTATTTTCAAAGTATAAAAAGGGTTTATGAAAACCTAGACAGATTCTTAGATTTTACTCCTTACCTATCTTAGCCTTCTACTCTCATCTTACTCTGATTTGAGTTTAAAATTTGGTTTCTCTCTTTCTTTTCAAAAGATAGTTACTACCGGTGGGATTAGTCTTTGGGAGAACCATAGAAGAATAGCCTAATTAAAATTTATGGGAGAATAAGGGTAGGGTATGTATGAGTTTGCTAAGTGTCTGATTTTTGTCAGTTGGTTTTGTAACTTAAAAGTCTTGTGCTTGTTTTGTGCTGTTAGTGAGTTATTTGCAGAGGGTTACCGACTTCGTGTTTCCGGCTATTGCTAACTTGTCTTAGTAAAATAGGATGGCCGGGAGAACGCGTGGCAGTCAGCAGGCTGGTCATGATGAGGAGCTTCCCCCTCCTCCGACCATGGTTGAGGTTCTCGCTCAGATCGAGCGAAACCGCATGGACCAAACGCGCATCTTGGAGGTTATTGCTAGGAATACCTCCAGTCCTGCCGGTTCACCTCAGCCCCAGTGCTTGTTCTCCCTGATATTCACAAGAGTTTTGATATCTATTGTGATGCTTCTCGTTAGGGTCTTGGTTGTGTTCTCATGCAGGAGGGCAAGGTTGTGGCCTATGCATCGCGGCAGTTGAGGCCTCATGAACTCAACTATCCTACTCATGACTTGGAGTTAGCTGCTGTGGTTCATGCACTCAAGATTTGGCGGCATTATCTGATTGGTAACCGTTGTGAGGTGTATTCTGACCACAAGAGCTTGAAGTACTTGTTCACCCAGCCAGATCTGAACCTCAGGCAAAGAAGATGGTTGGAATTGTTCAAGGACTATGACATGGGCATTCAGTATCATCCGGACAAGGCCAATGTCGTTGCGGATGCACTCAGTCGGAAAGTGTATTGCAACATGTTAATGCTCCAAGAGCAGCAGCCTACCCTCATTTCGGAATTTCAGCGCCTCAATTTGGGTTTGGTCGAGCACGGTTCTCTTGCCTCCTTGGTTGTGCAGCCGACCCTAGTGGATCGGATCACGGCCGCACAACAGACAGATGTTGGTGTGAATCAAATCAAGCAGAACATCAAGGATGGGTCAGCCAAGTGCTTTTCAGAGGATGAGCATGGAGTTGTGTGGTTTGGGCAGCGTCTTGTGGTTCCGAAGGTCATGGAATTGCGGAATTTGATTCTCCGCGAAGCCCATGATTCTCCTTTGTCTATCCATCCTGGGGCTACCAAGATGTATCAGGATCTTCGTTAGAGATTCTGGTGGACCCGTATGAAGCGCGAGATTGCCAAGTTCGTTGCCGAGTGTGACGTGTCTTTGCCGTGTGAAGGCCGAGCATCGCGTCAGTGAGTCTTCTTGACCTTTGCCTGTGCCAGAGTGGAAGTGGGATTCCGTTGGCATGGACTTCATCACTGGTTTGCCTCGCTCGTCTAAGGGAAACGATGCCATTTGGGTTGTCATTGATAGGTTAACTAAAGTGGCACATTTCCTTCCTGTCAAGACTCAGCTTCGCGTGGGACCTCTAGCTGAACTCTATGTATCGAGGATTGTGAGTTTGCATGGTGTTCCCAAGACGATTGTGTCTAACCGTGGGGCGCTGTTTATCTCTCGATTTTGGCATAGTCTGCAGGAGGCCATGGGGACTCGTCTTACCTTTAGCACGTCCTTTCACCCCTAGACTGATGGTCAGACGGAGAGAGTCAACCAAGTGTTGGAAGATATGCTCCGTGCTTGTGTTCTGTCCTATGGGAAGAACTGGGAGAAGTGCCTACCTTTTGCTGAGTTCTCCTACAACAACAGCTATCAGGCCAGTCTTGGCGTGGCACCATTTGAGGCTTTGTATGGGTGGAGATGCAGAACCCATTGAACCAGTCGAGTGGCGTGGCGAGCTTTTGGCGAGTCGATTAATGAGGCGGCTGGTCGATTGATTCGCGAGCATTTGCGCGCGCCCGATCGAGCGAAGAGCTATGCAGATCGCCGTCACCGTGAGTTGAGCTTTGAGCCCAATGACTTTGTGTATCTCAAAGTCTCGCCTTTGAAGGGCCATCAGCGTTTTGGCGTCAAGGGCAAGTTGGCTCCTCGTTATGTTGGGCCTTATCGCATCATCGAGAGAGTTGGGGCTGTGGCATACAGATTGGAGCTGCCAGCTACACTTGAGGGGGTGCACGATGTGTTCCATGTATCCCACCTGAAGAAGTGCCTCCGTGTCCCAACTGAGGAAACTCCATTGGAGGTTCTCGATGTGCAAGAAGATTTGACCTACCGCGAGCATCCTGTTCGTATTCTCGAGGAATCTGAACGAAGAACAAGGAACCGTGTCATTAAGTTCCTTAGAGTGCAGTGGTCAAACCATTCTGAGGATGAGGCAACTTGGGAGCGAGAAGATCGCCTTCGTGTAGATTATCCATCCTTCTTCTCCGAGTAAACGGAATCTCGGGTCGAGATTCTTATAAGGGGGGGGAGAGTCGTAACATCCCAAGTTTCAGACTTGTGTTTCAAATGTAAGAAAATGAGTAGAAATTAAATATTTTCTTACATCTTGTATTTCCTGTCTGTACTAAACAATTAGTGTACAAGAGTTATGGAAATACAAAGTCACAAGTCTTTTGATTCAAATCTTGAGCTTTCAAAAACAATCTGGTCAAACTTTTTGATCATCTCCTGGAAATATTTTTCCTAAGTTCTTGGGATGGTATGTGGCCCCTCTGAAAAATTTCGCAATTTTTAGAAATTGTTTGAATATTTTTAGAAGGCAGTCAAACCTGTTTGACTCTTAGTCAAACCTTGAACCAGTACCTTGTAGAATTTTTGGAGAAAAATGCATAGCACAAAAACCTCTGAAAATTTTACTCAAGATCAATCACTCAGTCAGAAAGCTCCTGTAAACATTTCAGAATTTTTGGAGTTATTTTGCTACCTCTAATAAATCCTCAAAGTCTCAGCTGGAATTAAAAACCTAAAACCTGGCTCACTGTTCCTTGGGTTTGAGTCGGACTCGGGCTCGAGCCAGTGGACTTGACCGAACCAACTAATTGCACCTGGTTCCCTTCCTAGCGCGCGATTGATATCAGCCGTTGGATTTTAATCGCTCGGCCCTCGTTCGCGCAAGCATTCGGACCGTGCGGTTGCACTATTCAATTGGGACCGTTGGATCTCAATCCAACCGTCCAGATTTCCGAAAACAATCAGACTATCCGGCGGACCCATTTAAATCGCAGCCGTCCATCTCAAATCCAACGGTCTTGGCTTGTTTTCTCTGTTCTTCTTCCTCCTTGGGTTAGCCGTGCGGCGCATGCAGGCAATGGCAGAGAGAGAGAGAGGCGCCGCGATCGTCTTTCAAGCTTGCTCGTCAACGACTCTGCGGGGCATTAAATGCGCATCAGGCTTTCTCCTCCATTGTCACCGTGCTCACTTGCTCCCATCATTTCTTGGTCCATGGCCGTAGCATGAACCGAGCCCACCATGGACTCATGTTCTTGCTTGAAACCCTAATCCTTCCCATATATATTGCCCCCTCTAGGTCCTCCTGGTGTTCCTTTACACCACACCTTGCTCACTCTCTGTGTTTGAGCTCAACACCACTTCAAATCCTCAAACCACCATTGTTGACCCGAGAAGCTCCAATGGTGATCTTGGTGTCCAGTGGTTCAACTTCGATTTTTCTTGTACCCTTTCGAGCTCCTTAACTTCCTTTACATTTCCCCTAACTTAATTTTGGGTTGCATTCACAGGAATCACTCAATTTTAAGTTTGGAGATTTTCGGCTGATTTTCACCCCCTTTCTTCTCCAACTCCGGTAAGTGGTTCATTTTGCAATTACTTGCTGTTAGAGTTTCTCTGAGCTATAATGAAGTTATGGTAATGAGTTGGTTCCACTCATTTTGCTCAGAACCTCACTTTCTACTTCATCTTCCTCGGCTCTGGTGAACTTCATCGTGTTCAAGTCTTCCCCGGCCATCTTTGAAGCTCCTCTCGGTTAAGGTAGCTTCTATTTAGTCCCTAGAAGTGATGGCACTCGCTTTCCTGGACCGCAGCGGAGCATTTTGCTATTTTCATGTTTTGCCGAAATGGCTTCCTTCTGTGTTTTCCGGCTCGCCGGTGCTCTAGACCTCCACCGCCGGCGAGGTCATCACCATTGGGTCCGCATCACTATTGCGAACCCATTTTGGTATTCTATGGGCGCCGCTGCGACCGGAGTCGCCGGCGACAAGCCACTGTTCTCGCTCGGGATTTTGCCGGCGTAAACTCCTGTTTTCGTCATCTATTTAGGACACAGTAAATGCTTAATCATTGCCAATCATTAGAAGTATTAATGGTGTCTTAATCTGGCCTAATGTCTCACTGACATGTGGGTCCAACCTCTGTAATCCCCTCCGCTGGCGCTAATCAGTGTGGTTTGGACATCATTAACGTCTAATCATTGATTAGTTAAGTGTCAGCACTATTGGCTGTCGGAAATAACCCACAATGCCCTGTGGGCCCGTAAGCTTAAAGCCAAAAACCAGAAGTCATTAGAGCTAATTTTGGGTTTATTTATTGCTAATCATTGTTAGTAATAAATGTGTCCGAAATTGCCTTTTTGGGTCACTGGCGTGTGGGTCCTCAGTTCTTAAATCACCTCTGCACAAAATATTTAGGACACATTAATTGCTAATCATCATTAATCATTGGTCATTAGTAATTAATTATCTGTCCTAAAATCTCCATGTGTCTCGCTGCCATGTGGACCCCGTGCACTGTGCACGTGTGTTAAAGCTCGCGTGTGTGACTTACAGTCACTGACATGCGGCCCCACGAGTCAGCGCTCCACGTTGCACTTCGATCTTGGACCGCCGTCCATTTTGCGATCTGCGGCCCAGATCTGGTATGCGTTCGGACCATCCGGTTCCCCTCTTCATTCTGGACCGTCCATCCCACAATCTGCGGCTGAGATCGTGTGTGCAATCGGACTCTCCAATTAGATATGTGCTCAGAGCCGTTCATCTTTAGATCTGCGGTCATGGTTAGTCGAGGCAACCGCACCGTCCGGTTGCATCCTTCCTCGTGAGCCGTTGGATCTCGATCCAACGGTGGGCTCCTTTTAGGGATCGCGCGCGTGCGCTGTTCTCGGCGCGCGTGGGCCGTAGGATGTTAGATCGAGGGCTCTCGAGCGTCCACGTCGTTTATTACCGTTTGAATTGGATTTCAATTCTGTAAGTATTTAATTATCCACTGAAAATGGTATCGAAACTTTAGAAATTCATAACTAAATCGTTTTAACTCCTTTTTAGATGTTTCCAGCTGTAATAAATTTGTAAGCCTCTGTAGTTTAATATAAAAATGTAATTGGGCATGTTCCTGTCAGAGAAAATTGTGTAACTCAAATAACTTGATTTCTGCCAACTTTGAATATTCCCAAAAATAGAATTAAACTTGTAAAATGCATATCTTTTTCTGTATAACTCCAAATTGTGCAAAATCAATTTTGCTAGATCCTTCTGTTAGTGTACTTTAATATGAAATAGATTTTGAACATGTTTATGTTTCTGGAAAATGCATTGAGCTAGTTTTGCAACTTAGAAAAATCATAAGTAAATCATTATAACTCCAAATTTAGTAAACTCAACTTTGCTGTGATTAGGATGACATAAACTACCTACCATAAAAATTTTAGATTTCAGATCATTCTAGAAATTTTTGCCTTGAACAGTAACCGAAATCAATTTAATTAGGATATTTCAGGCTGAGAGAACTTAGTTTAGCCATAACTTTTTCATGCTAAGTCCAAATGAAGTAATTCTTGTTTCTAAAATTGTCTAAAATCAACCTCTAGCTGCTGTATAAATTTCATGGGATTTGGATGTTCTTTGCTATTGAGTTCCTTTTGGCGTTCTTCGTTCTTATTGGTTTTATCACCTTTTCGCGTTAGATTCCGAAGAATTTATTGAACCTGAGCACTCCCCTCTGCAGCAAGACCAATCCCAGCAAGGCAAGCAGTTTGATCATGTTAATCCCTGTATTTTAAGTATTTATGTTGTTTGCAAATTCTATGTATGCATTGCTAGTTTGTGTTAAACTATTGTCTTTAGTTTACCTAGTAGATGCATTTCCTTAGGCAAATGACTATCCTTTACTACCATGAGCCTAGGTTATTTTGCTGTGATTTAGAGTCCGTGGATGGGCTTTTGTCACTTAGTAGTTTGCGAATTCAATTGCTTAGCCATGCTTAGTTTCCGGTAGAAATGGGCGGTTATCGACTTGTCGATAACCTTGATCACATAAAACTTATTATGATTTATGATTTCAGCCTTGTGCCATGTCTACTTATGAAAACCAAAACTGAAAACAAAAATGATTTAGACTTGGGCACAATGGTATGATCGGTGTGATTTTGGGGTGTGACTGGAATGGTGCCCGGGTCAACAAGGATCGAACATCTTGTTACACTAAACCAAGCATTTTAGCGTGCTAACCACACTAAAGGGTATGGGACCTCTCTTGACTTAGTACTTTGGCGTGTATTAGCTTCGGGTCGCAGGAGGGATGGTGTTGGGAGCATTGTAGTGTCCGAAAGACTTCACCCGTGATTGGATTTGTTGTCTTTCGGCTTGAAATGTAAGCGTATGGGTTTCTATCCATACGAGCGGCTCGTGGTTAATACACAATATTGGAAAACGTCTCGTAGGAGTTAGCCGTGCCGGCATACCTTCGGAAGTGTGCTTTTGTGGCTTAAAGGCGGTCTGAAGTGTGGGTACATTAGTACACCCCTGCAGGGTTAAAACTATTCGAATAGCCTCGTCCTAGGTTATGGACACGCTTGGCAAGGTCTTTCAAGAGTTAGACTACAACCTTTTAATTAAAACTTGATGGGTGGTGCGAATCGGGGATTCGTGCTATGTTGTGGTGGCTATTGGGATAGTCACTTCTAGGTGGTTACTTGTATTTATTATTGATTCACTGTTATATTCAACATCAAAACAGATTTGTAAACTTGCTTTTCACATGTATTACATTATTGCAAATAAAGTTTGCTTTGTGCAAAATGAGACATATAACCTCCACTTAAATAAGCTTGCATGTAGCTTATGAATAGGTCTGCTATTCCACACGTCAGTCTTGCGAGTACCTTGTGTACTCATTGTTCCTGCTTAAATGAAAATTGTTGCAGAGGAAGAAGGTGAGCTCGATGGGCCTCACTTTTGTGAGCTGTGTTGTGGTAGCTTGCGGGGCGACTAGCTTGGCGGCCCGGTCGGTTGCCTTGTGGGTTGTGTGGCTAACCGGTCGAATTTTTTTCTAGCCATCTTATGGCGCTTTTGCTTCCGCTGTCATTCTTGTATATTGTTCTATTTGGCCGGTCGGCTCTTTTGTAATAACTTTACTTATTGTATGTCGTTGTTGAACTTAGTAAATGTTGTATGGAAATGATGTGTAATTTTGTGATGATGTGCATGTGCTGCAATTCTGGGAAGCATATGTCCATCGGGGCTTAGAATGTTTAATTAGTAATGCTAGAACCATTTGGAGGTTAAGTGTTACTAGTTAAATATTCCGGGTCCTCACACCTCTGTCATAGAAACTATAGTTTGAGGAAAATGATCCTAAAGGAGCATTATTTTTACACTATTAATGCTGATAACTTTGAAAATCAATAACTAAATCGAGAAAACTCCAATTGAAGCAAACTCAATTGTTTTGAACTTGTAATAATATTGCCCATTTAACCATGTAATCCTTGTACTCATCACTGCTCTACAAAATTTCACCTCATAATTAATTTGCATAAATGGAGGCCTATTGAAATCTGAAATTCAAACCACCATAACTTTCACATACTAAATCAAAATGAAATAATTCTTTCACCAAAAATCATCTAAAATCATGAATTAGCTACTGTAGAAAAATCATGCATTTTTTAGTATCTTGATTTTTGGAGTATTTCTCGATGTTTATTCGATATTGTATTTATTTAGATTCCGAGCTTATTGATATCGACTCCTACGCGACCGAGAGTGAACAATTACTTTACCAGCAAGGCAAGCATCCTTTGAACTTTCTTTTTGCATCATATTTGATCCCAGTTTTGTTAGGATAGATGCAATGATAATTGCTTGTATGCTATGTTGATATTGTCGCTATTTTTGTGATGAATAGTTAGACACATCCTATTATCTTGTCATTGTGGCTATCCATGAATTATTCCGGTACTGAAATGTTATGATAGGCTGTGTGAAAGCATATCATGCGGGTTTGCTTAGCCATGCAAGTCTAGAACCGGTAGTTCGATTGTCGGGAATAGCCTGACAATTATGGGATAAATACAACTATCATTTATATACTTTTGTTTCAGATCTTCATATATGTTTCGTGAGTTATATTTTGTCATTCTAAATGAAACCTTGGTCTGGACAAGTGATGGTTAGTGATGGTGCCTTCGTGCACGAGAATTGGGTATGTGGTTTGACTTGTCTGGACAATTAAGGACCGAACTTTGGGTACCTGTTGTTCAAGCAACACTCATGCTATCACACGCGGTATATGGGTACTGTATGCTTAAGTAGGGGGAAGGTTTTGTTGTGTTGAGTCCCACGGTAGTGAAATTGCAAGGGCATGGGACCATGAAATCCCGTGTTCCTTTTGGGCCGATAGGATGGGGTCGTTAACGTCTTGTGTTTCCTAGGAGATAGGATGGAGGCGTTAACGTCTTGTGTTTCCTAGGAGCCATGGGTTGAGGGACTTAGCTCAATGGGATCTTCTTGCTAAAAACGACCGTATCTTGATTTATCTTACTGGCATACCATAGGAAGTATGCTATATTCGAGGCATCCGGAGGCTTACGGGGTAATCAAGTCGTGTGGGTAAAGTAGTACACCCCTGTAGGGTATAAATCTATTCGAATAGCCGTGTCCACGGTTATGGACGACCGCTTGAAACTTGTGGCTGCTTATTGTTAGACTTGGAATTAAAATTGTGGGTAAACTCGGTATTCGTCATGAATGGGATATTCATGTTTGTTGTTGTATCAAAGTGCACAACCACTTTGCCATTTGTATGATTTATTTGTTATCGAATGCATTACTTGTTCACATGCTTTACTTCTACCTCAAATCTGATTTTGAAATGGCACTTGAAAAACTAGTATGTGTAGGTTGTAACTTGTTGCGTCTCTTTTGCAAAACTAAGCCAATATGAGTCATCCCTTGGAACGGCCTTATGCATAACTAAATTTTATTTGTGTAAGACTTGCGAGTACTCTTTTGTACTCAGCCAGGTGTTTGCTGGCTTTTACAGGTGAGGAGGATATTGAGACCGATGAGCTTGTCGGTGTCGATTTAGGCGACACCAATGAGTAGTGTGCTATCTTTAGCTCCTAGTCGGTTGCCGATGGGTTATGTAGCATACCACTGCAGGCATTTTGGTTTATTTACTTACTTCCCCTATGAACTTGTTTAATTTGGCCAGTCGGCCACTTATGTAGTTGTAAACTTGAAACTATGATGTATAACTTTTGTACTATTTATGTATGAGCGTTGTATGGATACGATCGACGTTGTAATAAGAGTATGAATATATTGGTCGCTGATCTTGGGAGCCAATATAGGTCATGCTCGCTGTTCATGGCTTCCTACTTAACTCGCTAAGTGTAGTGCTTGACTGGTTGGAGAACCGACAATCATGTAGTGCTCGCAGAGGAGCGGCGTGCATGATCGTCGGGGCTCTAGATTTTAGTTAAGCCTCTCATTTGGACTGAGTTAAGTTGGAATCCATTTACTGGAGATCTAGAGTTATGTCCCTAAGACCTTGATTAGTCTCGGTCTTACGGAGATAACTCTGGGGTCCCCACAAATCATATGTTTTGAGGATGTTAAATTTGACTAAAGAAACTATGGAACTGTGGGGGAGCCACTGCTTTTAAAAATTGTTGTGCCATTGGCTAGGGTGGTCATTTGGCTAGGTTGAACCCAAATGTTGTTATACTCAGGCAAGTGATCGTGCAGTAAAGGGGGTATAGGAAGCACAATGGGATGTGGGTGTCTCGCCTGAGTAGACTCTAAGGACTTAACTTTGTGCGCTTGATTTGGGCAATACCGTGCAACCACAAGTTCATTTATAGGGTGGACTGGGCTAAATAATTAGCGATGTTTTGAGTCGGTTTTGTTATTGTTGGGAATGGTGCAAGAGGGGGCCAGTAAGGTGAAACCTTAGTGAGCAGAACTGAGTCAGAACAGAGCTTTGTAAAGGTCTTGACATGTTCTCTAGACTGCTCACCTAAGGTAGTGAACGGTGGTATTGATGGGGTGCTAAACCTACTAGAGAAGTCGTGTTATGTGGGAAAAGTGTACAACCTCCGTAGAGTGTAAAATTATTCGAATAGCCGTGTCCCCGGTTATGGACAATGCCTAGTGACTATCACGCGAAGGGTAGTTTTTCTCAAAAAGGTGTTCGTTGGCATTCACGAGGTAGTCGTGGGCGTTCACGAGTGGTTTGGAAAGTGAATAGGGTGTTCATGAGCAGTTTTCTAAGAACTTGTTTAATTATGCTTTAGTCTTTCAACTTGAGCTTTGCAATCTACTTATTATATTTCTGGTAAATCCTGCTTTCTGCAAATTAACCATAAAGCTATTCTTGTCAAGCCTTGCATAAAGATTATTTGCATACTTCTCCCCGGCTTGCTGAGTACATTCAAAGTACTCATGGCTTGGTGCCCTCTGCTTAGATCAGCAGTTGAGGGAGAACCAGAGATCCTAGAGTTCTATGAAGAGGAGTTCTTCAAAGACCAGGTGTGCTAGGGGACGTCCTCCACTCGATAGCCTGTGGGCTTATCGGATGGCCTCCGCGTTTTGGGTTTTGGTCCGTTGCAAGTTCTCTTGCATTGTAAGCCCTATGCGGCAGACCTTGTAAGACTTGACCATAAGGTTTTTTGCTTCTATAAATATTAATTTGTCTGCTTCATCTTTAAGTTTGCTGTATGGATATGATTTCATCTATGTTGTATCTGTGCGAGCTAGCTGCTGATCTTGGGACTAGCTCAGTATGCACAGAGGGTCCCTGGGTTATTTTACTCGAGGTCTCGACAGTAGGGCTGGATGTCCTCCACCTCATAGTCCGCCAGCTAACGTGCGTACCGGATGTAGTGCTTGTCGATGCTATCATCATGGGATCTTAGGAACATCACCCACCTGAATAGCCATAGCAAGTAGACCTCGAAGTGCTTCCTCACCGTGTGCTCGGTTGCGTCCTTTGCCATACGCTATAGCTGTAAGAAGATAGATACACATCTGCAAGTTGCACAAACCAATTGAAGCGGAAGGACAAGAGTTATGAAAACTTATGTAGAACTGGCAGATCCACAGTAGCGTCGGCCTGTGGGTCCTGCTGAACTCCCTGTAGCCGCTGTTGGGTAGCAGGACCCCCTGGAACCTCACGAGGAACTCGATGCGCCACATGGCCGGGATGTCGTGCGCCGCTAGGGGGAAACCGGTGTAGGGAAACCCTGTCAGGAAGGTCATGTCCTAAAGCGTCAATGCCATCCCCCCGCACTGGAGGTGAGACATGTGCATCTCTGGCCTCCACCGGTCAGGTAGCATCGTTAGGAAGCGCTGGTCGTACGAAAATCGCCTGGATGTACTACTTCCATCCGTGTAGTCTTGGTCATCCTTCAATGTTGCCTCGATCATCCTCGCTTGTGGAAGGAGGCCTGCCTCCCTCAAACTGCATCGAAAAATTATGAACAAATGTTAGTCCACCAAAAGTAGTTAGACTGCAATTGAGTACACGAAGGTCGCAACTGCACGTACCTCAGAACCCAATGTAGGTCCCTCGTCCAAGCCCGCATGGGCGTGCGTAGCCGTAGCGCAACAAGCTCAATTGCTGTCTCGCCCCCTAGGGAGGACGGTACTGAGGCGACTACGATGATGCACATCAATGACCAGGTCAAGCAACTCGTACAGCCACTGCGCAATATATCCTGTGCCCGCCATACCTGAAAATTCAGAGCATACAGTGTAAAAACTACGAAACATATACAAAAAGTAATAAGAAGCGGGCATACCTAATTAATTCAATTTTAATAGGTAAGCTGCTATGTTCATTGTTTAAAAAGTGTCTCCAGCATTTACGAAATATTTACCATGTACAAATGGAAAAAAGTTCACAATATTTTAATTCACATCTACATACCCTATGTACCATCTCTGGATTTATTAGAGAATTTTAGGTGTCTTGCTATTTTCCTAGTTTAAAAGGTTCTTCTGGCATTAATAGAATATTTAACATGCACAAATAGAAAAAAAAATTAAGTTGGGTTTATTTTGATTAAGCTCTACATACCTTATTGAGCTACTCTACAATTTTTACATATTTTTTATAAGTATCCTACTACTTTCCTTGTTTGGAAAATGTCTCTAGTATTTACAAAATATTTATTGTGTACAAATGGAAATAAAAAATAAGTTCACAGTATTTTAATTCAGCTCTACATACCTTATGTACCTACTCTGGATTTCTTAAAGAATTTTTAGAGGTGCTTTGCTATTTTTCTAGTTCAAAAAGTATTCAGTATTAACATAATATTTACCACGCACAAATGGAAACCAAAATTAACTTGGGATGAACATACCATAATTATCTACTATGTAATTTTTACAGATTCTTAATAGGCATCTTGTTATTTTTAGAGGTGTCCTCCTATTTTTTTGGTTTAAAAAGTATTTTTGGTATTAACAAAATTATCTTATGACGTATTGTACACAACTAAAATGATGTACTACATCAAACAACAATACAGTTAAAATTATCTAATACATTGAATTCTATGTCATCATTTTTATTTGCTAACCTACAAGCTTTTGAATTTATGTACAAAGTTGCAAGAACATTTACCTGCAAAATGGCAAACAAGATCTGCTGCTCCGTCTGCTCCGCCATAAACCAGTAGGGCTTCGCTACGTCTCTTCTACTCTTTCCTCCACTCTCTTATTTTTTTTGAAACTAAAATGATTTCCCCCTGCCCCCATTTTGGGGGGTTTATATAGCCACTGCCTATCGCCAGTTGGCCAGTTCAACTAGCGATAGGCAGTTGGACTGGCGATATGCAGTAAATAGGTGTCTATCGCCTTTTGAAATGACGACAGTGTAACACCCCAACTCTCAATGAGCCTGGAATGCTACTGGAACTAAACTATTCTAGCACAACCTACAAATTTCCGGCAGAGCCTCCTTTGTTTAATTAGCTATATCGAGAGTTCAACATTAAATCATGGCACATAACAAATTTTCATAATCAAACTTACTCAATCATGCATGATAACGAATGAATGAACCAACACTGCAATCTCATTATTACAAATAATCTGAAACTCAAACCAAACCATCTATGGGTGATAATCGAATAGTCTATTTGTTTATAAATTGAAGCTAAGTGGCAAACGCCTTAAGGGTGTGAGGTAGTGAGTGCATCAACTTCTACTCCCTCCCATGCATGTCGTTCCTGCCACTGGTACCTAAAACACATTAAAGCAAGAGTGAGCCCAAAGACTCGTAAGTATCAACAAGGCTATAAACATGAACTCAAACATAGCATCGATAATCCACAATAGCATTATACTAAACATAGCCATTTATCTCATGATATGCAACCAATGCAATGCTTCTTTGAACTTTATCTCTTTCGTATTTTACGGTAATGCGGGTATACAACCGTCAGTATACCCTTGCTCGTGCCCTCCGCACGAGGACCAAGAGCCTATACACCACATGTATAGGGACCTTTGCCCATCACTTAATGATGGGGACCTCTTTATTCATAGCCCACATTCCACGAATGTAGGGACCTCAAGCCCGTCATCTTCATGACGGGGACTCAATCAGATGTGCTTGGTCACCACGTGACCAAGGCACTGTATGCTCACAACATGCATATGCACCATGATAACATATTCATAAGCAAGAATACCTCAAATTCTCGTTGACATGTAATCAATATCAGCATACATTAGATCCATTTAACCATACTAGCATGTCATCAAGGTAAACGGTACTCATCTCATAACAGGCAAGCATGGCTATACTATCACGATACATCACAAACACTTCAAACAAGCATACACATATAATAGCCCGAATACTTGCCTCAACCGCGCGAATACGGCGGACGCGAAGTGGGTGCTGCCCTTGGGATCTCGCTGCCACCTGGACAAGTAGATAACCCCAAACTAAGAGTAGCATACTGGACCAAAATCATACATCACATTACAATCGAAATCGCTAATCTTCTTATCACGTCTAGCTTTTTCTAATTTCTAGCGATCGGTCACTGCGGACAGCAGACTTCAAAAATTCATAACTTTCTGCTCAGGAGTCCAAATAGGATGATCTTGGACAATCTGAAAAGTTAATTGAAATGTCTAAATAAACTTAGTTGGGGAGACCCTCTGATTCGGCCATCTACCAGACCTACCAATCTATTTAATCAGAGCAAACATTTCACGTCGGGTTTCTGGACAGCGACAAAGAAACTATCATAACTTTCTCTAAGTTCGTCCAAATTCAGTGATCTTTAGCTTTCCTGAAAGCTAAGAGGATTAGCCTCATTTTTCGTTATGGTGAGACCCTCTGGAAATCCCTCTAAATAAGCGCTTCTATCAGGTTAACTAACACTAGCAAATCTGCTTCTCTCCAGAAACACAGAAGTACTAATAAATTCATAACTTTGGCTACCGAAGTCCGAATGACTTGATTCTTGTCGGCAATGAAAGGTAACTACGATATCTACAACTTTCCAGGAGACACCCAGACCCAAATCTGCCTCTAACCTAATCAAAACCGACAAACTTCACTGCTGCAGAATATCGACGAACTGACATTCGAAAATTAGACAACTAGAAATTGACCTAAAACAAAGAACCACGGGTTACCCTTGCCGAAACGAAGAGAGTACACAGCAGGGATGATGACCACCACGCTTCCTCTGCGGATCCCTTCTTCTCCCTCTTCTTCTCTTCTCTTCTCCCTCTCCTTCTTCTTCCTTCTCTTCCTTTCTCCTTCTTCTTCCTTTCTCCTTCTTCTTCCTCCTTGGCCGGCTGCAATGGAGCTCCTTCTCCTCCTTGGCCAGCAGCAATGGAGGTGGTGGGGGAGTGGAGAGGGGCGCAAGGGAGGGTGGAGGGAGGTGGAGAGGGGAGAGGGGTGGCGGCCGGTTGGGGGTGGGAGAGGAAAGGGGAGGAGGGTGCGGCTAGGGTTTGGGGGGAGAAGGGTGTTCTCCCCCCTTGGCCGGCCACACTTGGGCCTCTATGGGCCAAGCCCAGGCCCAGGTTGAGGTGACAGTTGCATAAACCCCCCTCTCAAGCTGATTATTTGAGTAACTTCTATAAGGTCCTTCCGATACTCCATTTGATTCTCCCGAACGATTAAACTTTCCGACTAGACGTTGTAACACTTTCGAGTATTACAATTTCATTCTCTCGGTTACATCCTTTCGAATATATTTTAGGTATTACATTCTACCCCTTAAATGCAATTCGACCGAATTCTACCTGTCATCTACTCGAAAACAACAACAACCACAACTGAAAACCAAAACCAACAAGATGTACCCGACGTGAACATATCACCCAAACGTATACCCATGTGTAAACCTCAACACTCTCTCTGACCTTTCCAGGTACTCACTCAACACCAGAACATACATGACGTTACGTACTCCGCGCATGGACTCGAGACAGTCCTGGCGACATGCCAACTAGCGAGAATAAGCCAGAGTATCTTGGGTTAAACTTACCAAAGATACCGAACCACACGATATACACACAGAACACGAAACCATCGTTCCACCTTTCAAATGAACTCTTTACTGAAGCAAGGATCACCTCCTTTAACCAGAAACACACAACAAAACTCGTTTTGAACAACTCTACTATAAACAGAGTCAACTTAAAGGAAAGGATTCTCATCGTAACCACGTAAAACCAACTCCCCACCAAAAGGGTCAAATCCGAAATCGAAGATTTATCACGAAAAAAATTTCCACTTTCCATGTGGTAATTTGCAAATAAACATCACGAAAACCAAAGGAGGAATCATCTTAAATGCCCAAATCAAAAACTACCTTTATCTTCCTGAATCGATAAGAACCACACATACCAAGATCGAGTCAAACCCAACTTACAAAAAACATTGGTCAACAACACAAAACTCAAATGAGAAACGAGGAAACGATTCACTTCTTTGAGGTAGTATCAAATTCTCGAGATCTCTTTTAGGAATAAATCTCCATCAACTTGGAGTTTCAGTTCATCATAAAACACACTAACTCTACTCTTTTAAATTGACATTCACAACATTACGCTCAAGTCGAAATACATCATCCACAACTTCGTATAAAGGCTTTATCGACGCCACCAAAAACTTTCTCTCAACAACTCCTCGATCGACATGATTAATTTGACAGATGACTTCCAAAGCATCTCAAAATAGAACACATACACAATCACGTCACCTCAAACTTTTAGAAATAAACAACTTGAAATTCCTAGCTCTCACATTCATATACCTCATCAAAAAGGGCTCTATCAATGATCATCCTACTAATCGAAATCCACCCTTAATCTACTTCCTCTACACATAATCATTGGGCGACCCAAGTCCTAGCATAAAAAAAAACAAAGCCCAAAATAAACTCCAAGACGCCTACAGTGAACTTATCAAAAAGAAGATAGGGAAAACCTCGATTAAAATCCCTAAAATTTTCACAATCCATACATACTGCGCATTAATATTAACATGAGAACATCTTCTTGTCACAATTATCTTTATAAAGATTCTAACTCTTAAAGAGTTACTTACTAAGTCCAAGTCTTTCCTGGCAATAATCCAATGATCTCAACTATCTCATTAATCGCTTTAACGGTCAGATTACTTTGCTAATACTACTCTCATTACAACACCATCATAATTCATCCGCAACAACCGTGCAAGGTACCCAATCGTGACACTCTAATAAATCGAGTAAGATTCTCCATTCCTTGAAAATTCTAATGTTCCACCGAATTGAACAATGGATGTTGGTTACAAATCTTCATAGGTTCTAATGGTTGCAACCATGCAATCGTTTAGCCTCAAAGGCAAAACATTCAGATAGATAAAATTCTCTCCAAGAATTACACACGAAATTAGTTCATCCTTCAACGCTCCCGATTAACTTACAATCCAAGGTCTCACAACCACATTGAATAAACACTTGAAAACCAATGTGAAATGAATTGGTGGATCCTTCCTCAAAAGAAAAAGCAAATGAAGACATTTATCGCTTGAAGTAAATATAGGACCAAGGAAATAATCACTTAGGCAAAGAACTCGGAAAACATAGAGGAAGTCAACAATGAGAGCTCAAGTCCGCTATAGCGAATACCAAACCACAAATGCGAAGAAGGTGTTGCCCTTTGAGGATTGATAAATTCTTATGGAACAAATGCATAAGGTTTAACTACACTCAAATAAACGCAAGTTGCGAAACGCGACTTAAATCTCAAATTCTTTTACTTCACTCCTTCCTTTTACCATGAAAGTTATTTTCTGTGATTACTACATCACTTTACCCGCTTAAACAAGATAAGCTCTTAAGACCAAATCGTAGGAACCACTTAAGAACCAATAAAATCTTTCAACAAGTCACTTTGCTCAAAGCAACTCAATCACCACATAACTCAAGAGGTCCAAATGATCATCAACGCAAAACTCGAAACACTTTTACTAAATTCACATTACGAAAAACAATCAAATTACTTTATTTCTAAAATAATCATCTCCGCACACACAAGTCAGAATCTCTTGCAAATAATCTTACTAACATCAAGAATAATATACTGAACACGAATATTTATCATCAACTATTCCATTAGAAAGCCCCCAAAGTTTCACCAAATTGTTCCATACTACCTTTTCATCCCATCTTCAAAATGAGAGTATACCCAAAACTATACAACCTCACTACATCGACCTCTTAAGTTTAGAAGGGTCTACTACACAATTGAAAAGTTCCTACCAAAACCTTTTCATCAAGGACACATTATCATCCGATTATTTCACAATCATGTGGGCATAAGCCACCTATTATATCATATCGTTCAACTTTTAGCGATACTCATCATCAAACTTCAACACACAATAGTTATACTACAACTATTGTTGTTATCAATCAGCTTCATTATGAAATCTAGTTGCTACCTACTTTTCTTCCCAAATCACATGGATATTAACAAACACATATTCAACTGTTCCTCCTCACATTTGGATTTCAGCAAGAATTACACTAAAACTTCAAAAATCGAAACCTTCTATCGATCAAAAGTCTCATCAACACTACAACCAAATTCATCGCGTCATTCTATATAGAAGAACTACATGGAACTCCTTCCATAAATTCTAGATCCATCGATATTCTATCCATTCAACCGGTTGTACACAATTCTAATAACTAATCATACTAGGAATATGTAAGTCTAGCATTTCCTCTAGTTTCCCTTTCCACACTTTTAAATTGATCCATGGGAACCAAAGAGCCCAACAAATTTAGCAACCTAAACGTTTTCATGACCAGACTAATTCATCAATGATCCATACTTCTTAATATCTCGTTTGACTCCAAATAGGTATGAACATACTCTCGATCACTACTCCTATATACAGTTCATCAAGAACCAGAAAAAAGACAACATCAACATAATCAGTTTCACTTCCAAGGTTACTAATTAATTTTAATTATGCACCATACCAATGACTCAACTTGATACCCATACCATATCACGTTATTTGATTACAATCTCTGATTTAACCATAACAAGGTATCACAAAAGAATTTTAACAATTTCCACTAAAAAGAGATGCCTTAAACTTCAACACTGAAATAACCCAAAAGGAACACATAGAGCCAAAGCTTTCTCATGTTAATAAACTTGCAACATAAACTCTCACTACCCAAACTATCAAACAAATACATGAGTCATTCTTTTCCAATGAGAAAGAAGGAACCACCATGGAATTATCATTATTGCCAAATGAGGAAGATCACAAGTAGTAAAAAAAACAGCTCAACAAGAACCACTAGAGGACAACCTCCACTTATTCAACTTTCCTTGATAAGGACCTTAGTTAAGATCAATCATGCACACTGCGGACTCAACTTGAAACTCATAACACAACCATTAACCTTCAACGCTCAAAATACCCAAGAGAGATACGTTGAGTCAAAGCCTTCATGAACTAAAGGACTTGCAAAGGAAACTTTCATTAACCAAAAACATCAAGCGAATAAATAGGTCAAGCTTTCCAATGAGAAAAACAAAACCAACACTACAAAAGTCAATCTTGACAATTAGCAAAGTTCACCAATCGAGAATAACTCAACGGTTGGGAAAAACAATAATTGATTTACGGGGAAAATTAAGCCAAAGGAAACACACCAAAAAAATTTCAAAGAAACCCACCAATCGCAACCGGATAAGAGTTGACCAAATTCAAATTCAGGGAAGAGAACAACTCTTCTAAAGATTCTCGCCATCGACACTGCACTAAGATATCCGGGGTAGCACTTCTCTATTCCCACTCCACGAACGGTGGTGTAACCTGGTAAAGCCCAGGGTCACAACCACTACCTTAACCTCTCAACAACGACTATTCCCACTCATAATAATCATAATAACTAGTTAATAAACAACCAAACTCAATTCATATCAGCAATAATCAAAACGATATAACGGAAACGTAAATGCAATGATTGACCCATCCCCATCCTACTGTGCACCAGTGTGTCAAACTTTTAAGTTGATTAACATTAGCAATTTTTTTATATATATATATAATCTAGTCACCACGGACCTACAGCCCGCTCTGATACCAACTGTAACACCCCAACTCTCAATGAGCCTGGAATGCTACTGGAACTAAACTATTCTAGCACAACCTACAAATTTCCGGCAGAGCCTCCTTTGTTTAATTAGCTATATCGAGAGTTCAACATTAAATCATGGCATATAACAAATTTTCATAATCAAACTTACTCAATCATGCATGATAACCAATGAATGAACCAACACTGCAATCTAATTATTACAAATAATCTGAAACTCAAACCAAACCATCTATGGGTGATAATCGAATAGTCTATTTGTTTATAAATTGAAGCTAAGTGGCAAACGCCTTAAGGGTGTGAGGTAGTAAGTGCATCAACTTCTACTCCCTCCCATGCATGTCATTCGCCTTGCTGGTACCTAAAACACATTAAAGCAAGAGTGAGCCCAAAGACTCAAAGCAAGTATCAACAAGGCTATAAACATGAACTCAAACATAGCATCGATAATCCACAATAGCATTATACTAAACATAGCCATTTATCTCATGATATGCAACCAATGCAATGCTTCTTTGAACTTTATGTCTTTTCGTATTTTACCGGTAATGCGGGGTATACAACCGTCGCTGTATACCCTTGCCCTGTGCCCTCTGGGCAAGGGACCAAGAGCCTATACACCACATGTATAGGGACCTTTGCCCATCACTTAATGATGGGGACCTCTTTATTTCATAGCCCACATTCCACGAATGTGGGACCTCAAGCCCGTCATCTTCATGACGGGACTCAATCAGATGTGCTTGGTCACCACGTGACCAAGGCACTCAGATGCTCACAACATGCATATGCACCATGATAACATATTCATAAGCAAGAATACCTCAAATTCTCGTTGACATGTAATCAATATCAGCATACATTAGATCCATTTAACCATACTAGCATGTCATCAAGGTAAACGGTACTCATCTCATAACAGGCAAGCATGGCTATACTATCACGATACATCACAAACACTTCAAACAAGCATACACATATAATAGCCCGAATACTTGCCTCAACCGCGCGAGAACGGCGGACGCGAAGTGGGTGCTGCCCTTGGGATCTCGCTGCCACCTGGACAAGTAGATAACCCCAAACTAAGAGTAGCATACTAGACCAAAATCATACATCACATTACAATTGAAATCGCTAATTTCTTATCACGTCTAGCTTTTCTAATTTCTAGCGATCGGTCACTGCGGACAGCAGACTTCAAAAATTCATAACTTTCTTCTCAGGAGTCCAAATAGGATGATCTTGGACAATCTGAAAAGGTAATTGAAATGTCTAAATAAACTTAGTTGGGGAGACCCTCTGATTCGGCCATCTACCAGACCTACCAATCTATTTAATCAGAGCAAACATTTCACGTCTGGTTTCTGGACAGCGACAAAGAAACTATCATAACTTTCTCTACGTTCGTCCAAATTCAGTGATCTTTAGCTTTCCTGAAAGCTAAGAGTATTATCCTCATTTTTAGTTATGGTGAGACCCTCTGGAAATCCCTCTAAATAAGCGCTTCTATCAGGTTAACTAACACTAGCAAATCTGCTTCTCTCCAGAAACACAGAAGTACTAATTAATTCATAACTTTGGCTACCGAAGTCCGAATGACTTGATTCTTATCGGCAATGAAAGGTAACTACGATAGCTACACCTTTCTAGGAGACACCTAGACCCAACTCTGCCTCTAACCTAATTAAAACCGACAAACTTCACTGCTGCAGAATATCGACGAACTGACATCCGAAAATTAGACAACTAGAAATTGACCTAAAACAAAGAACCACGGGTTACCCTTGCCGAAACGAAGAGAGTACACAGCGGGGATGATGACCACCACGCTTCCGCTGCGGATCCCTTCTTCTCCCTCTTCTTCTCTTCTCTTCTCCCTCTCCTTCTTCTTCCTTCTCTTCCTTTCTCCTTCTTCTTCCTTTCTCCTTCTTCTTCCTCCTTGGCCGGCTGCAATGGAGCTCCTTCTCCTCCTTGGCCAGCAGCAATGGAGGTGGTGGGGGAGTGGAGAGGAGCGCAAGGGAGGGTGGAGGGGAGGTGGAGAGAGGAGAGGGGTGGCGGCCGGTTGGGGGTGGGAGAGGAAAGGGGAGGAGGGTGCGGCTAGGGTTTGGGGAGAGAAAGGGTGTTCTCCCCTGGCCGCCACACTTGGGCCTCTATGGGCCAAGCCAGTGCCCAGTTGAGGTGATTGCATAAACCCCCTCTCAAGCTGATTATTTGAGTAACTTCTATAAGGTCCTTCCCGATACTCCATTTGATTCTCTCCCGAACGATTAAACTTTCCCGACTAGACGTTGTAACACTTTCGGAGTATTACAATTTCATTCTCTCCCGGTTACATCCTTTCGAATATATTTTAGGGTATTACAGACAGGCTCCTGTCGTCATTCCAATTAGTGACAGACCCCTATATTTGTAAAAAAATGACTACTTATTTTTTAATTATCTTTGAAATTAATATTATTTTAAAAAAATCGTTCCCCCACACACACTCTTACCGATTTAGTCTAATTCTATTTCGAGTTTCATCCATACTCCCTGTTCTTTCTTACTCGTGGTTTTTTATATTAACACGGCCTTCAATACATATTTTTAACAAATAATTTTTTAATTACATGTTAGAAAAAACAAACAAAAAATATAATGATCGGAACTACTTTTTATGATAGATCTACATGAACCTCTAGTTTGAGATGCTCTCAAACTCGAAAACCTAAGGACAACCTCCTAGGACGCCACATGTCATCTTCTTCACCTACCTCCCACCTCCCCCATTCCCCCAAAAAATTTAAAAAAACTGAACCCTAAAAATGTCAAATCGAGATGTTTCAACTTGAAAAATTCAAACCAAAAAATTTCAACTCGGAAAATTTTGAATAGGGAAATTTCAAAATAGCATTTTTTTTAGTTATAGGGGGAAGGGAAGGGAAGGGATGAATGAAAGGGGAAGGAAGGGGATACCGTCACATGTCGCGACGAGGGGACGTCCTCACCAAACAATTAGTGAGGGTAACCTCCTAGGATGTCACTTGTTATCTTCTCTATCCACCTCCCCTATCCCTTCTCCCTTCCCCGACCCCCTTCCTTCCTCTCTAACACAAAATTTTCAAATCAGAAAATGTCAACTCTTAAAAATTCAAATACGTAAGCGCGCATACTAGGAGTTACTGGAGCTGAAGGGCCTAAATTCATGGAAGTAATACTTGAGATTGGTGAAGGAGCGTGGATGGGCGATAGCCTTGCTGATATAGGCCTTCGAGAAGGTCTCTCCGATCTGTGTGACACAAGAAGATCCAGTCGGTGGTGACGCCAAAAAAGTTGGACAGTCCGGCCATAGTAACACGTACTGTATGAGCCCAGATGGGGTAGTTGGCATCGATACAGTTCAAGTTGAGACAATAGACCTTCCTATGGACGAGGCCTAGGAAGCTACGAGCGTTGCAGGTGAAGGTGAGCATATCAAAGCCTTAATGGAAAGGAAGTTCATGTTGCACACGTTTAGAACCAAGAGATCAATTCGGACATTTTCTGCCAATATAACCGAACGCACGACCGACGGTTCCTTATAAGGCGAAGCTCATTCCGATTAAGAGTTACTAAAGAAATTTCAATCGTTAGTTCGTTCGTTTGTTCATCCGTCCGGGATATTTAATATTTTGTTACTGCAATTTTGAGTACTACGTACGTACTTAATCATGCACATGCATTATATCAGTCGCAACTGTTAGATGCATAATATTTTTTTTTGCAAATCTGCACCTCACTCAAAACTCTTCAAAACCCTCTTCCGGGCCTAGGAAGGAATATGGGTCACAACTTTTTGTAAAAGGCAGGGGTAAAAAGGTAATTAAAAGATACTCTCTCTCTCTAAACTTTGATTTTTTTTTTATCGCGTTGCCGAAGTCAGATGAATCTTAGGTTTCCTTCTGACAGCACGAAAAAAACCACTTTTTTGTCTCTCTTTTTATTCTATTTTTTTACTTTTTTTCCTTTTTTCTCTTTTTTTTCTCTTTTTTTTTCTTCTTTGTCACAAACCGAAACAAACTTTTGTTCTTAGTTAGGTTTTACCTTGGTGTGGCGGCGGTAGGAGGATGGTGGCTTGCCGCGACAGGAGGATGGTGGCCATGGTAGGATGCGACAAGGAATGGCGGCAGTGCTAGTGGTCGTGGCAACAGCTCTGGGGTGTCGCTACCCGCCTCGGGGCCACCCGAGAGGTCCTCCAAGACCTCCTGAAAAGTCCACCAGGACCTCCCAGGAAATCTGTAACAGCCCTAACTCAGGGTTTGTATTTCAAATGTAACATTTTGATGAGAAATAAAAACTTTTGTTATCTCATGAAGTCATTTGGAAGTTTTCCAAATTTTCCTTAGCAATTTCCAATTTTTAGAATTTAATTCTTGTGATTGGAAATTGTTGTCAACAAATTCTTAGCTTTCAAACTTGTGATCATCCTCTCAAATTATTTTTCCTATCATTTTGATCATCCTATCTACCTCCCTGAATTATTTCACAATTTTTAGATTTTGTTTGCTATTTCAAATGGCCAAGTCAAACTAGTTTGAATTTCTGGTCAAACCCTAGGTCAGCAGCTTGTGAATTTTCTGCAGAACAATGCATTGCATAAAAAGTTCTGGAAAATTTATGAAATGTTGTTCTCTGTCCCTGTAAGCTCCCATAAAAATTTCAGAATTTTTGGAGCTCGGAAGATACCTTTAAAAATTCCCCAAACCTTCTCTGCCTTTTAATTCCAATCTGAAATCACTGTTTGTTGGGCTCGAACCCGAGCCCGACTTAAGTTCCGACCGCGCCACTCGGCTTGATCGCGCTCGCTCGCGTCGCTCGAAGTCTTTCGCTCGTGACCGTCCGATGCAGATCGCACGGTCCACGTTTGCGTATACAATCGGACTGTCCTATTGCTCTATCAGATCTCGATCGTCCGTGTAAGATCCAACGGTCGATATGATCTTGATCGAGTTAAACCCACTCGTCGCACCGCACCAGACTCCGACTCGAGCCGCCCCCTTTTCTCTCGCTGACAGAGCGGTCCCACCTGCAGGTCTTCCCCGCCACGTCGCTGCGCCAGCTCCCGCGCACCGCTCGCCCGCGCTCTCGCCGGCCGCGCCCGCATGCATCTTTGCCGCCGCGCTCAGCTGCTTTTCACCGCCCACCGCCTCACCTCGCTGCCTCCGCCTGCTCCTACAAAAGCCACCGAGGGCTTTCCCTACCTCGTTTTCGTCTCCATCGCCTTTCTTCTCCACCGAGCTCCAGGAGCCGAGAGCGTCGCCGCGACGCCTCCGAGCGTTCCTGCTGCTCCGGTGATCTACGAGCTCGGCCGACCGCGTCACGGTGTGTTCCACCTCCCTGGGAAGTAAACCGCCTCTTCCGCCGCCGCATCTTCTCCGGTGAGCTCCAACTCGATTCTTTGCTCGGTGAGCATCGCCTGGACTCCACCTTTCTTCTCCGCTCACTCACACGTCCTCTCGTTCACCTCAGGCTCCTGTCGTCGTTGACCGCCTTGCGCCGCCGCAGCTCTCGTCGCCGGGCCACTCCGGTGCCTCTCCGTCGTCGCCGAGCACACCGGTGAGTTCCTGGTAACCCACTGATGCTCATGCGCGCACTAGTTTTCATCGTCTTTCTCTCAGTGCGCCGCACCTTGTCACCCCACTGCCGGCCGCGAGCTCCGTCGCCGCGCCGCCGCGGTGCATCTCGGCGCCTCGAGACCACCACCTCGACTTTAGCAGATCCTCCGCGACCCATTTTGGCCTTGGTTCCCACTCGCCGCGCCTCCACCCGGCGACGACTTCGAGTCCAGCGCGCGAGCTTCTCTGTTCTTGGTTTTGCCTCGTGGTCGACGATGGGCCCCACCTTCCTTAAGCCAGGTTCTAAATGCTAATCAACTTTAGGAATGGTCATTAGTAACTCACATGCTTAAGCTTAATTGGAAAATTGAGGCTTGGAAGGAAGTAGTCAGTGGTTCTCTGTATTTGTTCTTTTCTGTTGTCGATTTTTCTGTTGTCAGTAATCTGATTTTGGGTATCATGCTTATGCTCTTGAAGTTTGTTAGTTCTTAATGACTCCCTTAGAAGTAGTGTTTAGCAAGAAGTTAATTAGTTAGTCTCTATAGGTTTCAAACCACTTGTTGGCTTTTGATCTATGAAGCTGTTAATAGGGCTAGATGTATTGCCTCTGTACTTGTGGTATGTATTTTCAGTAAGGTAAGGTTTTGTAGTAGCCGCATGCTGAAATTTGTTAGCCTTGCAATATCTTGGTGTGATGCTTAGGAGTATGAATAGCTGAGCATCTTTAATATCCTATCTTAGATAGAAAATTTTTGTTTAGCATCTCATAGTTGGATACTTGACTAGTTAGTGTTCAATAGCTTCTTGTAGGTTCTGTGATCTCATCTAATAATAGTTGTTTTAGAGTAGCTAGTTGTTTTGATGTGTTAACTTGATGCTTAGTTAATAGATGTGCACACAATCACCATCAAAGTCCGTCGAAAGATTAAAACATATAAGAGGATTGATTTTGTGGTTAACTTGGTAAATAAGTGAGTGGGTAGATCAATCACTTGAAAGCTTGTCTAATTTGAAACATCTCTGTAGCTGCTATTTTGTTATTCCTATTGTGATGGTCTAGCTCTGTGTATGATTTTGTGTTTGTATTTGGATGTTGAGTTTTGCCGGTGTTATTCGTTCTTATTCGCTGTTATTTGTTCTATCGTTAGGCTTCGATATTTGCGGTAACCCTGAGAACGACCCTCCGCAACAAATTGAGCAACAGCAGCCAGGCAAGCAAGGTTTGATCATGATTAATCCTAGTATTTTAAAGTTTAATATTTTGTTTCAGCTGTATGTATGCATCGCTTAATTTGTGTTAAAATGGTTAGCTAAATCCTGTAGATGCATATCCTGCAGGCAAAATATTGATCTCTACTACCTGAGCCTAGGTTATTTGCTGTGATTAGAGATCGCTGGATGACCTCTTGTCACTTAGTAGATGCGATTTCAAGCTGCTAGACATGCTAGTATCGGTAGAAATGGCGGTTATCGACTTTAGTCGGTAACTTTGATCACACAGAAATTATTTATGACTTTACGTTTCAGCTTTTGCTATGTTTATCTGCAAAACTAAAAATGAAAACAAAAATGATTTGGACTTGGGCACATTGGTATGTTGGTGTGATCTGTTGGGTGTATTTCGAAAGGTGCCAAGTCGATTAAGGACCGAGTTACTTGCGCCACCGTCTCGAGCATTTTGCGTGCTAACCACACTAGAGTATATGGGACCTCTCTTGACCTAGTACTTTGGCGTGTATTGGCTCCGGTCGCAGGAGGTCGCAGGAGGGATGGAGGTGGGAGCATGGTAGTTGTCCAAAGCTTTATCCTGAGTGGGTAGTTGTCTTTCGGCTTTACCATGTAGCGTATGGATTTCTATCCATACGAGCGGCTCGTAGTTACTACACAATATTGGAAAAACCTCGTAGGACTTAGTGTGTGGCGCATACCTTGGAAGTGTGCTTTGGCTTAAAGGCGATGCGAAGTGTGGGTACATTGGTACACCCTGCGGGGTTAAAACTATTCGAATAGCCTTGTCCTAGGTTATGGACACGCTCGGATCGCCCCAAGAACTAGACTACAACATTTAAATTAAAATTTGATGGGTGAGTGCGAATGCGGGATTCGTGCTATTGTTGTGGTGACTATTGGGATAGTCACTTCTAGGTTGTTTATCTTTACCCTTTTGTTATTATTACCTTTCTGTTATTTCAACATAAAAATGAATTGCAAACTTGCTTTCAAGTGTATTACCTTATTGCAAATGAAAATTGGCTTTATGCAAATGAAACATACGGCCTCCACCAAACAAGCTCTCGCATGTAGCATATGAAGCAGTGCGCTAGTTCACACGTCGGTCTTGCGGGTACAAAGACAATCTTTGTACTCGGTGCTTTGCTTAATGTTTTTGTTGCAGAGGAAGAAGGTGAGCCACAAGGGCCTCATACGTGAGTGTGTTGCCGTTTCGTAGGCGGCGACTAGGCTTGGCGTTCGGTCGGATGCCTTGTGGTGAAGGCACGATTGGCTTTGTTTATAGCCATCTTATGGCACTTTTGCTTCCGCTGTCTTTCTGTTGTTATTTTTGTATCTGGTGGTCAGTCGGCCATTATCTGTAATCACTCTACTATTTGTTTATCTTCCGTTTGGTAGTGTGTTGTTTGGACTCTATGTTTGGAATGGAGTTGATGCATAATTTTGTTGTGAGGTGTGTATACTGCTTCTGGGAAGTATACATATCTCGAGACTCAGTTTATTTGATTTGTGATGCTAGGACCAGGTGGTTGGTTAAGCATTACAAGCCAAATAAATTGGGGTCCTCACAAAGTTGGTATCAGCGCCATTCTGACCGTAGTAACCCAAGCATAGTCGTCTGTAGGATATTTTGAAAAAGCTTAATTTCAAAGTATAAAAAGGGTTTATAGAAACCTAGGCAGATTCTCAGGTTTTACTCCTTATCTATCTTAGCCTTCTACTCTCGTCTTACTCTAATTTGAGTTTTAAAACTTGGTTTCTCTCTTTCCTTTCAAAAGATAGTTACTTATCCGGTGGGATTAGTTTTGGGAGAACCTTGGAAGATTAATCTAACTAAAAACTTGTGGAAATAATAGGGTAAGATGTAAAGTGAGTAGTTATGTGTCTGATTTTTGCTGGTTGGAATTTACCCTGCTTTGTGTTTGTTTTTGGACTGTTTTTAGTAAATTTTGGGCTTTCTTCTTTGTTAGATTTGTTGCTAAATTGTCTTAGTGAAGCAGGATGGTGGGAGAGCAGCGTGGCGGTCCAAGAGTGGTCATGATGAGGAGCTTCCCCTCCTCGACTATGGTGAGGTTCTCGCTCGGATCGAGCGAAACCGCATGGACCAGACAGCGCATCTTGGAGGTTATTGCTAGGAATACCTCCACTCTGCCGTGGGCGGGCACGGACTCGCGGGGACTTGCAGAGTTCCTCCGCACGCAGTGGCCGACTTTCTCCGCTCAGAGGACCTCTCGATGCGGATGATTGGTCGCGCATGGTTGGCGAAAGCTCAACATAGCTTAGTGCCGAGCACGGATAAGGCACTCTTCGCGTCCCACCGGCGAGGCGCGACACTCTCATGGTGGGAGAACTATCTCGCCATGCGACCCGCGAGCCATGTGGTCGCGTGGGAGGTTCGAATCACTTTTCGTCGGGCCCACATCACGATGGCACGATGAAGTGAAGAAGAAGGAGTTTCGCGCTCAAGCAAGGGCGCAAATGCGTGACGGAGTACCTCTACGAGTTCAATCATCGGCTCGTTATGCTCGGGAGAGGTGGCCTCGGATGAGGCTAGCGGGGAGAAGTTTATGGATGGCTTGTCAGAGGAGCTGCAGGACAAGCTATCTATTGTGGACTTCTCGATTTTCGAGGCCTTGGTAGATAAGGCCATTGTTCTTGAGCATAAGGCAAAGCGTTTGGCGAGTCCATAGCGCAAGTGGGAGCGCATCAGTCTACTCACACCGGCCTCACTGCGTCCTCGGTGGGCGGCACTGAGGACCGTTCTTTTGCTCCACCGCGCCGAGGCCATCGGCGCGATTCCTCGTCCACCACGGGCCGTGTTTCACCACGTGCTTTGTGATCAAGAGCCAGTGGCCTCCGCAATCCGGCGGCGAGGTTACTGTTTTCGCTGCCACAACAAGGGCCATTATGCGAATGCACGCCTCGAGTGTTGCGCAGACCCCTCGTCCTAATGGAGGGCGGCGGGCGAGTGGTCACCCACGACGGAAGATTATCGAAGACCGAGTGCGGCGTGGTCGAGTCAACCACCTTCGGTGAGGAGGCTCGGGAGGCGCGGATGTCGTGATGGGTACACTTCTTGTTAATTCTCGTCTGTTTGCGGATTATTTGATTCTAGAGCATCGCATTCTTTTATTTCAAGATCATTTGCTGCTTCTAGTGGTCTTCTTTGTGTTCCTTTGGGATTACTTTGCTCATCCGCTCTCGGGAGTCGGAAATGAGGGTGATTTACAATGTCGGGATGTTCCTATCATAGTTAAAGGTGGGATTTTTGGCAAACCTTATTACCTTTCGGTTCGGCAAGTGCGGATGTGATTCTTGGCATGGATTGGTTGTCCCAACACTTGGGGCAAATCGGTATGCCGGGAAGATTGTCTATCTCACCGACCCTTCAAAGTAGCGAGGTTGGATTTCGCGCACTTGCGGGCCACATCTATGTGCATTAGAAGCAAAGCGACCTTGCATTCGGGATGTTCCCATAGTATTGACTTTGTGGATGTCTTTCGAAGATTTGCAGGATGCCTCGATTCGAGACCTTGAGTTTGTCATTGAGTTGCTTTGCCGTGCACCCCTATTTCGAAGGCACCGTATTGGATGCCTCCCAATGAGCTAGAAGAATTGAAGAAACAACTTGGTGAGCTCCAAGCAAAGGGTTTCATCCGTCCCAGTTCATCTCCTTGGGGTTGTCCGGTGATTTTTGTGAAGAAAAAGGACAAGACTTTGCGCATGTGTGTTGATTACCGTCCTCTCAATGAGGTGACGGTGAAGAACAAATATCCTCTTCCCCGCATCGATGATCTGTTCGATCAGCTGACTGGAGCCCAGGTGTTCTCAAAGATTGATTTGAGAATGGGGTATCATCAGGTTAGGATCAGATCTGAAGATATTCGAAGACGACTTTCACTACTCGTTATAGTGCATGCGAGTACTTTGTCATGTCCTTTGGCTTAACCAACGCTCGGCTTTGTTCATGAACTTAATGATTCTGTATTCATGGAGTTTTGGATAAATTTGTGGTGGTCTTTATTGATGATATTCTTATCTATTCCAAGTCAAGCGAGCATCTTTGAGCATCTCAAGATTGTTTTGGGCAAGCTGCATGGAGCATCGGCTATATGCAAAGTTCAGCAAATGCGAGTTACGGTTGAAGGAAGTGACATTCTTGGGCCATGTTCTTTCAGTGGAGGCGTGTTGTAGATCCCAGCAAGGTCGGCGATGTCCTATCTTGGGGCAGCCAAGTCGATCAACGATGTGCGAAGTTTTCTCGGTTTAGCGGGCTACTACGCCGTTTATCGAGAACTTCTCCAAGGTCGCAAAGCCGATGGTGAATTGCTCAAGAAGGACAAGAAGTTTGTGTGGTCCTCGCTTGTGATGAGAGCTTTGGAGCTCAGCGCGATTGACTTCAGCATTGATCCTTACTCTTCACGATATCCACAAGAGCTTGACATTTATTGCGATGCCTCTCGTCGGGGACTTGGATGTGTCTTATGCAGGAAGGCAAAGCGTTGCATATGCATCCGAGCGATTAAGGCCTCATGAGCTCAACTATCCACCCATGATCTAGAGCTTACTTCTTGTGGTTCATGCACTCAAGATTTGGCGGCATTATCGATCGGTAACGCTATGAGGTGTATTCCGATCATAAGAGTTTGAAATACTTGTTCACTCGGCGGATCTGAACCTCGTGCAGAGGAGATGGTGGAATTGATCAAAGATTATGATATGAGTATTCGGTATCATCTGGCAAAGCCAATGTCGTTCTTGATGCGCTTAGCGAAAAGTGTATTGCGATGATTACGATGATCAGAGCGACAACTCGCACTTCTTGCGAAATTCAGCGTCTCAACTTGGGTTTGGTTGAACATGGTTCCTCGCTGCCTTGGTTGTGCAACCAACCTTGGTGGATCAAATCAAGTCGACGACGACAATCGGATGTTGGTGTGGGTAAAATCAGCGAACATCAAGAATGGTTCACCAAGTGTTTCACGAGAGGATGAGCACGGTGTTGTATGGTTTGAGGCGTCTCGTTGTTCCAAAGGTTCGAGTGCGGGATTTGATTCTCGGGAGGCCCATGATTCCCCTTTGTCCATCCATCCGGGGCCACTAAAATGTACCAAGATCTGCGTCGAGAGATTACGGTGGACTCGCATGAAGCGAGATTGCGGGTTCGTTGCGGATGTGACATATCTTTGTCGCGTCAAGGCGAGCATCGGCGTCCAGCGGTCTTCTGCGGCCTTTGCCGCACGAGAATGGAAGTGGGATTCTGTAGGCATGGACTTCATCACTGGTCTACCCCGTACTCCTTCGGGGAAGGATGCATTATGGGTTATCATTGATCGATTGACAAAGGTGGCTCATTTCCTTCCAGTGCGATCGAAGATTGATGTAAATCAGCTAGCAGATCTTTACATATCCCGCATTGTGAGTTTGCATGGCGTGCCCCGGACCATTGTGTTGGACGCGGTTCTTTGTTCACTTCGGTTTTGCACGGTTTGCAGAAGCTATGGGAACTCGTCTTACTTTCGGCCGGCCTATCATCCTCGGGCGATGGTCGGGCGAACACGTCAACCGTGTGCTTGAGGATATGCTCCGTGCTGTGTTCTTTCCTATGGGAAGAATTGGGAGAAGTGCCTACCGCTTGCGAGTTCTCCTACAACAACGGCTTCGAGCTAGTCTCGGTATGGCACCATTTGAGGCCTTGTATGGGCGGCGATGCGAGAACAGTTGAAGCTGGTGGCGGTGAAAAGCGGTTCTTTGGCGAATTCCATCAATGAAATTTGAAAGTCAAGTGCGTTGATTCGTGAGCACTTGCGCGTAGCTTCGATCGAGCGAGAAGAGCTATGCGGTCGGCGTCATCGTGGTGAGTTTCGGCCCAATGACTTTGTGTGTCTCAAAGTCTCACCTTTGAAGGGACATCGTCGTTTGATGTCAAGGGCAAACTAGCTCCTCGATATGTCCGGGCCGTGTCGCGTCATCAAGAAAGTGGGAGCTGTTGCATACAAGTTAGAATTGCCAGCTACACTTGAAGGAGTGCATGATGTTTTCCATGTGTCACAATTGAAGAAGTGCCTTCGTGTTCTGTGGAGAAACGCCTTTGGAAAATATCGATGTGCGGAAGATCATCTTATCGTGGCGCCCGTCGTATCCTCAAAGAAGCTGAACGAAGAACAAGGAACCGTGTGATCAAGTTCCTTAAAGTTCAGTGGTCGAACCACTCCAAGGATGAAGCCACTTGGGAGCGGGAAGATCATCTCCGAGCAGACTACCCATCCTTCTTCTCGTGATCGAGAATCTCAGTGAGATTCTGTAAGGGGAGATTTGTAACAGCCCTAACTCAGGGTTTGTATTTCAAATGTAACATTTTGATGAGAAATAAAAACTTTTGTTATCTCATGAAGTCATTTGGAAGTTTTCCAAATTTTCCTTAGCAATTTCCAATTTTTAGAATTTAATTCTTGTGATTGGAAATTGTTGTCAACAAATTCTTAGCTTTCAAACTTGTGATCATCCTCTGAAATTATTTTTCCTATCATTTTGATCATCCTATCTACCTCCCTTAATTATTTCACAATTTTTAGATTTTGTTTGCTATTTCAAATGGCCAAGTCAAACTAGTTTGAATTTCTGGTCAAACCCTAGGTCAGCAGCTTGTGAATTTTCTGCAGAACAATGCAGTGCATAAAAAGTTCTGAAAAATTTATGAAATGTTGATCTCTGTCCCTGTAAGCTCCCATAAAAATTTCAGAATTTTTGGAGCTCAGGAGATACCTTTAAAAATTCCCCAAACCTTCTCAGCCTTTTAATTCCAATCGAAATCAGCTGTTTGTTGGGCTCGAACCGAGGCCGAGCTTAAGTTCCGACCAGCGCCACTCGGCGATCGCGCCACTCAACTGCGTCGCCGAGTCTTTTCGCTCGTGACCGTCAGTGCGGTCGCCACGGTCCACGTTTGCGTATACAATCGGATCGTCTATTGCTCTCATCGGATCTCGATCGTCGTGTAAGATCAACGGTCGATATGATCTTGATCGAGTTAAACCCACTCGTCGCACCGCACGGACTCCGACTCGAGCCGCCCCTTCTCTCGCCGTTGTGAGCGGTCCCACTGCAGGTCTTCCCGCCACGTCATTGCGCCCGCTCCGCGCCGCGCTTCGCCGCGCTCGCCGGCCCGCCGCCGCGTGCATCTTTGCCAGTGTGGCTCACGGTCTTTCACGCCCACCGCCTCACCTCGCTGCCTCCTTTGCTCCTACAAAAGCCACCAAGGGCTTTCCCTACCTCGTTTTTCGTCTCCATCGCCTTTCTTCTCCACCAGGAGCTCCGGGCGAGGCGTCGCCGCGGCGCCTCGGCGTTCTGTTTGCTCCGGTGATCTGGCTTTCGGCCGGCCAGCGCGTGTGTTCCACCTCCACAGGAAGTAAACCCCTCAAGAAATTTTGGGTTTCATAAATGCGTGGAGCTGCGCGTGGGCTTTCTTCTCCAAGTCGGCGAAACCGCATCTTAGCGCCGCATCTTCTCGGTGAGCTCCAACTCGATTCTTTGCTCGGTGAGCATCGCTCAGACTCCACCTTTCTTCTCCGCTCACTCACCACGTCCTCTCGTTCACCTCGGGCTCCTGCGTGCGTTGACCGCCTTGCGCGCGCGAGCTCTCGTCGCCGGGCCCTCCGGTGCCTCTCGTCGTCGCCGAGCACACCGGTGAGTTCTGGTAACCAGCGATGCTCATGCGCGCACTAGTTTTCATCGTCTTTCTATCAGTGCGATGCGCTGCTGTCACCCCAACTGCCGCCATGAGCTCCGTCGCCGCGCCGCGCGGTGCATCTCCGCCGCCTCGAGACCACCTACGGGCAATGATCCTCGGCGACCCATTTTGGCCTTGGTTCCCACCTCGCGCGCCTCACGCCGGCGGCGACTTCCAGTCAGCGCCGCGAGCTTCTCTGTTCTTGGTTTTGCCACATGGTGACGATGGGCCCCACCTTCCTTAAGCCGAGGTTCTAAATGCTAATCAACTTTAGGAATGGTCATTAGTAACTCACATGCTTAAGCAATTGGAAAATTGAGGCTTGGAAGGAAGTAGTCACTGGTTCTCTGTATTTGTTCTTTTCTGTTGTCGATTTTTCTATTGTCAGTAATCTGATTTTGGGTATCATGCTTATGCTCTTGAAGTTTGTTAGTTCTTAATGACTCCCTTAGAAGTAGTGTTTAGCAAGAAGTTAATTAGTTAGTCTCTATAGGTTTCAAACCACTTGTTGGCTTTTGATCTATGAAGTACATTAATAGGGCTAGATGTATTGCATCCGTACTTGTGGTATGTATTTTCAGTAAGGTAAGGTTTTGTAGTAGCCGCATGCTGAAATTTGTTAGCCTTGCAATATCTTGGTGTGATGCTTAGGAGTATGAATAGTGAGCATCTTTAAAATCCTATCTTAGATAGAAAATTTTTGTTTAGCATCTCATAGTTGGATACTTGACTAGTTAGTGTTCAATAGCTTCTTGTAGGTTACGTGATCTCATCTAATAATAGTTGTTTTAGAGTAGCTAGTTGTTTTGATGTGTTAACTTGATGCTTAGTTAATAGATGTGCACACAATCACCATCAAAGTCCGTCGAAAGATTAAAACATATAAGAGGATTGATTTTGTGGTTAACTTGGTAAATAAGTGAGTGGGTAGATCAATCACTTGAAAGCTTGTCTAATTTGAAACATCTCTGTAGTTGCTATTTTGTTATTCCTATTGTGATGGTCTAGCTCGTGTATGATTTTGTGTTTGTATTTGGATGTTGAGTTTTGCGGTGTTATTCGTTCTTATTCGCCGTTATTTGTTCTATCGTTAGGCCCGATATTTGCGGTAACCACGAGCGACCCTCGCAACAAATTGAGCAACGGCTGACCGGGCAAGTAGTTTGATCATGATTAATCCTAGTATTTTAAAGTTTAATATTTTGTTTAATTGTATGTATGCATCGCTTAATTTGTGTTAAAATGGTTAGCTAAATCCTGTAGATGCATATCCTGCAGGCAAAATATTGATCTCTACTACCTGAGCCTAGGTTATTTGCTGTGATTAGAGATCGCTGGATGACCTCTTGTCACTTAGTAGATGCGATTTCAACTGCTTAGACATGCCTAGTATCGGTAGAAATGGGCGGTTATCGACTTTAGTCGGTAACTTTGATCACACAGAAATTATTTATGACTTTACGTTTCAGCTTTTGCTATGTTTATCTGCAAAACTAAAAATGAAAACAAAAATGATTTGGACTTGGGCACAATGGTATGTTGGTGTGATCTGTTGGGTGTGACTGGAAAGGTGCCCGAGTCAGTTAAGGACCGAGTTACTTGCGCCACCGTACTGAGCATTTTGCGTGCTAACCACACTAGAGTATATGGGACCTCTCTTGACCTAGTACTTTGGCGTGTATTGGCTCGGGTCGCGGGGAGGTCGCGGGAGGGATGGAGGTGGGAGCATGGTAGTTGTCAGAAAAGCTTTATCTGAGTGGGTAGTTGTCTTTTCGGCTTTACCATGTAAGCGTATGGATTTCTATCCATACGAGCGGCTCGTAGTTACTACACAATATTGGAAAGCAGTCTCGTAGGACTTAGTGCGTGCGGCATACCTTGGAGTGTGCTTTGGCTTAAAGGCGATGCAAGTGTGGGTACATTGGTACACCTGCGGGGTTAAAACTATTCGAATAGCCTTGTCCTAGGTTATGGACACGCTCGGATCGCCCCAAGAACTAGACTACAACATTTAAATTAAAATTTGATGGGTGAGTGCGAATGCGGGATTCGTGCTATTGTTAATGGTGACTATTGGGATAGTCACTTCTAGGTTGTTTATCTTTACCTTTTGTTATTATTACCTTTCTTGTTATTTCAACATAAAAATGAATTGCAAACTTGCTTTCAAAGCTGTATTACCTTATTGCAAATGAAAATTGGCTTTATGCAAATGAAACATACGGCCTCCACCAAACAAGCTGCATGTAGCATATGAGCAGTCTGCTAGTTCACACGTCAGTCTTGCGGGTACAAAGACAATCTTTGTACTCGGTGCTTTGCTTAATGTTTTTGTTGCGGAGAGGAAGAAGGTGAGCCCCAAGGGCCTCATACATGGTGTGTTGCCGTTTAGTGAGGCGACGACTAGACTTAGCGGTCGGTCGGATGCCTTGTGGGTGAAGGCACGCTGATTGGCTTTGTTTATAGCCATCTTATGGCGCTTTTGCTTCATTGTCTTCTGTTGTTATTTTTGTATACGGTGGTCGATCGGCCATTATGCGTAATCACTCTACTATTTGTTTATCTTACTGTTTGGTAGTGTGTTGTTTGGACTCTATGTTTGGAATGGAGTTGATGCATAATTTTGTTGTGAGTGTGTATCTTACATGCAGGAAGTATACATATCTCGAGACTCGATTTATTTGATTTGTGATGCTAGGACCAGGTGGTTGGTTAAGCATTACAAGCCAAATAAATTGGGGTCCTCACAAAATCCCAGTGGACCACTGGAGAGGACACCAATGACCACCCAGGAGGTCCGAAAGGACCACTGGAGGCTGAGAGTCACGACCAGAGAGGTCGTGGAGCAAGGGATGACCTCTAGGACCTCCACGGCGGACCGGGGAGGTCGTGGAGGGTGGGCGTCTCGGGACCTCCACGCCGGACAGAGAGTGGTCGTGGAGTGAGACTACCCCCAAGACCTCTCACGACCAGTCTGGAGGGTGGTCGTGGAGGACTAGGGTCATCCCCAAGGTCCCCTGTGCAAAACGAGCTAGTCCCAAGGATCAACTGCTAGCTCGCACAGCAAAAACAAGTGATAACATACATCCCAAAAGATTATATTACATCAAAAGAGTTGGTTACAAGGTTTTGCTTACAAGCCTACCAAAACACAATGCACAGCAGAAACAAAACAAGTAGAGTCCATCCAATACACCACAAGCAATTGGTTGGAGGGCGCTGCCCAGTTGACTTGGTCTTCATCCACATCAAGGAAGTCTTCCCCTGCTCAAAAGATTAATTTCAAGCAAGCATGAGCACAACTTCCGTGCTCGCAAGTCACACCCGTCGATTAACAAAATGACATGCATATATGGATATCACAAAGGAGAGCTTATATGGTTGGTTTGCATAAAGCCGAGTTTGTTTCCAATTAAAAGTATTAGGTTCCAAAGCATATAACAATAATTAAGATTCATTTGCAAAGATCAATTTTAAAGTTGGATAGCATTCAACAACAAAGTGTGAAGGATACCCTCCTGTCACAAGGCTCCCTGCCCAACCCATTTGGATAGAAATCCAAACCAATTCTTTTCAAGTCCTTTGAAAATAAACCAAAGATCTAACTTTGAGCAGCTTTGCTAGCATGTCCATAACCGTGGACACGGCTATTCGAATAGTTTTATACTCTGCAGAGGTGTGCAGCTTTACCCACAGAGGTAATCCATAAGTGTCTACTCACACATTTAGAAGATGTGCGACTAAGGGATTACCACAAGGCCTTTACAATGCATCGTTCCACCGCGATCCACCCTACTCTAAGGTTTCACCCCTCCCTACAGATAGAAACCCGTAGAAACCTAGGGCCCCCTCTTGAGCCTTGTGGGAATTACATAGTCACGAAAGAATGGCCATAAAAACACCACACAGTAGGATCAGCGTGATGAAACTTTGCAAATTAGTTGGCGAGTCCCGCCATCTGGGACATGTGGTTGCACAAAAAGGGCATAGAAAAATACACTCACAGACCGGTCCTTAACTGACCTGGGCGACATCCTCAACCCTGGGGCATCGGATCACACGACCCCCCATGCATAAACCTGCACCAACCAAACAACGAGATTCACCCAAGTCCAAACCATTTCTTTGCGTTTCAAACCTCCATGACACACCAGTGCCTTGGTTGAAACCCCCATGGCACACCAATGCTACGGTTGCAACCTCCAGGACACACCAATGTCATGGATAAAATATTTGAAGTCAAACAGTTGGTCGGTAGTTGAAAAATTTCCCAAAACAAGATTTTGGTCTAAGCATAACTAAGCATTTCTTTCTAAAAGGTCCTAGTCACACTAAAGTGTTAACCAGGTTTTCATCTAGGTGAGAACAGATCAGGAGTAATATCAACATTGGCCATACAAAAGGGGTTAGGTCTAACTATGAGAGCAAACACAGGTATTGAAATATTAAGTAAAATATGCATACCTTACTTAGCTTGAAACAGAAATACATAGATTAAAATAATGGGTGCAAAATGATCAAGGGTGTAACTTGCCTTGCTCAGAGGCTTGGGTGTCTTCTTCTTTAGAGAACTCTTGCTCCACAGTACCTTCACGGTCTACACGTGAGCAAAACAAAACAACTCAATAGAAAGCTCAATCAATAATCAAGAGAACCCCAAATAAACACTAAAATGCACCAACAAAAAGGTTTAATTGGTTTGGAGGGGGTCTTAGGAGCTTGCTGGAGGAGGTCCGAAGCTTAAGGAAGGAGGTTCAGAGAGCTTTAGAAGAGATCTAAGAGCTTGCCGATGGAGCTAGAGGGAGGCAAAGAGCAAAAGGATTAGGAAGAAGGGCTGCCTAGGTTTATATAGCCAGAGCTACTGAAATTTCTAAAGGCTCTCAGGATCAAAATTGAGTGAAATAAATGATAGGAGTAGATAAAAGATGGGACAAGAGATAGCCTGGTGCTGCCAAAAGCTGATATCATTTAATGCGACACAACAAGTATTAAATGTTTGGTGACTTTCGAGAGCCAAGGCAGGGTCAAAAGATAAAGAAAAGGGGGTGTGACTCACAAATGGGACCAGTCAAAGCCCAAAGAGGAGGTCCTGCGGAGAGCTTGAGGCGATCCCGCAAGGTCGGGGAAGGTCTTGACCCACTAAGGTGGTCTTTGCAAAAGACCAAACGTCCTGACCACAAGCATGGTCGGACCCGCAAGGGTGGTCCATGCAAAAAGGACTAGGAGGTCCTAAGGACAAGAGGTCCTGACGTGGGGGGTCCGGGTCGCAAGGGTGGTCTTTGCAAAAATACCAACAAAGGGGAAGATCTGGATGGCTAAGATCGCGCAAAGGGAGGTCCTGGCGGTCAAGATCAAAACAAGGGGAGGTCCTGACGGCTAAGATCTCACAAGGGGAGGTCCTGGCGGTCAAGATTAAAGCAAGGGGAGGTCTTGACGGCTAAGATCTCGCAAGGGGAGGTCTTGGCAGTCAAGATCAAAACAAGGGGAGGTCCTGACGGCTAAGATCTCGCAAGGGGAGATCCTAGCGATCAAGATCAGAGTAAGGGGAGGTCCTGACAGCTAAGATCTCGCAAGGGGAGGTCCTGGCGGTCAAGATTAAAGCAACAGGAGGTCCTGACGGCTAAGATCTCAGGGAGGTCTGGCGGTCAAGATCAAAACAAGGGAGGTCACGCGGCTAAGATCGACAAGGGAGGTCTGGTGGTCAAGATTAAAGCAAGGGGAGGTCCTGACAGCTAAGATCTCGCAAGGGGAGGTCCTGGCGGTCAAGATCAAAATAAGGGGAGGTCCTGAGGAACAAGGATACGTAGGGAAGATTGGAATCGCCCGATCTCGATCGAACAGATCTAGACAAAGGGACCGTTCGGACCGAGCGGTAGCTTTAACAAATTGGGGGCCACCCGATGTAGATCGAATGGCCCGAAAAGAGTGGGATGTTCGAGTCATCCAGACTTGCTTTCAAGATCGGGCCGTCCAGCCTGAATCAACGGACCACAAGTTATAGAGGTTAAACCCGAGCGGTATAACCACAAGTGAAAGAAAATGTAGGTTCAATTTCTAAGGAGGCCTTGTCCTAAGGAGGTCTAGACCCTTAGATCTAACAAAGGAGAGGTTCAGAGGACACGGGGAGGTCCAAATGAACGTGGAGGAGGTCCTAGAGGACATAGGGAGGTCCTGAAGGCTACGGGGAGGTCCAAATAAATGTGGAGGAGGTCCTAGAGGATATAGGGAGGTCCTGAAGGATGCGGGGAGGTCCAAATAAATGTGGAGGAGATCCTAGAGGACATAGGGAGGTCCTCAAGGATGCGGGGAGGTCCAAATAAACGTGGAGGTCATCAAAAGAGCACAAAGGGGTTCCAACAGACATAAGGAAAGTTCAGTCCTGAGGAGGTTTGAACCAGAGAAGAAACCAAAGAGGGATGTCTGGACCACAGAAAAATGAAACCAGCACGGATAGGGAGAGATTACCAAAACTCCAGCAAACCCAACAACCAATAGAGAGTTTTAGTTGAGGTTTGAGTTAGTTAATTGAAATCCATTCTGAAATTTCAAGTTAAGCTTAGAATTCTCATCAAAACCAAATGGTTCTTTTTATTTTGAAATTTTTAAAAAGGGTCTAAACACCAGAGTGTTACAAACCTACCCCGTTAAGGAAATCTCGACCCCAAGATTTAAGCTTGGCCAGCAAAGAGGTAGGGATAGTTAGTCTTGAGGTCTTCTTCTTTCTCCCATGTGGCTTCACTTTGGTGGCGGCTCCACTTGCACTTTATATGTTCTGATGATCAGGCTCGGGTGACACGCTCTGCAACATCTAGAATTTTGATGGGTTGCTCCACATAAGTGAGGTCCTCTTGAAGATTAAGGCCCTCCAGGGTTGTGTGATCTTCTGGCCATTGAAGACATTTCCTCAATTGTGATACGTGGAATGTATTATATCTCTAGCGATAGAGAGGGTGGTAGTTCTAGCGATAAGCAACTTCTCCTTGTCTTGCCAATATCTTGTATGGTCCTACAAACCTTGGTGCTAGCTTTCCTTTAGTTCGAAATCTTCTAACTCCCCTGATGGGAGTTACTCTAAGGTATACTAGGTCTCCAACTTCAAAATATAACTCTCTTCTTTGATTATCAGTATAGCTCTTTTGACGGGACTGAGCTACATTCAAACGTTCTCTTATGAGTTTCACTTTGTCCTCAGCTTCTTGGATTACATCGAGCCCAAAGAATTGACGCTCACCCACTTGATCCCAAAGAATAGGAGTTCTACACTGCCTTCCATACAGGGCTTGAAATGGGGACATCTTCAAGCTAGCTTGGTAGCTATTGTTGTATGAAAACTCAGCATAAGGGAGGTTTTTGTCCCAACTTTTCCCATAATCTAAGGCACAAGCTCTAAGCATATCTTCAAGAATTTGATTCATCCCCTCCGTCTGCCCATTGGTTTGAGGATGATACGCTATGCTGAAATCGAGTTTTGTTCCCAAAGCCTCATGTAGGCTCTCCCAAAATCTAGAAGTGAATTGAGAACCTCTATCAGACACTATACTCATGGGTACTCCATGTAGACATACAATCCGAGCCATGTACAATTCTGCTAGCTTGCTACTTGAGTAAGTAGTTTTAACCGGGAGGAAGTGCGCTACCTTGGTCAATCAGTCAATTATAACCCAAATGGAATCATAACCCGGTTGGGTCCTGGGCAATCTAGTGATAAAATCCATGCCGATTTGCTCCCACTTCCATTCGGGAATGGGCAAGGGTTGCAGCAAACCAGCGGGTCTTTGGTGCTCAGCCTTGACTCTTTGGCATACATCGCATCGTGCTACAAACTCTGCTATTTCGCGCTTCATGCCAACCCACCAATGCCTCACCTTGAGGTCTTGATACATTTTAGTACTCCCCAGATGGAGGGAATAAGGAGTCTTGTGAGCTTCTTTGAGTAGGAGCTGCTTTATTTCTTGACAGTCCGGCACACAAAGTCTATGGCCGAACCAAAGGATTCCCTGCTCATCTTCTGAAAAACCAGGAGACTTTCCTCTTTTTAGGTTGTCTTTGATTTCTTGGAGGTCTTTATCTTGAGCTTGCTTTTCTCGGATTTGATGCTGGACAGCAGGTTGGACTTTCAAAGCGTGCACACAACCTTGTGTGACAATTTCCAAATTGAGATGTCGCAATTCTTCACATAAACTAGGCTAATTTTCTTGGACCATCAAGGTGCTGCAATAACTCTTTCGGCTTAGAGCATCGGCTACCACATTTGCCTTGCTTGGGTGGTAGTGAATCCCGAGATCATAGTCCTTCACTAGTTCCAACCATCTCCTCTGTCTAAGGTTGAAGTCTGGTTGGGTAAAGATGTATTTTAAACTCTTATGGTCTGTAAAGATCTCACAACGATTGCCAATGAGGTAGTGGCACCAAATCTTTAGAGCATGCACTACGGCAGCTAGTTCCAAATCATGAGTGGGGTAGTTTGCTTCATGGGGCTTCAATTGCCGAGAAGCATAGGCTACCACTCTTCCCTCTTGCATTAAGACACATCCAAGACCCTGCCGGGATGCATCGCAAAAGACTTCAAAATCCTTTCGAATATCCAGCAAAATCAGCACTGGGGCAGAGGTCAATCTCTTCTTTAACTCTTGAAAACATTGTTCACAAGCTGAGGTCCAAATATACTTGGTTTCCTTCTTGAGTAGCTGAGTAAGAGGCCTTGCTATCTTCGAAAAGCCTTCAATAAACTGACGGTAATACCCCGCCATGCCAAGGAAACTCCTAATTTGAGGTACTGATTTGGGCGGCTTCCAATTTAAGACACCATGAACCTTGCTTGGGTTGACTGCTACGCCAGCAGCTGACATAATGTGACCCAAAAAGGTGACTTTCTTCAACCAAAAATCACATTTCTCTAATTTAGCGTAAAGTTGGTGGTTTCTAAGCTTGTCTAAGACCAGCCGAAGGTGGCCTTTATGCTCTTCTTCAGTCTTAGAGTACACTAGGATGTCATCTATAAAGACAATGACGAACTTATCCAAGTACTCCATGAACACTTTATTCATTAAGTTCATAAAGTATGCAGGAGCCTTGGTCAATCCAAAAGACATGAATGTGAACTCATAAAGTCCATACCGAGTTGAGAAAGCTATCTTAGGGATGTTTTCTGACCGAATCTTCAATTGGTGATATCCCGATCTCAAATCAATTTTGGAGAAAACTGCTGCTCCTTTTAATTGATCAAACAAATCATCGAACCTAGGCAATGGATACTTATTCTTGATGGTGACGTCGTTGAGAGCTCTATAATCCACACACATGCGTTGGGTACCGTCCTTCTTTGCCACAAAGATCACTGGAGCTCCCCAGGGAGATGAACTTGGCCTAACAAAGCCTTTGCCTTGCATTTCTTCAATTTTCTGCTTCAACTCAACTAGGTCATTGACTGGCAATCTATACAGTCTTTTGGAGATAGGTGCTGTCCCAAGGACTAGGTTTATGACAAATTCCAAATCCCTGTCTGGGGGCATTCCGGGCAACTCACTTGGGAACACATCTGGGTACTCCCTCACCACAAGGAGGTCTTCGATCTTTACTTCTCTTAAACAGGCTAGGCTAGGAGCTACTCTGCGAGGAGTTTCAGGGCTGAATTCCACTTGTATTCCTTGCTCATTGGTGAGCACAATAGATTTGTTGGCACAATTTATTTGACCTTGGTTTTTGGCTAACCAGTCCATTCCAAGAATTACATCTAATCCTTGGGAGTGCAAGAATATCAAGTCCACCGAGAAGGGAACTCCCAAGATTTCCAAGGAAAGATTTGGGCATAAGGAGCTAGTCCTCATTTCAGAGCCCGGGGAGTGGATCAGCATAGGGTTTACTAAAGGGGACATAGCTAACCCATTACTACCCACAAACTTAGAAGAGACAAACGAATGAGAAGCTCCAGAATCAAAAAGAATGGTGGCTAGTACTGAATTGACAAGGAACGTACCAAGAACCACATCCGGTGCGGTTTGAGCTTCTTCGGCTGTGACATGATTCACACGCCCTTTGATGTATTGGACTGAGGACTTTGAATTGGTGTTGCTGCCAGGAGCTGAGGGTCCTTGTCCAGATCGGTTGGGAGTTGAGGCCACATCTTGGAGCTTCTTTGGGCAAGTGCTAGCATAGTGCCCCAGTTCATGGCAATAAAAACATGTGACACCCGCTGCTACGGATATGGGTGTTTTCTTCTGGACGTAGCTTCCTGGGGAAGTCCCATGAGAACTAGAAGTGCTTGTATGCTTTGCTTGGTTGTGAGACTTTGAAGGGAAGGAGGTCACAGTTCTCTTTTGCTGAAATTGAGAGGTCTTGGGCCTGGAAAAACCCTCTGATCGGAACTGCTGAGCTGCCTTCCTCTTCTTGTGGTTCTCCATCTCTATATGCTTGCCTTCTTGCCGATTTGCCTTACTGACAAGCTGCTGAACATTTGGGTAGTCATGAGCAATAAGTAGAACTGGAAGATCATCATTGAGCCCTTCCAAGAAGTGCTCTTGCTTGGTCTCATCTGTGGCCGCATCTTCGGGTGCATATCTTGCCAAATGATTAAACTTATGGAGATATTCAATGACGGTTCGGTTGCCTTGTCGTAGAGCACGAAATTCTTTCCTCTTCAAAGTTATCATGCCCGAAGGAATGTGGGCACTACGAAAAGCCTGTGCAAATTCTCCCCAGGTGATGGTCTGAGCATCAGTGTGGGCTTGAGTGAAGTTATCCCACCACTCCGAAGCGGGCCCAGTGAGCTAGTGAGAGGTAAAAAGTACCCTCTCACGATCAGTACACTGGATCATGTCCAGTTTTCTACTCACTGTCCTGAGCCAATCATCAGCTTCTAAAGGCTCGGCACTGCTAGAGAAAGTAGGAGGTCTCATCCTCATAAACTCAGCAATAGTTGCTCTTGGAGGAGGTGGCACAAACACAGGAGGTTGAGCTGCTTGAAGGTTCTGAGTATTAGTGATGGACTGGGCTAACAGGTTGATTAGCTAAGCTTGATTTGTCATCATTTGGTTCCAGTCTGGACCTTGGGCTGGAGGAGGAGGTGGTTGCTGCAAGGGGGTCTCTAAATCACTCCCAAAGGCTCAACCTTGGCCACTGATGCCACCACTACCCCTAGTTGTTACCATCTGCTAGAGATTCGAATGTTATGACAGAGATGGAAAAACTAAGGAGGAATGGTCAAAACCAGCAAACCACAAAAATCAACAACTCAAGTAACTCCAAAACTACTCTACTCGAGGCTTGCTGCCCCCAAGGCTACGAGCAATGAGGTCATGGTCATGAGAGGTGGTCTTTTGCCAATAAACCTCAAGGTGGTCTCTGCAAGAGACTACCACTCGAGGCCTTGAACAGGGAGGTCCTTAACGCTACAACAAGGATCTAAATCGGCCCTACTGATATCTCAAGGAAAGAGGGTCCAATTAACTTCGTAAATCCATATAGAGCAAAAGATAAGTGGGAGTAAAATAAGAAAATCATACAGAGAAAAGGGGGTAAGAATAGAAAGATGACTCATGTAAGAGGGGAACAATTTATTTCTTCTTGTTCGGCAAAACACATTTTGAATTTTCTTCTAGCGACCATTCTACTAGGCTGCGTCCTGCACTCAAGACACTTTGATACCACTTGTCGTGACCCGCCCCGGCGCCACCCGAGAGGTCCTCCAAAACCTCCTGAAAAGTCTACCAGGACCTCCTAGGAAATCCCACAGGACCACAGAAGAGGACCCCATGACCACCCAGGAGGTCCGAAAGGACCACTTGGAGGGCTGGGGTCCAGACCCGAGGAGGTCGTGGAGCTAGGGGAGTACCTCTAGGACCTCCCACGGCCAGACCAGGGGAGGTCGTGGAGGGCTGGAGGCGTCTCAGGACCTCCCACGGCCAGACCCGAGAGTGGTTCTGGAGGGTTGAGACTGCCCCCAAGACCTCTCATGACCAGTGTGGAGGGTGGTCGTGGAGGACTAGGGTCATCCCCAAGGTCCCCTGTGCAAAACGAGCTAGTCCCAAGGATCAACTGCTAGCTCGCACAGCAAAAACAAGTGATAATATACATCCCCAAAAGATTATATTACATGAAAAGAGTTGGTTACAAGGTTTTGCTTACAAGCCTACCAAAACACAATGCACAACAGAAACAAAACAAGTAGAGTTCATCCAATACACCACAGGCAATTGGCTGGAGGGCGTGTAATATCCCGAAAGAGAGTTAAGGTTTGAATCAAGGAAGATTAATTTTATTTCGGGAGAGATCGATGGTTCGGGGAAGAATCAAACGGAACGACGGGAGGGACTAATTGGATTGTTGTCAGTGCTGCAATTTTAGAGGGGGGAAAGAGCAAATGGGCGGCAACTTGGGCCTGGGCCATGGCCCATGAGGGTGGCCGACCAGGGGGCTCCTCCCCAAAACCCTAGCCCCTTCCTCTCCTTCCCCTTTCCCCTCCCACACCCATTCGCCGCCACCCCCACCTCCCACCTCTCCACCACCCTCCACCCTCTCTTGCGCCTCCCCATCCCCACACCACCCCCATTGTTGCTGGCCAAGGAGGAGAAGGATCTCCTGCAGCCGGCCAAGGAAGAAGAAGAAGGAGAAGGAGAAAAGAAGAGAAAGAAGGGGAAGAAGAGAAGGGAAGAAGAGGGAGAAGAAGGGATCCCAGCGGAAGCAAGGTGGTCATCATCCGCTGCGTGCTCTTTTTCGTTTCGGCAAGGGTAACCAGCGATTTGTTGTTTGGGGTCGTTTTCTAGTTGTCTAATTTTCGGATGCCAGTTCGTCGTTTTCTGCAGCAGGAAGTTTGTCGGTTTTGATTAAGTTAGAGGCAGATTTGGGTCTGGGTGTCTCCTAGAAAGTTGTAGCTATCGTAGTTACCTTTCATTGCCGACAAGAATCAAGTCATTTGGACTTCGGTAGCCAAAGTTATGAATTTATTAGTACTTCTGTGTTTCTGGAGAGAAGCAGATTTGCTAGTGTTAGTTAACCTGATAGAAGCGCATATTTAGAGGGGTTTCCAGAGGGTCTCACCATAACGAAAAATGAGGCTAATCCTCTTAGCTTTCAGGAAAACTAAAGATCACTGAATTTGGACGAACGTAGAGAAAGTTATGATAGTTTCTTTGTCGCTGTCTAGAAACCCGACGTGAAATATTTGCTCTGATTAAATAGATTGGTAGGTCTGGTAGATGGCCGAATCAGAGGGTCTCCCCAACTAAGTTTATTTAGACATTTCAATTACCTTTTCAGATTGTCCAAGATCATCCTATTTGGACTCCTGAGCAGAAAGTTATGAATTTTTGAAGTCTGCTGTCCGCAGTGACCGATCTCTAGAAATTAGAAAAGCTAGGCGTGATAAGAAGATTAGCGATTTCGATTGTAATGTGATGTATGATTTTGGTCCAGTATGTTATTCTTAGTTTGGGGTTATCTTCTTGTCCAGGTGGCAGCGAGATCCCAAGGGCAGCACCCACTTCGTCCGCGCCGTTGCACGGTTGAGGCAAGTATTCGGGTTATAAGCGTATTTTCGGCCGTATGTTATGATTGTGGTGATTGCTTGTTGTAGCCTTGCACGAATGTTAGCGTAATGAGTTTTCCTTTTATCTTGATGAATGCAAGCTATGGTTAATGTTTCCCTTGAGCGTTGCTAAATCATACATGTTGTTATGTACATGTTAAATTCGTGTATATGAAAGACGTGGGCATGGAGCAATTGCATGTTCCAATCGTGTTGGAGACTTGGTCATACATGCATGTTTTGATATATGATAGCGAAGTAAGGTTGCTGGCATGATGTTTATATTGAGATTGGTGAATGCTCCAAGTATGATTATGCTCTATTTATGTCCGTTGTTATTGTACTTGGTATATTGATGATGAATAGATGTTGTGCATGTGCATATTGAGATCATGCTGAAGCTTGGTCACGTGGTGACCAAGTATGCATTCGTGGAGGTCCCCGTCATGTATTGACGGGCTTGAGGTCCCCACATTGGTGCAATGTGGGCTATGAGCAAGAGGTCCCCATCATTCGGATGATGGGCAAAGGTCCCTATACATGTGGTGTATAGGCTTTTGGTCCCTGTGCTGAGAGGGCACGTGCAAGGGTACACAATGACGGTTGTATACCCCGCATTACGGTAAAATGCGAAAGAGATAAAGTTAAAAAGGTGCATTGCATTGGTTGCATACACATGAGCATGAAGGCTTTACTACGGTGCATTGTTTATCTTGGATTATTGATGCTATGAATGTTAACTTGCTTAGCCTTGTTGGTACTTATTTGAGTCTTTGGGCTCACTCTTGCTTTGATGTGTTTTAGGTACAAGCGCAAGACTGCATGCATGGGAGGGAGTAGATGAATTGGAAAGCACGCACTACCTCACAACATTAAAGCAATTGTCATTTAGCTTCATATAAGAATAAATAGATCTGAGAAATACCCATGGTTGTTTTATGATTCGATTATGGTTGTGAGAATAGTGTTAATTTGATTACACTCCTATGATTATCTCTTATGCATGAGTGAATTGGATTATGAAATTATTGTTAAATGTTATGTTTACTGTTAGAAGCTATGGATAGTTTGAGATTCGAGTTAAGCGTAATAATGAGAATAGAAAGTTTTGGTTATGTTTATGATAATATTCTACACGCTTGAATGAACTCGATTATGATTATATTGATAAATGCCTTGATCAATTATTGGAACCTCGGTATGGCGACTATACAAAGGAGGTTTTGTCGAGATTTTGTATTTGGTCTTAGTTTAGCTTAGTTTAATTTAATTTTAGTAGCATTCCGGGCTCAATGTTGAGTAGGGTGTTACGATTGGTATCGAGCGAGTCAGAGGTCCGTGGTGACTAGATATAAAAAAATTGCTAATGTTAATCAACTTAAAAGTTTGACACATCGAGCACGTGGGATGGGGATGGGTCAATCTTTGCATTTACGTTCGTTATATCGCTTTGATTATTCTTGATATGAATTGAGTTTGGCTGCTTATTAATTAATTATTATGATTATTATGAGTGGGATTAGTCGTTGTTGAAAGGTTAAGGTCGTGGTTGTGACCCTGGGCTTTACCAGGTTACACTACCGTTTAGTGAGTGGGTATAGAGAAGTGCTACCCCGGATATCTTAGTACAGGTGTCGATAGCGAGAATCTTTAGAAGAGTTGCTCTCTTCCCTGAATTTGAATTTGGTCAACTCTTAACCGGTTGCGATTGATGGGTTTCTTTGAAATGTTTGGTGTGTTTCCTTTGGCTTAATTTGCCCCGTAAATCAATTATTGTTTTTCCCAGTCGTTGAGTTATTCTCGCGATTGGTGAATTTTGCTAATTGTCAAGATTGACTTTTGTAGGGGAGTTTTGTTTTTCTTATTGGAAAGCTTGACCTATTTTATTCGCTTGATGTTTTTTGGTTAATGAAAGTTTCTTTTGTAAGTCCTTTAGTTCATGAAGGCTTTGACTCAACGTATCTCTTTTGGGTATTTTGAGCGTTGAATATTAATGGTTGTGTTATGAGTTTCAAGTTAAGTTCGCAGTTTGTGCATGATCGATCTTAACTAAGGTCCTTATCAAAGAAAGTTGAATAAGTGGAGGTTGTCCTTTAGTGGTTCTTGATGAGTTATGACTATGAGTATGACAATATTTAGTTGGAATCAATGGAGTTGTTAAGAGGTGTGGTATTTTGATGAATTGGTCTGATTGTTAGGATTGTGGAATCGGTAGATTTATTGGATAGCATGGAGTAATGTATCTCTATGGATTAGCTTACCCATTAGTGATGGTTATGTTAAGAATGTGTTTGAAGCGATGCTTTAGAGGATATCAGATTGGAAATTTTCGTAAACTAGTTACTTGATGATCATACAAAATTGCTAGATTAAAAACATGTATATTAGATTAGACGAACGTTGAGGTAGCATGTTGTGAAACCTGTTATGCAAGGCGATGAGATTATTAAATGTTGACTTTGTGTTTACAGATGGTTACGCGACTACAAAAGTAAGTAGGACCCTATTTGTATACATGATTCATACAATTGACAATTGTTAATGACGATTGGAGCGGGTGTGAGTAACACTAATGGTTGAGTGGGTGATTGAGTACGTGGCCTCTGATAGTGTGCTGCGAAAGTATCATTTGATAGTATGAACTAGTTAAAATAGGTTTGTTTCAACCTTGTGGCTTGTGTTTCCTTTGGAGAAATTTATGATGGGATAAGAGGCTATGATGAGTCTCGCTAAGAGTGTATTGTTACATTACTAGTGTGATTGTCGATGGGATTATGATGATAATATTGAATGTTTTGTATAAAGGGACTCGATCGCTCGCGGATGTTAATTAATTGAATATGTTTCTAGTTCGCATTTGTGATCTTTCGACTTCATGTTGATGTGATAGCTGAATTTGTTTAGAGCAAAGTGACGTGTTGAGAGGTTTTATTAGTTCCTAAGTGGAATAGGTGTTGTGATCTTCAATTACTCTTTGTCGGAAATGCCATGGTGATGCTATAACCAACTAAAATCGAGTAAAGTGGAAGTATTTGAGATTTAAGTAAAGTTTCATAACTTGCGAGAATATTGAAGTTTGTATAAAACTTTTGTTCTTGCCCATAAGAGTTTTCCAATTCTAAAAGCGGTGTTTTATTCTCGTCGAGGTTTGATATTCTCCGATTGTGGGACGTGCGCCTCAACTTTGATCATATCTTTGGTTTTCGAGAATAGTTTTATCTCGATTGTTTCTCTTGACCTTGTAACTCACTTTGTAAGTGGTAACGTTTTCTTTTGAGTGAAACTTATTTCTATTTGCCTCTTCTTCAAGAAAGGGTTAACCGATCTGTATTGTAAAGTCTCGTAGGTGGTGTCTTGGCATCTAGATAGTGGTGGCCTAGTAGATGGTTTGATGAACCCTTAGGTGTCAAGTCGTCTCGAGAGGCTTGGAGTAATAAATCGATTTATTGGAATAATCCTTGGAGAGGAATTGAGTTGAAAAGAATATTTGTCTTTGGAGCTACTGATTTCGTTGTCGCAACTAGTAGGACCTATAACAAGTTGTAGTCCAAGATTTGGTATTCTTTTTGACCGAGCATTAGAATTAGCAAGTATGGAAATCTGGATCAATTTATTAGAGTATCGCAATTTGGTAGTATTGCGAGGCTATGAAAGTTATTCTTGATGATGTGGTTTAATGAGAGTGGGGTTACAAAGTAATCAAATCGCCATGTTAATTAATGGGATAATGGAAAATATTGAGTAACGTCAAGAGTGATTTGGCTTTAAATGAGTAACCTTCTGAGGGTTATAATCTTTGTAAAGGTAAACTGGTCAAGAAAATATTTTCATGATGATGTTAATGAGAGAGTATGTTGGAATTATGGGATTTTACGGATTTAATCTGAGGATTTCCCTATCTTTTATATGAGAAGTTCGTTGTAGGAATCTTGGAGTTTAATTTGGGCTTTGCAATTTTATGCTAGGACTTGGGGCACCCAATGATTATGTGTAGAGGAGGTAGATTAAGGGTGGGTTTGAACAATGAGATAATCATTGATAGAGCCCTTTGGAGAAAGTATATGACTGTGAGAGTGTGAATTCCAAGTTGTTTATTTCTAAAACATTGAGGAGATGTGATTGCGTGTGTAATCTATTTTGAGATGCATTGGAAGTCATCTCATCAAATTAATCATGTAGATAGAGGAGTTGTTGAGATAAAGTTTGGCGGCGTCGATAGAGCCTTTATACGGAATTGTGGATGATGTATTTCAACTTGAGTGTAACATTGAGAATGTAAAGTTAAGAAAGATGAGTTAGTGTGTTTTGTGATGAAATGAAACTCCAAAGTTGAGAGAGATTTTATTCTTAAAAGAGATCTGAGAATTTGATACTTCCTCAAAGGAGTGAATTGTTTCCTCGATTCTCGCTTGAGTTTTGTGTTGTTGACCAATATCTTTCGTAAGTTGAGTTTGATTCGATTTTGGTATATATGATTCTTATCGGTTCGTAAAGAATAAAAGAAATGATGGATTTGGTTAATTGAGTGGTTTCTCTTTTAGCGATCGTGGTGTTTATTTGCAAATTTTCTAATTGAAGGTGGAAAGATTTTCGTGTTAAATCATCGATTTTGAATTTGACTCCTTTTAGTACCGAGTTGGTAACGTTTGGTTGCGTTGAGAGTTCTTCATTTTCAGTTGAGCTTTGCTGGTAAAAGAGTGTGTTTAGGAAGAGTATTGTTGTTGTGTGTTTCTGGTTAAAGGAGGTTTTGTCGAGATTTTGTATTTGGTCTTAGTTTAGCTTAGTTTAATTTAATTTTAGTAGCATTCCAGGCTCAATGTTGAGCTGGGGTGTTACAGGGCGCTGCCGAGTTGACTTGGTCTTCATCCACATCAAGGAAGTCTTCTCCTGCTCAAAAGATTAATTTCAAGCAAGAGTGAGCACAACTTCCGTGCTCGCAAGTCACACCCGTCGATTAACAAAATGACATGCATATATGGATATCACAAAGGAGAGCTTATATGGTTGGTTTGCATAAAGTCGAGTTTGTTTCCAATTACAAGTATTAGGTTCCCAAGCATATAACAATAATTAAGATTCATTTGCAAAGATCAATTTTACAGTTGGATAGCATTCAACAACAAAGTGTGAAGGATACCCTCCTGTCACAAGGCTCCCTGCCCAACCCATTTGGATAGAAATCCAAACCAATTCTTTTCAAGTCCTTTGAAAACAAACCAAAGATCTAACTTTGAGCAGCTTTGCTAGCATGTCCATAACCGTGGACACGGCTATTCGAATAGTTTTACACTCTGCAGAGGTGTGCAGCTTTACCCACAAGAGTTAATCCACTTAAACTGTCTACTCACACATTTCCGAAGATGTGCGACTAAGGGATTACCACAAGGCCTTTACAATGCATCGTTCCACCGCAATCCACCCTACTCTAAGGTTTCACCCCTACCTACAGATAGAAACCCATAGAAACCTAGGGCCCCCTCTTGAGCCTTGTGGGAATTACATAGTCATGAAAGACTGGCCATAAAAGACCACCCACACCCTAGTCGGATCAACCGCGATGAAACTTTGCAAATCAGTTGGCCAGGTCCCGCCCATACAGGACATGTGTGTGGGGACCCCGGGTTATCTCCGTAAGACCGAGACTAGGCATGGTCTTAAGGACATAACTCTGGATCTCCGGTAAATGGATTCCAACTTAACTCAGTCTAATTGAGATGCTTAACTGAAACTAGAGCCCCGACGATCATGCGCACTGCTCCTCTGCGAGCACTACATGATTGTCGGTTCTCCAACAAGTCAAGCACTACACTTAGTGAGTTAAATAGGAAGCCATGATCAGCGAGTATGACTTATATTGGCTCCTAAGATCAGCGACCAATATAACCATACTCTCAAACAACGTTGATCACATCCATACAACACTCATACATAAATAGTACAAAAGGCATACATCATAGTTCCAAGTTTACAACTAATACAAGTGACCGACCGGCCAAATTAAACGAGTTCATAAAGTAACAGCGGAAACAAGTAAATAAACCAAAATGCCAGCAGTGGTATGCCCCATAACCCATCGGCAACCGACTGGGATTAAAAGATAGCACTACTCATCAGTGTCGCCTAAATCGACACTGACAAGCGCGTCGGTCTCAATATCTTCCTCACCTGTAAAAACCAGCAAACATCTGGCTGAGTACAAAAGAGTACTCGCAAGTCTTACACAAATAAAAATTAGTTATGCATAAGGCTGTTCCAAGGGATGGCTAATATTGGCTTAGTTTTGCAAAAGAGACGCAACAAGGTACAACCTACACATACTAGTTTTTCAAGTGCCATTTCAAAATCAGATTTGAAGTAGAAGTAAAGCATGTGAAGAAGTAATGAATTGAATAACAAATAAATCATACAAATAGCAAAGTGGCTATCCACTTTGATACAACAACAAACATGAATATCCCATTCATGACGAATACCGAGTTTACCCACAATTTTAATTCCAAGTGGGACTCAACACAACAAAACCTTCCCCCTACTTAACCATACAGTACCCATATACCGCGTGTGATAGCACGAGTGTTGCTTGAACAGCAGGTACCCAAAGTTCGGTCCTTAATTGTCCAGACAAGTCAAACCACATACCCAAATCTCGTGCGCAAAGCACCATCACTAACCAACACTTGTCCAGTCCAAAAACTTCTTTAAAATGTCAAAATTTAACTCATAAAATAGATACGAAGATCTGAAACAAAAGTATATAATGAGGGTTGTGTTTGTCCCATAATTGTCGGGTTATTCCCGACAATCAGACTACCGTTTCTAGACTTGCAGGGCTAAGCAAACCCGAACAACTCAAATTCACACATCCTATCTTAAGTATTTCAGTACTGGAATAATTCATGGATAGCCACAATGACAAGATAATAGGATGTGTCTAACTATTCATCACAAAAATAGCGATAATATCAAAATAGCATGCAAGCAATTATCATTGCATCTATCCTAACAAAACTGGGATCAAATATGTGAGGACCCCAATTTATTTGACTTGTAATGCTTAACCAACCACCTGGTCCTAGCATCACAAATCAAATAAACTAAGCCTCGAGACATGCATACTTCCAGAATCTGCAAAGATGCACACCTCATCACAAAATTATGCATCAACTCCATTCTAAACATAGAGTCCAAACATTACAATACTAAACAGTAATCAACACAGTAGAGTTATTACAACAGAGGCCAACCGACCAAATTACAACAGATAACTAAATAATAAATAAAGCAAAAGTGCCATAAGATGGCTATAAACAAAGCCAATCGGTGTGCCTTAGCCCACAAGGCAACCAACCGGACTGGCAAGCTAGTCGTCCCGAACCCGCACATCTCACGTAAGTAAGGCCCTTGGGGCTCACCGCCTCCTCGCAACAAAAATATTAAGCAAAGCATATGAGTACAAAATTGTTTTTGTACTCGCAAGACCGACGTGTGGACTAGCGGACCTATACATAACTACATGCAAAGCTTATTTGGGTGGAAGTTATATGTCTCATTTGCACAAAGCCAATTTGATTTGCAATAGTGTAATACAATTTCAAGTGCAAGTTTACAATTCATTTTATTGTTGAAATAACAAATAAATAAAGATAGGTACAAGTAACCACCGGAAGTGACTATCCCAATAGTCACCACAACATAGCACGAATAACTCGATTCGTACCACCCGTCAAGTTTTAGTGAAAGGTTGTAGTCTAGTTCTCACGGGCGATCCGAGCTTGTCCATAACCTAGACGGCTATTCGAATAGTTTTAACCTCGCAGGGGTGTACCAATGTACCACACTTGCATCGCTTTAAGCCAAAGCACACTTCAGAAGGTATCTTTGCACGCTAAGTCCTACGAGATGCTTTCCAATATTGTGTATTAACTACGAGTCGCTCGTATGGATAGAAATCCATACGCTTACATGGTAAAGCCGAAAAGACAACTACCCACAAAGGGTAAAGCTTTTTGGACAACTACCATGCTCCCAACACCATCCCTCCTGCGACCTCCTGCGACCCGGAGCCAATACACGCCAAAGTACTAAGTCAAGAGAGGTCCCATACCCTCTAGTGTGGTTAGCACGCAAAATGCTCAGTACGGTGGCGCAAGTAACTCGGTCCTTAAATGACTTGGGCACCTTTCCAGCCACACCCAAAAGCACACCATCTTACCATTATGCCCAAGTCCAAATCATTTTGTTTTCATTTTTAATTTTTTACAATTAAGCATAGCAAAAATGCTGAATCATAAAGTTATAATAATTTGTGTGATCAAAGTTACCGACTAAGTCGATAACCGCCCATATCTACCGATACTAAGCATGTCTAAGCAGTTGAAATCGTATCTACTAAGTGACAAGAGATCATCCAACGATCTCTAATCACAGCAAATAACCTAGGCTCAAGTAGTAGAGGAATATCATTTGCCTGCAGATTATGCAACTAATGGGCCCACTAACCATATGTTAACACAAATTAGCAATGCATACATACAAGTTGCAAACAAAATATTAGTTTGAAAATAAAGGGATTAACATGATCAAACCGCTTGCACAGTTGTCGCCGCTCAATATGTTCTTTGAGGCTCACTCGATAATACTGATAATCGCGCAATCTATCGATCGAGCAAAAGAATGAATAAGACAAATAACACCGACAATAACCAAAATTCAAATTTAATCCAAAGAGCACAAATTTCACACAGCAGCTAAAACATGATTTTACAAAATTTTAGAAGCAGAGAACAATATTTTTGGAGTTATGAAGAATTTTCTAAGAATTTTCTAAGTTTAACAATACATAAAAGCATCATTTAATTATTCATCAAAATTTATGAACAGAGACATATCTAAAACTTATTCTGATAAATAGCACATTAAAAATGAAAATTTACAAAATTGGATTCATTCGATTTGGATCAAAATTGAATTAGATATGAATTTTCTAAGTTTAATTGAATTAACAGTGTAAAAGAAAATCAATTCGGAAATTCTAAAAGCATTGAAAACTTTTCCTACCGGCACCCAGCCAACCCACGGTCATCGACCAAGTGCAATAGAGAAACGCTGACGAGTCAAACTCGACCCACCGCTGAAGGTGACGTCGAAGGCGTATTCTAAGAATACGTCTTCGGCTTAACAAAACGCAATCCTAACATATTCGCACAGAGAGATACGTTTCCTAAAAGAGAAAATGTATTTCCGAAGTTTACACAAACACTTAACCGGTAATATGGGCCCACATGTCATGGACTCAGAGGGATAAAACGGCCGGAAATAAAATTTCTAAACGCGCTTAAGATAAGGGGGCCCACATGCCATAGATATAGCTAGAAAGGAAATTAGAACTAATGAGAATGGTTATACCTAACGTTGCCGGCGGCTTACCGGCGCGCACGAGGACGGCGGCACGGCCGCACAGCGGATCTAGAGGACCAGTGAACCTCCGGACGCGAGAGAGATACTACCAGGTTCACCGCGACCTCGCGAACTCGATGACGGCGACACGGGCCCTCGAGGATGCCGGCGGCGAGCTGACGGCGAACGGAGGCGGAGACGAAGAAGGGCTCCCGAGGCGGAGGCGCTACGAGCGACGAGAAGCTTCGGGAAAGAGCACCTCGAGATCGCCTCGACTCCAGGAGCAATACGCCCAAGACGACGACGCTGAAGGAGGTCCGAGGCGGTCGGAGTTGGAGCGGCGGCGATCCACCGAGGTCGGAGAAGAAAGGGGTTGAACGCCCACAACGATACACCAAAAGTGAAAACGAACCCACCGTTAGACTCAGTGGAGTAATACGATCACAAGGGACCAGAAATTGCTAAAGGAGACTCACCAGAACGCTGGCGAGGTAAAAGGGCCGATGCTGCCGGACGCGAAGACGAAGGAGTCGTCCCGGCGATCCAGTGGGCGATGAAGACCCAGAGTGGCTAAAATGGACGCGGCGTGGCGATAGGAACACAGCGGCGGGGTCTCTGGCTCGAGGGCGGTGCTAACACGGCGGCGCAGCTCTCGGCTTGAACCTCGGCTGAAACGAAGAAGAGGGCGGAGAGAGCAAAAGAGTGGAAGAGAGAGAAAGAGAGTTGTCCCCGGAGCTTTATGGGAACCCGGCGACACTTCGGAGATGGACACGCGTGCCCGAGATGTCGCTGACGAGGTGCGTGGCACGCATGCACGATCGCCAGCGAGCTCCGGTTAGGCAGCGGAGGCGACGAGGACGAACCCGACAGGTGGGGTTCGCTTGTCAGCGACGGCGAGAAAAAGAGGCGCGGTGAGGTGGTTAAGTCAGAGTCTGACTCGGGCTCGGGCGCTAGTTGGTTCGACACGATCAAGAAGACGCAGACCTTTAGATCCAAAATGGACGGTCGAGATCCACTGGTGCAATCGGGCAGTCCGATTAGAGCGGCGCATGCGGACCGCACGATTTGCATCGGACGGTCGACAGCCATCGGGCTCGCACGGTGCAGCTAGGCGGTGCGGCTGAACCGAGCGGCGCGGTCGGACTCGAGTCGGAGTCGGGTTCGAGCCCGACAAACAGTGATTTCAGATTCTGATTTTGAAAAGGCTGAGAGGATTGGGGAATTTTTAGAGGTAGCTCCACAACTCCAAAAATTCCGAAATTTTTATGGTAACTCCTTTGGACAGAGAACAACCTTGCATAAATTTTCCAGAAATTTTTATGCACGGCATTGTTCCCAAGAAAATTCACAAGCTGCTGCCCTAGTGTTTTGACCAGATTTCAAACTAGTTTGACTTGCTCTTTTGAAATAGCAAACAAAATCTAAAGATTGTGAGATTTTGCAGAGAGGTTACTAGGATGGTCAAGAAGACAGGAAAAATACTTCTAAAGGATGATCACAAGTTTTTGCCTATGTTTTCCCTTTGGAGTTAAGATTTAAGTTACATGTTCTAATTGTTTTCAAAAATTTCAAAAGCAAAAATTCTAGTAAATGCTCCAGAAATTCAAACATACTCAAAAAGTTTTGAATTCTTCACATTTTCACATACTTGGAATACAAACTTAAGTTCTAGATGTTACAAAATATGATGCAAAAAGAAAGTTCAAAGGATGCTTGCCTGGTTGGTATTCCAATTTTTCACTCTCGGTTGTGTAATCACTCGCTTGCGGCAGTTTGGACTCTAAGGAAATAATGACAGCGAATAAACACCGAGAAATAGCTAAAAACTCAAATTGCTCAAAAATACATGAAATTTATACAGTAGCTATATTATGATTTTAGATGAATTTAGGTACAAAAATTATTCAATTTGGAGTTTATATGAGAGAGTTATAGTAGTTTGAAAAATCAGATTTTTGAAAAATGCTGAAAAATCATGGTTCAGTTACTGTTCATCCGAATTTAATTGTTTCACAAAAATTTGCAGAACAGTGGTGGGGTTAAGCTTTACATGGCATGAAAGGTAATAAAAATTTATTATCAATAAAAATTGAATCTCCCCATTTGGAGTTCAAATGAATTTTCTATGAATTTTTGAAGTTAATTCAATTTCTAGTGTAAAAATTATTCTTTTATGAGATTTCTGTCGCATTAAATAATTTTCATATGTAGCCTGACCTAGCCTCTGCCATGACAAGTGGGGCCTACATATTTTCTTTCCTTTTTCATTTATTTCCTAAAGGAAAACATCTACCAACAAATCGAATCTTCTCATAAGCATGTATTTAACAGATTCTCCGGTGTTGAATCCAATCACAAGCATAACACAATCAAGATCATATCCTCATATCTTGATCTAAATCCCGTACTAACCTCCACTAAGATATTATCAAGGTAGTCAATCCATCGACTGATGCCCGAACTCACGATCTTCCAAATATATAACCTATTCGATAATTACATGAAATCCACCGACTCATGGCCATATGACCATGATTGAATCCATCGATCGTTCTCCGATATAATATTTAAGCTAATTCTAACTATCTAGCTCTACTAGTCTCGCCTCGGCAAATCACAATCGCATACACTCAATTTTCCACCGATCGAGGTTTAATTGACAAGCCGATACCTAATGATCTTTACAATTTAATAACACATCCAACATCTAATTGCTCACTAATCGATCAACTCATATCCATTTCACTTGACTAGTCATGTATGACATCTACCAATCCAATAACATGTGCCCCTATGATCACTAATAATCATTTATCTACTAACTCGATTTAGGACACATTTCTATCGACTCGGCACATGGAACTTATCCACTAATTATAAGGCAATCCAAACATTCATCCGCAATTAAATAATCTATTATACCATCTCCCAAATACCATCATATATGATCCGCATAACTATTAGTTAGGACATCCGATTAAACAATCCAATAATGTACTTAATCCGACATCCAACGAGAAACAATACACATATGTAAAAGATATATCCTTAAACATCAGCACATACGTCATCCATCAAGTAATCATTATAAAAATCTTTATGCGCCCTATCACCAAAAATTACTAATCCAATATGAGAAGAGACCTCCAACTCATTTATCCTCCGAAGATCACCAATAGCTTCCATGTGACTTTACAATAATATCGCCCGATCAAATAATCAACTCATATATTTAATCTAGCATCTACCAATCAATAATATACATAATCCGCTACAACGATAATTATTCGTATCCACAAAATTTCATCACATAATCATGCCTACGCACAAATACGACCTAACCAGAGAATTATACCGGTCTTAAGCTACCAAAACATTTTTACAAATAAACATGCATAAATAAATGTCATGCTCATGATTAATATGCAACATGCAAGACTAAAAATGTAATGCTGTAACATAATTAACGCTAAGAATTTTACCGCAATGCTAGGTGTGCGAATCGTCACTGGGCGTTGTCTTCTCGGCACTCGTCCGCGTTCACCGTAGTCATCGCCGTTCCCGCGTCCACGTCCCGCTCCGCACGGTGTCGCCGCTCGCCACTCCACGGAGCCGCCTTGCCGATGCCACGCTCAAGCGTGACATGCCATAACGCCTCACCTGCTTGGCCGCCGCCGCCGCATGCATGCGCAGCGTTATTGGCCGCTCCTCCACGCCGCTGCTCGCGCCATGCCTCTCGCCTGCCGCCGGGCTCGCCATCCTCCGCCATCGCCGCCGCCATTCGGCCGCCACCGTGAGCCGCTACCACCACCATCACCGCATGCATGCCGCGCTTGGCCTCGGGCTCGCCGCCGTGCTCACGACGCCGCCCATGGCACCCAACATCATTCCTCTGCTGCCGCCGCCGCCCGCCGCGTGCCTCCTTGCTTGATGCCGCTGCATGCTCGCGCCGCATCGCCGCATTGACGCCGCAGCCTGCATGCCACCGAAGTTCGTCCTCGGATGCTCGCCGAGGCACCATCGCCACCGCCACCTCACCGAATGGAGCCGCACTGCTGGATAAATGCCTCCACCGTCGACGTCGCTGTGCCGTGCCTCCCGGAACCTCTCCGTGCGCAGAAGTTGTGCCGCTTGATGCCACACCATGCTAGACAACGAGCCACACTCTTGTCGCCGCATGCTTGTGCCGCCATGTACGCATGAAGCAATGCCTCCTCCTTCTCTACTTCTACCTTTCTTTTCTATGCCTCCAGTGCTCTCTTCACTAGTGAGTCTCCCACAGGACCTCCCGTCTCCATGCAGCGCACCGCTCTGCCACCTCTTCCTTCCCTTCTCCAAAAGACTCAGAAACTCATTCAGTGAAAAATTCTAGGATGAATGGGATGCTTATGTGGTGAGGGTTGCACTGGTGTGACATGCATTGGGGCATTTTTGGTTTCTTGCTTGGATTGTGAGGGTAGAAGTGTATGGAGTTGAGTTCATGTTCTCTGGTGTTCTGGGAAGAAGGTATGGTAGGGAATGGGAATTGCTCGGGAGAACAAAAAGAAAGGAAAAAGGCAAGTGGGAAAGATGGATTCGGCTGGGCAAGAAATGGGTAGTGGCTTGGGTTTGTTCGGGTGGGAGAATAGGAATGGCAGGGTGCTTTTCGGTTTGGGGAGTGGAAGGGGCTCAACTGGGGATAAATAAAGATAGTCATTCGGTTGGGGGAAAAAATAGCTAGGTGCTGGGCATAAAGAAATGGCAGTGACTAGTTGGCTCTGTTGGGAAATGAATTGGGCAGTGGGAAGGCATGATGAAGTGGCTGTGTAAACTATTTAGTGGTGATGGTTTAGGGTGGCTCTCGGCTGGGAACAAGTAATTAGTAGTGGATTCTTTGGTTGCTTGGGGAAAACGAAATGAGAGAGAGATGGTTTGGCTGGGGAAAAAGACAGGATGGCAGTGGGTTCTCTTGCTGCACTAGCTATTGTATAGTATTGTTCCTCCTCCTTTTCTTCAACTTGTTCCAACCATCTCGCATGTGAAAACTAATCGGATGAATGGATTGCTCTTGCGATGAGGATCGAGGCTGCATAACATGCATGGACTAATTTTGTGAGGCATTGTTTTCTTGCAGTCGTCGAAGGTAAACCATCATTCTCATGTAATGACCCAAATTTCAATGTCTAGTTGAAAATAAAGTTTAATTATTTTATTGGATTTTTGTGGAATTTTTAAAGCTTTTCTTTAACCAAATGAAAGCTAAAACAAATTCATCTCGCAAAATCTATTATCGATAATATTGGAAATATTTTTCTTAAATCCTAAATGTTCGGAGAATTTCGTGAATTTTCTCATAATTTTTGAATTAATTTGCTATATTCTAAAGCCTAAATGAATTATCAGCATTTAATTAAATCAGAAATCGAAAGAAATCTTCAAAACAGTGTCTGGGCCGAAACTCAACCCAGCCCACTTCCATTTTCCTCGCGCTACGCCCGCCTCCAACCGTAGCCTCTCTCCTCCTCTCTCACCGTGCCAGGACCCACACTGCCGCCTCTCTCTCTCTTTCCCTCGCTCGCGCCGCACCATCGCTCGTTAGCCGTTGGATCTAAATCCAACGGCCAGAATTCGGTGGAACAACCGGGCGACCCGAACATCACAACGCAGGTGCACCGTTAGATCTAAATCCAACGGCCAGAATTCAGCAATACATTCAGAGAGTCCGAATGTTCTACACAATCGGGACCGTCAGATCTACATCCAACGGCCCACATGCATCAGTCACTTAACGATTCACCGCACACCGCCGCGATCTATCGCGACCGTTGGATCAGGATCTCACGGCTACGACCGACCCCGACTTACCGCTTCGCCAATCTAATCGCGACCGTCCGAGCAAAATCGCACGGCCCTCCGTCATCGTCTCCGTGTCGTCTTCCCCACGCAGCTACGCCAGTAACTGCCGCCATTAAAGCCAACGCCCGAAGCTTCCTCGCTGCGTTTCCCACTCCTCGCCATCGCGGCGCATTGACTACCCGCGCCACGCCGCCCACCTTCGCCGTTTCCTTTTCTCGTGCACACGATCGCTGAACGCCGCCACTACCGCCGCCACACCCCGCATTACGATCTCCACCACCCGCCTCCCGCCCCTATAAAGGGAGCACGAGGTGCCTCGCTCATCGAACACGCCGCCACCACCGGCACCCTTCACCTTGCTCGAGCGCCAAATTTCAAGTTTCATCGCCGGCGATCGCGAGCTTCTTCTCCGACTCGACGCCACCGAGCTCCATCATCCTCGCCGTTGGTACCATCGTCATCGCGCGTCCGCGCGGCCGCTACCGCCACCACTTCACCGAGGACCCGAACCTCTACTTGCCGACGCACCGCACGCCGCCGCCGCCAAACTCGTCGCCAAGCGACCTTCCGGCCACGCCCGCCGCTGTTTTGGTAATCCACGTGTTCGCAGCTGTCCCCTCTACATTTTGCGCACACTTCACTTCCTCGCGTGGCGCCGTAGCGCCGCGAGCCGCCACCGAGCACCTCGTCGTCGGGCTTGCGTGGCGGTGCCACCAGCGCCACTCACCCTCCTCGCTATGCGTGGTGCATGCGTGGCGCCCCATTCATCGCCACGTGAGCGCCGCGTGTCCGGTCCACCACACCAGCCCACCCTCGGCTCGGTGGAATCAGTCCACCGAGAGCCGAGTCACTGACCAGTGGGGCCCGCTTGTCAGAAAATCTTTATAATTCTTTTAATTTCCGAAAATTCTTCGCTGGCGTCAGCATTGCGCAATAAATAGAATTTCCTTTAGAAAAATAATTTAGAGAATTCAATTAAATTCCAGATTTGGTATTAAACTTCTAAAATTCATATCTTTTGCATTTGAACTCCAAATTGAGTGGTTCAAGTTGCAAAATTTGTCTAAAATCATAATCTAGCTATTTAAACCAAAATATTTCAGTTTAGATTTCATTTGAGCTGAGTTTTTGAATTTATTTGAATTTGAATTTGAATTTGTCGTATTTTTGCGTATAGACTTCGACGACTCCGGAGAGTTAGATCTTTCCAACGATTTAGAGTTCCAAGACTTCAACGAAGGCAAGTTACACTATTGATCATATTGTTCCCATTATTTTAAAGTATTTATTTACAATTTACTATTGCATGCATATGTTTATAAAAATGTCTGAATAACTTTATCTCATATATAGTTGTTCCAAACTCCTTGGTATGGCCAATTTGATTATCAAACCTGAATACCTTGACACCGTAGATAAAATTTGTCAAATGCTTAGCCTTGCTTAGATAACATTTACAAATTTGGGAGAATTTAATCAAATCTTCACAACTCAATTTAAAATGTGTTCCTGTGATATTGTTTATTCACGAAAGGTTTATAAAGAGGTTTTCACTCTAAATAAAATGAAATGGGTTTGGACTTGGGCGAGATGGATGGATGGATGGTGGGTGCAGGTTCATGCACGGGTCTAATCTGGTTAGGATTACGATCCAGGGTTTTAAATTGGAAGTCGCCCGAGTCAGTTAAGGACCGGTCTTTGAGCGTATTTTGCTACGCCTTACCGTACCACCACATGTCCTGTATGGGCAGGATTTGGCTAAATAATCTGTAGTGTCTTAGTGTTATTTGTGCTATGTTGTATGTGTGGGCGTTGGTCAGACATTAGTCCCACCTGGCGCAAGAGGGGGCTTCCGGAGGATGGATAGTCCAAAGGTAGCGAAACCTTAGCAGGCGTGAATACATTAGACACCGCTTGTAACGGCCTCATGATAATTGCTTAGTCACACGCCTTGAGCGTGCTTTGGCCGACATTAAAAGCATATTGTCTCGTGTGGGTAAAGGTGTACAACCTCTGCAGAGTGTAAAACTATTCGAATAGCCGCGTCCGCGGGTCATGGACATGCTAGCAAAGCCACTCTAAGTTAGAATTGTTTTGGTTTATAAAATGTGTTCAACAGATGTTTTAGGATGGATAGTCCTATGGTAAAAATTGGGTGGTTAGCCAAGTGTTAGGAGGATATCCTTCAATATTCAACTAATGGAGGTCATCCAATATTCGCTGTCATTTTTGTCACTGTCTTTATTTGAATTATTAAAATTGGTCTTACAAAAGTATTAGCGATATAATCTGAAAATGTTGTTTATGCAAAACAACCCTGCCATTACCTTTATTTACCTTATGCATGCATTAAACTTTCTATATTGGGTGTGACTTGCGAGCACGGAAGTTGTGCTCACTCTTGCTGAATAAATCTCATTCAGGAGAAGACGTTTTCCCCGACGGTGAGGATCTTGACGAATAGGCTGCGTCCCCAGACGATTGCCTGTGGCAAGTCGTGTGGCCTACTACTACTGCTATTCTTCCGCTGTGTTATTTCTTTTCTGTTTGGCCTCTGGCCCCTTTTGTAATAAACTCTTAAATTGGTATTAATAAAGTGCGTGATATGATTTTGCTATCACTTTTGACTGTGTACACTGGAAATCCTGGACTAGTGTATTATCACAGAGAATTCGGGATCCTTCGCTCCCGGGTTTCTACACCTCATGTGATCAAAATGATTGGTCTCATTGAGAGCTTGGAAAAGCTTGGTTTTCCCCTTAGTCAAGAGTTGGCTACTGATGTGATTCTCCAATCGCTCCCTGCGAGCTTTGAGCCAGTCATACTGAATTTTTATATGAATGGCAAGGAGAAATCAATGACCGAGTTACATGGTATGCTTAAGGGTGCTGAGGAGAGCATCAAGAAAAGTTCCAATCATGTGATGATGGTTCAAAAGACTACAGCCTTCAAGAAGAAGGGTAAGTCAGGAAAAGGAAAAGGCAAAGGAAAGACTAATGATGAGATCGAGAGTCTCAAGGTGTGGGGACCCCGGAGTTATCTCCGTAAGACCAAGACTAATCAAGGTCTTAGGGACATAACTCTAGATCTCCAGTAAATGGATTCCAACTTAACTCGATCCAAATGAGAGGCTTAACTAGTGCTAGAGCCCCAACGATCATGCGCGCGCTCCTCTGCGAGCTTCGCATGATTGTCGGTTCTCCAACAAGTCGAGCACTACACTTAGTGAGTTAAATAGGAAGCCACGAACAGCGAGTACGTCTTATATTGGCTCCCAAGATCAGCGACCAATATAATCATACTCTCATACAACGTTGCCCATATCCATACAACATTCATACATAAATAGTACAAAAGTGATACATCAAAGTTTCAAGTTTACAATCGCATAAGTGGCCGATCGCCAAATTAAACAAGTTCATAGCGGAAGCAAATAAATAAAACCAAATGCCTCGCAGTGGTATGCCACATAACCCATCGAGAATCGATCGGGAGCTAAAGATAGCATACTACTCATCGATGTCGCCTAAATCGACACCGACAATCTCATCGGTCTCATTATCTTCCTCACCTGTAAAGCCAAGAAACATCCGCCGAGTACAAAAGAGTACTGCAAGTCTTACACAAATAAAAATAATTATGCATAAGGTCATTCAAGGAAGGCTCATATTGGCTTAATTTTTGCAAAACGACGTTAACTTGAACAACCTACACATACTAGTTTTTCAAGTGCCATTTCAAAATCAGATTTGAAGCAGAAGTAAAACATGTGAACAAGTGATAAATTCAATAATAAATGAATCATACCAAAAACAAAGTGGTGGTCCACTTTGATACAACAACAAGCATGAATATCCCATTCATGACAAATCCAAGTTATAACCACAATTTTAATTCCAAATCTAACAATAGTAACTCCCGAACTCAAGCGGTTGTCCATAACCGCGGACACGGCTATTCGAATAGATTTATACCCTATAGGGGTGTACTACTTTACCCACACGACTTGATTAGCCCGTAAGCCTCCAGATGCCTCCGAATATAGCATACTTCCTATGGTATGCCGGCCGGGTAAATCAAGATATGGTCAATTTTAGCAAGAAAATCCCATTGAGCTAAGTCCCTCAACCCATGGCTCCTAGGAAACACAAGACGTTAACGTCTCCATCCTATCTCCTAGGAAACACAAGACGTTAACGCCCCCATCCTATCGGCCCAAAAGGAAACATAGGATTTCTCGGTCCTATGTCCTTACAATTTCACCACTGTGGAACTCAACACAACAAAACCTTCCCCCTACTTAACCATACAGTACTCCATATACCGTGTGATAGCACGAATGTTGCTTGAACAGAAGGTACCCAAGTTCGGTCCTTAATTGTCCAGACAAGTCAAACCACATACCCAAATCTCGTGCGCGAAGGCACCATCACTAACCATCACTTGTCCAGACCAAAGTTTCATTTAGAATGACAAAATATAACTCACAAAATAGATATGAAGATCTGAAACAAAAGTATATAAATGATAGTTGTGTTTATCCCATAATTGTTAGGCTACACCTGACAATCGAACTACCGGTTCTAGACTTGCATGGCTAAGCAAACCCGCATAATATGCTTTCACACAGCCTATCATAACATTTCAGTACTGGAATAATTCATGGATAGCCACAATGACAACATAATAGGATGTGTCTAACTATTCATCACAAAAATAGCGACAATATCAACATAGCATGCAAGCAATTATCATTGCATCTATCCTAAGAAAACTGGGATCAAATATGATGCAAAAAGAAAGTTCAAAGGATGCTTGCCTTGCTGGTAGGCTAATTGCTCTCCTTCAGTAGCGTAATAATCAATATCAATGAGCTCGGAATCTATATAAATACAATACCGAATAAACATCGAGAAATACTCCAAAACTCAAGATGCTCAAAAATGCATGATTTTTCTACAGTAGCTAAGTCATGATTTAGATGATTTTTGGTGAAAGAATTATTTCATTTTGATTTAGTATATGAAAGTTATGGTGGTTTGAATTTCAGGTTTCAATACGCCTTAATTCATGCAATTTAATTATGAGGTGAAAATTTGTAGAGCAGTGGTGAGTACATGGATTACATGGATAAATAGGCAATATTATTACCAGTTCAAAACAATTGAGTTTGTTCCAATTGGAGTTTTCATGATTTAGTTATTGATTTCTAAAGTTATCAGCATTAATAGTGTAAAAATAATGCCCTTTAGGATCATTTTCCTCAAGCTATAGTTTCTGTGGCAGAGGTAAGTTTGAAACCATTTTTATAATTAAGTTCATTTGAAATATAAATTATCAAAACTGATTTCACTATTTTTGGAGTTTCCAAGAATTACTTATGAATTTTTAAAGCTATCAGCCTTTTTCTTTTGTAAAAATAATAGTGTTTAAAGCTCATTTTCCAAAACAATGCTCTCTGTTACAGATACAAGTTTGAAACCAATTTTAATATAAAATTCATTAAAAATAAAATTTATCAGAAGTGGTTCCACTCATTTTGGAGTTAAAATGATTTAGTTATTCATTTTAGAAGTTAATGCCAATTCTCAGTGTGTAAATTCATAGATTTCGAATTTTATAGTGTATTTCATACTTTCTTACCGAGCCACGCACTAGCCCAGGTCACTGACCAGCGGGCCCAGTGAATAGTGTGCGTTCTAATTTAACTCAGATTTAAATCGCCCACGCGTGTGGGACCCGCTGTCGGTGACGGTCCAATGGATTTGGTCCATGCGCCCATGTGCACGATGCACGGGCTTAAGGGCTAGGCCCACCCGCACCATCGTGGCATTAGACTTAACGCCCCGCTACGCATGGGGCCCGCATGTAAGCGGCTGTTTACCTTGTTAAGACAGCACTTAAAAGCTAATGATTATCATTTAACGCCTAATCCTCTTGCTATAGTCGTTGTCCGAGTACGACAACGGTTTTTGTGTCCCGCGCGCTTCACCGGCGGCTCGCTGGCGCTGTGCACCACGGCGGCGTCGGCCAAGGGCTGGGATAGCTGTGTAATAGCATTGAGCACCTAAGAGTGGTGGTTACAGTGCCTGAGGTGGACTACACCGGCGGCTAGTCGGCGTTGAGCGACGACGCTCAAAATGGCAAAAGCGAAAACAACACAGTGGAGCTCCGGAGTGACATTCAAGCATGTGCCAAGACCCTAGGGACTAAGAGAAAACTACCTGAGCAAAAAAGGGTGCTTGGGGAAGCTTGGAGTAGCGGAAACTCTGTCGGCGCCGGAGAAGATGACGACGGCGGCACGACTTAACGCAAAAATGGTGCTCTGAGCAAGATGGAGCAAAATGAGTGCTCGGAATAGCTTCAGGAACCTAAGAGCATGCTATAGGAGCAAGGAATTGAACAATGGCCTACCAAACAAGGTGGGAGATGAAGGGTTTGAACCTTGGCCGAAAAGAGCCAAAACTTCGATTCATCGGAAACCTGTCGTGCAATAAAGAAACGAGTTGAGGGGTTTTGATCAATGACCTAAAGCACATACGGTGACGCGGTGGATTGAGGATAATACCTTCCAGAATTGAAAATGGCAAAGTGAGCTCCTCGCGTGCACGCTCTGGACGTGAGCTAGAGCACGAAAGTGAACCAGAGGCTACAAGCATGAACAAGAACTGAGCTTAGCAAAAATGGAGAAGGCATGGAACAAAGAAAGGAATGGCATCACCCGGTGGGAGCTTACCTGCGTAGGGAGCAAGAACGAGCTTCCCTCTCCTCGGTCAACAGAGGAGAAGTGAGGAAGGAGGGGGTGCAAGGGGTGTTATGCCCGGGTGGTGACGGCAATGGAGGCGGCGTGAAGTAGGGAACACTCCGGAGTGGCCAGGCGGTGGCGGATTTGACGGCGCGCGCTATGCTTCTGGTGCGTCGAGAAACACGCCGCTGGCGCCGTGACTGAGCGAGCTCTGTCGCGAGGAGGAAGATGACTCTATCGCGTGGGCCCGAGCTGGCAGTGACACGGCGAGGCGCGGTTAAGAGGTTTTAGGTCAGCCGTTGGATCGTGAATGGACGACTCAGATTAGGGGGAACTTCGGACTGGTCAAAGGATGATGAGATCTGCACCGTTGGATAAGGATCTAACGGCCCGCATGTGTTGGTGCATTTAGGCGGTCGGGCTAAGTCAGTTCACCTGGGTCAGACTCGAGTCAAGGTTTGGTTCAGGCCCGAGGAATAGTACCAGGGTTTGACTGAGGTTTAAATGGTTTTTCCTACTTTGACCAGAGGCTTAAAAATATAAATAAAATTCCTAAAATCATGAAATAAATCACAAGGGTTCCTGGGTATATCTAGTGTCCATAAAAATTATTGAACCCTACTGTTCATGATATAAAGTGTATAATTTAAATTCAAACATAATATTGGTCTTTAAATTATGTTTGAATTTTCATAGGGTCCAAACCAGTCCCAAAAATTTAGGAAAAATTATATTAATTCATGATAATTAATATAGTATTTGAATAACTTATTTCCATAGGATCTTTAGTAGCATTTATTTCAGTTTTTAGTTTGGGGTTCAAATCAAAGTGTATGTTTCATGTGTATTTTGAGATTTTCCAAGTACAATATGTAAATAAAAAGTTTTAAATCATGATGCATGCTAATGAGATGCATAATAAACCTCTTTATTAATTTGGGGATGTGACACAAGGCTAAGCTTAAGAAGCTTAAATTGGGTCCTAAGCCTCACACAGAATGTTACCATTGTCATGAGACTAGGCATTGGAAGAGAAATTGCAAGAAGTACTTGGCAGAAAAGAACAAAGAAGTATAACTTCCAGTTCAGGTATAAATGTTATACAAATTAATCTTGCCACTTCCACCAGTTCTTGGGTATTTGATGCCTGATCGGTTGCTCTTATTTGCATTTCGATCACGGGACTAATAAGGAGTAGAAGTTTGACAAGAGGAGATGTTGATCTTCACAGAGGCAATGGAGCAAGAGTTGTCGCATTAGTTGCTGGCACTTTACCATTAGCTTTACCTTGAGGATTAGTTATGGAACTAAATAATTGTTATTATGTTCCACCTTAAGCAAAACATTATTTCGCTTCATGCTTAGGAGCGTATGTTATGAATTCGAATAAAGAACAATTGTTGTTCAATCTATTTTGAAGATATGCTATATGGCCATGCTCCATTGGTGAATGGATTGTATGGTTTGAATCTTGAGGATATGCCTATTTATAACGTTAATGCTAAGAGACTTTGACCCAATGAAATTAATCCCACTTTTATCCGCATTGTCGACTTAGTCATATAAATCGGTTTATGATGAAGCTCCATAAAGATGGTCTTCTAACCTCATTTGATTTTGAATCATTTGAAACATGTGAATCTTGTTTACTTGGCAAGATGACAAAGGCACCTTTCATGACCAGAGGTGAAAGGGCGAGTGACTTGTTAGCCCTTGTACATTCGGATGTATGTGGACCTATGAGCACGTCAGCCAGAGGTTGTTTTCAGTACTTCATAACTTTTATCGATGATTTCAAAGAGATATGGCTATGTCTACTTGATGAGACATAAGTCGGAATCCTTTGAAATGTTCAAGGAATTTCAAAATGAGGTACAAAATCAACTTGGCAAGACAATCAAATGTCTACAATCAGATCGTGAGGTGAATATTTGAGCCATGAGTTTGGTGATCATCTAAAGAAGTGTGGAATTGTTCCACAACTCACTCCACGGAACACCTCAATGGAATGGGTGTTCGAACGACGGAACCCAACATTGTTGGACATGGTTCGTCAATGATGAGCCAATTTGATCTTCCATTGCGATTCCGGATACGCCTAGAAACAAAGCAGCTTTCACATTAAATAGGGTTCCATCAAAAACAGTAGAGAAGACACCATATGAGATATGGACCGGGAAGTGTCCCGGCTTGTCTTTTCTCAAGGTATGGGGTTGTGAGTCATATGTCAAACGTTTGATGTCTGATAAACTCACACCCAAGTCTGATAAGTGCTTCTTTGTGGGGTATCCTAAGGAAACTAAAGGATATTATTTTTATAAGCGGGATGAAAACAAAGTGTTTGTTGCCCGTAATGATGTCTTCTTGGAGAAAGAGTTTCTTTCCAAAGGAGTCAGTAGGAGTAAGGTGCAACTCGAAGTAATTCGGGAAACATCCGAAAATGTTTCAACTCCTACTGAGCCTCTATAGGATGAACAAAATATTGTTAAACCTGTAGATGAAGCATAACTACTGAACCAAATTAAACGAGTTCATAAAGTAACAGTGGAAGCAAGTAAATAAACCAAAATGCATGCAGTGGTTGTTGGAGATATGCCCTAGAGGCAATCATTTTGATGATGATATTTCGTTGTATCCATGATTTAATAAATGTTCCTTGAATATTGCCTTTGTGTTGATTAACAAGTATGTGACTTGTTTGTGAAACTCTTTACTTGTATGGTTATTCTAAAGTTGTCCCTAGTCGGAGTTCATGTGAGGACACACGTGAATAATGGATTAGCACATGTATCAGTTGATGACCATGTTTCACAGGTCATAGACATAGAGATGTCAAACCAATAATGTGGACACATGTTTAGAACATGGGGTTGGACCGACCCAACATGAAAAATAGCAATTATACTTATGGTTCTCTCTACACAATGTGTACGCCTTGTCCTTAGACCTGAGATTGTCGCATGTACTTGAGATGTGAATCGACCTACTTAGGGGCTATCAAACACTACTCCGTAACTGGGTAGTTATAAAGGTAGCTTTCGGGTTTGTCATGAAGCATGCTGCGAGACATAGTCAGCCAAGATGGGATTTGCCTCTCACCCGAGAGATATCTCTGCCCCTCGAGTGATCGGATCCGTAAATGCATGGCCATGCTACTCAGTTAAGAGTTAACCTAGTAAGGGATTCCGATCACGTGATCGAGAAAGAGTGGTCACTTGGAGCTCGACGAATATCGTGAGGCAAAGGGATTGGCATGTACATAATGTTGTGATGGTTCGTCCGATATGATCTTTACGCGCTTAGGAGTTGGCACGCCTTGCAGAGGTCGCTACCAACTATTGACCAAGTATGTGTACTTGCGCCATGTCTAAACATACGGAACCTATAGGGTCACACACTTAAGTTGAAGCCAATTCGGATTTGATCCGAATTAGATCGGCATTGAGTCCTAATGGGCCTCTATTCGTAGAAGCCCATTATAAGGACGATATATATAAGGGAGCGGCGCACTAGTTAAGGGTTGAGTTTTTCGTGACATCCCCAAACCCCGCCGCCACCCTCCCACGCCCTAGTCGCCGCGCGATCTAGTAGTTCGGCGCGGCGCCGCTTCTCCCGCACGTGGATACCTTTGAAGGCGCTGCACCGTGGCGCTGGGACGAACCGCAAGAAAGGAGCCGCGACGTGGGACGCCACGACGAGGACGCAGGAAGTAGTACGACTACTCGCCCGATGTACTTGCATCAACTTAGTACGACTACATCGCCCGACGCGTTGCATCAACTCCGCACTGCTGCCTAGTGGTAAGACCGTGATCTATAACTGCAGTGATCTTGGTTTACGGGTAGAATTTTTAATTTGCGCTAGTGTAGCCTACCCGTTTGCCTACAGTGGTATGCCACATAACCCATCGGCAACCGACTAGGAGTTAAAAGATAGCATACTACTCATCGGTGTCGCCTAAATCGGCACCGACAAGCTCATCGGTCTCAATATCTTCCTCACCTGTAAAAGCCAACAAACATCTGGCTGAGTACAAAGGAGTACTCGCAAATCTTACACAAATAAAAATAGTTATGCATAAGGTCATTCAAAGGAAGGGCTCATATTGGCTTAGTTTTGCGAAAAAGACGCAACATTGAACAACCTACACATACTAGTTTTTCAAGTGCCATTTCAAAATCAGATTTGAAGTAGGAGTAAAGCATGTGAGTAAGTAATGAACTCAATAACAAATAAATCATACAAATAGCAAAGTGGCTGTCCACTTTGATACAACAACAAACATGAATATCCCATTCATGACGAATACCGAGTTTCCCCACAATTTTAAATTCCAAATCTAACAATAAGCACCACAAATTTCAAGCAATATCCATAACCGTGGACACGCTATTCGAATAGATTTATACCGTAGGGGTGTACTACTTACCCACACGACTTGATTAGCCCGTAAGCCTCCGGATGCCTCCGAATATAGCATACTTCCTATGGTATGCGTGGCGGTAAATCAAGATATGGTCGTTTTAGCAAAAGATCCCATTGAGCTAAGTCCTCAACCTGGCTTCTAGGAAACACAAGACGTTAACATCTCCATCCTATTGGCCCAAAAGGAACACGGATTTCTCGGTCCCGTGCCCTTACAATTTCACCACCGTGGGACTCAACACAACAAAACCTTCCCCTACTTAACCATACGACACCCATATACCGTGGTGACAAAGACGTAGTTTTACTTGAATCGCAACAACCCAAAGTTCGGTCCTTAATTGTCTAGATAAGTCCAACCACATACCCAATCTCGTGCACCAAGCACCATCACTAACCAACACTTGTCCAGACCAAAAGCTCATTTAAAATGACAAAATTTAACTTATAAAACAAATACAAAGATCTGAAACAAAAGTATATAATGAGAGTTGTGTTTATCCCATAATTGTCGGGTTATTCCCGACAATCAAACTACCGGTTCTAGACTTGCATGGCTAAGCAGACTCGGACAATAAAAATTCATACATCCTATCTTAAGCATTTCAGTACGGGAATAATTCATGGATAGCCACAATGACAAGATAATAGGACGTGTCTAACTATTCATCACAAAGATAGCGACATTATCGAAATAGCATGCACGCAATTATCATTGCATCTATCCTAACAAAACTGGGATCAAATATGATGCAAAAAGAAAGTTCAAAGGATGCTTGCCTTCCTGGTAGGCTAATTTGTCACATCCCCAAATTAATAAAGAGGTTTATTATGCATCTCATGAGCATGCATTATGATTTGAAACTTTTTATTTACATATTGTACTTGGAAAATATCAAAATACAAATGAGACACACACTTTAAATTGAACTCCAATCATAAAACTGAAATAAATGCTACTAAAGTATCTCTGGAAATAATTTATTCAAATACTATATTAATTATCAAGAATTAATATAATTTTTCCCAAATTTCTGGGACTGGTTTGAACCCTAAGAAAATTCAAACACCCTTAAAAGACCTAGCCTAAGTTTGAATTTATATATTACGAAATATATTATGAACAGTAGGGTGCAATAATTTTTGTGGACACTAGGCTATCCTAGGGACCCCTAGAAATTATTTCATGATTTTAGGAATATTATTTCTATTTTTAAGCCCCTGGTCAAAGTGCGAAAAACAATTTAAATATCAGTCAAAACCTAAACCCTAACCGGTTGCTACTGTTCCTTGGGCTCGAGCCCGACCTAGGCGAACTGACTCAGCCCGACCGCCTAATGGCACCACACATGAGCCACCCGTTGGGAAATCGATGGCCCTGATCGCGTACCCCTTCCGACCAGTCCGATCACCCTCTGAATCCAAGCCGTCCATCCAAGATCCAATGGTGCGCATCGAACCGATCACCTCGCGTTCTTGCGCATCGCTTTGTCTCGCTGACACGGTGGGTCCGAGCCGCCGCCGCCTCGACCTCGCGCAGGAGCTCCACGCCACGCGGCCGCGACGCTCCTACGTGCTCAGAACGGAAACTCGACGCCGTCAATCCGCCACGCTGGCCTGGCTACCCGAGCTTCTTCACCTCACGCCGCCCATCTCTCGCTATTTCTCGGGCATAATACCTCGGCACCTCCTTCTTCCTCACTTCTCCTCATGACCGAGGAGAGGGAAGCTCGTACCACTCCTCGCTGGGTAAGCTTCCACCGGTGATGCCTTCTCTTCTTGTTCGATGCCTATTCCATTTTAGCTAATGAGAGCTTTCTCATTGCTTGTAGCTCCTCATCCATCGTCGTGTTCTCGGAGCTCTGAGCACGCCCCGTGAGCGCCGCCTTGTCACTCTTCACTTACAGTGAGTTTTATCTTCGCTTTGCATCATAATGTGCATTGGGATATCTTAGAGAGTTCCCCTCAATCAATTTCATTAATGCCTCACAGAGGTTGCGATTTTGAAGTTTCTTTGATTGGCCGCGACATTGTCCTTCGTCTCCACTCCACTGTAAGCCCTGACCGATTCCTTGCTCATGAAGCATTTTCATTTGGTCTTTGAGCCATCCCGATCATTCATTTCACTTTAATGTACTCTAGTCGCCTTCTCCACGTGAAACCGCGCGCCGCGTCATCTCCATCGACGCGGCCAAGCTCCGCTTTCCAAGCCTTCCCGAACATCTTCCTTCGCTCAGGTAGTTTACTCATAGTCCCTAGGACCTTGGCGCACGCTTGTATGCACACCGCGGGGCTTAACTTGCTCATGCACGTACACCGCGGATGCACCACCGCTAACCACCGGCTCGCCGCCGTTTTAGGCCGGTGTAGTCGCCGCCACCACTTCCTAGAGGTGCGCTTAGCTGTTGTGATTCCAACCATGCCCTCAGCCCGCGCCGCCGTGGCCGGAATCGCCGGCAAGGCTCCGGTGAGCGCCACCCGGTATTGTTGGATTACCGACAATACTGTAGCCTCGCCATTAGGGCTCAAATCCGGGTCATTAATGGCTAATCAGCACTTACGTATTTAAGGACTGTCGGAAGTAATGAGTGAGACACTTACAAGTGGGACCAAGAATAGAAAACGAAGTGATTTAACAGTTTAAAATCTGAGATTGACATATGGGCCCGAGGATTAAGTGCACAGTCATAGACCCTATAAACCGGCCGTAGATTTACGGTCCATGCACTATGTCGTAGACCGTCTATATGACATGCGGGTCCCACCTGTCGGTTGCAAATTAAAAATCTGAAGTTTAAATGAAAAATGCGCTATTCATTGGGCCCACTGCAACGACCTCAGCTAGCAGCTGCTCGTGAGAAAAATAATCAATACTGTATGAAATTCAAAATCATAAATTGCACATCGAAATTTGTATTAACTTCTAAAGTGCATAACTAAATCATTTTAACTCCAAAAGGAGTCAAACCACTTCTGATAATTTTCTTATTTAATGAACTTTATATTAAAATTGGTTTCAAACATGTCACTGTAACAGAAAGCATTATTTTGGAAATGAACCTTTGACACTATTATTTTTGCAATAGAAAAAAGGTGATAACTTCAAAATTCATAAGTAATTCTTGAAACTCCAAAACAGTGAAATCAGTTTTGATAATTTCTATTTCAAATGAACTTAATTATAAAAATGGTTTCAAACTTACTCTGTCATAGAAACTATAGTTTGAGGAAAATGATCCTAAAGGACATTATTTTTACACTATTAATGCTGATAACTTTGAAAATCAATAACTAAATCAAGAAAACTCCAATTGGAGCAAACTCAGTTGTTTTGAACTGGTAATAATATTGCCTATTTATCTATGTAATCCATGTACTCACCACTACTCTACAAATTTTCACCTCATAATTAAATTGTATGAATTAAGGCGTATTGAAACCTGAAATTCAAACCACCATAACTTTCATATACTAAATCAAAATGAAATAATTCTTTCACCAAAAATCATGACTTAGCTACTGTAGAAAAATCATGCATTTTTTAGCATCTTTATTTTTGGAGTATTTCTCGATGTTTATTCGGTATTTGTATTTATATAGATTCCGAGCTCATTGATATTGATTCTTACGCTACTGAAGGAGAGCAATTAGCCTACCAGCAAGGCAAGCATCCTTTGAACTTTCTTTTTGCATCATAATTGATCCCAGTTTTGTTAGGAAAGATGCAATGATAATTGCTTGCATGCTATTTTGATAATATCGCTATTTTTGTGATGAATAGTTAGACACATCCTATTATGTTGTCATTGTGGCTATCCATGAATTATTCCATTACTGAAATGTTTATGATAGGATGTGTGAAATAATATTGTTCGAGTTGGCTTAGCCATGCAAGTCTAGAAACGGTAGTTGATTGTCGGGAATAACCCGACAATTATGGGATAAACACAACGCTCATTATATACTTTTGTTCCAGATCTTCGAATCGTTTTACAAGTTAAATTTTGTCATTTTAAATGGGTTTTGGTCCGACAAGTGTTGGTTAGTGATGGTGCTTCGTGTAACGAGAATTGGGTATGTGGTTGGACTTGTTTGGACAATTAAGGACCGAACTTTGGGTTGTTGCAATTCAAGTAAAACTCGTGCTATCACACGCGTATATGGGTGCCGATGGTTAAGTACGGGAAGGTTTTGTTGTGTTGAGTCCCACGGTGGTGAAATTGTAAGGGCATGGGACCGTGAAACTCGTGTTCCTTTTGGGCCGATAGGATGGGGCGTTAATGTCTTGTGTTTCCTAGAGATAGGATGGAGACGTTAACGCCTTGTGTTTCCTAGGAGCCATGGGTTGAGGGACTTAGCTCAATGGGATTTTCTTGCTAAAAATGACCGATCTTGATTTACTCGGCCGCATACCTTAGGAAGTATGCTATATTCGAGGCGCCCGGAGGCTTACGGGCTAATCAAGTCGTGTGGGTAAAGTAGTACACCTCGCAGGTACAAATCTATTCGAATAGCCGTGTCCACTGTTATGGACTACCGCTTGAAATTTGTGGTCGCTTATTGTTAGACTTGGAATTAAAATTGTGGTTATAACTTGGTATTGTCATGAATGGGATATTCATGCTTGTTGTTGTATCAAAGTGGACCGCCACTTTGTTTTTGGTATGATTCATTGTTATCAAATGTATTGCTTATTCACATGTTTTACTTCCACCTCAAATCTGATTTTGAAAGGGCACTTGAAAACTAGTATGTGTAGGTTGTTCAAGATTACGTCGTTTCGCAAAATTAAGCCAATATGAGCCTTCCTTGAATGACCTTATGCATAAATATTTTTATTTGTGTAAGACTTACAGTACTCTTTGTAGTCCGCCGATGTTTGTCGGCTTTTACAGTGAGGAAGATAATGAGATCGACGAGCTTGTCGGTGTGTCGATTTAGGCGACACCGATGAGTAGTGTGTCGTCTTTAACTCCCATCGGTTGTCGATGGGTTGTGTGACATACCACTACGCATATTTTGGTTTATTTAATTGCTTCCGCTACGAACTTGTTTAATTTGGCCGGTCGACCACTTATGTTGTTGTAAACTTGGAACTCTGATGTATCACTTTTGTACTATTTATGTATGATTGTTGTATGGATGTGAGCAACGTTGTATGAGAGTATGATTATATTGGTCGCTGATCTTGGGAGCCAATATAAGTCGACTCGCTGTTCGTGGCTTCCTATTTAACTCACTAAGTGTAGTGCTCGACTTTGGAGAACCGACAATCATGTAATGCTCGCAGAGGAGCGCGCGCATGATCGCTGGGGGCTCTAGCACTAGTTAACCTCTCATTTGGATCGAGTTAAGTTGGAATCCATTTCTTGGAGATCTAGAGTTATGTCCCTAAGACCTTGATTAGTCTTGGTTTTACGGAGATAACTCCGGGGTCCCCACAGCGTTGGTATCAGAGCCATACGATCAGAGGTTAGAGATAGCACCGCGTTAGAGTTAGTGAGCCTTTTTGAGTCAAGATATTTTGAAATTATCAAATTACTTTCAGAAAGTATAAGTTAGGAATATCTTTTATTCCTCATCCCTCCTAGTGTCTTTTCTTACCTTACTCTTGTTTGGATTGGAAAAGAAGTCTTACCTTGTTTTTCTTGCCTTTAGATGAGTCGTCAATACCGTCAAGGAAACTCGCCGAGAACGTGGATGGATACCCTAAGCTTCCCGAGATATGATGTGGAGGGCGAACTTACTTACCACCGACCCACGCCATCTATCGCGCGACAGAGGGCTGCATGGAGGAATACGTGGCGTGATCAACATTATCACCGGACAAGTCGCGGGAGTATCCCATATTGTTTCAGCACGTGGTACTTCGAGGCCATGGCTCTACAGAAGTGGCTCGTGTGGCTATGAGCCATCTCCGTTACGACTGACGGAGTTGTCTCAACCGCTTACGACCATTTTCCTATGAGAGAGCGTGGCATGCAGGTGGACATCTTTGGCGGATCAGCTGGGGAAGATCCCGTGTTAGGCGATTAGCAAGATTGGTTCATATCATGGACCAAATCCATCGGTAATCGCGTATGAGTTGTACGAGACTCGTCAATGTCTCGTGGTGGCCCAGGGGCACTTACAACTCATGTGTAACATGGGGATTATTGATCGCCATGTGGTTTATGGAGCAAATGAGATTCCCCCATATGCTTCAGCACCACCGATGTACTGTCTTCCGGAAATACCGGGGAGTGTACCCAACTATGGGACGAGACGCCAGGCCCGTATGTCGGTCGGCTTTGCTCGTACTCATAGGATGGAACCTGCTGGAGGCCATGTGATAGAACAAGGCTCCCCTTTGCGTCTTCCTATTCTAGGAGACCCCGATGATACGGGATCCCCTGGGGCGCATCTTCTGAACGAGTTTCCGGTGAACTTTGACCGGAAAAACATTTAGGATGTTGTAGGTGTAAGCTCATGGTTGAGCATGTATCTTTGATTTCTTGTAATAGGCTAGTAGTAATTGAACTATTAATGTTTCTCTGGCAAGAACTTTTAATTCTGGCAGTTGCTTTTCGCCCACAGGCCTTTATGGATGTAATCGCATTGGGAAAACTATGATTTGAATTTATGGATCTTGTACTGGCATTAGCGCCTTTGTACGCCCATTTGGTGTTATATTTTTGTGCATTTTATATCATTATGCATGCCTAATTAAGAACCTTGTGCTTGCTGTCCAGATTTTTAATTCCCACCTGTTTCTAGCAAGCTTGGCATCTGTTAATTTTCCTTGTCACTTCAGGATGTCAGGACCTACCACTCGCTTGAGAGCTCTTCGTGGCGAGGGGTCTCCACCCCCCGCGACGCCCTCCTGTTGAAGGCCAGGAGGAAGTGCTTCCTCCACCACCCACTATGGCAGAGGTCCTGGCTCAGATTGAGCGAAACAGGATGGATCAGACGAGAATTCTCGAAGCTATCGCTCGCAACACTTCTCCTGCTCCTGCGGCAGCAGGGGGAGGACGAAATCATAGGCAGCGTGGAGGTCTTGCTGAATTTCAGAGGACCAATCCTCCCTCTTTTGCGGGCACCGGAGATCCAATGGAAGCTGAAGATTGGCTGCGAGATATTGAGAAGAAGCTGGCAATTGCTCGCGCACGTGCATTGAGAGGTGCTCTTTGCCGCCTATCATTGGAAGGCGCCGCTAGTGCGTGGTGGGATAACTTTTCCGCCATGCGGCTGATGAAGGAGTTCCAACATGGGCCGAGTTCATGCAAAGATTCGGGAGGCCTATATTCTGATGGGATCATGTCGATCAAGCAAAGATTTCTTGCTTTGAAGCAAGGAAGAAAGACTGTCACTGAGTATCTTCAGGAGTTCAATTCCTTAGCCCGCTATGCCCCTGATGATGTATCCACTGACACTCGTCGTCAGAACAGGTTCATGGGTGGCTTGACTGATGAGATGCAGCCGGCTATAGCTGTACATGACTTCAGGAACTTCCAACACTTGGTGAACAAGGCCATTGTGGTAGAGCACAAGAGTGTGGCTGGAGAGGAGTCCAGGAAAAGGAAGAAAGCCGCTCAGTTTTCAGCAAGTTTACAGTTTTTTTCCTCGACAACAAGACCGGCCACCTCAGACACCTCGTTCTCAGGCCCTAGTGCCACCGAGGCCTCCTGTGGCACCTCCACGACCTTCTCTATCTACGGTGCAGTGGTACAATGGGAGTAAGAACTCCCAAAATAGTGGTACATACAAGCCCAATGTCACCTGCTTTCATTGTGGTCGCCATGGCCACTATGCCTCTCATTGCCTCGCCAAGCAGCGGGGAATGCCTCAGGTTTATCGAGCTCCTACACCACCAGCTGTGGCAGGACCTACACCACCTCCGAGGGCAGCATCTACCCCTCCTCAGATCCCTACACGTGGCCGAGTGAACCACGTCACCGCTGAGGAGGCGAACTATGCTCCAGACGTCGTTCTGGGTACGCTTCTTGTTAATTCTTGTCCAGCATCAGTTTTATTTGATTCCGGAGCATCTCATTCATTCATCAAAAAGGAATATGCTACACTTAATCAATTTGAAATACATAAACTTCAGCCACCCTATCAAATCCAGTCGCCGGGATCGGTTTTCCAAACCGATCAAGTCTGCCGGGACGTAAAAGTGGAAATTCAAAATATCAACTTCTTGGCAAACTTAATTGTGATAAATTCAGTGGGTATTGATGTGATTTTGGGGATGGATTGGCTGTCCAAAAATAGAGGAAAGATCGATTGTGCTCAACGGTCTATTTCTGTCACTAGCGAAGACGGCAGTCAGGTCGTTTTTGCACCTTCAGTGGGCAGTTCTCATCTCTATGCTTTGGAAGCTAGTACCTCTCTTGAAATTGAGAAGGTGCCAGTGGTGTGTGAATATCCAGATGTATTCCCCGAAGAACTCCCAGGCATGCCTCCTGATTGAGAAGTTGAGTTCGTCATCGAACTTGTGCCCGGTACGGCGCCGATTTCAAAACGGCCATACCGGATGCCTCCTAATGAGTTAGAAGAATTGAAGAAGCAACTCCAAGAACTTCAAGACAAGGGATTTATTAGGCCGAGCTCCTCACCTTGGGGGTGTCCATCCATCTTTGTCAAAAAGAAAGACAAGAGTTTGCGGATGTGTGTTGACTACCGTCCGTTAAATGAAGTCACTATAAAAAATAAATATTCGCTCGCGGATTGATGACTTATTTGATCAATTGAGTGGAGCCCAAGTATTCTCCAAGGTTGATTTGCGCTGGGCTATCATCAAATTAAAGTTCGAATCGAAGACATTAAAAACAGATTCTCTACTCTGTATGGTCTATACGAGTACACTGTTATGTCTTTTAGTCTAACGAATGCACCAGCATACTTCATGAATCTTATGAATTCAGTTTTCATGGAGTATTTGGATAAGTTTGTTGTTATATTCATCGATGACATCCTTATCTACTCAAAGTCTGATGAAGAGCACGAGCAACACTTGAGGCTTGTGTTGGAAAAGCTTCGTCAACATCAGCTCTATGCCAAATTCAGCAGGTGTGAGTTCTGGCTCCATGAAGTTAGTTTCTTGGGACATGTCCTATCCAAGGGCGGTATCGCTGTTGATCCAAGCAAAGTGCAAAATGTCCTTGATTGGAGACAACCCAGAAATAACACTGATATTCGCAGTTTTCTCGGACTTGCGGGATATTATCGCAGGTTCATCCAGAACTTCTCCAAAATTGCGAGGCCAATGACTCAACTTCTGAAGAAAGAAAAGAAGTTCGAATGGTCGCCTGAATGCGAGGAAAGCTTTCAGATCCTAAAGGAATGCCTGACCAAAGCTCCAGTACTTATCCTGCCCGACATTCACAAGAGCTTTGACATTTACTGCGATGCATCTCGCCATGGGCTCGGTTGTGTGCTTATGCAAGAGGGTCGAGTTGTGGCTTATGCATCAAGGCAATTGAGACCACATGAGTTAAATTATCCCACTCATGATTTAGAACTCGCCGCGATCGTTCATGTTCTGAAGATTTGGCGACATTACCTCATCGGTAATCGTTGCGAGATCTACACCGACCACAAGAGCCTTAAATATATCTTTACCCAGGCCGATCTGAATTTGAGGCAAAGAAGATGGCTTGAGTTGATCAAATATTATGATTTTGGGCTCCATTATCATCCAGGAAAAGCCAATGTGGTAGCCAATGCCCTAAGCAGAAAGTCTTAGTGCAACTGATTATCGGTAACTCCCATTTCGGCAGGCTTGTGTGCTGCCATGCAACGTCTGCACCTGGAAATAATTAAAGAAGGTTCTCTTGCTGCCCTTAGTGTGAATTTTACACTTGAGGACCAGATTAGAGAAGCCCAAAAGACTGACGCAGAAGTAGCTTAGATCCGAGAAGAAGTGAAGCAGGGCAAGGCCAAGTGCTTCACGGAAGATACCCAAGGCACCCTATGGTTGGGGAACCGATTAGTGGTGCCCTGTGATCATACCTTGAGGGAATTAATTCTCAAAGAGGCTCATGATTCCAAATTCTCTATCCACCCAGGTTGTACCAAGATGTACCAAGATCTAAAGAAAAGGCTGTGGTGGAGTCAAATGAAGCGACAGATCGCTCAATATGTTGCCGAGTGTGATGTATGCCAAAGAGTCAAAGCTGAGCATTTGAAGCGGCGTAGTACTCTACAACCCTGCCCATTCCCAAGTGGAAATGGGAAGAAGTTGGCATGGATTTTATCACGCCTCCCAAGGACTCAAGTGGTCCGATTCTATATGGGTGATTGTTGACCGTCGACTAAAGTTGCTCATTTCATTCCGGTCAAGACCACCTACCACGGGGATAAGTTATCCGAGCTTTATATCTCCAGAATTGTTTGTCTCCATGGTGTACCTAAAGTAATCGTTTCGGATAGAGGTCCTCAATTCACATCTTACTTCTGGAAGTGCTTACATAAAGCAATGGGGACCAGTATGTCTTTCAGCTCCGCTTACCACCCGCAAACAGATGGACAAACTGAAAGAGTGAATCAAATTTTAGAAGATCTTCTCCGAGCATGTGTGCTGTCCTATAGCAAAAACTGGGAGAAATGTTTGCCATTTGTGGAATTCTCCTACAATAATAGCTTCCAATCCAGCATTCAAATGTCGCCGTTCAAGGCCTTGTATGGAAGAGCTTGTAGGACACCTTTGAACTGGTCTGAAGCCGGGGAAAGGCCATTTTATGGTCCAACCTTGGTAGAAGATGCAGAAGAACAAGTTCGTGTCATCCGCGAACGACTTCGAACGGCTCAATCTCGTCAGAAGTCTTATGCCGACCGTCGTCATCGTGAGTTGAGTTTTGAAGTGGATGATCATGTCTATCTTAAGGTTTCTCCAATGAAAGGAACACGTCGTTTCCATGTCAAAGGCAAATTGGCACCTCGCTACATCGGACCTTTCCGAGTTCTAGCGAAGTTGGGACCGGTGGCTTATCAAATAGAATTGCCACCATCACTTGCGGATGTGCATGATGTTTTCCATGTTTCACAACTAAAAAAGTGTCTTCGTGTCCCAACCGAAGCAACCGAGTTAGAAAAACTTGACTTGCAACCCGATCTTTCTTATCGGGAGCACCCGATTCGCATTCTTGAAGAAAAGGAGCGCAAGACGCGAAATCGCAATATCAAATTCACCAAGGTTCAGTGGAGTAACCATACTGAAGATGAAGCAACATGGGAACGTGAAGATCAAGTGCGAGCTAACTATCCAGATCTTTTTCTTTCTACTTGAAGTGTCTTCGAATCAAGAAAGGAAAGTTTAAACAAAGCAATGGGAAGAAAAAATGTAGTAGCCATTCCTTGTAACCCTACAAAGATATCTTGGCACTATCTTTGAAGGAAATCAAGACAACAGATGTTTTGTTTTCTTTTAGAACCTTTCTATCCAACTTCCACCCTACCGATCTCGGGGTCGAGATCTTTTGTAAGGGGGGAGGTTTGTCACATCCCCAAATTAATAAAGAGGTTTATTATGCATCTCATGAGCATGCATCATGATTTGAAACTTTTTATTTTACATATTGTACTTGGAAAATCTCAAAATACAAATGAGACATACACTTTAAATTGAACTCCAATCATAAAACTGAAATAAATGCTACTAAAGTATCTCTGGAAATAATTTATTCAAATACTATATTAATTATCAAGAATTAATATAATTTTTCCCAAATTTCTGGGACTGGTTTGAACCCTAAGAAAATTCAAACACCCTTAAAAGACCTAGCCTAAGTTTGAATTTATATATTACGAAATATATTATGAACAGTAGGGTTCAATAATTTTTGTGGACACTAGGCTATCCCAGGGATCCCTAGAAATTATTTCATGATTTTAGGAATAATAGTTCTATTTTAAGCCCCTGGTCAAAGTGGGAAAAACAATTTAAATATCAGTCAAAACCTAAACACTAACCGGCACATCGTTCGCTCGAGCCCACCCAGCGAACCGACTCAGCCGACCGCTAATTGCACCACACGGAGCCACCCGATGGAAATCGACGCCCGATCGCGCACCCTTCCGACCAGTCCGATCACCCTCTGAATCCAAGCCGTCCATCCAAGATCCAATGGTGCGCATCGAACCGATCACCTCGCGTTCTTGCGCGCGCTTGTCTCCCGACACGGTGGGTCCGGAGTCGCCGCCGCCCCGACTCGCGCGAGAGCTCCACGCCACGCGCCGCGACGCCCGACGCGCTCGAACGGAAACTCGGCCGTCAATCCGCACGCCGTTGGCCACTCAGGAGCTTCTTCACCTCACGCCCTCCATCTCCGCATTTCCGGGCATAATACCTCGGCACCCCTCCTTCTTCCTCACTTCTCCTCTGTTGACCGAGGAGAGGAAGCTGTATCGACTCCTCGCTTGGGTAAGCTTCCACCGGGTGATGCCTTTCTCTTTCTTGTTCGATGCCTAATCCATTTTAGCTAATGAGAGCTTCTCTCATTGCTTGTAGCTCCCTATCCATCGTCGTGCTCTCTGGAGCTCTAGAGCACGCTCCCGTGAGCGCCGCCTTGTCACTCTTCACTTACAGTGAGTTTTATCTTCGCTTTTGCGCGTCATGATGTGCATTGGGATATCTTAGAGAGTTCCCTTCAATCAATTTCATTAATGCCTCACAGGAGGTTGTAGATTTTGAAGTTCCCCTTTGGATCGGCCGTGGACATTGTCCTTCGTCTCCAGCTCCGGCTGGTAAGCCCTTGACCGATTCCTTGCTCATGAAGCATTTTCATTTGGTCTTTGAGCCATCCCTATCATTCATTTCACTTTAATGTACTCTAGTCGTCTTCTCCACGTGAAACCGTGCCGCCGCCGTCATCTCCATCGACGTCGGTCAAGCTCCAGTCTTCTCCAAGCCTTCCCGAACATCTTCCTTCGCTTAGGTAGTTTACTCATAGTCCCTAGGACCTTGGCGCACGCTTGTATGCACACCGCGGATGCACCACCGCTCACCACCGGCTCGCCGCCGTTTTAGGCCGGTGTAGTCGCCGCCACCACTTCCTAGAGGTGCGCTTAGCTGTTGTGATTCCAACCATGCCTCTCGGCCGCGCCGTGGCGGAATCGCCGCAAGGCTCCGGTGAGCGCCACCGGTATTGTCGGATTCGAGCAATCGTAGCCTCGCCATTAGGGCTCAAATCCGAGTCATTAATGGCTAATCAACACTTACGTATTTAAGGACTGTCGGAAGTAATGACTGAGACACTTACAAGTGGGACCAAGAATAGAAAACGAAGTGATTTAACAGTTTAAAATATGAGATTGACATATGGGCCCGAGGATTAAGTGCACAGTCATAGACCCTATAAACCGGCCGTAGATTTACGGTCCATGCACTATGTCGTAGACCGTCTCTATGACATGCGGGTCCCACCAGTCGGTTGCAAATTAAAAATCTGAAGATTAAATGAAAAATGCGCTATTCACTGGGCCCACTCGTCAGCGACCTCAGCTAGCGCGCGACTCGTAGAAAAAATAATCAATACTGTATGAAATTCAAAATTTGTTAAATTGCACACTGAAAATTTGTATTAACTTCTAAAGTGCATAACTAAATCATTTTAACTCCAAAAGGAGTGAAACCACTTCTGATAATTTTCTAATTTAATGAACTTTATATTAAAATTGGTTTCAAACATTTCACTGTAACAGAAAGCATTATTTTAGAAATGAACCTTTGACACTATTATTTTTGCAATAGAAAAAGGGCTGATAATTCAAAAATTCATAAGTAATTCTTGGAAACTCCAAAAATAGTGAAATCAGTTTTGATAATTTCTATTTCAAATGAACTTAATTATAAAAATGGTTTCAAACTTACCTCTATCATAGAAACTATAGTTTGAGGAAAATGATCCTAAAGGACATTATTTTTACACTATTAACGCTGATAACTTTGAAAATCAATAACTAAATCAAGAAAACTCCAATTGGAGCAAACTCAATTGTTTTGAACTGGTAATAATATTGCCTATTTATCCATGTAATCCATGTACTCACCACTGCTCTACAAATTTTCACCTCATAATTAAATTGTATGAATTAAGGCGTATTGAAACCTGAAATTCAAACCACCATAACTTTCATATACTAAATCAAAATGAAATAATTCTTTCACCAAAAATCATCTAAAATCAAGACTTAGCTACTGTAGAAAAATCATGCATTTTTTAGCATCTTGATTTTTGGAGTATTTCTCGATGTTTATTCGGTATTGTATTTATATAGATTCCGAGCTCATTGATATTGATTCTTACGCTACTGAAGGAGAGCAATTAGCCTACCAGCAAGGCAAGCATCCTTTGAACTTTCTTTTTGCATCATAATTGATCCCAGTTTTGTTAGGAAAGATGCAATGATAATTGCTTGCATGCTATTTTGATAATGTCGCTATTTTTGTGATGAATAGTTAGACACATACTATTATGTTGTCATTGTGGCTATCCATGAATTATTCCATTACTGAAATATTTATGATAGGATGTGTGAAATAATATTGTTCGAGTTGGCTTAGCCATGCAAGTCTAGAAACGGTAGTTGATTGTCGGGAATAACCCGACAATTATGGGATAAACACAACGCTCATTATATACTTTTGTTCCAGATCTTCGTAACTGTTTTACAAGTTAAATTTTGTCATTTTCAATGGGTTTTGGTCTGGACAAGTGTTGGTTAGTGATGGTGCTTCGTGCACGAGAATTGGGTATATGGTTGGACTTGTTTGGACAATTAAGGACCGAACTTTGGGTTGTTGCAATTCAAGTAAAACTCGTGCTATCACACGCGGTATATGGGTGCCGTATGGTTAAGTACGGGGAAGGTTTTGTTGTGTTGAGTCCCACGGTGGTGAAATTGTAAGGGCATGGGACCGTGAAATCCCGTGTTCCTTTTTGGGCCGATAGGATGGGGGCGTTAACGTCTTGTGTTTCCTAGGAGATAGGATGGAGACGTTAACGTCTTGTGTTTCCTAGGAGCCATGGGTTGAGGGACTTAGCTCAATGGGATTTTCTTGCTAAAAATGACCGTATCTTGATTTACCCGGCCGGCATACCTTAGGAAGTATGCTATATTCGGAGGCATCTGGAGGCTTACGGGCTAATCAAGTCGTGTGGGTAAAGTAGTACACCCCTGCAGGGTATAAATCTATTCGAATAGCCGTGTCCACGGTTATGGACTACCGCTTGAAATTTGTGGCTGCTTATTGTTAGACTTGGAATTAAAATTGTGGTTATAACTTGGTATTGTCATGAATGGGATATTCATGCTTGTTGTTGTATCAAAGTGGACCGCCACTTTGTTTTTGGTATGATTCATTGTTATCAAATGTATTGCTTATTCACATGTTTTACTTCCACCTCAAATCTGATTTTGAAAGGGCACTTGAAAAACTAGTATGTGTAGGTTGTTCAGTATTGCGTCGTTTTCGCAAAATTAAGCCAATATGAGCCTTCCCTTGAATGACCTTATGCATAAATATTTTTATTTGTGTAAGACTTGCAGTACTCTTTGTACTCGGCGGATGTTTCTTGGCTTTACAGTGAGGAAGATAATGAGATCGACGAGCTTGTCGTTGTCGATTTAGGCGACACTGATGAGTAGTGTGCTGTCTTTAACTCCCAGTCGTTTGCCGATGGGTTGTGTGGCATACCCCTGCAGGCATTTTGGTTTATTTAATTGCTTTCGCTACGAACTTGTTTAATTTGGCCGGTCGGCCACTTATGTTGTTGTAAACTTGGAACTCTGATGTATCACATTTGTACTATTTATGTATGATTGTTGTATGGATGTGAGCAACGTTGTATGAGAGTATGATTATATTGGTCGCTGATCTTGGGAGCCAATATAAGTCGTACTCGCTGTTCGTGGCTTCCTATTTAACTCACTAAGTGTAGTGCTCGACTTGCTGGAGAACCGACAATCATGTAGTGCTCGCAGAGGAGCGGCGCGCATGATCGTTGGGGCTCTAGCACTAGTTAAGCCTCTCATTTGGATCGAGTTAAGTTGGAATCCATTTATTGGAGATCTAGAGTTATGTCCCTAAGACCTTGATTAGTCTTGGTTTTACGGAGATAACTTCGGGGTCCCCACATAATTGCTCTCCCTCAGTAGCGTATGTGTCAATATCGATAAGCTCAGAATCTATATAAATACAATATCGAATAAACATCGAGAATTACTCAAACATTCAAAATGCTAAAAAATTCATGATTTTTCTACAGTAGCTAAGTTATGATTTTAGAGGATTTTTGGTGAAAGAATTATTTTATTTTGATTTAGTATAGAAAAGTTATGGTGGTTTGAATTTCATATTTCAATATGCCTCCATTTTTGTAATTTAATTATGAGGTGAAATTTTGTAGAGCAGTGGTGATTACATGGATTACATGGATAAAAAGGCAATATTATTACAAGTTCAAAACAGTTAAGTTTGCTCCAATTGGAGTTTTTATGATTTAGTTATTGATTTCTAAAGTTATCAGCATTAATAGTGCGAAAATAATGCCCTTAAGGATCATTTTCCTCAAACTATAGCTTCTGTGACAGAGGTAAGTTTGAAACTATTTTTATAATTAAGTTCATTTGAAATAAAAATTATCAAAACTGATTTCACTGTTTTTGGAGTTTCCAAGAATTATTATGAATTTTTAAAGTTATCAGCCTTTTTCTATTGTAAAGATAATAGTGTTTATAGCTTATTTTCCAAAATAATGCTCTCTGTTACAGAGACATGTTTGAAACAATTTTAATATAAAGTTCATTAAAAATAAAAATTATCAGAAGTGGTTTCACTCATTTTCGAATTTTCCTAACGTATTTCATATTTTTCTCACCGAGCGCGGTGCTAGCCACCGCCACTGACAAGCGGGTCCGCTTGTCAGCGGTCCACTACGAAGCGCACGCACTTGAGTCACAGAGCCATGCTTGTGAGCTGTTGGATTAAGATCCAACGGTCCAAAACCGTGGCGCGTTCAAGGCGACCCGATCGGCCCAACCGATCCTGACCGTAGATTTCTAATTCAACGGTGCAAAACAAAATTTAGTTATGAGGGCTGTTTTAGTGCACACCACGTGTCCATTTCCTTGGGCCCACATGTAAGTGTCTCATTCGGACATCTAAGACAAAGTTTTAACGGTTAAACCAATCATTAGCTAATTAATGAGTGTCATTTGCCGTAACCTCCCAGCTACAGTGCTGGTCGGGGTACGACAACGGGAGTTTCTCCTGTGTGTTTGCCCGGCGGTTCGCCGGCGAATCCGGCCACGGCGGATCCGGCCAAGGCCCGAGATAGCTTCGCAATAGTGCTACGCATCTTTGAGAGGTGGTGGCGAGGTCTGGGATGCCCTGCACTAGCGGCTAGCCGGAGCTAAGCGGCGGTGGTTCTACGGCAAAAGTGCATACAGCAAATAGAGCTCCGCAGCGACATACAAGCAAGTGCCCAGGGTCCTAGGGACTATGAGTGAGTTACCTGAGCGAAGTGTGTGGTCGAGGAAGCTTGAGAGCGGTTGGAACAATGTCGGCGCCGGAGAAGAAGATAGTGACAACACGGCTTTACGTGGATAGGATACTGGAAGCAAAACTAAAACAAATGAATGCTCGGGATAGCTCGAAGGTCCTATGAGGATGCTGTAATAGCGAGGAATCGACAAGAGGCTTACCAATCTAAGTGGGAGATCAAAGGGCTTGAACTTCGGCCGAAAACAGAAAAAACTTCGATTCACCGAAACCCTGTCGTGCAACAATGACATAAGTTGAGGGGTTTTGATCAATGGCCTAAAGCACGTAAGGTGACGCGGTGGATTGAGGATAATACCTTCCAGATTCGAAAATGGCAAGGTGAGCTCCTCGGGTGCGCTCTCTGGAAGTCACCGGGAGCACGACAATGGACAGCGAGCTACAAGCAAAGACAGGAGCTCGCATAAGCAAAAATGGGTAAGACATTGAGCAAGGAAACGAATGGCATCACCCGGTGGGAGCTTACCTGCGTAGAGAGCAAGAACGAGCTTCCCTCTCCTCGGTCAATAGAGGAGAAGTGAGGAAGAAGGAGGGGGTGCGAGGGGTGTTATGCCCGGATGTTGACGGAGATGGAGGCGGCGTGAAGTGAAGGAGCTCCAGGAGTGGCCAACGGCAGCGGCGGATTGACGGCGTAAGCCTCGCCGTTGCTGTGCATGTCGGAGCAGTGCGAGCGCGTGGCGCTCGGCTCCTGCGCGAGGTTGACGAAGCAGCTGACCGGTGGGCCCAACCGGTCAGTGGCACAGGGAGCTGTGGCTTGGTGGGAAAAAGGGTTTCAATCGGGACCGTTAGATGGCGATCTGGACGGATGAGATTAGAGGGGTATTCGGGCTGTCCAAAACGATGAGGAGATCTGGGCCGTTGAACCTTGATCCGACGGTCGCATGCGAAGGTGCAGTTAGGCGGTTGGTGAGCCGATTCACCGAGTCGGGCTCGAGCCCAGGGAATAGTGATAGGTTTGGGTCGAGGTTTGACTGGAATTTTAATTTGTTTCCTCTACTTTGACCAGGGCTTAAAAATAGGAATAAAATTCCTAAAATCATGAAATAATTTGTAGGGGTTACTAGGATAACCTAGTGTCCATACAAATTATTGAACCCTACTATTCATGATATATTTTGTAATATATAAATTCAAACTTAGGCTAGGTCTTTTAATGGTGTTTGAATTTTCTTAGCGTTCAACCCATCCCCAAAAATTTGGAAAAAATTATATTAATTCATGATAACTAATATAGTATTTGAATAAATTATTTCCAGAGGATCTTCAGTAGCATTTATTTCAGTTTTTAGTTTGGAGTTCAAATTATGGTGTATGTTTCAAGTGTATTTTGAGATTTTCCAAGTACAATATCTTCATAAAAAGTTTCAAAACATGATGCATGCTAATGAGATGTATAATAAACTTCTTTATTAATTTGGGGATGTGACAAACCTCCCCCCTTACAAAAGATCTCGACCCCGAGATCGATAGGGTGGAAGTTGGATAGGAAGGTTCTAAAAGAAACATAACATCCGTTGTCTTGATTTCCTTCAAAGATAGTGCTAAGATATCTTTGTGAGGTTACAAGGAATGGCTATTACAATGTTCCTTCCCATTGCTTTGTTTAAACTTTCCTTTCTTGATTTGAAGACACTTTAAGTAGAAGGAAAAAGATGTGGATAATTGGCTCGCACTTGATCTTCACGCTCCCATGTTGCTTCATCTTCAGTGTGATTGCTCCACTGAACCTTGATGAATTTGATATTGCGATTTTGTGTCTTGCGCTCCTTTTCCTCAAGAATGCGAATCGGGCGCTCCCGATAAGAAAGATCGGGTTGCAAATCAAGTTTTTCCAGCTTAGCTGCTTCGGTTGGGACACGAAGACACTTCCTTAGTTGTGAAACATGGAAAACATCATGTACATCAGCAAGTGATGGTGGCAACTCTATTTGATAAGCCACCGGTCCCAACTTTGCTAGAATTCGGAATGGTCCGTTGTAGCGAGGTGCCAATTTTCCTTTGACTTGGAAACGATGTGTTGCTTTCATTGGAAAACCTTTAAGATAGACATGATCATCCACCTCAAAGCTCAACTCCCGATGACAACGGTCGGCATAGGACTTCTGACGAGATTGAGCCGCCTGAAGTCGTTCGCGGATGACACGAACTTGTTCTTCCGCATCTTCTACCAAGGTTGGACCATAAAATGGCCTCTCCCCGGCTTCGGACCAGTTCAAAGGTGTCCTACAAGCTCTTCCATACAATGCCTCGAAAGGTGACATTTGAATGCTTGATTGGAAACTGTTGTTGTAGGAGAACTCCGCAAATGGTAAACATTTCTCCCAGTTTTTGCTATAGGACAGCACACAAGCTTGGAGAACGTCTTCTAAAATTTGATTCATCCTTTCAGTCTGTCCATCTGTTTGCGGGTGGTAGGTGGAGCTGAAAGATAGGTTGGTTCCCATTGCTTTATGTAAGCACTTCCAGAAGTAAGATGTGAACTGAGGACCTCTATCCGAAATGATTACTTTTGGTACACCATGGAGACAAACAATTCTGGAGATATAAAGCTCGGCTAGCTTATCCCCGTGGTAGGTGGTCTTAACAGGAATAAAATGGGCAACCTTCGTCAGACTATCCACAATTACCCAAATAGAATCGGACACAGCTTGAGTCCTTGGAAGGCCGGTGATAAAATCCATGCCAACTTCTTCCCATTTCCACTTGGGAATGGGCAGGGGTTGTAGAGTACCTGCTGGCTTCAAATGCTCAGCCTTGACTCTTTGACATACATCACACTCGGCAACATATTGAGCGATCTATCGCTTCATTTGGCTCCACCAAAGCCTTTTCTTCAAATCTTGGTACATCTTGGTACTACCTGGGTGAATAGAGAATTTGGAGTCATGAGCCTCTCTGAGAATTAGCTCTCTCAAGGTATGATCACAGGGCACCACTAACCGGTTTCCAAACCATAGAGTGCCTTGTGCATCATCTTTGAAGCATTTGGCCTTGCCTTGCTTCATTTCTTCTCGGATTTGAGCTACTTCTTCGTCAGTCTTCTGGGCTTCTCTAATCTGGTCTTCAAGTGTAAAATTCACACTAATGGCAGCAAGAGAACCTTCTTCAATTATCTCCGGGTGCAGAGATTGCATCGCACACACAACCCCTTTGAAATGGGAGTTCTTGATAAAGTGAGTTGACCGAGACTTTACGCTTAGGGCATCACTACACATTTTCTTTTCTGGGTGATAATGGAGTCCAAAATCATAATCTTTGATTAACTCAAGACATCTTCTTTGCCTCAAATTCAGATCGGGTTGAGTGAAGATATATTTAAGACTCTTGTGATCGGTGTAGATCTCGCAACGATTACCGATGAGGTAATGTCGCCAAATCTTTAGAGCATGAACAACCGCTGCGAGTTCCAAATCATGAGTGGGATAATTCAACTCATGTGGTCTCAATTGCCTTGATGCATAAGCTACTACTCGGCCTTCTTGCATAAGTACACAACCGAGCCCATGGCGAGATGCATCGCAGTAAATGTCAAAGCTCTTGTGAATGTCGGGCAAGATAAGTACTGGAGCTTTGGTTAGGCAATTATTTAGGACCTGAAAACTCTCCTCACATTCAGGTGACCATACGAACTTCCTTTCTTTCTTTAGAAGTTGAGTCATTGGCCTCGCAATTTTAGAGAAGTTCTGGATGAATCTGCGGTAGTAACCCGCAAGTCCAAGGAAACTGCGAATATCAGTGATGTTTTTGGGTTGTCTCCAATCAAGGATATCTTGCACTTTGCTTGGATCAACAGCGATACCGCCCTTGGATAAGACATGTCCCAAGAAACTAACTTCATGGAGCCAGAACTTGCATTTCTTTGAATTTGGCATACTGGTGATGTTGTGAAGCTTTTCCAACACAAGCCTCAAGTCTTTGCTCGTGTTCTTCATCGGACTTTGAGTAGATAAGGATGTCATCGATGAATACAACAACAAACTTATCCAAATACTCCATGAAAACTGAATTCATAAGATTCATGAAGTATGCCGGTGCATTCATCAGACCAAAAGATATGACAGCGTACTCGTACAACCCGTAATGAGTAGAGAATGCCGTCTTCGGAATGTCTTCAGTTCGAACTTTAATTTGATGATAGACCAAGCGCAAATCAATCTTGGAGAATACTTGGGCTCCACTCAATTGATCAAATAAGTCATCAATCCGCGGAAGCGGATATTTATTTTTTGATAGTGACTTCATTTAACGGATGGTAGTCAACACACATCCGCGAACTCTTATCTTTCTTTTTGACAAAGATGGCCGGACATCCCCAAGGTGAGGAGTTCGGCCTAATAAATCCCTTGTCTTGAAGTTCTTGTAGTTGCTTCTTCAATTCTTCTAACTCATTAGGGGGCATCCGGTATAGCCGTTTTGAGATTGGCGCGATACCGGGTACAAGCTCAATGACAAACTCAACTTCTCGATCAGGAGACATGCCTGGGAGTTCTTCAGGGAATACATCTGGATATTCACACACCACTGGCACCTTCTCAATTTCAAGAGAGGTACTAGCTTCCAAAGCATAGAGATGAGAACCGCCCACTGAAGGTGCAAAAACGACCTGACTGCCGTCTTCGCTAGTGACAGAAATAGATCGTTGAGCGCAATCGATCTTTCTCTGATTTTTGGACAGCCAATCCATCCCTAATATCACATCAATACCCACTGAATTTATCACAATTAAGTTTGCCAAGAAGTTGATATTTTGAATTTCCACTTTTACGCCCCGGCAGACTTGATCGGTTTGGAAAACCGACCCCGGAGACTGGATTTGGTAAGGTGGCTGAAGTTTATGTATTTCAAATTGATTAAGGGCAGCATATTCTTCTTTGATGAATGAATGAGATGCTCTTGAATCAAATAAAACTGATGCTGGACAAGAATTAACAAGAAGTGTACCCAAAGCGGCGCCCGGGCGTCGCCGCCTCCCTCGGTGACGTGGTTCACTCGGCCACGTGCAGGGACCTGAGGAGGGGTAGATGCTGCCCTCGGAGGTGGTGTAGGTCTTGCCACAGCTGGTTGTGGACGCCCCGGAATATTGAAAATGTACTTAATTAAAGTTATACCGTAGCACAATTCTTAATCAAGGAACAGTGCTGCTCCTTTATTAAAGATCATTCTAGAAGTATAAATTTAATAAGTAACCAATCCAATATTTAGGCATCCTGGATATATGTCTAGAATTTTCTGATTTTTTAAAAGCTTTTTCCTAAATATTTCAAAGCCAAAATAATTTATTTGCAAAAACTATAGACAACCTTAAGTTGGAACTATTTTAATTAAATCCAAAATGTCTCAGGGAATTTATGTGAATTTTCTCTTAATTTTTGAATTTAATTTGCTATTTTCTAAAGCCCAAAAGAATTACTAAGATTATTTAAATTAGGAAATCAATTAAAATTCCAGGAAATGCCCTTGGGCCGAAACCTCCTCGGTCCGGCCCATTTCCACCTCGCCTCGGCCCATCACAGCCCGCTCCACCCTGGCCTTTTCCCCCGCTCCCTCCCACCGCCGGATTCCCATTCGACGGCATCCGGGCCATCCACGCCAGCCCGCTCCTCTCGACCATCGGATGAAAATCCCATGGCCACGCCTCCTTCTTCTTCCCTGCCTCCTTCCTCACGCAGCCGTCGTGCGCCTCCCTCTTGCCTAGCTCGGTCACGCGCATTAGATTCCCCGAGTTCCGCCGCGCCCATTCCGGTCGTCTTCCCCTCGTCCGCGCGCGAAATCATCGGAACTTCTCCATCGCCGCTGTAATGCCTGCCGCCACCGATCTCCTCCCCCGGCCTCTCCCACGCCCTATAAAGGTGCGCCCCGGCACCGCCTCTTCACCCGGAACCCAGCTCCACCACCCACTACTCCTCCCTCACCCTCTAACCGCCGGAAATTAAGTTTTGGTCGCCGCCGGCCGCAAGCACGCTACCGCCTCTAGTGCTGCCATCGTCGACGCCCTTGCCCCTCCGCCGCCACCATCGGCTTCGCCATCACCTGGGCTACCTTGTGCGCGCCTCACCTCTGTCCAAAGGCCACCGGAGCAGCTCCGCCGTCGACGACCGAGACGCGTCCCCGCTAAAACCTTCACCGCCGGCCAACCAACCTCGCCGCCAGGCACATAAGGTGAGCACCAACATCAGTGGAGTCCCCTCTTCCTTTTGGTACCCCTCGCCACCGGCGAAACGCCGCCAGTCGCCGGTTCCTTGGAACCCGAGCGCCGCCCCCGTCCGGCGCCGACGTGGCCCGCCACCTCACCCTCCACATCAGCGCCACGTCTTCCCCTCTACCGAGTCACCACCTACGTGGCTGCCACCTGTGCACGCGCCCGCCACCTCCCCCGTATGCACTGTTCCCATACACCGAGTCCGCGGTGGACCGTTGACCGGACCATGGACCCAGTCCATTGACTTGGAGGCCCACCTGTCAGTGAAATAAATCATTTTCCTTTAGGAAAATAATTCGGCCAGAAAAAGAAAATCCCTCGCTGATGTCATCTTGCGCAATAATTAGAATTTCCTTTAGAAAAATAATTCAAGAAATTCAATAAAATATGGAAAATTAGGGTTTCTTGTATTTAGAACTTCCCGGGGTTCGTTCTCCCTCATACGAACTCCGATTTTGTCGATTCAAATTTCTATATTCCTATAAAATCAAGATCTAGCCATCTAAACCAAAATTATTTAATTTTGGCTTCATTTAATCAATAATTCCTTTAAACCCTAATTTATTATTTCATGTAAATTCAAACTTAGAAAATTCATATCTTTTGAATCCCAGCTCCGATTTAGTCCATTCAAATTTGTAAATTCATATAAAATTATTATGTAGCTAAATAAACAAAAATATTTCAATTTGGAGTTAATTTGATCTGTCTTTGTGAATTTATCTGAATTTGAGTTGAATTTGTCGTATTTTCACGTTAGATTTCGACGACTTCGGAGAATCAGCTTTCGACACCGTCTGAGAGCAGCGTTCAATCAAGCAAGGCAAGTTATACCATTGATCATATCAATCCCATTATTTTAAATTTATTTAATTTTGTTTTTAAATTACTATTGCATGCATAATTTTTATGCAGTTATTTTAATCCCCTGTTTAAATACTTAGTTAGTCCAATTCCTTGTGTATAGCCAATTTGAATATTGATTATCATTTCCTTGTCACCATTAGTTGAAATAATATTGGAAATAATTAAATGCTTAGCCAATGCTTAGATCAAATATTGTATGTGGGAAGTTTTTAGCCAAATCTTTCAAATTGATTTAAATTGGGTCTATGGTATTGTTTTGCCATAGAAGGTTTATAAAATGCTTTTACCTGGAAAATAAAATGAGAATGAGTTTGGACTTGGGCATAATGGATGTTTGGTGGGTGCATGTTCATGCACGGGCTCAATCGGGTATGGTTGAGGCCCATGGGTTTTGTTGGAAAGTTGCCCAAGTCAGTTAAGGACCGGTCTTCGAGTGTATGATGCTAAGCCATACCGTACCACCACATGTCCCAAGTATGGGTCGGGACCTGGCTAAATAATTTACAATGTTCCACCGTGGTCGTTCCCTACAAATGCAATGGGTAGTCATGTTACGACTTATGTTAGTCCCACCTAGCGCAAGAGGGGGCCCGAACCCGGAGGTCTTTATTCCAAAGGGGGTGGTGAAACCTTAGCGATGGGTAACTACGATGGAATGGCGCTTTGTAAAAGCCTTGTCACATGCTCTACACTGCTCACCTAAGGTAGTGAGCGGTGGTATCGACGGATGCCGAACAAACTAGAGAAGTCGTGTCTTGTGGGTAAAGCTGTACAACCTCTGCAGTGTAAAACTATTCGAATAGCCGTGTCCACGGTCATGGACATGCTAAGCGTAATCTGCTCAAAGTTAGACTTTGGTTTTGTTTGAAAAGACTTCTTCAAAACTGGTTTATCCAAATGGGAATTGGGCAGGGAGCCATGTGGTAGGAGGGTATCCTTCACCATCCATGGGTGAATGTTATCTGACTATAAAGGTGAGAATTTATAAAATGATTTGTAGTTATAGAATAACTGCTTTGGAACTTAGTACAAGTATTTAAAAGAAAGTGCTGCTTTATGCAAATGACCTTATAAGCCATCCTTTGTTACATCCATATATGCATGTCATTCTGTTACTTGACGGGTGTAACTTGCGAGCACGGAAGTTGTGCTCATTCTTGCTTTATGCAAACAAAATTTCAGAGGAGAAGGACTTTGCTACCGATGTGGATCTCGACGACTAGGCCGCTACCCCAGTCGATTGCCTGTGGCAGATTAACTGGACCCTACTACTTCTTCGTCTTCCGCTGTGTTTATTTTATTGTTGGCCTGTAAGCCTCCTTTGTAATAAACTCTGTTGGTATTTATTAATAAAGTTGTGATATGATTTTGTTACCATAATTGTTTACTGTGTGAACTAGCTACTGATCATGGGACTAGTTCAGAAATGCATGAGGATTCGGAGTATTATTTCCGGATCGACACGAGAACGAGGTGCACGGGCGGACCGTGCGCTTATCGAGAAAATCGCAGCTAGCAGAAAACTGAGCGGCTTTCTTCCTCTTCTTGGACTCCTCTACAGCCACACTCTTGTGCTCCACTACAATGGCCTTGTTCACCAAGTGTTGGAAGTTCCTGAAGTCATGTATAGCTAGAGCTAGCTGCATCTCCTCAGTCAAGCCACCCATGAACCGATTCTGCCGGCGAATGTCAGTGGAGACATCATCAGGGGCATAGCGGGCTAAGGAATTGAACTCATGAAGATACTCAGTGACAGTCTTCCTTCCTTGCTTCAAAGCAAGAAACTGCTGCTGCTTGATCGACATGACCCCATCAGGAATATAGGCCTCCCTGAAGGCCGCTCGAAACTCATTCGATGATGGAACTTCTCCGTCGGGCTGCATGACAGAAAAATTATCCCACCATGCACTAGCAGCACCCTCCAGCTGATAGCTGGCAAAGAGAACCTTCTCAATGCCTGTGCACTGAGCAATGGCTAGCTTCTTCTCAATATCTCGTAGCCAATCTTCAGCCCCCATCGGGTCTTCTGTGCCCGCAAAAGATGGAGGATTAGTCCTCTGAAATTCAGCAAGACCTCCACGCTGCCTATGATTTCCCCCTCCCCCTGCTGCCGTAGGAGCAGGAGAAGTGTTGCGAGCAATAGCCTCTAGAATCCTGGTCTGATCCATCCTATTTCTCTCGATCTGAGCCAAAACCTCTGCCATAGTGGGTGGCGGAGGAAGCACTTCTTCAGGGTCTACAGTAGGAGGGCGTCGCGGGGGTGGAGACCCCTCGCCACGAAGAGCTCTCAAACGAGTGGTAGGTCCTGACATCCTGAAGTGACAAGGAAAATTAAAGAGAGGCCAAGATTGCTGGAAAAGGTGTGAATAAAAAAAATCCGGACAACAAGCACATAGTTCTTAATTTAAGCATGCATAATGATATAAAATGCACAAAAATATAACACCAAATGGGCGTACAAAGGCGCTAAGGCCAGTACAAGATCCATAAATTCAAATCATAGTTTTCCCGATGCAATTACATTCATAACGGCCCGTGAGCGAAAACAACCATCTGAATTAAAAGTTCTTGCAAGAGAAACATTAATAGTTCGATTACTACTAGCTTAATACAGGAAATCAAAGGTACATGCTCGTCCATGAGCTTACACCTACAACATCCTAAATGTTGTTCCAGTCAAAGTTCACCGGGAACTCGTTCAGAAGATGTGCCCAGGGGATCCCGTATCATCGGGGTCTCCTAGATTAGGAAGACGCAAAGGGGAGCCTTGCTCTATCACATGGCCTCCAGCAGGTTCCATCCTATGAGTACGAGCAAAGCCGACCGACATACGGGCCTGGCGTCTCGCCCCATAGTTGGGTACACGTCCTGGTACTTCCGGAAGACGGTACATCGGTGGTGCTGAAGCATGTGGGGGAATCTCATTTGCGCCATAAACCACATGGTGGTCAACAATCCCCATGTTACACATGAGTTGTAAGTGCTCTAGGGCCACCACGATACATTGACGAGTCTCGTACAACTCATACACAGTGCACCGATGAATTTGGTCCATGATATGAACCAATCTTGCCAACTGCCTAACCTGGGGATCTTCCCCAAACTGAATCCGGGCAAAGGTGTCTACCTCCGTGCCACGCTCTCTCGTAGGAAAATAGTCGTAAGGCGGCTGAGACAACTCCATCAGATCATAACGGAGGTGGCTCAATGCCACACGAGCCACTTCCTGTAGAGCCATGGCCTCTGAAGTGCCACGTGCCTGGAAACAATATGGGATACTCCCCGTGACTTGTCTGGCGATAATGTTGATCACGGCCAGGTACTCCTCCATGCCTGCCCCCCTGTCACGGCGATAGATGGCGTAGGTCGGCTGGTAGGTAAAGTTCGCCCTCCACATCATATCTCGGAGAAGCGCCGGGTATCCATCCACGTTCTCAGCTTGAGTTTCTTTGACCAGGTATTGACGACTCATCTAAGACAAGAAAAATAAGGTAAGACTTCCTTTTTCAATCCAAACAGGAGTAAGGTAAGAAAAGGGCACTAAGAGGGATGAGGAATAAAATATTATTCCTAACTTATACTTTCTGAAAGTAATTTGATAATCTCAAAATATTTTGACTCAAAAAGGCTTACTAACTCTAACGCCAGTGCTATCTCTAACCTACAGTCAATATGGCTCTGATACCAATGCTGTGGGGACCCCGGAGTTATCTCCGTAAGACCGAGACTAATCAAGGTCTTAGGGACATAACTCTGGATCTCCAGTAAATGAATTCTAACTTAACTCAGTCCAAATGAGAGGCTCAACTAAAATTTAGAGCCCCGACGATCATGCACGCCACTCCTCTGCGAGCACTACATGATTGTCAGTTCTCCAACCAGTCAAGCACTACACTTAGCGAGTTAAATGGGAAGCCATGAACAACGAGCATGACCTATATTGGCTCCCAAGATCAGAGACCAATATATCCATACTCTTATTACAACGTCGATCACATCCATACAACGCTCATACATAAATAGTACAAAAGTGATACATCACAGTTTCAAGTTTACAACTACATAAGTGGCCGACCGGCCAAATTTAACAAGTTCATAGCGGAAGCAAGTAAATAAACCAAAATGCATGCAGTGGTATGCCACATAACCCATCGGCAACCGACTGGGAGTTAAAAGATAGCATACTACTCATCGGTGTCGCCTAAATCGGCACCGACAAGCTCATCGGTCTCAATATCTTCCTCACCTGTAAAAGCCAGCAAACATCTATCTGAGTACAAAGGAGTACTCGCAAGTCTTACACAAATAAAAATAGTTATGCATAAGGTCATTCAAAGGAAGGGCTCATATTGGCTTAGTTTTACGAAAAAGACGCAACATTGAACAACCTACACATACTAGTTTTTCAAGTGCCATTTCAAAATCAGATTTGAAGTAGGAGTAAAGCATGTGAGTAAGTAATGAACTCAATAAAAAATAAATCATACAAATAGCAAAGTGGCTGTCCACTTTGATACAACAACAAAAAAGAATATCCCATTCATGACGAATACCGAGTTTTCCCACAATTTTAAATTCCAAATCTAACAATAAGCAGCCACAAATTTTAAGCGGTCGTCCATAACCGTGGACACGGCTATTCGAATAGATTTATACCCTGCAGGGGTGTACTACTTTACCCACACGACTTGATTAGCCCGTAAGTCTCCAGATGCCTCCGAATATAGCATACTTCCTATGGTATGCCGGCCGGGTAAATCAAGATATGGTCGTTTTTAGCAAAAAGATCCCATTGAGTTAAGTACCTCAACCCAGGGCTTCTAGGAAACACAAGACGTTAACATCTCCATCCTATTGGCCCAAAAGGAACACGGGATTTCTCGGTCCCATGCCCTTACAATTTCACCACCGTGGGACTCAACACAACAAAACCTTCCCCCTACTTAACCATACGGCACCCATATACCGCGTGTGATAGCACGAGTTTTACTTGAATCGCAACAACCCAAAGTTCGGTCCTTAATTGTCTAGACAAGTCCAACCACATACCCAATCTCGTGCACCAAGCACCGTCACTAACCAACACTTGTCCAGACCAAAAGCATATAATGAGAGTTGTGTTTATCCCATAATTGTCGGGTTATTCCCGACAATCAAACTACCGGTTCTAGACTTGCATGGCTAAGCAGACTCGGACAATACAAATTCATACATCCTATCTTAAGCATTTCAGTACGGGAATAATTCATGGATAGCCACAATGACAAGATAATAGGACGTGTCTAACTATTCATCACAAAGATAGCGACATTATCGAAATAGCATGCACACAATTATCATTGCATCTATCCTAACAAAACTAGGATCAAATATGATGCAAAAAGAAAGTTCAAAGGATGCTTTCCTTGCTGGTAGGCTAATTGCTCTCCCTCAGTAGCGTACGTGTCAATATCGATAAGCTCGGAATCTATATAAATACAATACCGAATAAACATCGAGAATTACTCAAAAATTCAAAATGCTCAAAAATGCATGATTTTTCTACAGTAGCTAAGTCATGATTTTAGAGGATTTTTGGTGAAAGAATTATTTCATTTTGATATAGTATAGGAAAGTTATGGTGGTTTGAATTTCATATTTCAATATGCCTCCATTTATGTAATTTAATTATGAGGTGAAATTTTGTAGAGCAGTGGTGAGTACATGGATTACATGGATAAAAAGGCAATATTATTACAAGTTCAAAACAGTTGAGTTTGCTCCAATTGGAGTTTTTATGATTTAGTTATTGATTTCTAAATTTATCAGCATTAATAGTGTTAAAATAATGCCCTTAAGGATCATTTTCCTCAAACTATAGCTTCTGTGACAGAGGTAAGTTTGAAACCATTTTTATAATTAAGTTCATTTGAAATAAAAATTATTAAAACTGATTTCACTGTTTTTGGAGTTTCCAAGAATTACTTATGAATTTTTAAAGTTATCAGTCTTTTTCTATTGTAAAGATAATAGTGTTTATAGCTTATTTTCTAAAATAATGCTCTCTGTTACATACACATCTTTGAAACCAATTTTAATATAAAGTTCATTAAAAATAAAAATTATCAGAAGTGGTTTCACTCATTTTGGAGTTAAAAAGATTTAGTTGTGCATTTTAGAAGTTAATACCAATTTTCAGTGTGCAAACTAATACATTTCGAATTTTCCTAACGTATTTCATACTTTTCTCACCGAGCGCGGTGCTAGCCACCGCCACTGACAAGCGGGTCCGCTTGTCATTGGCCCACTGCGAAGCGCACGCACGTGAGTCACAGAGCCATGCTTGTGAGCCGTTGAATTAAGATCCAACGGTCCAAAATCGTGGCGCATTCGAGGCGACCCGATCGGCCCAACCGATCCTGACCGTAGATTTCTAATCCAACGGTGCAAAACAAAATTTAGTTATGAGGGCTGTTTTAGTGCACAGCACGTGTCCATTTCCTTGGGCCCACATGTAAGTGTCTCATTAGGAGGGCTAAGACAAAGTTTTAACGGTTAAACCAATCATTAGCTAATTAATGAGCGTCATTTGCCGTAACCTCCCAGCTACAGTGCTGGTCGGGGTACGACAACGGGAGTTTCTCCCGTGCGTTTGCCCGGCGGTTCGCCGGCGAATCCGACCACGGCGGAGCCGGCCAAGGCCCGAGATAGCTTCGCAATAGTGCTACGCATCTTTGAGAGGTGGTGGCGAGTGCAGGATGCCTGCGCCGGTGGCTGGCGGAGCTAGCGGCGGTGGTTCTACGGCAAAGTGCATGCAGCAAATAGAGCTCCTGGCGACATACAAGCGAGTGCCGGTGGTCCTAGGGACTATGAGTGAGTTACCTGAGCGAAGTGTGTGCTCGAGGAAGCTTGAGAGCGGTTAGAACATTGTCGTCACCGGAGAAGAAGATAGTGACAACACGGCTTTACGTGGATAAGATACTGGAAGCAAAACTAAAACAAATGAATGCTCGGGATAGCTCGAAGATCCTATGAGGATGCTGTAATAGCGAGGAATCGACAAGAGGCTTACCAATCTAAGTGGGAGATGAAAGGGCTTGAGCTTCGGCCGAAAGCAGACAAAACTTCGATTCACCGGAACCCTGTCGTGCAACAATGAAATAAGTTGAGGGGTTTTGATCAATGGCCTAAAGCACGTAAGGTGACGCGGTGGATTGAGGATAATACCTTCCAGATTCGAAAATGGCAAGGTGAGCTCCTCGGGTGCACGCTTTGGAAGTCACCGGTAGCACGACAATGGACAGCGAGCTACAAGCAAAGACAGGAGCTCGCATAAGCAAAAATGGGTAAGACATTGAGCAAGGAAAAGAATGGCATCACCCGGTGGGAGCTTACTGCGTGAGAGCAAGAACGAGCTTCCCTCTCCTCGGTCAACGAGAGAAGAAGTGAGGAAGAAGGAGGGTGCGAGGGTGTTATGCCGGATGTTGGCGGAGATGGAGCGGTGTGAAGTGAAGGAGCTCGGGGTGGCCAAGCGGGCGGCGGATTGACGGCGTGAGCCTGCGCGTTCGTTGTGCATGTCGAGCAGCAGGCGCGTGGCGCTTCGGCGCGCGAGGTTGAAGCGGTGACCGGTGGGCCCAACCGGTCGATGCAGTGGAGGCGTGGCTTGGTGGGAAAAAGGGTTTCAATCGGGACCGTTAGATGGCGATTGGGCGGATGAGATTAGAGGGTATTGGCCGTCCAAAGCGATGAGGAGATCGGGCGTTGAACCTTGATCCGACGGCCGCATGCGAAGGTGCGATTGAGCGGTTTGGTGAGCCGATTCACCGAGTCGGGCTCGAGCCGAGGAATAGTGAGATGAGTTTGGTCGGGGTTTGTTGGAATTTTAATTTGTTTCCTCTACTTTGACGGGCTTAAAAATAGGAATAAAATTCCTAAAATCATGAAATAATTTGTAGGGGTTCTGGGATAACCTAGTGGCGTAAAATTATTGAACCCTACTATTCATGATATATTTTGTAATATATAAATTCAAACTTAGGCTAGGTATTTTAATGGTGTTTGAATTTTCTTAGGGTTCAACCCAGCCCCAAAAATTTGGGAACAATTATATTAATTCATGATAATTAATATAGTATTTGAATAAATTATTTTCAGAGGATCTTCAGTAGCATTTATTTCAGTTTTTAGTTTGGAGTTAAAATTATGGTGTATGTTTCAAGTGTATTTTGAGATTTTCCAAGTACAATATCTTCATAAAAAGTTTCAAAACATGATGCATGCTAATGAGATGCATAATAAACTTCTTTATTAATTTGGGGATGTGACAGGAAGTGTGCTTAATAGCTTGGCAAAAAGGCGATCTGAAGTGTGGGTACATTGGTACACCCCTGCAGGTTATGTACACGCTTGGTTATTTCCCGCAAGCATTAGACTACAACCTTTAATTAAAACTTGATGGGTGGTACGAATCGGGGATTCGTGCTATGTTGTGGTGGCCATTGGGTTGGTCACCTCTAGGTTGTTACTCTTGTTATTTATTGTTACTCACTGTTATTTCAATTATTAAAAACAGATTTTGTTAAATTGCCTTCAATCTATTATATTATTGCAAATGAAAATTGTTTTATGCGTCCAATTAACCATATAACTGTGAGGACCCGGAATATTTAACTAGTAACACTTAACCTCCAAATGGTTCTAGCATTACTAATTAAACATTCTAAGCCTCGATGGACATATGCTTCCCAGAATTGCAGCATATGCACATCATCACAAAATTACACATCATTTCCATACAACATACATCACTAAGTTCAACAACGATATACATAAAGTAAAGTTATTACAAAAGAGAGCCGACCGACCAAATAAAACAATATACAAGAAAGACAGCGGAAGCAAAAGGTGCCATAAGATGGCTAGAACAAAAGTCGACCGGTTAGCCACACAACCCACAAGGCAACCGACCGGGCCGCCCAGCTAGTCGTCCCAGAAGCCGCACATCTCGCAAAAGTGAGGCCCTTGGGGCTCACCTTCTTCCTCTGCAACAATTACATTTAAGTAAGATAACTGAGTACACAAAGGTACTCGCAAGACTGACGTGTGGAATAGCAGACCTATTCATATGCTACATGCAAGCTCATTTAAGTGGAGGTCATATGTCTAATTTTGCATAAAGCCAACTTTATTTGCAATAATGTAATACATTGAAAAGCAAGTTTGCAATCAGTTTTTATTGATTGAAATAACAGCGAATTAATGATAAATACAAGTAACCACCTGGAAGTGACTATCCCAATAGCCACCACAACATAGCATGAATCCCCGATTCGTACCACCCATCAAGTTTTAGTTAAAATGTTATAGTCTAACTCTTGAAAGCTTACCCAAGCGTGTCCATAACCTAGGACGAGGCTATTCGAATAGTTTTAACCCTGCAGGGGTGTACCAATGTACCCACACTTGAGACCGCCTTTAAGCCACAAAGCACACTTAGAAGGTATGCGGTGCGGCTAAGTCCTCCGAGACGCTTTCCAATATTGTGCATTGACTACGAGCCGCTCGTATGGATCGGAATCCATACGCTTACATTGCCAGCCGAAAGACAACCAGCCATCACGGGGGAAGCCTTTCGGACTCTACAATGCTCCCAGCACCATCCCTCCTGCGGCTCCCTGCAACCCGAAGCCAATACACGCCAAAGTACTAAGTCAAGAGAGGTCCCATACCCTCTAGTGTGGTTAGCACGCACAAATTGCCTGGATAACAGGTACTCACAAGAAGTTCGGTCCTTAATTGACTCGGGCACCATTCCAGTCACACCCATAAGCACACCATTCATACCATTGTGCCCAAGTCTAAATCATTTTGTTTTCAGCTTTTAGTTTTTAGAAGTAGACATGGCACAAGGCTGAAATCATGAATCATAATAAGTTTTATGTGATCAAGGTTATCGACAAGTCGATAACCGCCCATTTCTACCGGAAGCTAAGCATGGCTAAGCAATTAGTTCGCAAACTACTAAGTGACAAGATCTCATCCAACGAGCTCTAAATCACAGCAATAACCTAGGCTCACGGTAGTAGAGGATAAACATTTGCCTAAGGAAATGCATCTACTAGGTCAACTATCGACAGTAGTTTAACACAAAGTAGCAATGCATACATAGAATTTGTAATCAACATAAATACTTAAAATACTGGGATTAACATGATCAAACTTCTTGCCTTGCTGGGATTGGTCTTGCTGCAGAGGGGAGTGCTCAGGTTCAATAAATTCTTCGGAACCTAACGCAAAAAGGCGATAAAAACCGATAAGAACGAAGAACACCAAAAGGAACTCAATAGCAAAAAACAACCAAATCCCATGAAATTTCTACAGCAACTAGAGGTTGATTTTAGACAATTTTAGAAACAAGAAACACTTCATTTGGACTTAGCATGAAAAAATTATGGCTAAACTAAGTTCTCTCAGCCTGAAAAATCCTAATTAAATTAATTACAGTTACTGTTCATGGCAAAAATTTCTGGAATGATCTGGAACTTGAAATTTTTATGGTAGGTAGATATTGTTATCCTAACAACAGCAAATCTGAGTTTGCACAATATGAAGTTGAAATGAATTAGTTATGATTTTTCTAAGTTCTAGAACTAGTGAATCATTAATTTCAGTGGCAAGGATTATATGAAGACCTATTCTATATTACAGTACATTCCTAGTGGGTTTTAACAAAACTTAGTTTGCTCAGTTTGGAATTACAGAGAATAAGTTATGCATTTTACAAATTTTTAATGAATTTCTAGACAACCATTTTCACTAAACAAGATCACGCAGTTTCTATTATTTTCTTCTACAAAACGGTGCCTAAATCCATTCTCAGATTAAAGTTCATTCTATAACAGAGCTAAAGCAATTGGAATCATTCAAAAAGGAGCTAAAATGACAAAGTTAAGCACTTTTGAAATTTGAAACATTAAAAGATTTAGAAAATTTGAGCTCTCGGGAGGTCCAAATGAACCGAAGGAAAAAGGAGAGGTCGTGGGCCGTTGATCTTGCATCGCAGGGCCACAGACCTCGAAGCACAGCGCACGGGAAGACCTCCTCCCGCACTGGGGAGGTCTGGACCGTTGAGATTGGATCCAACGGCCATGACTAGCGCATGCACAGCGCACGCAAAGGAGGTCAGGTCCTCGCGCCTAACAGAGGTCGTGACCGTCAGATCAAGATCTGGCGGTCCCGAGCACTAGGGGAGATCTAAAAGTCAACGATTGAACGGACGAGATCTTAACGGCTCAGATCTCCCCTAGGAGGTCCTGAGCGGTTGAGATCTACCCGGGGAGGTCCTGGACGGCTAAGATCAAGTGAGGGAGGTCCTTAACGGTTAAGATCTCACGGGGAGGTCTCAACGGTCTAGATCTCCAGAGGGAGGTCCTACGGCTAAATCTACGGAGGGAGGTCTAGCCCGTTAGATCTAAATCTGGCGGTTTAGACCAGAGGAGGAGGTCCTAACGCTACGGATCTAAAGGAGGAGGTCTTAGACGGTCAAGATCTCCAGGGGAGGTCTTGATCGGCTGGGATTTACACGAGGAGGTCTTGGATGGCCAAGATCTACTCGGGGAGGTCCTAAGTGACAAGGTTTTAACGGGAGGAGATCTGGACGGCTCAGATTAGGCCTGGGGAGGTCTTGAACGGTCTAGATCGACGCGGAGGGATGTCCTGAGACTAAGGATTTTGCAAAGGAGATCTAACGCTCAGATCTAGATCCGGGGAGGTCATGAACGGTTAGGATAGAGCCTAAGAGGTCTTGAGCGAGGTTGTCTTTGTAAAAGACCAGGGGTGGCTTTTCACAAAGATGACCCCGAGGGTGGTCTAAGGGGTGGTCTTTGCAAAATGACCAAGGGGAGGTCTTTTTGCAAAGAGGACCTCGGTGGAGGTCCAGGGGTGGTCTTTAACAAAGAGGACCTCAAGGAGGTCTTTTGCAAAGAGGACCCCAAGGCGGAGGGTGATCCTAACGGCTGGGATTTAACCTATGGTGGTATTTAACGGCCAGGATTTCAGCGGGGAGGTCTTGGCACTAAGAAAATACACGGAAAACCCTCTACGGTACAGATCTACTTGGAGGTGATCTTAGACGGCTGAGATCAAACTAGGGGGAGGTCCAGAGGCTTAAGTTTTTCGGAAAGGAGCCAAAGGCTCGGATCTAAACCTGGGGTGGTCGTGGACAGCCACGATTAACCCAAGGAGGCCCTAGGACTAAGTGGCACGCGCGTTTTGCCAGCAAGACAGCATTAATGAGCAACCTCGGACAACATTAATGCTAATCATAAGACCATGATTCCGGCCCGAGTACGACACGGCAAAACACGAGTTTGATTTTCAGTATACTGCCGGCGATGGGGACCTCGTCGGCGAGAACCAAGGACACGACTGAGTTCTAAATAACGTCAAGAATCTAAAGGACGTGCTCTCGACACGCGACGGCACGGAACGGCGAGCGGCGAGAGAGAGGAAGGAGTACAATACGGCAAAACTACGAAAACTAAACGAGCTCTAGCAAGCAGTAATTTAGCTAAGAAATGGGCACCTGAGGGCAGAGAGGGGACCAAGGTGGTCGAAGGAGCTTGGCGAAGGTCGACGAAGTCCGGCGATGAAGAGCTTGCCGGTGAGGAAGAAGAAGATGGCCTCGACCCCGAAAAGCAGCTCCCCAACTGGTTCACCTCTGCAATGTGAACCAAGCTAAGTTAGAGCAACCCTAGGTGATCAAGATGACAGTGAAAAAGGCAAGAATGTTGCTGGGACCACTGGAGCTCGAGCTTCGGCAGAGGGCTCCAAAGGTGACAATGGTGGTAGGGGGGTGGTGTTCTTGGGTGCTTGAGCTTGGGGCTCACACTCACAAGCGAGGAGTTCAGCAAACAACCAAGAGTGGGAAGGAAGAGGAAAAGGAGGTCTCGGGCTATACATAGCACGGGAGCCCGGTAATGGTGTGGGCAAAAACCTACTGTGAACAAAGTCCATGCCCTGCCATGGACTTGCTTGATTTGACAAGGCAGCAGGGATGACTTCCTTTTTGGGCAAAGCTTCTACCGCAATAAATGCATGGCAGAAAGAGACGTTGGGAAGGGCCAAAGGTGACGGCCATCGCTCCCAAGCCGCTCGACCACGACACACGCACGGGCGCGCGAAAATCATGACGACCAGACCTCAGGGAGGTCGGGAGGAAGAAGAACAGAGCTAAGGGAGAGGTCCTGGACGATCCCGATTTGCATGGGGTGGTCCTGGACGTCCCAGATCACCCGAGGTGGGGAGGTCGGCGCGCGGGGGAGATCTAGGGAGTCGTGGACATTTGGATGAAGATCTAAGGGCTGGACCACCCGGCTACCGAGATCGAGAGGAGGTGCAGGGCATGGATGGAGATCCAACGACCCAAGGAAGCGAGCGAGGAGGTCCAGGCGGTTGGCTGACCGAGTCCAACGGTGGTCGACTCGAGTCCAAGTCAGACTCAGACCTAGGGTTCAAAATCTGAGCCCCAACAAGAGCTGATCTTTGGAGAATTATATGAGGCAGCAAACTAACTCCAAAAATTATGAAATTTTTACGGGAGTTTGCTAGCAGAGTTATTGACCTTGTGTAAATTTTGCAGAGGTTTTTGTGCTATACTTTTTCCTCCAAAAATTCCACAAGGTGCTGGCCAAAGGTTTGACCAGAACTTGAATAGGTTTGACTGACCTCCAAAAATATTCAAACAATTTCTAAAAATTGTGAAATTCTTCAGAGGGGTCACATACCATTCCAAGAACTCAGGAAAAATATTTCCAGGAGATGATCAAGAGGTTTGACAAGATTGTTTTTGAAAGCTCAAGATTTGGATCAAAAGACTTGTGACTTTGTATTTCCATAACTTCTTGTACAATACTTGTTCAGTACACATAGGAAATACATGATGTAAGAAAAAGTTTTAATTTCTACTCATTTTCTTACATTTGAAACCCAAGCCCAAAATTGGGATGTTACAATAACCATGGGCCCAAGTAGACGTGGCGCAGCACCCTTTTGACTCGGGCTCAAAATAGATGCGGACTCTTTTGTTGATTGTGGCCAACTCGGATGGAATTTGAAGATCAGGTTGGATCCGTTGCAAATTAGACTTGATAAACTTTAAATGAAGTCCAAGAACGTCCCAAACGGAGTCTGTATGAGGAAGTTATGGCCGTTTAAACTTAGTGTTGTCGCAGTAGTCCGAATCCGAATCCAGACGAGCCCAACTCGAACTCATGCTTGGCTCAGACCCAAAGTGACATGGTGACCTCCATTGTGCCTTCCATGCATGTCCATGACTCCACATGCCTCTCTTTGATCTTTTCCCATGTTCCTAAGCACAATTAAATTACTTACATTAGGTAGCGGTCTATTCTCAGTAATGTTTATACCTAGGAACGAATTCACCTGGTAATTAAGTTGGTGAGCACGAGCTCGAGTAAGTGGTCCTTGTAACACTTGTTGTGGATGAGTTGTATGTGTAGGCATGGTTGTATCCTTGGTAGGGATGTCCTCATCAGTAGTACAGTTGGGGTTCAGCTGTACTGTGCGGCATGTACCACGACCTGTGTGATGCTTCGTAGTGTCGCACGGGAACAGAGCCCGTGCTCTCGGGTTGCCACACGATGTTACAGTTGTGGTCATGGGAGCACTTCTCGGTCGGACGGCCATACTTCCGCTCCGTAGTCCACCCTTACCCACGCACAGAGCATTTCTGCGTAGGGGCGGACGATGAGGATCCTGTGAAAGGCCTGACCATGGGATCCCGATGGACTGTGGCTGTACTGGGTGGGCTAGGGAGAGACCACGTCGCATATACCCTGAGTTCCACAATGAATTCGAGGCCCTGCACGAGGATGACATAATATGGGCTCCTTGGAAGGATGCCTTCGTGCAGGACACAGCGCCCAACGGCTTGAGCTTGCTATGCCACTAGGATGCATCGTGTTGGAGGACGACTTATCATCTGGTGTTCTCCCACATGGTGGAGCCCTACAACCCGCAATGGGTGATGAGGCAGTTACAGCTACACCAGGAGATCCCCCAGCTTGCGATGTGTAGCCACTTGAAAGTATGGTACATTGCTTAATATTGTTGGTCCGTTACTCATTTGTTCTGTCAATACCATAATTTATTTATTTTGTTCCACTATCAGGCCGACGAAGAAGGGCCGCAAGAGCGATGTGTGTCTTCTGACGCAGTAGCCGTGGATAGATGCATGGCAATCTGCCACTGATTGCATTTTCCATGAGGCACGGCCTTACAATGCAGGCACTTACAGCACGTACTTGGAGTCGTACGTATGGCACACACAGGCGAGATTGACAGGTGCCCCCCAGTCCGACATGCTGATCCTAGCCACGCTGAATGCTTGGGCTTGGGGCTGGATCCGCACCGTGCAGCACGCCGTGACGATTCGGTACGTTGAGCACATAGCACATAAAACACCCTCCCAAATAGGGCTAACTAACAAAATTTTATTTGTTCCGTAACCATGCTGCTCGACCGTTTGCAAAGCGTTGTGCAGCGCGGCCACCGAGAAATTGAGCGAGGTACGAACAACACAGTTGAACGCCTTCATGCAGTCATGAAGACTCTTATTGACGATGTTAAGCACGTCGTTCGTAGCATGAGCTGCAGAAGGTCCACCGATGTCGACTTGAGGCATCAGATAGAGCATCGTGTACCCTCGCCCCCTCCATCTACCCATCCAAGTGAGTCGACCCAACGGTGCGGCATGGCAGCCAATCGTCCACGCAGTTGTGACGTAGGGACTCTATGCTGATGCCGTTGTCGTCACGAAGGCAAGAAGACGTCGTACCAGAGAGAACGGACGTGCAATCCAAAACCACTGAGGTTGTCCCAAATTCTCCCGCTGAGCACAACACTCTCAGACAATTTTAAGTAGCTGATACCGCTCCATGGTATCAGTTCGCAAGCTCAGGCGTACCCCGACCAGTTCACCACACAAGCTCAGCCGAGTTGGTGCCCCTCCGGGGATCCTAATGCTTGGATCACCGAGATGTTCTCAACGCCACCCCCCAAGGTGATCCCCCCAATATGATGACACAGCGGTTGAGGAGCCTCGCTATGACCTGCGGCAGAACCCACGATCACCTGAGAGGCTAACATTCCCGCAGGAACAGATTCGTCGGAGACCTATGCCAGGAACACGGCGTGAAAGGCCACTACAGGATCCTATGGCCAGGAGTAGTGAACACCAGCGTGAGCAGTAGTAAGATTAGAAATGCTAGCATGTTGTAACTTGTACTTCATTGTAACTTGTACTTCAGTTAGTAATTTGCAATTCGAACAGAGTGTGGTTATGGTATCGTAATTGGACACTTCTACCTCGTTACCTATATTAGTACAACAATTTTATTGTCATTCATGAAGGACTGCGATGCATAGACAAAGAGTGGACAGTGCAATCTCATTACAACTGAAGTTCTACTTGGCAAGAACAACATATAATAGAAGAAAGATTGCAAAGCTAACTATCTTAACTAAATTCTGAAGCATCTTCTCAACTCTTTCCATCCTTTCATCTAGTCTTTTAAGTCTGTTCTCTTCATTTTGCACTAGTTGTTCAGACAGTCTAGCCACTGCGTGAAATGCAACAATACCACATGACTCTTCTTGCAAGGCAACAATTTGCATAGCAATATCTCGAACCACTGGGACAGCTTCATCAACCCACTGCCAAAACCGACATGTTGTGTTCTGCAAAAGTATTGTAGCTTCAAATGAAAATAAGAAAAGATGGTATTTGTAATGGAATTCATTTGGGGTGATTTTGCATAAGTTACCGTAAGATTTGAATACTTCATGAACACTCGGGATGGATTCGTTGGTGTATGTGAGGTGAACACATTTGTTGGATCCCTGCAACGAGGGCAAACCAGGTGCTGGCGTAGTGACTCTAATTGTTTGCTCACTCGAAAGTTAGGTGAGCCCGAAGACATCCCATTTTACACTGGAAGAAAGGAGAAGAGGAAGAGAATAATGAGGTGAATGGCAACCAAAGCATCCATTTATAGCTTTGGCAGCACGAAGGGACCACTGTGTGGAAAGCAGGATGTGACCACACTCTGCAAAGCAGAACGTGGCCAATGTGCGAAAAGCAAGACGTGATCACACTCTACAAAGCAGAACATGGCTGTTGTATGGAAAGCAGGACGTGACCACTCTCTGCAAAGCAGGACCTGACCACTCTCTGCAAAGCAGGACCTGACCACTCTCTAGAAAGCAGGACGTGACAATTCTCTACAAAGGAGGACATGACTACTTTCTGGAAAGTAGGACGTGACCACACTTTGCAAAGCAAAACATGACCACTGTATGGAAAGTAGGGCGTGACCACTCTCTGGAAAGCAGGACATGACCACTATAAGGAAAGCAATTGGTAATAACAACTTGAAGCGGTAATAACAACTCGAACCAGGAATAACAACTTGAAGCGGGAATAACAACTTGTAACAATGTATAACAAAAATCACTACAACACTCACATCACTACGACCAACATGACTCAATACATCGGATAGCTTACAAATACTGAGTGGTGCCGAAAGAAGAAGGTCTGTTGGGGCAGTTCCTGAAGGAATGCCCACGAGTCTTGCATAGCCTACACCTCATTGGTCTTGGCCGGTCTCCATGTTGGCTCGCATCCATGTCATTGCGGATGCACCTTGACTGACGCCTCCCATGGCCTGGATGCCGCAGTGCTTCATTCGGTGACCACTTCACTGCTCTCGACCATAGGTCCCTGTAGTGGCCTTCCATGCCGTACGAGTTGAACTCCCCATTCCAAGTATCATACAAGTGACGTATGTCATAGTACTCCGACATGTACATGCCACAAGATTGGTGAAATACAGCACATGCAGCATATACATGGGAGTAAGGCTTGTGCAGGAGTTGAGGCTTGTTGCAGGTCCCTGTAACCGACCGTGTGATTCCATGTCTCGTCGACAACGGCGGTGATGGGTAGGGCACAAACCTCTTTCAACACACCGTTGTAGACCTCGGACAAGTTGGTTGTCATGATACCGTAGCGAGCACCATAGGTGTCGTGAAGAAGGGACCATTTCTCATAGTCGGGGGCTTGCATGCTCATCCACTCAGCGAACTCGCTTTGCGGTGCGCCTAGCCCAGAACCTCCGCTTGCACGCTGTGTTTCGACCTCAAGCTCCCGTAACACGGCATCGAACTTGTGCTTCTGGTTCTGCAGGCAGAGCTTCTTGAACTTCTTCATGAGGTCCTTTTTCTGGAAGCACGTGTGGAAGTTGGCGGCTAGATGTCGCATGCACCAACGTGTGCGCATGTTGTTCCATTGGAACGGCGGGCTCGTACTATGTTGCATGGTTTGCAGCATGGACAGCAACCTAGCATAATGGTCGGTGATGACGCACATATTTGACCGATCCCTTACAAATGTTGCTTTATGTTGACTAGGAACCACAACCAACTTTCAGTGTTCTCATTCTCCACAATTGCGAAGGCAACTGGGAACAACTGGTCATTGGCATCAGCAGCAACAGTGGTGAGAATGGTGCCCTTGTACTTCCCGCAAAGGAATGTACCATCCATAGTGAGGACAAGACGGCAGTGGAAGAAGCCCTGGACTGCCAAGCCAAATGCCTAGAAGACTCGATCAAGGATTAGGGAATGTGGGATGTTTGACGGGTGGGGCCTCTCGACCCTATTGACATATGTCCCCGGATTAGCATCCGCGATTTGCTTCAGCATTCTGGGGACTAGGTCATACGCCTCCTTGTAGGTACCGTACAACCCTTCGAGCACCTTCCGCTTCGCCTGCCAGACCTTACTATAGCTAACGGTATACCCTACTGTATTCGCTACGTCAACCATCAGGACCTTTGGTGAAACGGTCACATCGACGACAACTAAATGGCTTATGATGGTCACAATGTAGCCCGAGGTCACATTCCTATGCATTTGCAACGGCTCCTGAAGCTCACATGTGTGATCCATGACGACTGTGATGTGGAAGTTCGTTCCCACCCTAGGAAATCTCTGCGCACGGACTTTCCCAGGGCAAGAGCTAACCATGCACTTAACTATGTACGTATTAGGGTTAGACATGCTGATAATGGAAGACATATAATGGTTAGTACGACTTACTGTAGATAGTTGAAGATACAACAAACAACATCGAAACTCACCTGTAAACTCGGTAAGTCCGACTGGTCTTCACCGCGAAACTAGTGATAGCTTGCTTGGCGGTAGTCTTGTGTGGGAAATGTTGCCCCACAAGCAGGGTGTCCGCATCGAAGAACCACGAAGACTCGTGGTCCTGTAGCAAAACAAGGGAAGAGGCCACTTGCTAATCCAACCGACTTGGAACATAGTCCGTGTTGGTGGAAACAATGCCACCGACGATCCCACCCTCATCGTCGGCTTCGTCCTCGCTAGATTGCGAGTCAAAGTTGTCCTCATCTTCAGTGGTAGTGCCCTCGGACATGCCATCAATAATCTCGTGATAGTCCACATGGGCACCCACCCATTTATCCACACCATTCTTTGGTTGGAAACTACCAGAATCTGCATCAACTGGAGTATCCTGCCTAGCGATGTCTAGCGCTTCCGAGATGTCGGTGTTTTAGAACCGATCTTACGTAAAGATTGTTTGATTCGGGGGGTCTCCACAATTGATCACGCAGACGAAAGAGACACGGGGATTTTTATACAGGTTCGGGCCTTCTCTAGTGAGAATAACAACCCTACTCCTGTGTATCTTGTATTGGGTATCTGGGTTACAATCAGCTGAGGGTCTTACTAACTGTCTCCCAAAAAAGCATCTCCTTTCTATCTCTAAAAGACACCTATTTATATTACGCAGTGGTGGCTGTTGTCGTTCTAGGCTAATTAGTCACTCATTATTACGCAATAATGAGAGTAATTACCTGAGTAGTAACCTCCCCATGCTGTCAAACGGTTATCAGTCAGAGATAGTGGGGCATTATCTGTAGTTATGTAAAGCATAACTACGTATTTTGACTGCTTAGATTCTCACCATTAAATGGGCCTTCTAATGGGTGGACCCAGTTAGTCGTGAAGAATTCGTAGCAGACCTAGTCATACTAGGACTTACGACTAGGGGGGTAGTCATAGGAAGACTTACGACTGGATACTGGTCGTAGAAAGACTTACGACCGGACGTAATCGTAGCAAGACTTACGATTACACTATAGTCGTAGAAATGCTTACGACTAGGGGGTAATCATAGAAGAACCTACGACTTCCTGATTTGTTCTTTCCTTATAATATTAAGGGGTATGCCATGTGACGTCATATTTCATGATTATGGAATAATAAAATGAGGATTATTTAGATCCTCGTCATCTAGCCCCCCAGCTTCAAGTGAAAATAGCTTATTTGACTGAAGGGTCGTAGATGATCTTTTGACAACTAGGAGGTCACGGGGAAAATGTTGAAGGAAAAACTCTTCAACACTCGTTTCTCTCGACCAGGAATATGCTTGATCGAGGTAATTTGTTAAGGCCATTATGATTGCAAGATGTCGTAGAATATCTTACGACTTTGAAGCAGTCGTGGCCTTACGACAGAAAGCAAAACCTTTCCGATCAGCTTTTCATTTGACCCGGGGGTCAAGATGGTAATTCACTTGAGGTGTAAAAGGTGTCTCGGGACTTCGATCGGGCGGTAAAAGTCCGTCCGTCAAACAATTCTGAAGTGGTGGAGATCTGGGATTCCACGCGTTTCGCTCGTGCCCTGTGGTTATAAAACGGGTCGTGGAGGTAAAACTTAGGTTCTTACCTTTTCACCCAACGATCTGTTGCTTTCGCCTCTTCCGCGGTGACTCGCATTTTCTTGAGCTTACCCAAATCCAATTCTTCCGCTTTGAGAGAAAATGGCCAGGATTGTCTCCGAGTGGGCTGAGTCGAGATGGATGATGCGAAGATGACCGCTGAGTCGTCACAGAAGATCCTCGAGGACTTCGTAAGGTGGATTGCGGCGAATGAGCAGCATTGGCCGTTAGGAGAGGAAGGCCAAATTCGTGTTTTCCAGGCATACTGTGAGTGCGGTCTCCGATTGCCTGCTCATCCCTTCCTCACACTCGTGCTCGAGCACTTTGGGGTGGAATTAGTGAACCTTGGTCCTAATTCCATCACAATGCTGAGCGTGTTCGTACTGCGGTGAGGCCTACTCGGGATTCGCGGACTCGAGCTTTTCGGTACTACTACGAATTGCTCGCAGCCGGATCGCCAGAGTCGTGGTCTGAAGCTCTACGACGGCAAGTCGAAGGAGTACATTCAGATGTTTACCCGGTCGTCATGGCCGCCCGGGGTGGAAGAAGAGGTGGTTTTACTGGGAGGTAACCAAGGAAGACAGCCTCTCATTCGCCGGAAAGGCCGTCGGGCGGTCTTCTTCCTGGGACTCAACTCCCAGTAATCTCGACCGGATAGCCCCCTATATTCAAGCTGTCAAAGACTTGAAGTCGGAGGGGCTCACCGGTTGGCATGTGGTGAAGGATTTCATCACGCGCCGAATCAGTCCTTTGAAGACAAGGGTTCCTCCCATGTGGAGGTACTCAGGAAAGGATGACCCAACCAGGGACTACAAGGACGGTGAGAAGAAAAACTTACTCTTTTGGCTTTGCCCTTGATTAATCCCGATTTAGTCTGTTAATCGTGTTCTCCACGCATTCAGATCTTCCGCAGGCGGAGGTTGACGCGCGTGTCAGGCTCATCTGCGAGAAACATTCGGCCAACACAATGGCTCCTCAAATCCTTGCGGTTTTGACCACAGAGGAGAAAGAGGAGCGCCTAAAGGTAATCGAACGATTTTGCCTTTAGGTGTTTTTGTTGTCGTAAAATGATATACGACTAACGGGTTTGCCGTAGAAAAACTTACGACTAGATACTGATCGTAGAAAAACTTACGACCGAACGTAATCGTAACATGACTTACGATTAGACAATTTCGTAGAAATACTTACGACTTTTGAGCTGGTCGTACTAGTGACCGACTAGTGATCGTAGAAGATCTTACGACCACTTTCTCTCTTTTTTAACAGAAAGTTGGCATGGAGAACTGTCAAGACGATGAGGAAGTCGACTTGGTGGTCATCGGAGCAACTGCGCAGGCAGAGTCAGCGAAGTCCCCTCCAACCAAGAAGCGTCGACTGGTGAAAGTCGACAACAAGGGGGGTTCGAGCTCAGCTCCTCCTGCTCCTTTTACTAAGTTTGCCGCGGACATAGCTGCGGCAAAGAAGAAAGCAGAAGAAGAGGTCCTTGCCCTTAAGCACAAGGTCCCCAAGGTTAAGGTACCCTTCTATTAAGACAACAAGTCATTCGCAATTTCAGCTTCTCGTGGCTTCATAAGACAACTAGAAAAGGAGAACTAGAAGGACTTCATGTCTTTTGTGAAGGAAACCGCTGCTCCGGTGGGATCTGAGGCCGAGGGGAGCAGCGTTCTGAAGGTGGTCGAGACTGATCTCGACCGCCTGAAGTCGGGAGGAGGTGACTCTGTGCTCTGAGTGCATCTCGACCGTGGTGGTCGAGAAGAGGTCGAAGAAATCTTCCGTCGGGAAGGTTGCTCCCAAGTTTCGAGTAAGGTCCAGCGCACAGAGGTACATAAAAAACATAAGTGTAATAACTACTTACTGTTTTTTTACGAGGACTTATACGTGTTTTATGAGCTTAGCCTGAATGTCTTCAGCCCCCAGGGATACTCCCATGGAGAATCCCGCTGTCACCCCTCCAACTGACGAGGGTGTGGTGCAGAGTAGCCGAAGATCCGGCTACTATTCCCGCGCGTACAGAAGTTGCGATCGCTAAGGTCGCACGGCTACCGAGGATGTCGAAAGTCGCCACGACAACCGGTTGTCGAGAGGCTGCAGAGGAGGCGACAGAGGCCTCGAGAGGATACAGAGGTAGGTGGCGGAGAGGCCGACCACCGGTCGGTAAGGAGATTGCCGAAGACGTTCCTTCCGGGCCTCCAGGTGGTGTTCCCGTCACAGAGTCAGAGGAAGAAGAGTATTTCAACTTTTGCTCTGATTTCTTTGGCCCTGACTCCATTGTAGGATCTTCTGCCTACCGTTCTCGCGACCGAGTTCCCCACCCCAGCAGCATTCCCAATTGTGGGGATTTCTTCGACAATGAACGACTCGAAGGGGTCCGGTGGAAACGAGTCGAGGAGATGGATGGGCTGAAGGATCCATCACGAGTAGTTTCTATGTTTGCTTGGTCAAACATGAACGTAACTATTCATCGATACTTACTTATGATTTTATCTCTTTCTCTTATCGTTTTCTCTCTTGTAGAGAGTCGTGGAGCAAGTCGCCACGATTTGCGAATACAACCGGCAACTTGTCAAACTTCGACAAGAGAAGCGCGATCGTGAGCAAGTAGAGAGGTGGTAAATCGATTTCGTAATCGCCCCGATCACTTCTTCGATTTGAAAGGGTTGTCGAGAAAAACTTACGACTTAGTACTAGTCGAGAAAACTTACGACTAGGGGTAGTTGTAGAATAACTTACGACCACTCATTGGTCGTAGAAAAGCTTACGACCACTTGTTTAAATATGCTCATGTCTACCATTTGCCCTTTCGGGTTTAAGAGTGACGAAGGACTGGTCGATTCACTCGACTTTGAAAAAGCCGAGTCAAAAAGCTAAGGGATAAAGTTACCGACCTCTGAAGAAGCTTCAGAGGCTAACTCGCAACGCAAATGTTGCGAGAAAAATAAACAAGACGTAATTACGATCGCTTCGATTTTGGTTTCCACCCCTCTTTTTTTTAACCTCTCATTCTTTTATAGAAAAAGAAGTAAAAAATAAGGCCCTTCAGGCCGAGGTGGGGGCTCTCCGGATCGAAGTCCGGAGAAATCCTCGATTGTCCGTGAAGTCTCGCATCGCGAAGGAGAAAGATCGGAAATCGAGAACTTGGTTCTCAATTAGTAGTAAGTAGAATTTTTACCGCTTGATTTGTTTTATCTTCTCATAGAATTGCTTCATCTAATCAATCCTTACTCTTTCCAGATCGATTGATTGAAATAAAAAAACTCCACGAGGCTTCGACTGATTCCCAGGAGGAGACAAAATCAATGAAGATCAATCTTCAAGATAATATCTCACTCCTGAACAATGTACTCGATGGGCTTCGTGCCGGGAGGATTGCTCCTCGCTACAACACGATGGCTGCTCATACGAGTGTCATTGGGGAACAGGTCAGTACTTTGAACGAGTTGGTGTCTACTCTGAACACCAACCAGAATGATTCGATAAGGGAAGCGGTCAAAGGAGCTGTGAGTTTTGTTTTAGCAAAACTCAAGGCCCGTGATCCTAACCTCAATCCTCATTCTGTTGAAGCCGATTTCGACTACACCGAATCTGAAGCAGAGAAGCTGATCGAAGAGATGTAGTCGGTTGGCGAGAAGGTCGCAAAGGAGATGCAAATAGAATCTCCCTTAACATAGTAGTCTTATAATGCAAACTTGTAAAGACAAGTCTTTTTGGTGGTGATGCATAAATATATGATCCTTTCTTTTTTACTGTAAATTATCTTGTGGATTAGTTAGTAACTCGTAAGATAACGAAAAAGGAAGAAATAATCAGACCAGATATGAGCAATTCCTCCTTTCTCCTTCATTTTCCCTGCGAATCATCTCGTAGAGTAGTTAGTAACTCGTAAGATGACAACTTGGAAAAATTAAGACTAAGAAATGAAGTCATGTTTATAACTTTATCCTAGCCCCCGACTACTTACTTAGTTTATTAGGAATAAACTAAGAAAGTGGTAAAGAAAGGGTTTCTGAAAACAGAGAGGTTTGTCCGACTTGTAGTTGTCTAGTATCGACTCTTTTGCACTAGTCGAGAGAGTGAAAACAGATCGACGCTAGGAAGTTCCCTCTAGTGGGCAGGACGACGTGCAGAGAAAAAGGCTTCGACTAGGTGATGTTACCATCCCCGACATGATTAATCAAGTCAATAACAACAACTTGAGCGAAAAAAACGTCTAGAGGACCTTAGGAATTCATTCGACTATTTTCGTTTTTCCTGACGAAGTTGTCCTGGCAGCAAAAGTAGGAAACAGAACAACTCTAGAAAGTTCCTTCTAGTGGGCAGGACCACGTGCAGAAAGGAGAAGCTTCAACTAGGTGTGTTTCTTCCTCCGGCCAGTAAAAACCAATCAAGTTAATTGAAAAGCAGTCGAACGCATCCCAGAAAGTGCACTCTTCTTAGTTTATTTTTCAAGATAAAGAAGCTAAGGTGACATGAATTTGCTTAACAACTTTCGACCATGTTTGTGAGCCCAATAAGCGTTGTACTGGTTGTTGTAGTAAAGAACAAAGCAACATTAGGAAGCTCCTTCCAGTGGGTAGGACCACATGTAGAGAGGAGAGACTTTGACTAAATGTGTTGTCCTTTTGTTGACCAGTGTACAGTAGGAATGAGCATAAAAAAATGGTCAAAAATAAAAGCAAAATTCAGAAAAATAGACAAAAAAAGGTAGGGAGAACCTGATACTTTATTGTCGTAGAAGCTTGCTACACATAAAATTTGCGTAACTGGTCAATGTTCCAAGAGTTTGAGAGAACGCGACCGTCCTCCATTGCAAGTCGTGACGATCCCGACGCTACATTACGCCGACCACAAAGGTAAGAACCTTGCCACTTGGGGGAAAGTTTGTTCCGATTAGACTGGGATTGGATAAGCCTCCATACCAAGTCACCTTCAGCAAGGCTGCGAGGTTGGACCTTAATATCGTAGTATCTGCGCAGGGCTTGTTGGTAGACTGCGGAACGGATTAAAGCCTCGTCTCTCTTTTCCTCGAGCAGGTTAATGTTGTCCGCTCGAAGTTGTTCTTGAATGGAGTCGTTAAACTTATCGACCCGTGCTGACCTGATCTTTAGTTCTGGTGGAAGCATGGCTTCGGCATCGAAAACTAGAAAGAAAGGTGTTTCTCCTGTAGCTCGGCTAGCTGTCGTACGAATTTCCCATAATACTGAAGGTAATTCTTGTACCCAAGTCCCCGAGCGCTTGACAAGCTGATCGAAGACTCGGGTTTTGATTCCCTTCATTATCTGGCCATTCGCTCTCTCGACTGCCCTGCTGCTTTAGGGGTGGGCGACAGAAGCGTAACACAAACGAGTTCCCAACTCGTCGCAAAATTCTAGAAATTTTGCGCTTGTAAACTGTTTGCCGTTATCTGTGATAATTCGACTTGGTACTCCAAACCGAGTGATCACGCATCTCATCATGAACCGTTTTGCTACTTCCGTTGTTTTTCCAATCACAGGCTCAGCTTCTATCCATTTTGTGAACGTATCGATGGCCACAAAAAGGAACTCAAAACCTCCTGGAGCTCTGGGTAATGGTCCTAGGATATCAAGACCCCAAGTTGCAAAAGGCCAGGACAGAGGAATTATTTGCAACGCCTGAGCTGGTTGGTGTATTTGCCGGCTATGAATCTGGCACTGTACATATTTTTTAACCAGCTCCCTAGAATCGTAAAGGGTTGTTGGCCAATAAAAACCTTGTCGAAAGGCTTTACCAACCAGTGTTCTGTAGGAAGCATGAGTTCCACAGATCCCTCCGTGTATGTCGTGAAGGAGTTTTAATCCTTCGCTCTGCGGAACACATCGCATGAGCACCCCTTGGGTTCCTCGTTTATAGAGGACACCTTCGACCAAAGTATACATTTTGGCCTTTCGGGATAATCGATCTGCTTCTGCATCGTTGTAACACCCCAGGACCCACAATACCCTGGAATGCCACTAAACCACTCTACAGCTGAATATAAGCGGAAGCAAAAACAACTAATGGACACAATATTAACGGATAGAGTTCAATAAATTAAAACAACTATAAGCAATTTAATCCAAGAGTAGTCCACAAATTCATCATTAATAAATCTACAGAACACTCGCGAATAGCTAGTCATTAGGCTAGTTTCCTCTCAACTTTATTATAGCATAAATCGATGAATTGAGTGCATAATTGTAGTGCCGCTCTACCCATCCCAGGAATGCTTAAGAATCACCTGAAAGGGGAAAAGAAACAAGGGTGAGATAAAATCTCAGCAAGTATATTGATTAACAGGTTATTCAAATAACAAGCAAGCTACATCACAATTTATATTATTGCATGACCGCAACCACATTCCACTTTCTCATTCAATAAACCACATGGACTAACATGAGTCCTGCCTCATAAGATTTCAAACATTGGCATAAGTATGCAATTCCTCCATCCACAATTTTAATGCGAATGCATGCCATGCTCCACTGCACTCCTACCCATCAAGGTAAGAGTGTGCATCGTACTACGGCAATGTACGATGTTGTACCGGTACGGTCGCGGCCATAAGCGGCGACATCCACAATGCAATGTCATGATATGTTATGAATGATATGATACTCATAAACCACATAAGTGTCATCCCCATAAGGGCACCAACAAGATTAACTTTTATTACTACCACATAGCCACTATGGAAAATATATCCATGATCCACATTCGGCACATAAAGCAACCACCTCATGACTACACGCAAGATATCCAAGGTAAAACATTCAATTATTAATTGTTGTTATCACCTCATTTGTAAGTCAACCAACCATGGCATAATACTTCAAAATACGAGAATCATATAGATTGCAAGTAGTAAGAACAACCAATTAAACGGTAGTAACACTGCTACAATTACTTGCCTCTACCGGCGAAGCGATGAAATCACGCGCGATCAGGAGCGTAGCCACCTGTCCAAAAATCACTCTCAGTACAACAAAACAGCAGTACAAACTTAACTCTCGAAGAAAAGCATCGCCACAATCCTAAACCTCACAACGACCATCTCCACTTACGGTTCTACCTTCGACTCACTGCAGCAACGCTACTTAATTTTTTTGTATCTTAAAGACTACTAACCCTTTTACAGAGGGGAATATATTTCTGGTTTCCTTACTCATATACCTTAAATTTTCGTGTAGATCACATATTTTAATTTTGGTTTTGTAAGGTGTAACTCGTTGCTCAAAACAGAGGACATCCTTCGATCCGCAGCTGGCGAGGCAAGTTCAAACGCAGCTCAACCACAAATTATGGCTCTACAAATACTGATTTTTATACACCAGCCTGCTTACTAAATTTCCTACAGAATTCTCAATGGTGATCAAAATATAAAAATCGTCTACTACCCTAAAACCCAACCGAACATCAACCGCTCGATCGCAACTCACGATTTGACAGCAATAATCCAGCCCCTGGAACGCCAAAGTCTGGCCCAAAATCTAAAAAAATACAGTAGATGAATATCGCCGCCCTCTACGTTTTTCCTTTTGGGAGGTCCTCCGGAAAAATCGTTTTAGGGAACTAAATCGACGAATGTGCAGATCGCGCGGTCGATCTCTGACGAGCAGCAGGGTTTCTCTAATCGGGGTTCTAAAAAGCTAAATCCCCACAAAACTAAGACCAAGAACTCTAAAAACAGCAGGAAACAAAGGGATTGAGGGGGAAAAGAGTCACCTAGGGATGGGGATCACCCCTTCTTCCTCCTCTTCTCCTTCCTTCCTCTCCTTCTTCTCCTTCCTCTCCTATTCTTCCCTTCTTCTCCTTCTTCTCCTTCCTCTCTTTTCTTCTTGCGCATGGGGGGCAGAACAGGCGCAGAGGGGGAGCAAGGAGGAGGTGTGGCGGCTTGGGGGTAAGGGAAGGGAAGGCTAGGGCAAGAAAAGGGGTGTGGCCACCCCTGGGCCCCTTTGGCCCAAGGTGGCAAGCCCACCCTCCTAACTGCTTTTTTTTAATATTTAATAATAGTTATTTAATTGTTTATTTCAACTTAAAGTGACTCACAATTTTAATAACTTTTTCTTTCTTTCTTTCTCATGATAAATTGATTAACCAGCGACTCACTGTTATCACTTATAAAAATTAAAACCTACGCGAACCAACGATCCAGGTAATACATTCTTCCCACCTTAAAAGGATTAGCCCTCAATCCAACTCTTGAACCACAAAGAATTGAACAACAAGAAAAGAGCAACCCAAACTACGAGTACTCACCACTCAAGAGCTCTGGTACTTCTTTCAGAATGATCCTCCACTCCCACGTAGCTTCTCTCTCGATCGATTCGCCCAAAGGACCTTCACATACTTGATGGTCTTATTCCTCAAGACTCGCATCCGACGATTCAAGATACGATCCGCCGACTCTCCACAAAGTGAGATCTCGCTCTCCACCGTGACCTCTTCCGTGTCAATCTTGTGTTCGGGATCCCGCAAGTATTTCTCAAAGATAGACACATGGAAAACATTGTGCACACCACTCAATGAGTTTGGCAACTCCAAACGATAAGCCAAACTACCCACCCGAGCAACCATTGAAAGGACCGATGTACCGCGGCTAAGCTTCCGGTGGTACCAAACGAACAATACCCTTGGTTGAGACACCAAGGAGCACAAGGCTACCCACCGCAAACTCCAACTCTCGGCGCCAACATCCGCATAACTCTTTGTCACTCGAAGCGTACCAACGAGTGTTCGACGAACCTCCCGCACTTTCTCCACGGTGCCCGAACAAGATCCGAACCAAGCAACGACTCTCACCCATCGCATCCCAACAAAGAGGGAAACACACCGACCATACAAAGCCTCAAAAGGAGCCATCTTGATACTCGCCGATAACTATTGTTATAAGAGAACTCGCCAAAGCCGATGGTCCTCCCAAGCGCCCTTCCAAGATAGTACGCAAGAACAAAGCATGTCCTCCGTGGTCCGAATGGTCCGCTCGATCGACCATCCGTCCGAGGGTGAAAAGTCAGATCGAGGAAATCGTCGTGCCCAACGCAGCCCAAGACTCGCGTAACTTAGAGACGAACTTGGCATCTCGGTCGAAACAATGGACTTGGGTACACCATGCGCCTCACCACCTCTCTGATGTACAACGGGCTAGGTCTCCGCATTTGTGTTGGTCGCTTTTTATCGAATGAAGTGTGCGGACTTGGTAAGCTCTGCCCACCACGACCCATCGCATCTCGCGCTCGGCAGCGCAACCCAACCACAAAGTCCATAGTGATATGCTCCTACTTCCACTCGTGTACCTCCAAGGGCCGCAAAGAAACCAGCAGGACGTTTGTGCTCGGCCTTTAACTGTTGACAAACGCCACATGCAGCGACATATTTAGCAATGTCCACCCTCATCCGCTTCCACCAAAAGATTTGTTTTGATCACGATACATCTTGGTCTCTCCCGGATGTACCGAATATGGGGTCCGGTGAGCCTCACGAAGAATATCATCCTTCACCGGTGATTTCTGGGGTACACACAGCCGACCTTTGAAACGAACCGCACCGTGTTCATCCACACTAAAGTCTCGGAACGCCTCCGAGATCCTCTTCCGCACCTCCGAAGGAGCCGATCGTCTTTGTTGAGCTTCACTAACGCGCCAGAATGGCGCATCGATGATCATTCGTGTCTTCTGCCTCACAGATCCATGAAGACAAAGAGATACCCATCTTCTCAAACTCGAGATCAAGGACAACGCTACCGAGGTACCTTCGTCCCGCTTAGGGCATCGGCCACCACATTAGCCTACGAGGGTGATATCGATAGTCGTCATAATCTTGATTAACCCAACCACCTCTGCGCTCAAATTCAGCTCTCACGAGTGAATATATACTTAAGGCTCTTGTGATCGTAAAGATATCGCACTATTCCCCTACAAGTAATGCCTCCATGTCTTCAGAGCAAAGACAACTGCTGCCAACTCGAGATCATGAGTGGGATAATTCGCCATGAGTCTTCAAGCGTCTAGAAGCATAAGCGATTACTCGCCCTCTTGCATCAAGACACATCCGAGTCCAATCCGAGAAGCATCCGTGGTACATCAGGAAGCGCTTGCCACTCCCGGGCAAGGATAGGATAGGTGCATTCACCGCTTGTTCTTCAAAGTCCAAACCGGCCTCACAGCGTCCGTCCACACAAAGGAACCCCTTTGCGTGAGTCGGGTCATTGGTTTAGCAATGATAGAAAAGTCCTGCACAAAGCGCTGTAATACGGCAAGACCAAGGAAACTCCGATCTCGACACATTGGTTGGCCTCCGCCATCGCACCACCGCCGCCACATTCTTGGATCCTTTGTAATACCGCGTCTGATCGATGGTATGACCCAAAAATCCTACTTCGATAAACTGTAAGGCACATTTCTTTAGCTTCACATAGTATTTATTCCTCCGAAGAGTATCTAGGACCTGTGTTGAGATGCAACTCGTGGTCCTCCTCCGCTTTGGAATAAACCGTGATGTCGTCGATGAAGAACACCACAAAAGAATCCTGTACTCATGGAGCATCCTGCTCATAGCTTCCATAAAGACAAATAGGGCATTAGTCACCAAAAGACATAACGACATACTCGTAATGCCCATACCTTGTGCTAAATGATGTCTTCTCTATATCCTCCTCCCTGATCTGCAGTTGATGGTAACCAGACTGCAAATCAATCTTGGAAAATATTTTGGCACCTCTCAACTGATCGAAGAGATCTTCAATACGAGGCAGAGGATACTTGTTCTTGATTGTCACTTGATTGAGTGCTCGATAATCCACACAAAGCCTCTTGGTGCCATCCTTCTTTCCCACAAATGTAACCGAGCAGCCCAAGGTGACGTGCTCGGTCTAATGAACCCTTAGCTAAGAGTTCATCCAATCGCTTTAATTCCACTCGCTCAACCAAAGTGCCATCCGATGCGGGACTTAAAAATAGGCCGTGCATCGGAACAAGCTCAATACGGAAGATCGGCTCCCGCTCGGTGGCAAGTCGGGAGCTCATGGGAAAACATCCGGGTACTTGCGGACTACCGTGATGTCCTCTAACCTCAAAGCGACCTCGTGACCCTCAACCAAAGCCCACAACAACCCGACTTCTCGATCCGCCGATTAGGAAACAATCGCACAAAGAACAAGAGAGAGTACGCGGGGCACTCCTTGAAGACAACTTCATGCCTGCATGAGAACACAAGGTGACCGTCTTCCGTAAACAAGAAATAATACTTGATACCGCGTGAGCCAATCCATGCCAAGGATCACATCGAAGGGCTCTGTGGGTATAACCACCAAATCGCCACGAACTCCTCATCTGCTAGAATCACCACACAACCAGGGCAAACACGGAACGGAAATAAGCCCACCGGAGAACTAACAACCTTTGCCCTCCCAATCAATCTGACCAAAGCCCGCCGCTCAACAAAATTCTCGAGACAAAAGAGAAACGGCTCAGAATCAAAAAAGTACGCAGCATCGAAGAGTCAACGGAGATGGTACACGCCACAATGTCTCCACGATCCACGTCATCCGATGCCGCATGGAGAATGCCGCAGGATACCAAGAAGAAGGACCTCCACTCTCTAGTAGGTCTGCGCAGTGTCCACCGAGGTACCGGGTCGATGGAGTAGTAGGTCTTGAACCCAGATCCTCCGTGGGGCGCCAAGACGATCGATGAAGGTGCCAAGGCGCTGGCGGTAACGGTGTAGGGACGCGGGTAGGAATCGGGGTAGGAGCCACGCCATCATCATGCACGGTGCCATCGTGGCGAGAGAATCGGCCAAGGTGTAGGCGCCTAACTCCCACTGCAGCCTTCCTTGGGATTACGCGCAAGACACCACATCCTTGTGGTATTGACCTACAGATAGTACACTGCCCCTTCCAAGAGTCACTCCGCTTGTGCGGATCCTCACAACGAAAGCACACCAAGCTCGGTCCGGGCCAAGTGGCACGGATGCGCAGAGCTCCCTCCAAGAGCGGGTTCGCCCGCACTACCACGGTAGGGTGGTGACGACGACCCTTGCCTTCTTATTCATAGGGCCCCAGAATGGCCCCCTCCTCTCGCTATGACCTCGAGGTGATCTCCTCCGCAGGCCTTGTGAGTGTCCTCCGTGTACGCCTGCGCATCTCGATCCCCAAGGCACGCTCCACCAGTGGCAACGGAAATCTGTGATCGGAAGGCACCCCAGTGGCGGATCGAAGGCCTAAGCCCCGACATCGTTCGGCCTTCTCCAGCATCATCCCAAGCCACATGTGGGACGGCGGACTATCGATTGAAGCCCACCTCATACTCGCCATGCATCGCTTGTCTTGTGTGTATTCGCCAAGTCAATTTTCATCTTGTCCGAAAGGTCTGGATAGAACCGCCTCTCAATCGCGACGAACTCCGCCACGGTAGGAGTCCATGTGCACCGGCCGAGCAGCATCGCACTCCTTTCCACCAGATCTGGGCCTCTCCCTTGCAGTTCGCCACAAAGCGCATGTGATCGGAAACCACTACCTCAAAGCCTCCATCTTGTCCTCCACATGGGACACCCGCCACCACTCGACGGGAGTGGCCGCCGCGTCAAAGCTGTCCCACCAACCCTACCCACTCACGAGTGAGATGCCGCATCTCGCTCCACTGCCGCAACTCAGTACACGAGCGGGATCGGCACCAGGCCACTCGCCCTCGTTTAAAGCCCTCAACTCTTGCCGCATGGCCCGATCACACCAACAGCTCCTCTTGGGTACCGCCATCTGGCCGAGCATCCTCGGCCTCCTCAATCGCGGTTGTGCTACCGGCATAGCAGCACGACCACGGCCACTACCCTTAGGTGGCATTCCTGCAGCCACCGCATCCCACAAGCAATCGAAAACATTATTCTCAGACAAGTAAAGCACAAGTAATAAATTAAAGAATTCAACAAGGTATATGCAAGATATGCAAACCCTTCCCCATCCTACATGTGCAAGTGTGTCAATTTTCTTACTTCTCCTAGAACCTAAAGCCTAGGCTCTGATACCAACTGTAACACCCCAGGACCCACAATACCCTGGAATGCCACTAAACCACTTTACAGCTGAACATAAGTGGAAGCAAAAACAACTAATGGACACAATATTAACGGATAGAGTTCAATAAATTAAAACAACTATTAGCAATTTAATCCAAGAGTAGTCCACAAATTCATCATTAATAAATCTAAAGAACACTCGCGAATAGCTAGTCATTAGACTAGTTTCCTCTCAACTTTATTACAAAGATAAATCGATGAATTGAGTGCATAATTGTAGTGCCGCTCTACCCATCCTGTGAATGCTTAAGAATCACACGAAGGGAAAAGAAACAAGGGTGAGATAAAATCTCAGAAGTATATTGATTAATGAGTTATTCAAATAACAAGCAAGCTACATCACAATTTATATTATTGCATGACCGCAACTACATTCCACTTTCTCATTCAATAAACCATATGGACTAACATGAGTCCCGCCTCATAAGATTTCAAACATTGGCATAAGTATGCAATTCCTCCATCCACAATTTTAATGCGAATGCATGCCATGCTCCTTGCACTCCTACCCATCAAGGTAAGAGTGTGCATCGCATTACTCTGAATGTATGCGATGTTGTACTGCATTCTGCCGCGCCATAAGCGGCGACATCCACAATGCAATGTCATGATATGTTATGAATGATATGATACTCATAAACCACATAAGTGTCATCCCCATAAGGGCACCAACAAGATTAACTTTTATTACTACCACATAGCCACTATGGAAAATATATCCATGATCCACATTCGGCACATAAAGCAACCACCTCATGACTACACGCAAGATATCCAAGGTAAAACATTCAATTATTAATTGTTGTTATCACCTCATTTGTAAGTCAACCAACCATGGCATAATACTTCAAAATACGAGAATCATATAGATTGCAAGTAGTAAGAACAACCAATTAAACGGTAGTGACACTGCTACAATTACTAGCCTCTACCGGCAAAGTGATGAAATCACGCGCGATCAGGAGCGTAGCCACCTGTCCAAAAATCACTCTCAGTACAACAAAACAGCAGTACAAACTTAACTCTCGAAGAAAAGCATCGCCACAATCCTAAACCTCACAACGACCATCTCCACTTACGGTTCTACCTTTGACTCACTGCAGCAACGCTGCTTAATTTTTTTGTATCTTAAAGAATACTAACCCTTTTACAGAGGGGGATATATTTCTGGTTTCCTTACTCATATACCTTCATTTTTCGTGTAGATCACATATTTTAATTTTGGTTTTTGTAAGGTGTAACTGAGTGCTCAAAACAGAGGACATCCTCGATCCGCAGCTGGGCAGGCAAGTTCAAACGCAGCTCAACCACAAATTATGGCTCTAAAATACTGATTTTTATACACCAGCCTGCTTACTAAATTCTACAGAATTCTCAATGGTGATCAAAAATATAAAAATCGTCTACTACCCTAAAACCCAACTGAACATCAAACTGCCCTCGATCGCAACCCTGACGGACAGCAATAATCCAGCCCCTGAACGCCTAAAGTCTGCGCCAAAAATCTTAAAACAATACAGTAGATGAATATCGTCGTCCTCTACGTTTTTCCTTTTGGGAGGTCCCTCTCGAAAAATCATTTTAGGGAACTAAAGCTGGACGAACAGCAAGATCTGCTTGAATCGATCTACTACAGCAGCAGGGTTTCTCTAATCGGGGTTCTAAAAAGCTAAATCCCCACAAAACTAAGACCAAGAACTCTAAAACAGAAGGAAACAAAGGGATTGAGGGGAAAAAGAGTCACCTAGGGATGGGGATCACCCTTCTTCCTCCTCTTCTCCTTCCCTTCCTCTCCTTCTTCTCCTTCCTCTCCTTCCTCTTCCCTTCTGGGTATTACAATCTTCCTCTCCTTCTTCTCCTTCCTCTCTTTTTTCTTCTTGCGCAAGGCAGCAACTGAGCGCAGGGGGCGCAAGGGAGGAGGTGTGGCGACTTGGGGGTAAGGGGAAAGGGTGGCGGCTAGGGCAAGAAAGGGGGTGTGGCTACCCTTGGGCCCTCGCCCAAGGTGGCAAGGCCACCCTCCGTAACTGTTTTTTTTAATATTTAATAATAGTTATTTAATTGTTTATTTCAACTTAAAGCTGACTCACAATTTTAATAACTTTTTCTTTCTTTCTTTCCGATAAATTGATTAAGCGACTGGTGTTATCACTTATAAAAATTAAAACCTACGCCGAACCAACGATCTGGGTATTACAATCGTCATTGGGTAAGGAACCCGTCTGAAGGTACTTTTAGATTGGTGCCATCCACGTATCTTCATACTCTAGAGAGGCTGTTTCAATAGAAGGCGTCTCTAGTTCTTCGACTATAGACGGCTTTTGAAGCTGTTCCAAAAACACCCCTTTCGGTACCAGGGATCGGGAGGAAGCTAGGCGAGCTAGTTCGTCATGAGGAAATTATCCTTCGAGGATAAATTGTACCTCAAAGCGCAAAAAGTGCTTTTCTAGCTTGCGAACTTCCGATAAAGCATCTTGGACGATCGAATTAGAAACCGGTACTCCTTCTCCGACTTGATTCACGACTAGTTGAGAGTCTCCTCTACGAGTAGTCGTCGAATCGAGAGCGCTTTGCGGCTCGATACCAGCTAGCAAACCTCGCATCGCCACATTATTAGTGGCCCAAGTTTAATTGTATGGCATACTTTAAGGTTTCTCTGTGAGGAGATTCTAGGACCACCCGACCCAGAGCCACTTATTGTAAGTGACGAGTCAAAGTACATCATCCACTTGGTCATGGGAATCGTACTAGGGATCTGAGCAGGTTCAGATTTGTCCATTCGCGATAAAATGCGCCAAGATCCGGGATTTATGGCCGTTCGGGACACGAAATGGATGTCGAACGCCCCAAGTTCGTGACCATTTTGCCATGCGTCCGTTGTTTCCCTAATTCGAGGATCGCTCCCAAGGAAACTCGGACAAGACTGACTAGTTTGTGTGCCTGAAAATAATACCACAGTTTCCTCGAAGACATGAGGAGGGCATATAGAAGTTTTTGAGCCTGAGGGTAACGCTCCTTAGGTTCGTGCAAAACCTCACTAACGTAGTATACCGGTCGTTGTATGTTTTCACGTTCTACGACCAGCTTCGCGCTATCTTGCGTGGCGTGGCAGCTAGGTAAATTAAGAGCGTCTCCTAGCCGGGAAACTAGAACAGGAGCACTCGTAAGATACCTCTTGACTTCCTCGAAGGCTAGGTTAGCCTCTTCTAACCACTCGAAGCCTTCGTGTTTCCTTAGAAGTTTGAAGAAAGGCAGTCCTTTTTCCCCAGGCGTGCTATGAAACGACATAACACCGCCATGCATCCTCGTGAGTTCTGGACTTCTTTCTTCGGTGGTGGTGGCGATCGAGTGATGGCTTTTATCTTTTCGATTTGCCTCGATTCCTCGTGCAGAAACCAGGAATCCAAGTAATTTTCCTGAAGAGACCCCGAACACACACTTCTCGGGATTAAGTTTCAAGTGGTGTTTTCTGAGGTTGTTGAAAGTGTCCTGCAAGTCGGTGATATGGTTGAGTCGTTTGGTGCTTTTTACGACTAAATCATCAACGAGGCTTAAGTTTCGCCTAATTGAGGAGCGAAAGTCGTTTGCATCAAGCGAAAAGAAGCTCGGCATTTTTAAGCCGAATGGCATTTTAACATAGCAAAATATCCCAAACGGCGTAATAAATGTGGTCTTCTCCTCATCTTCTCGACACATACTAATCTGGTGGTAACCAGAGTATGCATCCAGAAAACTCAACATCTCACATCCTACGGTAGACTCAACCAGCTGATCGATACGAGGTAAAGGGAAATCATCTTTTGGACAAACTTTATTAAGATCAGTAAAGTCTACGCACATACGCCACTTGCCGTTAGACTTTCTAACCATTACAGGGTTGGTCAACCACTCTGGGTGGTTGACTTCTCTTATAAAGCCTGCCTTAAGCAACTTGTCCAATTCTGACCTAATAACATCTCGTCGATCAGAGGCATATCTCCGTAACTTTTGTTTTACGGGTAGTTTATTAGGCCGTAAAGCTAGCCTGTGCTCGATCACTTCCCTGGGGACTCCGGGCATGTCGGATACTTGCCACGCGAAGACATCAACGTTTGCTTGGAGGAAAGTGATGAGGGCGTCTTCCTATTTGGGGTCGGAAGAATCCCCAATGCGAATAGTCTTCGAGGGCTCCCCTGCGTCCAGAGGAACCTCTTTGACCTGGTCGTTCGGCTTAGGTGCAGCTTTAGGCTTCGACTTGCTAGTCGAAGGGTGACTTTCATCCCGAGTTGGTAGTTGTCCAACCATCTCGAGGGAGCGACGGTCGCAGGAGTGCGCCATCTTCTTGTCATAGTATATCGTGATCATTCCTTTGGGACCTGGCATCTTAAGACATTGATACCCATAATGAGTAGCTATTAAGAATTTTGCCAAAGTAGGTCATCCGAGTATGGCGTTATACGCCGTATCGAAGTCGACCACATCAAAGGAGACATTCTCTGTCCTGAAATTGCTTGGTGATCCAAACGTTAAAGGAAGAGAAACTTGGTCAATTGGTTTGGCTGAAGACCCCGGTATGATTCCATGAAATGAATATCGTACCGGCCTTACCTTTGTCCTGGGTACCTGCATCTCGTCTAGGGTACTCGTAAACAGAATGTTTAGCGAGCTTCCACCATCAACTAAAACTCGATTGACTCGACAATTGTTGATGGTGGGTTCGACCACTATCGGAAATCGACCTGGTCTAGTCGAAGGGATCGGGCAATCACCTTTCTCAAAAGTAATGGTGACCTCCGACCACTTCGGTAATTTATTGACAAGAGGGGAGTCGACTGTGTTTACCTCACGTTCAACAGCTTTCAGCTGTCTCCGCGATTCGTATGCCGAAGATCCCCCATAGATATGATCAATGGTGTGTTGTGGATCCTGAAACGGCATCTCCTCATCATCCGACTCGTTTTATCCACTTGTTTGGCCCACCTGTTCAAGAGTAGGAAGTGTCCCCTTGCCAGAGTAATAGTCTTCGAGTTTCCGTAGGAAAACTAGGCAGTTACGAAGATCATGCCCTTCTTTTTTATGAAAAGGACACCACCTGGGTTTGTCGTTTCTCCGATCTTGGCGCTTACCTTTACCTCGATCGGGATTTTGCTTGGGGTTGCGTGGCTCCGTGTCACTTACGGCCAGGACCTCCTTAGAACCGGCAACTGGAGATTTGTGTCTCTTTGCTTGTTCTTAGATTTCCTAACCTTTTTATGGACGGCGCTGCAGAACACCGTTGAACTCAGTGGCGGTGAAAGCGTTCTTTGGTCCGATTCCATCAATGAGGCCAAAGCCAAGTGCGATTGATCCGTGAGCACTTGCGCGTGCTCGACCGTGCAAAAGAGCTATGCGGTCGGCGTGCGTCGTGAGTGAGTTTCGGCCAATGACTTTGTGTATCTCAAAGTCTCACCTCAAGGGTCATCGTCGTTTCCGGTGTCAAGGGCAAACGGCTCCTCGGTATGTCGGACCCTACCGCATCATCGATAGAGTGGGAGCTGTTGCTTACAAGTTAGACTTGCGGCTACACTTGAGGGGTGCATGATGTTTTCCATGTATCGCAATTGAAGAAGTGCCTCCGTGTTCCAAATTGAGGAAACGCCATTGAAAATATCGATGTGCATGAAGATCTATCTTATCGTGGAGCCCCATTCGTATCCTCAAGAAGTGAACGCAGAACAAGGAACCGTGTGATCAAGTTCCTTAAAGTTCAAAGTGGTCGAACCACTCAGGATGAAGCCACTTGGGAGCGGGAAGATCGTCTCCGAGCATTACCCGCCCTTCTTCTCCTAGTGATCGAGAATCTCAGGCGAGATTCCTATAAGGGGAGATTTGTAATGCCCTAACTTAGGGTTTGTATTTCAAATGTAAATTATGAGGAGAAATAAAACTTTTGGTGCCTCATGAAATCATTTGAGAGTTTCTATAATTTTCCTAGCAATTTCCAATTTTTAGAATGTAATTCTTGTGATTGGAAATTGTTGTCAGCAAATTTTAGCTTTCAAACTTGTGATCATCCTCTGAAACTATTTTTCCTGTCATCTTGATCATCCTATCTACCTCCCTGAATTATTTCACAATTTTTAGATTTTATTTGCTATTTCAAATGGCCAAGTCAACCTAGTTTGAAAACTGGTCAAACTTCTGTTCAGCAGCTTGTGAATTTTATTGGGAGAAATATATTGCATAAAAATTCCTGGAAAAATTTCACAAGGTTGTCCTCTGTTCCAGTAAGATCCCATAAAAATTTCGGAATTTTTGGAGCTCAGGAGCTACCTCTAAAAATTCCCCAAACCCTCTTTGTCTTTCTAATTCAAATCTGGAAACACTGTTTGTCGGGCCCGAACCCCACTTGGGCTCGAATCCGACCGCGCCTAATGGACTCGGTCGCACCGCCTAGTTGCACCGCGCGAGCCCGAAGGCTATCAGCCGTCCGATGAAGATCGCACGGTCCTCATTGTTTGTCTCGCCGACCGTCCAGAATGCATACATTGATCTCGGCCGCCCATCCTAGATCCAACGGCCGACATTTTCTTGATCGAGCGGACCAAATCGTTGAACCACACTTGGTCCGACTCGCACTGCTTACGCTTGCATCACGACATGTGGGCCATCCTTGTCGTTCTTCCTCGCCGACTCGCGCCTACCGGAGTCTCGGGCGCTCGCGCATGCGTGCCACGCACTCGTCGCCCACGCCGGACGCGTGTGCGCCTGTGGATCGCTCAAGTCCATCTACCTCCTAGGGTCGCCCATTCCTCTCGCACCATTCTTACGCCTCCCGCCCATTTCTTAGCCGGCCGGAGAAGAAACCGAGGGCGGCACCACCACCTCACCGTCGTTCGAGCAACGGCGACCCGCCGTCGTGTTCCTCTTGCCTCGCGCCTCCATTTTGCCCATTCCGGATCCTTGGCGCCGATTGTATCGCGGGAGCTAGTTCATCGCTCCGCCTCCGGCTCACTCCGTGAACTCAAATTGCGTTCGGTGAGTTTCTAGCCGTCACCTAGTCCCTTAGGATCGCATCACGCGGTACCGAGTCTAAGCGTGACTTTGTTTCATGCTTTGATGCATCGAGGCGGTCGACCCCTTCTTCCAAGTTCGGTGATTCGTCGCCGCGTGTTTCCGGCCACTTCGTGCTCCATCGTCGTCTTGATCGTGGGCGAAACCTTCCTGGAGTCAAGGCGAAGCTGGTGCGCACCATCCCGTAGCTTCTCGAAGCTCTAAGCGTGTGAGGACCCCAATTTATTTGGCTTGTAATGCTTAACCAACCACTTGGTCCTAGCATCACAAATCAAATAAGCGATCCTCGAATATGTATACTTCCGAGCGGTATACACACCTCGGTACAAAATTAGACATCAACTCCATTCCAAACATAGAGTCCAAACATCACACTACCAAACGGAAGATAAACAAATAGAAGAATTATTACAGACAAAGGCCGACAGGCCACAAGATACACAAATAACAGAAAGAAGACAGCGGAAGCAAAAGTGTCATAAGATGGCTATAAACAAAGCCAATCGCGTGCCTCAACCCACAAGGCATCCGCCAGGACCGCCAAGTCTAGTCGTCACGAAACGGCAACACGACCACGAGTGAGGCCCTTGGGCTCACCTTCTTCCTCTCGCAACAAAACATTAAGCAAAGCACTGAGTACAAAGATTGTCTTTGTACCCAAGACTGACGTGTGAACTAGCGACACTGCTCATAAGCTACATGCGAGCTTATTTGGTGGAGGCCATATGTTTCATTTGCACAAAGCTATATTTGTTTGCAATAATGTAATACAGCTTTAAAGGCAAGTTTGCAATTCATTTTACTAAAGAAATAAGCTGCGAAATAAAGATAGATACAAGTAACCACCTAGAAGTGACTATCCCAATAGTCACAACAATATAACACTAATCCCAGTTCGTACCACCCTGCAAGTTTTAATTTTTGAAAGGTTGTAGTCTAACTCTTGAAAAGCTTACCCAAGCGTGTCCATCACCTAGGACGAGGCTATTCGAATAGTTTTAACCCTGCAGGGGTGTACCAATGTACCCACACTTGCATCGCCTTTAAGCCAAAGCACACTTAGAAGGTATGCTTGCAGACTAAGTCCTACGAGACTTTTTCCAATATTGTGTATTAACTACGAGCCGCTCGTATGGATAGAAATCCATACGCTTACATGGTAAAGCCGAAAAGACAACTACCCACTCAGGATAAAGCTTTTCGGACAACTACCATGCTCCCACCTCCATCCCTCCTGCGACCTCCTGCGACCCGGAGCCAATACACGCCAAAGTACTAGGTCAAGAGAGGTCCCATACCCTCTAGTGTGGTTAGCACGCCGAAATGCCTGGATAACAGGTACTCACAAGATGTTCGGTCCTTAATTGACCCGGGCACCTTTCCAGTCACACCCAACAGATCACACCAATCTTACCGTTGTGCCCGCGTCTAAATCATTTTTGTTTTCAGTTTTAGTTTTGCAATTAACATAGCACAGTGGAATACAAGAACGATAATAATTTTATGTGATCAAGATCATCGACTAAGTCGACGATCGCTTAAATCTACCGGTAGCTAAGCATGGCTAAGCAATCGAACTCGTAATCTACTAAGTGGCGAGTTCATCCAAATAACTCTAATCACGACAAATAACCTAGGCTCGGTAGTAGAGGACAAATATTTACCTCTGATTATGCATCTAAAGGTTTAACTAACCAATTTAACACAAAATAAGCGATGCATACATACAGTTGAAACAAAATATTAGACTTTAAAATATGGGATAAAAATGATCAAACTGCTTGTTCGCCGCTTGTTGCTCAATTTGTTGCGGAGGGTCGTCTCGTGGTTGCCGCAAATATCGAATCCTAACGATTGAACAAAACAACAAATAAGAACGAATAACACCGGCAAAACTCAATAATCAAACACAAACACCAATTTATACACAGAGGCTAGATCAACACAAAAGAAGTAACAATTAACTGCTACAGGGATGCTTCCAAAAGACATGCTTTCAAGTGATAGATCTACCCACTCACTTATTTATCAGGTTAACCACAAAATTAATCCTCTTATATGATTTAAACTTTGGACAGACTTTGATGGTGATTGTGTGCACATCTATTATTTAATCATCAAGTTAATATATCAAAAACAGCTAACTATTCTAAAACAACCATTATTAGTTGAGATCACAGAACCTACAAGAAGCTATTGACAACACTAACTAGTCAAGTATCCAACTATGAGATGCTAAACAAAATTTTCTATCTAAGATAGGATGTTAAAGATGTTGACTATTCATACCCCTAAGCATCACACCAAGATATTGCAAGGCTAACAAGTTCCGATGTGGCTACTATAAAACCTTACCTTCATCGAAAATACACCACAAGCACGAGGCAAAACCTCAAGTTACGATAACACTTCATAGATCAAAAGCCAACTAGTGATTTGAAACCTATAGAGATTATCTAATTAACTTCTTGCTAAGCACCACTTCTAAGGGAGTCACCAAGCACTAACCGGATATGAATAGCATAAGAATGAACCCAATTTCAGTTCTCGACAATGTAAAAACGACAACGGCAAGCATCTGAGAGAACTAAAATACTTTCAAACTTCCAATACCAATTTTTATCATGCAATGAGAGTGAACTAATGAACAATCATCGGCATGATAAGCGACTAACTACAAAGCCTCGGGAGGTGGGCCCCTTATCGACCACAACAGCCACGACAGGAGCACAAGGAAGAACAGAGAGGCTCGGACTGGATTGGCGGTGAAGGAGTGGCGGCGCGGCGTGCGACGGCCAAAATGGGTCGCCCAGGTTACGAAGCTAAGGGTGGTCGCGGTTCGACGGAGAAGACGGTGGCGGCGGCGACGAGCACGCGTCGGCGGATGGGTGACAAGGTGCGGCCGCACGGAGAGGTAGACAATGAAAATTAGCGCGCAGATGGGCATGATGAGTTACCGGAACTCACCGGAATGACGCTGAGCTCAAGAGGTCGCCGGAGATGGCCCGGCGACGAACCGGCGGTGGCGATCAAGGGGTCACGAGGAGGAGCAACTCGAGCAAAAATAGGGAAAAAGAGAGCGGAGATAGCTTGAGTGAGTGCACTAGATGAAGTCGGGCGCGAGCAATTGCCCTAGGAACCAACTCACCGGAGATGAGGACGATGATCCAACTTTCGGCCAAGAAGAGTGACACCAAAATTCAATGGCCCTGCGAGTGAAACTCAAAATTAGCCGAGGGGAAATCATGATAGGATCTGGAACACGATGTGACGCAAAAGAAGGGATGATCTTCATCGGTTGCGAGGATGACACGGAGCGGCACTGGCGCGCGGAACCGAGTTTGAGCATTACTACGATTTGAGCTCGGAAGGATCAATGGTGATAGGAGTTGGCTTAATGGTGTCTAAAGAAGGAAGAGGAGCTTTGGGTGAGCTTAAGTAGGGCGAGGGCGGAGGAAAACGGCGGCGACGCTTTCGCACCGAGGAGCTCAAGAACGGGCCGACAAGTGGTGAAAGGAATGGTGGGGATTAATGCTGCGCAGGCATGGCCTCTCGCGGAAGATGCGGCCGAGGTAATGCGCGCACGAAAACCGTAAAGCGGTGTGAACAATGAGGCGAGGTGGCGACCATGCGCGATGTCGCCGACTCGGCACTCATGCGAAAGGTAGGTGACGACGACGAGTGGGGCCGCCCGTCGGCAACAAAGAATGGCGGCGAACCGCAGACCGCACGGTGCGATTAGGTGGTTTGACTCGATCGAACGATGTCGACCGTTGGATCCGAGATGGACGGTCGAGATCTCAGATGCATTCGGACGGCCGATCGATACGCAGACGCCGATCGCTCGATTTGCATCGACGGTCACGATCGATTGGACTCGAGCGGTGCGATTAGTTGACGCGACCGAGTCCATTAGTGCGGTCGGACTGGAGCCCAAGTGGGGTTCGGGCCCGACAAACAGTGTTTCCCGATTTGAATCAGAAAGATAAAGAAGGTTTGGGAAATTTTTAGAGATAGCTCTAGGGCTCCAAAAATTCTGAAATTTTTATGGAAGCTTACTGGAAAAGAGGGCAACCTTGTGTAATTTTTCCAGGAGTTTTCATGCAATAGATTTCTCCCAATAAAATTCACAAGCTGCTAGCTAGAGGTTTGACCAGATTTCTAAACTGGTTTGACTTGGGCATTTGAAATAGCAAATAAAATCTAAAAATTGTGAAATAATTCAGGGAGGTAGATAGGATGATCAAGATGATAGGAAAATAATTTCAGAGGAGGATCACAAGTTTGAAAGCTAAGAATTTGCTGACAACAATTTCCATTCACAAGAATTTAATTCTAGAAAATGGAAATTGCTAGGGAAAATTTGGAAAACTTCCAAATGATTTGATGAGACAACAAAAGTTTTTATTTCTCCCCAAAATTTTACATTTGAAATACAAACCCTAAGTTTAGGGCTGTTACATAGCGTCTTCTCCGCGGAGGCCGCATCTTCTTCTCCGCCTCCGGTCGTCGCAAGCTCAACTCCGGTGACCATCGGACCCCGCGTCGCCACCTCAGGGTTCGCAAGTCTCTGTGAACCCGAAGGTATCACTCACTCGTTTTGAAACTCACTGGTTTGCGAGATCCACTGCGCGGCCGCGCCGCCGTCTCTGTGCGCGCCGGTGAACCGCCGGTGATGTTTTAGTTTAGCTCTAATCGCGTCTAGTTTGAGCCTCTGACTTGTGGGCCCTCTCTGTTAAATCGCGTTTAGAAATCCTTTAATCCAACCGTTATGTTTTCTCTTAGTCACTGCCATGTGGGTCCATGCTGTCAGTTAGGGTTGTGTAGCTCTGGTAATGCGTTTTCTCTGTCGGTAAGCGTATTTCTCTGTGAGAGTATGTTAGGTTTGCACTTTGTAAGCCAAGGCGTATTCTCGAACACGCCTTGACGCCACCTCTGGCGATGCAATTTCGTCAGCACCTTTCGCGCGGGCCCGCCTGTCAGTGTCTGGGGCTAGCTGGTTGCCGGTAGAAAAAGATTTAAATGCTTTGGTATTTCTGAAATGCTTTTCTGTTGCACTGTTAATTCAATTAAACTTAGAAAATGCATAACTAATTCAATTTTTATCCAAATTGCATGAAACCAGTGCTGTTAATTTTCATTTTAAATGTACTATTTACTAAAATTAGTGTCAACCTTGTCCCTGTATCAAAAATCTGTTAATTAATTTAATGTTGTAGAATGTAATCTCCAAATTAGAAAATGTATATCTCTTTCAATAATTGTCCAAACTCAATGAACCCAATTCTGTAAAATTTCATTTTCAGTATACTAATTATTAGGATAGGTCTTAGATACTGTATCTGTTCATGATAGTTGGTTAAGTAATTAACTAGTGTCTTGTTGTGTTTTTTTAGCTTAGAAAATTCATAGAAAGTTCTTAATAACTTAAAATGAATTGTTCTCTGTTTCTAAAATTTTGTTATGTCATGCTTAGGCTGCTGTGTGAGTTTTGGCATGTTTGGTGATATTGTATGTTTGAGTTTTGTCGGTGTTATTCGCTCTTATTTCTTTGTTATTTGATCGATTGTTGAAGCTTCGACATTTGCGGTAACCCCGAGAGCGATCCTCGCAACAAAGTTGAGCATTCGAGCAACAAAGACCGTGCAAGCGCTTTGATCATGTTTATCCCAAGTATTTTAAAGTCTAATATTTTGTTTCAACCGTATGTATGCATCGCTTAATTTGTGTTAAATTGGTTAGTTAATCCTTTAGATGCATAATCTGTAGGCAAATGATCATCCTCTACTACCGAGCCTAGGTTATTTCTTTGTGATTAGATCATTGGATGATTTCTTGTCACTTAGTAGATTCGATTTCAGCTGCTTAGACATGCTTAGTATCGGTAGAAATGGGCGGTTATCGACTTAGTCGGTAACCTTGATCACACAAAATTTACTACAACTTTATGTTTCAGCAATTTTGCTATGTTTAATTGCAAAATTAAAAATGAAAACAAAAATGATTTAGACTTGGGCACAATGGTAAGACTGGTGTGATCTCATTGGGTGTGGCTGGAAAGGTGCCCGAGTCGATTAAGGACCGAGTTACTTGCGCCACCGTCATCGAGCATTTTGCGTGCTAACCACACTAGAGTATATGGACCTCTCTTGACCTAGTACTTTGGCGTGTATTGGCTCCGGGTCGTAGGAGGTCGCAGAGGGATGGAGGTGGGAGCATGGTAGTTGTCCAAAAGCTTTATCCCGAGTGGGTAGTTGTCTTTTCGGCTTTACCATGTAAGCGTATGGATTTCTATCCATACGAGTGGCTCGTAGTTGATACACAATATTGGAAAAAGTCTCGTAGGACTTAGCCGTGCCAGCATACCTTCGGAAGTGTGCTTTGGCTTAAAGGCGGTCTGAAGTGTGGGTACATTGGTACACCTGCAGGTTAAAACTATTCGAATAGCCTCGCCCTAGGTTATGGACACGCTTTCTGATACGCCCGTAAGAACTAGACTACAACATTTTGAATTAAAACTTGCTGGGTGGTACGAATCTGGGATTCGTGCTATTGTTGTGGTGACTATTGGGATAGTCACTTCTAGGTTGTTTTTCTTTACTCTTTTGTAATTATTACCTTCTTGTTATTTCAAGATTAAAAATAAATTGCAAACTTGCCTTCAAACTGTATTACATTATTGCAAATGAAAATTGGCTTTATGCAAATGAAACATATGGCCTCCACCAAATAAGCCTGCATGTAGCATATGAACAGGTCTGCTAGTTCACACGTCGATCTTGCGGGTACAAAGACAATCTTTGTACTCAGTGCTTTGCTTAATGTTTTGTTGCAGAGGAAGAAGGTGAGCCCCAAGGGCCTCACTACGGAGTCTGTGTTGCCGCTTCGTGGACGACTAGACTTGGCGGTCCGGTCGGATGCCTTGTGGGTTGGAGGCACGCGATTGGCTTTGTTTATAGCCATCTTATGGCACTTTTGCTTCATTTGCCGTTCTTGTCTATTTGTGTATCTTGTGGCCCATCGGCCTTGTCATAATAACTCTACTATTTGTTTATCGCTCGCTTGGTAGTGTGGTGTTTGGACTCTATGTTTGGAATGGAGTTGATGTCTAATTTTGTAACGAGGTGTGTATATCGCTCAGGAAGTATACATATTCGAGGATCGATTATTTGATTTGTGATGCTAGGACCAGTGGTTGGTTACATTACAAGCCAAATAAATTGGGGTCCTCACAAAGTTGGTATCGAGCCATTCGACCGTAGTAACCCAAGCATAGTCGTCCTTAGGATATTTTAGAAAAGCTTATTTTCAAATTATGAAAAGGTTTATGAAAACCTAGGCGATTCTCGATTTTACTCCTTACCTATCTTAGCTTTCAACTCTCACCTTACTCTAATTTGAGTTTAAAACTGGTTTTCTCTTCCTTTCAAAAGATAGTTACTACCGGTGGAATCGGTCTTTGGGAGAACCATAGAGAATTAGTCTAATTAAAATTTGTGGGAGCATAAGGGTAAGATATGTATGAGTTTGCTAAGTGTCCATTTTTGTCAATTGGTTTTGTAACTTAAAGTCTTGTGTTTGTTTTGTGCTGTTAGTAAGTTATTTGCAGTGGGTTATCGACTTCGTGTTTTCCGGCTATTGTTAACTTGTCTTAGTGGAACAGGATGACCGGGAGAACGCGTGGCAGTCAGCAGGCTGGTCATGATGAGGAGCTTCCCCCTCCTCCGACCATGGCTGAGGTTCTCGCTCAGATCGAGCGAAACCGCATGGACCAGACACGCATCTTGGAGGTTATTGCTCGGAATACCTCCACTCCCGCCGGTGGTGGCGGCCACCGCATCGCGGGGACTTGCAGAGTTCCTCCGCACGCACCGCCGACTTTCTCCCGCTCGAGGACCTCTCGATGCGGATGATTGGTGCGCATGGTTGAGCGAAAGCTCAACATAGCTCGATGTCGCACGGATAAGGCACTCTTCGCGCCCCACCGCCTTGAGGGCGCACTCTCATGGTGGGAGAACTATCTCGCCATGCAGCCCGAGTCACGTGGTCGCATGGGAGGAGTTCGATCGGCTTTCGTCGGGCCCACATCCCGATGGCCACGATGAAGTCAAGAAGAGAGAATTCTCGCGCTCAAGCAAGGGCGCAAATCTGTGACTGAGTATTTATACGAGTTTAATCACTTGGCTCGTTATGCTCGGGGAGGTGGCCTCGAGATGAGGCTAAGGAGGAGAAGTTTATGGATGGCTTGTCCGAGGAGCCGCAGGACAAGCTATCTATTGTGGACTTCTCGACTTTCGTGCCTTGGTAGATAAGGCCATTGTTGCAGAGCATAAGGCAAAGGCGTGGCGAGTCGCAAGCGCAAATGGGAGGCACATCGCCTACTCACGCCACTCGCTTGTCCTCGGCCGGGCCAGCACCTGGGCTCGCCCTTTGCTCCACCGGTGCGAGGCCATTTGCACCAGCTCTCCGCCCACCGCAGCCGTGTTTCACCCACGCGCGCCGCGATCCAGAGCAGAGCGGCCTCCGCAATCCGGCGCCGAGGTTACTTGTTTTCGCCGCCACAACAAGGGCCACTACGCCAACGCTTGCCCTCGAGTGTTGCGATGCGCCCCCGCCCTAATGGAGGACGCGGCGGGAGTGGTCATCCACCGACGTAAGATGATCCGAAAGCCCTGTGGTGCGAGCAATGTCGAGTCAACCACCTTTCACCGAGGAGGTTCAGAGGCGCCGGATGTCGTGGATCGGTACACTTCTTGTCAATTCGCCCCGCTGCAGATTATTTGATTCTCGAGCATCGCATTCTTTTATTTCAAGATCATTTGTCGCTGCTAGTGGTCTTCACTGTGTTCCTTTGGGATTCCTTTACTCATTCGCTCTCGGGTTCGGAAATGAGAGCCGATATGGAATGCCGCGTGTTCCTATTGAAGTCAAAGGGTAGGATTTTTGGCAAATCTTATTCGCTCGCTCAATGAGTTTGGATGTGATTCTTGGCATGGATTGGTTGTCCCAACACTTGGGGCAAATCGATCGTGCGGGAAGATTGTCTATCTCACCACCCTTCAAAGCGGCGGTCGGATTTTCGCGCAGCCACGAGGCCACATCTATGTGCATTAGAGGCGGCGACCTTTGATTCGAGGATGTTCCCATAGTATCTGACTTTGAGGATGTTTTTCCTGATGATTTACCTAGGATGCCTCCGGTTCGAGACCTTGAGTTTGTCATTGAGTTGCTGCCCGTACCGCCCGATTTCGAAGGCGCCGTATCGGATGCCTCCCAATGAATTGGAGGAATTGAAGAAGCAATTAGGTGAGCTTCAAGCAAAGGGTTTCATCCGTCCCAGTTCATCTCCTTGGGGTTGTCCGGTGATCTTTGTGAAGAAGAAGGACAAGACTTTGCGCATGTGTGTTGATTACCGTCCTCTCAATGAGGTGACGGTGAAGAACAAATATCCTTTGCCCCGCATTGATGATCTTTTCGACCAGTTGTCTGGAGCTCAGGTGTTCTCCAAGATTGACCTGAGATTGGGATATCATCAAGTCCGGATCAGGGCTGAGGATATTCCGAAGACGGCTTTCACTACTCGTTATGGTCTCTACGAGTATACCGTCATGTCTTTCGGTCTAACCAATGCTCCAGCTTTGTTCATGAACCTTATGAATTCAGTGTTCATGGAGTATTTGGATAAATTTGTGGTGGTCTTCATTGATGATATTCTTATCTATTCCAAGACTGAAGAAGAGCATGCTGAGCATCTGAAGATTGTTTTGGGCAAATTGCGGGAGCACCAGCTATATGTGAAGTTCAGCAAATGCGAGTTCTGGTTGAAGGAAGTGGCATTCTTGGGCCATGTTCTTTCACCGAGGCATAGCCGTGGATCCCAAGAAGGTCGGGCGATGTTCTATCTTGGGGTCAGCCCAAGTCTGTCACTGATGTACGGAGTTTTCTCGGTTTAGCGGGCTACTACCGCCGCTTTATCGAGAACTTCTCCAAAATCGCTAAGCCGATGACTGAATTGCTCAAGAAGGACAAGAAGTTTGTGTGGTCCTCTGCTTGTGATGAGAGCTTTCAGGAGCTCAAGCAGCGATTGACTTCAGCCCCAGTCCTTACTCTTCCTGATATCCACAAGAGCTTCGATATTTATTGCGATGCCTCTCGGCAGGGGCTCGGGTGTGTCCTTATGCAGGAAGGCAAGGCAGTTGCATATGCATCCAGGCAGTTGAGACCTCATGAGCTCAACTATCCCACCCATGATTTAGAGCTTGCTGCAGTGGTTCATGCACTCAAGATTTGGCGGCATTATTTGATCGGAAACCGCTGTGAGGTGTATTCTGATCACAAGAGCTTGAAGTACTTGTTCACTCAGCCAGATCTGAACCTCAGGCAGAGGAGATGGCTGGAATTGATCAAAGATTATGACATGGGTATTTAGTATCATCCTGGCAAGGCCAATGTCGCCGATGCACCGAAATAAAGGTGTATCGCAATACCTTGATGATCCAAGAGCAACACCGCACTTCTTGCGGAATTTCAGCGTCTCAACTTGGGTTTAGTTGAGCATGGTTCCTGTCGCCTTGATTGTGCAACCAACCTTGGTGGATCAAATCAAGTCACACAAAGAATCGATGTTGTGTGGGTAAAATCAAGCGTAATATCAAGGATGGATCGGCCAAATGTTTCACGTAAGATGAGCACGGTGTTGTATGGTTTGGGCAGCGCCTCGTGGTTCCAAAGGTTCCCGTTGCGGATTTGATTCTCCAGAGGCCCATGATTCGCCTCTGTCCATCCATCCCGGCCACCAAAATGTACCAAGATCCGCGTCGAATTTCGTGGACTCGCATGAAGCGCGAGATTGTCGTGTTCGTTGCCGATGTGACATATGTTGTCGTGTCAAGGCCGAGAATCGGCCCAGCAGTCTTCTTCACCCTTGCCTATACCGAGTGGAAGTGGGATTCAGAGGCATGGATTTTATCACCGGTCCGCCTGCTCCTGCGGGAAGGATGCATTATGGGTTATCATTGATCGATTTGAAGGTGGCCCATTTCTTCCAAAGGCGATCGAAGATTGATGTGAATCACTAGCGGATCTTTACATATCCCGCATTGTGAGTGCGCATGGTGTGCCACGAACGATAGTGTCGATCGTGGTTCTCTTTTCACTTCCCGATTTTGGCACACCGCAGGAGGCCATGGGTACGTCTTACTTTCAAAGACCGCCTACCATCCTCGTGACGGATGGTCGACAGAGCGAGTCAATCAGTGCTTGAAGATATGCTCGTGCTTGTGTTCTTTCCTATGGAAAGAATTGGGAGAAGTGCCTACCGCTGTCGAATTCTCCTACAACAATGCCTTCGGGCTAGTCTCGATGGCACCATTTGAGGCCTTGTATGGACGGCGCTGCAGAACACCGTTGAACCGGCCGTGGCGTGAAAGGCGCTTGGTCCAGATTCCATCAATGAGGCTGAAAGCCAAGTGCGATTGATCCGTGAGCACTTGCGCGAGCTCACCTGCAAAAGAGCTATGCGGTCGGCGCCGTCGTGAGTGAGTTTCGCCCCAATGACTTTGTGTATCTCAAAGTCTCACCTCCAAGGGTCATCGCCGTTTCGTGTCAAGGGCAACCGCTCCTCGGTATGTCGGACCCTACCGCATCATCGATAGAGTGGGAGCCGTTGCTTACAAGTTAGACTTGCCGGCTACACTTGAGGGCGTGCATGATGTTTTCCATGTATCGCAATTGAAGAAGTGCCTCCGTGTTCCGCTTGAGGAAACACTATTGGAAAATATCGATGTGCATGAAGATCTATCTTATCGTGAGCGCCCATTCGTATCCTCGAAGAAGTCGAACAGCAGAACAAGGAACCGTGTGATCAAGTTCCTTAAAGTTCATGGTCGAACCACTCCGAGGATGAAGCCACTTGGGAGCGGAAGATCGTCTCCGAGCGATTACCCGTCCTTCTTCTCCTAGTGATCGTAATCTCAAGCGAGATTCCTATAAGGGGGGAGATTTGTAACAGCCCTAACTTAGGGTTTGTATTTCAAATGTAAATTATGAGGAGAAATAAAAACTTTTGGTGCCTCATGAAATCATTTGAGAGTTTCTATAATTTTCCCTAGCAATTTCCAATTTTTAGAATGTAATTCTTGTGATTGGAAATTGTTGTCAGCAAATTTTAGCTTTCAAACTTGTGATCATCCTCTGAAACTATTTTTCCTGTCATCTTGATCATCCTATCTACCTCCCTGAATTATTTCACAATTTTTAGATTTTATTTGCTATTTCAAATGGCCAAGTCAACCTAGTTTGAAAACTGGTCAAACTTCTGTTCAGCAGCTTGTGAATTTTATTGGGAGAAATATAGTGCATAAAAATTCCTGGAAAAATTTCACAAGGTTGTCCTCTGTTCCAGTAAGCTCCCATAAAAATTTCGGAATTTTTGGAGCTCAGGAGCTACCTCTAAAAATTCCCCAAACCCTCTCTGCCTTTCTAATTCAAATCTGAAACATCGCTTGTCGGGCCCGAACCCCACTTGGGCTCGAATCCGACTGCGCTTAATGGACTCGGTCGCACCGCCTAGTTGCACCGCGCGAGCCCGAAGGCTATCACCGTCCGATGAAGATCGACGTCCTCATTGTTTGTCTCGCCGACCGTCCGAATGCATACATTGATCTCGGCCGCCCATCCTAGATCCAACGGTCGACATTTTCTTGATCGAGCGGATCAAATCGCTGAACCACACTTGGTCCGACTCGCACCGCTTCACGCTATCGCCGACATGTGGGCCATCTTTGTCGTTCTTCCTCGCCGACTCCGCCGCCACCGGAGCTCGCCGGCGCCGCGCATGCGTGCCACGCACTCGTCGCCGCCACGCCGGGACGCGTGTCCGCCTCCGAGGATCGCTCAAGTCCATCTACCTCCTAGGGTCGCCCATTCCTTCTCGCACCATTCTTACGCCTCTCCGCCCATTTCTTAGCTTCGCCGAGAAGAAACCGAGGGCGGCACCACCACCTCACCGCTGCTCAGGCAACGGCGACCCGCCGTCGTGTTCCTCTTGCCTCACCGCTCCATTTTGCCCATTCCGATCCTTGGCGCCCAGCATCGCCAGAGCTAGTTCATCGTCTCCGCCTCCGCGCTCTCGGCCCGTGAACTCAAATTATGCTCCGATGAGTTTCTAGCTCGCTACCTAGTCCCTTAGGATCGCATCACAGTGCCGAGTCTAACTGTGACTTTGTTTCATGCTTTGATGCATCACCGAGGCGGTGCGACCCTTCTTCTCCAAGTTCGGTGATTCGCCGCGTGTTTCCGCCACTTCCGTGCTCCATCGCCGCCTTGATCGTGGGCGAAACCTTCTCGAGTCAAGGCGGCCGCGCGCACCTTCCCGTAGCCGAAGCTCTTAGCGTCTTCTCCGCGAGGCGCGATCTTCTTCTCCGCCTCCGGCCGCCGCAAGCTCAACTCCGGTGACCATCGGACCGCGCCGCCACCTGCAGGTTCGCGAACTCTCTCGGAACCCGAAGGTATCACTCACTCGCTTTGAAACTCACTAGTTTGCGAGATCCACCGCGCGCGCCGCCGTCTCAGGCGCGCCGTGAACCGCCGGTGATGTTTTAGTTTAGCTCTAACCGCGCCTAGTTTGAGCCTCGACTTGTGGGCCCTCTCGTTAAATCGCGTTTGAAATCCTTTAATGCAACCGTTATGTTTTCTCTTAGTCACCGCCATGTGGGTCCATGCCGTCGCTAGGGTTGTGTAGCTCGATAATGCGTTTTCTCTGCTTAGCGATTTCTCGCGGAGAGTATGTTAGATTTGCACTTTAGTAATCCGGGCGATTCTCGAATACGCCGACGCCACCTTCGGCGGCATCGCTCGTCAACACCTTTCGTGAGCCCGCCTGTCGATGTCTGGGCTAGGTGGTGCCGGTAGAAAAGATTTAAATGCTTTGGTATTTCAAATGCTTTTCATTGCACTATTAATTCAATTAAACTTAGAAAATGCATAACTAATTCAATTTTTATCCAAATTGCATGAAACCAGTGGCTGTTAATTTTCATTTTAAATGTACTATGTACTAAAATTAGTGTCAACCTTGTCCCTGTATCAAAAATCTGTTAATTAATTTAATGTTGTAGAATGTAATCTCCAAATTAGAAAATGTATATCTCTTTCAATAATTGTCCAAACTCAATGAACCCACTCAGAAATTTCATTTTCAGTATACTAATTATTAGGATAGGTCTTAGATATCATGTCTGCTCATGATAGTTGGTTAAGTAATTAACTAGTGTCTTGTTGTGTTTTTAGCTTAGAAAATTCATAGAAAGTTCTTAATAACTTAAAATGAATTGTTCTCTGCTTCTAAAATTTTGTTATGTCATGCTTAGGTCTTTGTGTGAGTTTTGGCATGTTTTGGTGATATTGTATGTTTGAGTTTTGTCGGTGTTATTCGTTCTTATTTGTCGTTATTTGATCGATCGTTAGGCTTCGACATTTGCAGTAACCACGAGAGCGATCCTTCTGCAAAGTTGAGCATTACGAGCAACAACAGCAATGTGCAAGCGCTTGATCATGTTTATCCTAAAGTATTTTAAAGTCTAATATTTTGTTTCAACTGTATGTATGCATCGCTTAATTTGTGTTAAATTGGTTAGTTAATCCTTTAGATGCATAATCAGTAGGCAAATGATCATCCTCTACTACCCGAGCCTAGGTTATTTGCTGTGATTAGAGATCACCGATGATTTCTTGTCACTTAGTAGATTCGATTTCACCGCTTAGACATGCTTAGTATCGGTAGAAATGGGCGGTTATCGACTTAGTGGTAACCTTGATCACACAAAATTTACTACAACTTTATGTTTCAGCATTTTTGCTATGTTTAATTGCAAAATTAAAAATGAAAACAAAAATGATTTAGACTTGGGCACAATGGTAAGACTGGTGTGATCTGTCGGGTGTGACGGAAAGGTGCCCGAGTCGATTAAGGACCGAGTTACTTGCGCCACCGCATCGAGCATTTTTGCATGCTAACCACACTAGAGTATATGGGACCTCTCTTGACCTAGTACTTTGGCGTGTATTGGCCCGGTCGCAGGAGGTCGCAGGAGGGATGGAGGTGGGAGCATGGTAGTTGTCCAAAAGCTTTATCCCGAGTGGGTAGTTGTCTTTTCGGCTTTACCATGTAAGCGTATGGATTTCTATCCATACGAGCGGCTCGTAGTTGATACACAATATTGGAAAAAGTCTCAGAGGACTTAGCCGTACAAAGATACCTTCTGAAGTGTGCTTTGGCTTAAAGGCGATCTCAAGTGTGGGTACATTGGTACAACCGCAGAGTTAAAACTATTCGAATAGCCTAAACCTAGGTTATGGACACGCTCGGATACGCCCGTAAGAACTAGACTACAACATTTTAAATTAAAACTTGTTGGGTGGTACGAACTGGGATTCGTATATTGTTGTGGTGACTATTGGGATAGTCACTTCTAGGTTGTTTTTCTTTACTCTTTGTAATTATTACTCATCAGTTATTTCAGCATTAAAAATAAATTGCAAACTTGCCTTCAAACTGTATTACATTATTGCAAATGAAAATTGGCTTTATGCAAATGAAACATATGGCCTCCACCAAATAAGCTCGCATGTAGCATATGAACAGTGCGCTAGTTCACACGCCGCCTTAAGGGTACACAAGACAATCTTTGTACTCGTGTGCTTTGCTTAATGTTTTGTTGCAGAGGAAGAAGGTGAGCCCCAAGGGCCTCACTTCGTGAGTCAGTGTTGCCGCTTCGTGGACGACTAGACTTGGCGGTCGGTCGGATGCCTTGTGGGTTGGAGGCACGCGATTGGCTTTGTTTATAGCCATCTTATGGCACTTTGCTTCACTGTCGTTCTTGTCTATTTGTGTATCTTGTGGCTCATCGGCCTTGTCTGTAATAACTCTACTATTTGTTTATCTTTCGTTTGGTAGTGTGGTGTTTGGACTCTATGTTTGGAATGGAGTTGATGTCTAATTTTGTAACGAGGTGTGTATAGTGCTTTCTGGGAAGTATACATATCTCGAGGATCAGTTTATTTGATTTGTGATGCTAGGACCAGGTGGTTGGTTAAGCATTACAAGCCAAATAAATTGGGGTCCTCACAATAGTATTGTTCCACTCGACTGCTACAGCAGCAGTCGATATCTATCGGCCATCTCGAAGAGTTCGACGACGGTGGCAGGTGGATGTAAATTGATATCCTCTATTATCCTTCTGCTATGGACTCCCTGCTTGAAAGCCCTGATCACGGATGAGTCAGAAACTTACAGAATAGAATTTCGAACCTGACCGAACCGCCTGATGAATTGGCGTAGTGTTTCATGGTCGTTCTGCCTTATCCGGTGCAGGTCATCCTCCTTTCCAGGGCGGTTGTAAGTGCCCTGGAAATTTGCCAGCAGAAGATCACAGAGTGTTGCCACGAGTAGATCGATTCGAATGGCTGGTTTAAAAGCCTTGATCGTGCCGATCCTTCGAGTATGGTAGGAAGGTAATTCGCCATGACATGCTCTCCTCCTCCTGCAGCTCGGATAGCTATGGTATAGATTTGGAGGAACTCGATGGGATTTTGAGTTCCATCAAATTTCTCCATGTTCGCTGGTCGGAAGTGAGGTGGCCAGCGAACCGCTCGAAGGTCGGGTGAAAACGCCCGACACCCCGAGATAACCTCTTGTCTCCTTCTCTACAGAAAAGAAGGGTTAATATCGTTGGGTGATCGAACTCGTTGATACCCAGCCACAGGAGGGCTGGACCTACGATAGGTCTCAACTTTACGAGGGAAATACTCCTCGTACTCCTCTTGCCACCGCGCATCCCATCGCTGAAGTGGTGAAAGATCACCTCTCCTGTGGGCTTGTGGCGTCTTCCTCAGGTCGGGAGAACGATGCGAGTGAAAGTCGTGCCGCCTTCTATGTGACGAGTTATCTGAACGGCTGGCAGAAGAAGGAGTCGTAGTACTACGACTTCCTGGTTGTGGTCGCCGAAGACGCTCGAGTTTGGCCATCGTGTCGCGAAGCCTTTGTGTGATTTCTTCTGCAAAGAGATCATAACCTGGTGCTCGAGCGAGTTCTTGAGTCGGGTTTTCCAGCAAATCGTTGATGTGCTGGAGTTCTTGAGCTTCCTCCGACTGGAAATAAGCGCGCTCAGGAAGGTTTTCTGAGCCGCTATTTTCTTCCATCGGGTTGTCTCAGAATGGTCTATTTCAAACCCCTGAGTTTGCTTTAATGGAGTACGAGAATGTTGAGGATGTCCCGCACGTTCATTAAAGTGTTCGTCTCGTTCGCCAGTGGTGGTGTCTTTGCCATTGCGACGAGGTGGTGTAGAGTATGCTCGTCGGGAAGCATCGCCAATCCTTCTTCTGGGAGAACGATCCTTATCAGAGGGAAGGACGAAAACCTTCTGTGGATGACCTCCACTTGCGCTCGAGACCTCCTCGCTTGAGGAATAGTCGAGCGACACCATCTGGCGACTTGGAGTAAACCCCTCCAGGTAGGGGAACTCCGGGTTATAACCGTCTCCGTCTGCAAGTGGGTCCTGCGTCGGGACAGTTGGATCTGGATGAACAGCGTGTTCGATCCTCTTCCCTGCGGAAATACTCGAAGAGAGAGGACCATCAGGTGTCGATGGAGTTCCGGAATGATGGCTTCCAGAACCTATCTTGCCAAGTCGTACTGCCTTAGGGGGACTCGAACACTTGGAGGAAAAACTCTCGTCGTGTTGCGAGTTTGCCCCGAGACAGTCCTGTTGTCGGTCATGTTAACCCTTGCTCCCCGAGGAAATTGGTCCCTCGACGGGGCATTCTGTCGTGGGGGATAAGGATCCCTCCTCGACTCCGGTAGTGACGCAATCTCCGAGATCTGATAGAAGATCTCCAGAGGCGGCAACACCGTCAGAAGATTCGATACTCGGTTCATATTCGAGACCGGCATCCATGTCGACGTCTGCGTAATCGGCCAAGTTGAACCAATTCTCCTCGTTCCATTCTCCTGCCATGGTAGCATCAAAGAGAAAAGAAAGAATCGTTGACAAGGAATTACCGAAGATCCCCACGGTGGCGCCAATCGTCGGTGTTTTAGAACCGATCTTACGTGAAAGATTGTTTGATTCGGGGTCTCCACAATTGATCACGCAGACGAAAGAGACACGGAATTTTATACTGAGTTGGGCCTTTCTAGTGAGAATAACAACCCTACTCCTGTATCTTGTATTGGGTATCCGTTACAATCACCGAGGGTCTTACTAACTGTCTCCCAAAAAAGCCTCTCCTTTCTATCTCTATAAGACACCTATTTATATTACGCAGTGGTGGCTGTTGTCGTTCCAGGCTAATTAGTCACTCATTATTGCGCAATAATGAGAGTAATTACCGGAGTAGTAACCTCCCCATGCTGTCAAACGGTTATCAGTCAGAGATAGTGGGGCATTATCTGTAGTTATGTCAAGCATAACACGTATTTTGACTGCTTGGATTCTCACCATTAAATGGGCCTTCTGACGGGTGGACCCAGTTAGTCGTGAAGAATTCGTAGCAGACCTAGTCATAGTAGGACTTACGACTAGGGGGGTAGTCGTATAAAGACTTACGACTGGATACTGGTCGTAGAAAGACTTACGACCAGACGTAATCGTAGCAAGACTTACGATTACACTATAGTCGTAGAAATGCTTACGACTAGGGGGTAGTCATAGAAGAACCTACGACTTCCTGATTTGTTCTTTCCTTATAATATTAAGGGGTATGCCATGTGACGTCATATTTCATGATTATGGAATAATAAAATGAGGATTATTTAGATCCTCGTCATCTAGCCCCCCAGCTTCAAGTGAAAATAGCTTACTTGACCGAAGGGTCGTACATGATCTTTTGACCACTAGGAGGTCGCGGGGAAAACATTGAAGGAAAAACTCTTCAACACTCGTTTCTCTCGACCAGGAATATGCTTGATCGAGGTAATTTGTTAAGGCCATTATGATTGCAATATGTCGTAGAATATCTTATGACTTCGAAGCAGTCGTGGCCTTACGACTGAAAGCAAAACCTTTCCGATCGGCTTTTCATTTGACCCGGGGGTCAAGATGGTAATTTCACTTGAGGTGTAAAAGGTGTCTCGGGACTTTCGATCAGGCGGGTAAAAGTCCGTCTCGTCGAAACACTTCCGGCGGTGGAGATCGTTGGGATTCCACGCGCTTCGTTCAAGCGTGTGGTTATAAAGCGGTGTGGAGGTAAAACTTAGGGTTCTTACCTTTTCACCCAACCTGCGTCTGCTTTCGCCTCTTCCGCCGCGGTGACTCGCACTCTTTCTTGGAGCTTTCCCTAATCCAATTCTTCCCGCTTTGAGAGAAAATGGCCAGGATTGTCTCTGAGTGGGCGGAGTCGGAGATGGATGACGCGAAGATGACCGCTTTGGTCGCCGCCGAGAAGATCCCCGAGGGACTTCTCGTAAGGTGGATTGCGGCGAATGAGTAGCATTGGCCGTCAGGAGAGGAAGGCCAAATTCTGGTTTTCCAGGCGTACTGTGAGTGCGGTCTCCGATTGCCTGCTCATCCCTTCCTCACACTCGTGCGGTTTTCCAGGCGTACTGTGAGTGAGTACTGTGAATGCGGTCTCCTACGACTTCCTGATTTGTTCTTTGCTTATAATATTAAGGGGTATGCCATGTGACATCATATTTCATGATTATGGAATAATAAAATGAGGATTATTTAGATCCTTATCACGAGACATCTCTCGTCGTCAACAAATCGAAGAGGGAGCCAAGAGTGTCACTGCCCCAGCGGCCCCCCAGAGGACGGAGCGGGATAAACAAAATGGACATACACCATGGGTCATCGATAGATCGGGGCGTGAGGATTGCTAACGATCTCCATGTACTGTGTCCACATGGCACTACTAGTCACCTTCGCCAGGCCCCACATGATACGGGGGAGGCCCGATCTTCTAAGTGAGGAACCATGGATAATTGATGCGAAGTAGACGATGTCGCTAGCTGAACACTCGCGCCAATGCACGAACCCTCAACTCTTCGGAATATGCCCAAAACACACCGGGTAGTGGTTCGTCACGAGACCACGAACGACAAACGCCAAGTCCCCAATTCCCAATGGAACGACGGCTGGACCCTGAGTTGCAGAACAAACAATGGATCACCTAATTCTCTCTCAAAGTCCTCGCATGAACTCTGGTGTCGAAAGAACAAGCAATAGCTATGTTTCAATCTTATGCATAAACTGGTCTAATGGATACAAAGGAGGGGCAAGGGTACATAAGGCGCCCTCCATGACTCACGCATGGCCTAGGGCCGGCTACACATGCCGAATCAAACACCAATTCGGCAAAGACCCAAAAACACACAAAAAGGAAAACCTAACTTATATCTGTCACATTGTTTTGGCTATAGTGGCGCGACCGTAAGTCTGCTGAAGCTGGGGCCATACCCATTGTGTGGGACTTGGAATAAGCTTTCAAACAAGTCCAAGAACACCCCAATCGGATTCTGTATGCAAAAGTTATGGCCTTTTTATTACAGGCCTGTTGGGCTGTCCCGAACCGAATCCGAATTGAATTCTGAATTGATTTCGAGATGAATTTCGATTGGACTTGTAGAAGATCCGAATTGGGCTTGAATTATTGGGCTTTTCTCCTCTTGCTTTACCCACGTGAGCTTCTCCTCCATTGCTTTGGCTCCGGCCTCCCGCTCCTCCCTCTTGGTTCCAAAAGCTTCATAATGTTCAAACCTGAGAATGCACAAAACATTTGCATGAGGAAGCACCCAATTCTCATCAATGACAATAGAAGATTCAGTAAGAAACAAAAGTATCTGTTGATTTAGAAGTTTAGCTCTTGCTCTAGTCAGTGGACCAACATGCACAGTACTTGTATTATTTGTAGCTTCACTTATGGCGTCCATCTTAGTATGTGCATGACTGTTAGGACCCGGGATTAACATCCCAGATCTTCTGTGCATAACTGAACTAGTCCCATGATCAGTGGCTAGCTCACACAATAAACAAATGTGATAACACAACCATAAACGCTAAAATATATTAATAAACAATAGAGTTGATTACAAGATAGCCTTACAGGGCAACATTAAATAAACACAGCAGAAGACGATGAAGAAGTAGTAGGGTCCAGCAATCTGCCATAGGCAATCGACTGGGGTAGCGGCCTAGTCGTCACAATCCACACTTGTAGTGAAGTCCTTATCCTCTGAAATTTGTTTGCATTAAGCAAGTATTAGCACAACTTCCGTGCTCGCAAGTTACACCCGTCAAACAACAGAATGACATGCATAAATGGATGTAACAAAGGAAGGCTTATAGTGTTATTTGTGCAAAAAAACAGCATGTGACATTAAATACCATACTAAGTTCAAAAGCTCAAGTTTTATAAAATCTAAAATTGTTTCTCTGTTGATAAAGATATTGTAGGCACCAACCTAACACCAACATAAACACGGGCACCAACCCGGGGCTTCAACCCATAACTTTTCTCATGGTCACCCATCCATGTTAATCTGTTTTACAAAAAAATATTTTGAAATCGAAGTCTAACTTTGAGTGGCTTTGCCAGCATGTCCATGACCGTGGACACGGCTATTCGAATAGTTTTACACTCTGCAGAGGTTGTACAACTTTACCCACAAGACACGACTTCTCTAGTTTGTTTGGCATCCGTCGATACCACCGCTCACTACCTTAGGTAAGCAGTCTAGAGCACGTGACAAGGCCTTTACAATGCGTCATTCCACCGTAGTCCACCCTCTCTAAGGTTTCGCCTCCCCCTTTGGATGGAAATCCGCCGGGCTTAGGGGCCCCCTCTTGAGCCAGGTGGGACAACATAGTCATGAAAGACAATCCACCGAAACAGTTGGATCGACCGCGATGGAACTTTGCAAATTAGTCAGCCAGGTCTTACTCCCCATACTGAGGACATGTGGTAGTACGGTGGTGGCATAGCAAGATGCGGCTCGAAGACCGGCCCTTAACTGACCTGGGTGACATCCATCAGAACCCTGGGCCTCAACCTACCCGGTTGAGCCCGTGCATAAACCTGCACCCACCAGACAACCAATTCGCCCAAGTCCAAACCATCATTTAATTTTATTTTATTTTCCAAAGTCATCTATAAACTTTCATAACATACCAATGCCATGGATATAATTTAAACAACAATTGATTTTTGGATGAAATTCCCCTAATCAAACAGTTTTGGGTCTAAGCATCGCTAAGCATAATTTTTCTCAAAATGATCCTTGTTCATACTATGGTATCAACCAGGTTTTGTCTAGGGTGACAATGTGTTTGGTTCAATTATCAAAATTGGCCATACAAGGGATTTTAGGCATAACTGTACATTTAAACAAGACTTTAAATTACTGATATAAATAAGCATGCAGTAATAATTTAAAATGGAATATAAATAATTTAAAATAATGGGATCAATATGATCGATGGTATAACTTGCCTTGCTTGATTACTCGTTGGCGTCGAAATCCGGTCGTCCGAAGTCGTCGAAATCTATACGCGAAAACGAGCTAAATTCAAATAACACTCAAATAAAATCCAAAGTAAATACTGGGAGGAAGGTATCGACTTTATGTGAATTTAGAAAATTGAATCGACGGAATCGGAGTTTGTATGAGGGAGAACGAAATTGTAGAAAATAAGATGCACGCATAAAACACTATGCATGCATGGTACTGTACAACATCAACAAGCCCATGTAGTGCATGGAGAAATGGCGCTGCCGGGCGAGAGGAAAGGACAGGCGGCCAGTGAACTACAAAAATAGAATCCCGGGAGCAAGACGGACCCACTAGTGGTGGTCGCGTCGCCGGGGAAGGTCCGGTGTGGCGGAGGCGCGCAAAATAGTGTTGGATGAATAGTAGCATCGGTGAGCCGGGATGTTTTGGAGAAAAGGAAGGTAGCACCGCGAGAGAGCGTATGCAGCGAAGCGGCGGTGTGGACGATGTCGTCGGGGATCAAAGACGCACCGGAAATGAAGATAGAAGGTGGTTGGACCGCTCGCAAAAACTTTGCTTGAGGCGAGATAGAGGCGAATTCGTGGATATGAAGAGGACGCCGAGGGCACGTGGCGACACTGGCGGCTCGGGAAATGAGTGACCGAGAGAGAGAACGGAGGAGGGATGATTAATGGATCAAATAAATGATAGAAAATAAATAAAATCTAAAAATTACGAAATAAATACTGTAAATAGTAGATGAATTTAGATGAAATTAGGAGGAAGAATCAACGGATTTGGGGCTTGCATGTGAGAGAACGAATTTTTGGAAGAATAAACATGTGTATGTACAAACTACAAAGCATCGACTAGATAAATTAGCTACTGTTCATTGTATTCTTCCTCCAGCCGAACAGCAAGCAAATAAAAGAAATGGTGGTGCTAGAGAAGAAAAAGGGAGAGGTGGCCGGTGAACAACGAAAATGGGTTGCTTACCCCGCGACGATGCCGTAGGAGGTGGCGGCACGGCGGACGGTGGTCGATGGCGACGGCAGCGAGCGCATGGTCTCACGGTGGCGGCGAAGTTCCGGCAAAGGCGAGGGGAGCACCGCGTAGAGTACGATGTCGCGATGTCGGAGAAGGTGACGAAGGCGGGGGAGCTCCACTACTTGCGACGATATCGGCGACGAAGCCGCGTCGACCGGCGAGCTTCAAACTTCGACTGCGGCGAGAGGAGAAGAGGAGTGCAGCCAAGAATTGGGGAATGAGATGAGTGAAGGGAGGGCTCACTGTGCTCCTATTTATAGCGGGCGGAGGGAGCCGGAGGGAGGAGATCGTGTTGAGCGAGTCTTCGGCGACGGTTGAGAACGTGGGCGCACCAAATGCGAACGTGAGGGGATAAGAGTGGGGTTAAGGCGGAGGTGGGTGCGGGTCGTGCGCACACACGCGTGGATCACGGGGTGGTTGGGGTGGCCGTGAGGTAAAGCTTGAGTATGGCTGCCATTAATGGAGGTTGGAGCTCCTACTGCGCATGGAGGAGCAAGGGGAGAGAGAGGAGGGGCCACGTGGTGGTGGAGGTGGGGTCGGCGGTGGTGGCCGGAGGTATGGGTGGCGCCGGCGGCCGGAGGTGGCGAGGGTGGCGACGGCCATTAGCTTGCTGCATGGTTGAAGAAAAAAGGACCGAGAAGAAAACGTCGGGAGGAAGAAGAAAACGTTTGGGAAGAAACGAAAGCAAGGAAGGAATAAAGGAATTAAAGGAGGCACTATGTTGATTGAAACACCAAAGGCCCAGTTGGTAGCACATGCATTAGAGGATTGAACGTTAAGCGAGGAGGGCTGTGGGGCAGCGCTGGGATGGGTGACCCGTGGGGAATTAATTTTTTTAAAAAAAATCGAAATAAGGATTTAGCAATAAATCAAATATTTTTAGAAAGTAACAAACAGAGTAAAAAAATTCTAGAAAAATTCACAAAAATTCTTAGAATTATTTTGGACTTAAGGAAATTATTACCAACATCAAGTTGGCTTTTAATTTTGCGAATAAATTATTTTTGCTTTTAAAATACTTAGGAAAAAGCTTTTAAAATTTCAAAAAATCCTAGAAATTACTTAAATTTTCATTTTTCAGATTAAATCAAATAAAACTTCAAGAATTTCAAATAAATTTTTACTTTTGACCTTTTTAAAACTCCAGAATTTCAGATAAAGCAATTAAACTCTTTAAAATTTTAGAGAATCCAATAAAACAATAAATTTATTTTATTTTATTTTGGTAACATAACCTTGGGATGTTACAATGACCACCAATAGGGAAAGTTGTATAAGTGTTAGGGATGCCCTCATCACCACAACATCTGCCCGTGTGGTGGGACCGTGGTGGCAGTGACCGCCTGTATTACTATCTTGTTCCTAGCGACGTGCCTATCGAACAACTACCGAATGCACCAGCGTAGCTCGAGCAAATCAACGTGTGCCAGGTTGGGAACGTTTAGCAAGGCACTGGCAACTCGACATATCAACTCCATCTGGACCGCCACGCACGTTACCATGGAACACATACAGTGTCTCCATTTCTGACGAAAATAACACAATATTTCAACAAAAGAACTGAACAAAAAACATACATACGTTGCTACAATGAACTTACCGTTATGACGTTATCGTCTCTTAACCTCAGACAGGGAGGACCGCAAATTCAAACATGCATCGTATTAGTACCGACTTCAGCAAATGGTGCGAACAAAGGACTAACAAAACAGTTAAGTACTATTCACCTGCTCGGACAGAGGGACACACCACGCAAAGAGGGACACACCACGCAAAGAGGGACAGATGCTTGAGAGGAACAAGCGAGCGAGTGGGAAAATTTCGCGAGTGAGAACTAAGGCCTGTGAAGAATGAGTGCGCGGCCACGCGTTTAAATAGCCGAGCAAAGGAGAAAACGACTACCAGAAACGACCACAGGGTGCAAGTCACCTACCGTGCCTGGCACAAGGGGCAGGTCCCTACCGCGCCCCCACACCGAGGGTAGCTTTGCGACGTGACCCAACGAAGCAGCTTTGCACGGAAACGAAGCTACACTACTCCAAGATTTGTCGTACGTAGCCAACGAGTGACTCGACGAGACACAACATGACGACGACGTGACGTAAAGGACATAGATAAATGAAAAACAGGAAGAAGAAAACAAACCTTTCAGCGAGCTTTTTAGACCGAAAAGACAACACTCTGTAGAGTACGACATGCCTTCTCTCTGTAAGGCAGGATGTGACCACTCTCTACAAATTGGGACATGACTTCTCTCTGGAAAGACATCACTCTGCAAAGCGGGACATGACTTCTCTCTGGAAAGTAGGACTAAGCCGAAAGTAGGACGGATGCTAGGGGTGCGGTTGGGGGGCCTACTGGGGGGCGTCCCCCTGCGCTGGTTGTACTTCTGTTCATTATGTGGTACTTAAATTTTGTACTTAATGTGTGATGCCTGTAATACTTTTGCGTTCTTATGCACATGACACATCGATGCAATAGTCCACTCCATAAAAGGTAACCGCAATAACGAGTCAGACATTTAGTTGCATGCTTTACGACATTGAACATAATTGCGTACAGAAGAGGATAGTACGGAGGTACAACCTTCTCCGGTCGTGCCTAATGGTAAAATGTGCCTCGTGCTACCCTCATAGAGTGTTGTACAGGGGGTGCCTCAGACATGGTTGGCCATCGTTGTAGTGGCACGCATATATGCAGCTAGGGTTCGCGCAGCAGCATATGGGATCATACGAACTGTAACATCCCAAAGTTCTGTTACCAAAATAGAAATTCTTAAAGTTATTCTTTTATTGGATTTTTTGAGTTTCAATAGTATTTTTTTGTTTTCTTCAATTTATAAGATTTTAAAAGTCAAAAATAAAATTTATTGAGTTTTATGAGTTTTTATTGGATTTAAAGTGAAAAATAAAATTTTAAGTATTTTCTGGAATTTTAAAAGCTTTTTACTATTTGTTTTAAAACAAAAATAATTACTGCTCAAAAATAAAGGCCAACTTTAACTTGGAATTATTTTTATTAAGTTTAAAATAATTCAAGGTATTTTTGTGAATTTTTCTAGAATTTTTGGACTCTATTTGCTATTCTCTAAAATTGTATTTGATTTATTGCTAAATCTGTATTTCGAAAATTAAAAAAAAAATCAGATTTCCATCTTTGCTTTCAATTAATAATTGGTCTCTCTTTATTCCTTTTATGCTCTCCTTTCTTTCTCCTTCTTCCCCAACCATTTTCTTGTCCAGAGAAACACACACACAGCCGACGCCATTAGAGCTGCATGAAGCTTTTGAAAACCCGTGATTCCCTCCACCATTCTTCACGAAATTTGTTGCAATCAATCCCCCTCATCACTCCACCTCCATTCCCGGCCATTCCTCCCCTCATCAATGCGCTAAATCAACGGGAATACGCCATGTCCGGCCGTGACATACGTGCATTGATCTCTCTCCACGGTCCACCTCCACCCCTATATAAGAGAGCACCGTGTGCCTCTCCTCTTCCTCATCCATCCCCGAAAATCTTAGCTCCTCCCTTCCTTCCTCCACGACGCAATCGAAGTTTTTCCGTCGTAGGCCGAACGTCGTTCATCGGCCATTTGCGCCACCTACAGTGGAGCTCCGCCGCCATCGACCACACCCCTAGCTTCGCCTCGCGATGTTCTACGCGGTGCTCCCTCCCTCTTCGCGGGAACCTTGCCGGAGCGCCGCCGCCCCCATACGCCACCGTCAGTGCGTCACCCGCCGCCGCCGCCACCGGCCACCGTCCGTCGTGCCGCCACCTCCTACGACATCGTCGCGGGGTAAGCAACCCATTTTCGTCATTCGCCGGTCACCCTTTCCCTTCCTTTGGCCAGCACTGCCATCTTTTCTTTTCTTTTCATAGTGGCTGTTTCGTTGAAGAAGATGATGAACAGTGCATAATTATCTAGTCTAGTCCATATGCTTTGTACATGTCTATTTTATTCCTTCCAAAAATTCTCTCTCTCGCATACAAGCTCCAAATCTGTTGATTTTTCCTCCTAAATCCATCTAAATTCATCTAGTATTTTTAGTATTTATTTCAGAATTTTTAGATTTTATTTATTTTCTATCATTTATTTGATCCATTAATCATTCCTCCTCCGTTCTCTCTCCTCGGTCACTCATTTCCCGAGCCAACTGTATCGCGGCGTTCCCCTCGGTTTCCTCTTCATATCTCTGGAATTCGCCCCTCTATCTCACCTCAAGCAAAAGATTTGCGCCAGCGGCCGAACCACCTTCTATCGTCATTTTTGGTGCCGTCTTTGATCCCCCGACGACATCGTCCACACCGTTGACTTCGCCTTGCAACGTTCTACACGGTGCTCCCTTCCTTTTCTCCAAAACACCCTGGCTCACCAGTGTTACTATTCATCTAACACTATTTTGCGCGCCGCCACCGCACCGGAACTTCGCCGGCGACGCGACCACCATCATTGGTTCCGTCTTACTTCCGGGATTCCATTTTTGTGGTTCACCGGCCGCCTGTCCTTTCCTCTCGCCCGGCATCGCCATTTTTGCATGAGCTACTGTTCACGTTGCATGGCAAGCAACAGTGCCATGCAAACTACATGCATCTCTCTTTTTTTTTGAATTTATTTTCTACAATTTCGTTCTCCCTCAAGCGAACTCCGATTCCGTCGATTCAACCTCCTAAATTCATATAAAGTTAATACCTTCCTCCCAGTATTTATTTTGGATTTTATTTGAGTATTATTTGAATTTAGCTCGTTTTCGCGTATAGATTTCGACGACTTCGGACGACCGGATTTCGACGTTGTTTAAGAACAACAAGTAATCAAGCAAGGCAAGTTATACACTTGATCATATTGATCCCATTATTTCAAATTAATTATATTATGTTTTTAATTATTAATGCATGCATATGTTTATACAATTATTTTAATTCCATGTTTCAATTGCCTAGTTATCCCGATTTTCTTTGTATGGCCAATTTGAATGTTCAACGTGAATACCTTGTCACCGTTAGACAAAATGATACTAAAATTAATCATATGCTTAGCCAATGCTTAGATCAAATTTTGTATTTGGGAAGCTTTTAACCAAATCTTTCAAATTTGATTTAAATTGGATCCATGGTATTGTTTTACCATAAAAGGTTTATAAAATGTTTTTACTTGGAAAATAAAATGAAAAATAGGTTTGGACTTGGACGAAATGGACGATTGGGGGTGCAGGTTTATGCACGGGTTTAATCTAGTTAAGGTTAAGGCCTAGGGTTTTATTTGGAAGACGCCCAAGTCAGTTAAGGACTGGTCTTCGAGTGTATGATGTTAAACCATACCGTACTACCACATGTCCTCAGTATGGGGAGTAGGACCTGGCTTAATAATTTGTGATACCTCATCGTTATTTGTGTCATATTGTTTGTGTGAGTGTCAGTTAGACAGTAGTCCCACCGGGCGCAAGAGGGGGCTCCCGGAGGATGGTTAGTCCAATGGAAGCGAAACCTTAGCGGGTATAAATACTTTAAGGTAGAACTTTGTAAAGGCCTTGTCACGTGCTCTAGACTGCTTACCTACGGTAGTGAGCGGTGGTATCGACGGATGCCGAACAAACTAGAGAAGTCGTGTCTTGTGGGTAAAGTTGTACAACCTCTGCAGAGTGTAAAACTATTCGAATAGCCGTGTCCACGGTTATGGACATGCTAGCAGAACTGCTCAAAGTTAGACTTTGGTTTTATTTGAAAAGGACTTCTTCAAAACTGGTTATCCAAATGGGAATTGGGCAGGAAGCCATGTGATAGGAGGGTATCCTTCACCATTCATGTGTGAATGTTATCTGACTATAAAATTGAGAATTTATAAAATGAATTTTAGTTATAGAATAACTGTTTTGGAACTTAGTACAAGTATTTAAAGAAAATGCTGCTTTATGCAAATCAACCAATAAGTCATCCTTTGTTACATCCATGTATGCATGACATTCTGTTATTTGACGGGTGTAACTTGCGAGCACGGAAGTTGTGCTCATCTTGCTTTATGCAAATAAAATTGCAGAGGAGAAGGACTTTGCTTCTAGTGAGGATCTCGACGACTAGGCCGCTACCCCAGTCGATTGCCTGTGGCAGATTGCTGGACTCTACTACTTCTTCGTCTTCCGCTGTGTTCTTTATTGTTGGCTGTAAGCCTCTTTTTTAATAAACTCTATTGATTATTAATAAAGTCGTGATATGAATTTGTTACCATATTTGTTTACTGTGTGAAGTAGCTACTGATCATGGGACTAGTTCAGAAATGCACAGAGGATTCGGAAGTGTTAATCCCGTGTCTGACACGAACATCCTATGTTCACGATCTCCTCATTGCCCCTCTCGTGCTGCATTTGTTGATGGATGTCATCGTTTTCTTCATTGAGATTGTCAATGCATGCCTCCAACTAAAAGATTCGGTTCCACAATATATCCACATACATCACAACATGTCATTCATTGGGAGGATCAATCCAGCAGATAAAGTCACATTTTGCCATCTGCTAGAAAGGAGGGTTAACATAGAAGCTCTATTAGCAGTAACATAAAACAAACTATTTGCTAATTGTACCCAGAGTATGGGCATCGGAAGAAACATCGTCCGCCATCGAAAGGGTCGTCCATGACCTGCACGACAGCTTCCTCCCTGTGTCCGCATTTCGACCATACCAGTTGAGCACGCTTGTTCGCCGTCAACCAGTAGTTAGGGCCGAAATCCTCCCTCCTTTCGAGGGGAAGGTCTTGTTTTGGCGACTCGGGTTAGAATGGTCCCTCAACATCTGCCCTTGTATGTTCCTGTACAACGGAGAATATCGTTCTTCCTACGGTTTGGAGGGGCCAGTGGTCCTACTTTCGGAGCATGGGGCAATTTTATAGCCCGCGGGGGGAGGCTCATAAAGGGGATAATGTGTTAGCTTGGAGATGAAAAGACCAGACGGGGTAGACTACTTTGCACAGTGACAAGACTAGACGGGGCAGGCTGCTTTGCGAAGTGACAAGACACCGAGCTCAGAAGGAAGGGCAAATGGTCGCGGTCCATGCAATAGGTCGCCCTATTTCGTACTAGTCCCCAGTGCTACCAGCCATATTTTTTACTATCCCCTAAAGGCATGTATACTTATATGGTCCGGATACTTATGTCGCAGTGTACCGTATTAGTAGCGAAGAAGACTAAAGCAAATAGTCGAACCATCATTCCATGTGACCATGTGTAATGTGCTTCTGTCCACGGACTGTAATGTAGTTCTGGTTCCGTGCCAAATTGTACTGTGCAGTGCATGTGGAGTATGGAACCACAACTTTTAAATCTCTTGTTTTAGACCATCTTCATAATCACAACGAGCATTCTCACCCCCCTTTAATTGCATTTTGTACAATCTCCATAAAGCACTCTGCTTTAACTCCATCATTTTTAACAGGCCATCGGTGGTCTAACAGGCCCAATAAATAGTTTTCAAAATTCTGCGAAGTTATAAGTACAAAACTTTTTATTAGATTACAAATTTCTAGAAAATAAAAAACATTTTTAATTAGTCAAATAAACTTCAATTAAATTCAATTTTTTTTATTAAATATGAGATTTCAACATTTTTATGTGATTTTTAATGAAATTTTGCATTTTTTTAAAAAAAATCCTGATTTTCCCCACATTTTTATGTGATTTTTTACGACGTGATGGCGACACGAAGTAAAGGAAGGATAAAACAAAACCACAATGAGCCAAAATACCTTTCAGCGCACCACTGTAGCTCGGGGGGGGGCAGGGCACGCACAAAAATATTTCTATTTTAATGGATTAATTAAAGCTTAATTGCAAAATTCCAAAAAAAAAAACCATTTTTAATGAAAAAAAACTTCAATTAAATTCAAAATATTTTATGTAATTTGTTTGAAATTTCAAATTTTTTGCTTCAATTTTTCTTTCTTTTTAAAAATTCGGGAGGCGGTAGTGCCGGGGCGTGGTAGCCACCGCCGCGCCCACCACCGAGATGCAGCTCGCCACCCGGGAGGAGCGGTACGTGAACTGTGCGGGGGCCAATTTCGCTAATTATTGCGAAAGGGGGCTAGTTTTAAAAATTAAACTGACTAGGGGACTAGATATGCCAAAATTTCCGGATCAAGGGCGTGTTGTTCTTGATATTGTTCAAGGAATCTATACGATTCAATCTTCTAATTCGTGATCAATCATTGTTCATGGTTTGGGAGGCCACAGCTAATCGCCTCTACTTCGGTTTTTGCTGATCTAGTACGATTCAACCACGTTATCAAGCTCATTACAATGCTATGAAAGTTGTGTTGCTGCACAAAAGATGTAGTGTTACTACACCACCGCTAGAGTGTCACCGCACGAAAGACATCGTGTTACTACATTATCGCCATAGTGTTATTGCACAAAAGACATCGTGTTATTGCACTTTTGTCGTTGTTCCACCGCGAAAGATTGGGCAATCTACAAGATTTAATTTTATCTCGAGGTTCGATCCACATCAATGGAACTCGAAGATCATGATTACGACGCATTGTCCGATGATAAAGGATCGGTTGATGAGCAAGGTGGAGGTGATCAGGTGTTTTGTCAGAGTGGAACACATAGCAATTCGACAACCTTGTTGTGAATGAAGATGACATATGCCATGGGAATACCCACGGAACGAGGTCAGACAAGGAGCAATTTACAAAAGCAAGTAGGCAGTGCAGGAAGCTGTGGAATTATGGGCGTCAGATCTGCAACAGAGACCTCCTTCCTGCCACGCATCAGCCAGGCAGGATCTGTATCATCTTATCACCATTTCAAACAGCGACAGCGTGCAATCGTCATTTCAAACAACGTTGGAGGTATATTTAGTACTTTTTATCCGAACATTTAAAATGTATTATTAAAAAATCCAAAATCACGTATATAATATCTCAAAAAAAATCCCACATATAATGTAAGAGGACAATTAGGATTCCGCTTCAAATATGCAAAATTCGGAATTAAATTAATTTCAGAATATACAGAAAACCAAACTTAAAGATAAAATCAAGTTCCGGATTTAAATAAATTGTGGAGTATAAATCAAGAATTAAATTAATAGTAGAATATGTATAAAAAATTGGAGCTAAATTAAAATTCCAAATTAACATCAATTTTGGAACACACAGACGTTTATTCTGGTTAGAAATAATGCCTCGTTTCGACCATAACAGAGGTTTTCATCAACTTCTCCGTTGACATCCCCATGATACCCGGTGTCAGTGTGTACAACATGTCATGGAAAGCAACTGGAAGATCCTTGGCCCGAGATAATTTTGACACCTTCGATCTACGGATCACTGGCTGTGACTTCGATGCATATGTGGTGCTTGGTGGTTGTGCTACAAACACGGGCGTGAGGTTTTGTACAGCTACCTGCCCTAGCGACGGGATCACAGACACGGTTGCCAGGGAGGCCTGCAACGGTACCGGATAAATACGGTCGGAACGGAACGGCGTCGAGTCCATCAAACTCAGAGGGGACGAAGTCGTCGGCATCACATCCAATGAATAAGTTCAGAAAGTTAGTAGTACAGCCTTACAAATTTAGGGGATTGAAAAAGTAAAATACAAGTTTAGGAAGCTAAATGATACAACCTCGCAAGTTCAAAGACCTATAGCGCAATTTTCTCAAAGGAAAAAAGTCCCAACCAGCGAGAGAAACAATTATCTTCTGATCAATCAGTTGTACAGATTTCAACACTTAGTCTACAATCATAGCACTGAAATGATGATAGCACAACGTCCCCTATTAACGTTTGTCTTATTTGGGAAAATTTGACGCAAGAAAACTTGGCTGGCCGAACATTATTAAGCTTGAAGCGACTCTCGTGCCTTGGCCAGCTCCTCCAGCTTGTTGTCAATCTGGGCTTCTGTCAGGCCATCCAAGCGCACGCACCTCTCCACACCCATATCTGACCAGTAGATCAACAGAGGTTATTAACAGGGGTTATGTCAAATATATGTTCCACATAACATACATGTATTTACATGATACATCGAACACATTCTCTTCAAGAATCCAATAGTTAGTATCCATACATTGAATAATATAATATACATAAAGCAAAAGATAGGATATTTATGGAATTTTCAAGCAGAAATGAAGCGTGAAACTCATTTAGAAATAAAGTAGCAACCAAGATAACTATTCATTTCTTTGTTAAATGTAATCTGCCTAGCCCGAAATCTGTGATTGTTGATGTCATGCCGGATGCTGGTGCTTGTGCCGAGTATTGAGTATGTCATGCATGACAGCATCAGTGCTTGTGCTATTGTAACTACTTTTGCTTGAACATGATTATTGATTAGGACTTAGGAGATGGAACGGTCTGGTTCAAGTGCTAAGTAGCAAAATGTGAAGACTCCGTTGTGGAATTCTGAATTTCTTGTATTAATATAAAGTTATGAAGTTATGCTTTATGAAGAATTGAAAAGATCAGGAGCGAGGATTATCTTTGAGGTACATATTCCTAACATTTTACACTTTCTGTTTGATAAACACGTAAAAAAGCATTCAATAATTGTAGGACCGAATAGACGACTAGAGGGGGGTGAATAGGAGATCAACCCGTTTTTCCCTTAAAATAGATTCAACACTAATTTCACTCCAATAGCTATTAGAGCTATGAAGATCAATTAAAAAGCATAGAGAAACACTTATGTTGAATCCACTCCAAACCTCCAAAGCAAGGCAACAGAAACCACAGAGTTAAGCTTGAAGAATCAGGACAAACAGTACTATCGCCGTTATGTGTCCGGTACTACCGCATCGCGGTACTACCGCCGTTATATGTGCGGTACGACCGCAACGCGGTACTACCGCAGTACATGGGGCGGTACTACCGATTTTTTTGGAGATCAGCAAAACAACACGCGGACGAAAACCAAAATTGGCATAACTTTTGAATCACTTGGCCAAAGTGTATGAAACTTGAAACAACTCTTCCTAAGGAAGTTAGAAACCTATTCCAAGCGACGATCGTGAAGAATCACGTCAAAGATTTGATCTTTTTCAGTTTTATCGAAGGAAGGTTCAAAACCGAGCAAAAAATGAAAAACTCGATCCAACACTTGCTCGTGGGAGATGGATGATCTAGATGATCATAGATGTATTCCCACAAATCACAGCAAGGTAGAAGAGGCCAAGAGATCAATCAAAAACCAAAGGATCAAAGATGGACTCAAAATCATAAAACAAGAAGGAAGAACACAAAGAGACACATCTTTGGAAAATCATCCATAGATTGATTCATGATGTTGCTGGTTACAGCCACTCCCTCAAGAAGAACAAGAGCTCAATCTATGAGCACCATCAACTCATCTCTCTAGAACCCTAAGCCTCTCCCTTTCTCTTTAAGACCCTAAAACCAAAACTAGATTTTTACAAATGAAGTGCTTGAGGTGGCTGTCCAGCACACCCCCTATTGAGGTGCCCTGTTTGGTACAGCTTCTACTCCCAGCTTCTCAATCGATTCTCGTGGAGCTGTACCAAACACCCCGATTCTCAGAACCACCAGATCCTGATTCTCGCGAGGAGCTGTCTTAAAAATGAACTAGCAACGAGAAGCAGCCTTCCCACAGATTCTCGTGAGAATCTAACTTGTGTAAACAAAAATACCCCTTGAAGTTTTTACCCGTAATTGCCATCCAACTACCCTCGGGATTTTCCACCGCCCGACCCCTTTCCCGTGCCCCTTCGCCTTTCCACCTCGCTTCCGCGTCTCCTCTCGCAGCTCTCGCGACAGGCGAAAACTTACCTTCACCCTCTCGTGCGCCGCCTCGGGTCCTCCACTGGGCCGCCTCAGGTCCTCGACTACGCCACCTCCGGTCCTCGATTGCTCCGCCGCAGGCCCCGGACTGCACCATTGCCTGCACGAGAGCCGCCGACCCCGGAAACCCTAGAGGCCGGGGTTCCCCAACTTCTTCGCCATCGCAGTTTTCGGAGGACCATCGGCGGGCTCCGACGAAGGTAAGCTCATCATCCGTCTTTCTCCCTTGCCCTCCCTATTTTGTCTCCCTCCTCGTCGCCTTTAGCCCTAGGGTGGATCGATCGGTGAATGCCTCTGATTTGTCATGAAACGAATGATTGAGGATTTTATCGTTACTTGTTCATTTGCTATTTTTCATGAGATTCTGGATAAATAATCGTAGTTAGATACTGTCTTGTTGGATACCATGTTACTTTTCCCTTTGGCTGCTCTTTTCTTTTGAATTCCTGATTGATCTTACTTGGTCAACAGTTGTTGGATGGTAAGCTTCTTTGACGCTTGTGACTTCTGAGTAAGTTTTTTTGACGCTGCTCGGTTTGCATCTGCTACTCAAAATTTGTAGCTGACAGTAGTTCATAGTTTTTTTCTTTTATGAAATGTTTTCCTATTGATTGCATGCAGTTTTTTGATTGCATCAAAATTTTAAGATGGATGCTTTGACCTTGTTGCCATAGTGCACCACTTTTACCTTGTTGTTCCATTGCCTCATGTCAGATAATGCACAAACTCAACACTTCAATGATGAAACTGTTTATATATGAGGCAGGCTTTGTCCTCTTTGCCTTGCAGATAACTGAAAAGATGCTTTGAATTGCAGGTCACATCATCCATTCCTCCAACTATTGGATCTTCTTCAGAGCGAATTTTGAAGAGGGTAAAGAAGTGAACCTTTTCCATCTTTGCCATAGTTTGAACTCTGAATCATCGCCTAGGGTAGAGGCATCCCAGGTCTGGTTTGGTTTCAGTTTGATGTCACACTTTACATGTCTAATTGTATCAACGTGTTCTCTACTAGTAGCCTAGAATGATGATTTTAATTAGTTGTGCTCGACATTTCCGGGAGAAAGCAGGTTTTCTCGGCCGAACATCTTCTGCAGGGAAGGATCATCATCGAGCTATCAAATGGAGGCTTGTCCTCGACGAAAGCAAGCATGGCGCACCTAATGCAAGCTCAAGCCGATTTGGTGGGTTGAAGCTACCGGACTTGGTTACTTGCTAAGGAGTTACGCCGGTTGATGAGGTGCTTGAGTTAAGATGGCACCGCTTTGCAGAGCTTTCCAAACTTTTGCCCGTAGTTAGGTTGTACTAGAAGTCGTAGCATTGACCAAATACGGATACCCTTATCTCGAAGAGGCCAGATTTTGTAGATCCAGGGCGATATGCCTTGGCCTTTATGTCAAGATTTGCCCTTGCAATTTAGATTTGCTTATATTTATGTGAGGAAGAGACATGACATACATGAGTCATTGCTGGATGATGATTTTAAGAGTTGAAGAGAAGTTGTGTAAATAAGTGCTGGCAGATTGGGTGTGTGGTGCCATGAACCACAATGGAAGACGATGATGATATTATACCAGTAGAGAATATGCTGGGCGTTGGTTGCTTGCTTGCTACTGTATCTGTGATATCTCGTCGTTTTCTTGAGATGGTGAATTGGTGATGTTGATTTTTGAGGCCACAGTGCCCGTCTAATAGAATAGATAGATAGGAATGATGGCGAAACGATATTCATATTTGTATTTTTTAAAAAAAGAAACAAGAGTGAGATTCGTGTTCTTGAGCAGCAGATTTCGCAGCTGAAGGTATCCTTGGACTTTTCAAATGTTGATGCTCCCAAGTTGGGAACAGACAACAAAACCTATGCTTTGCGTCTTTCTAAATACTCATATGGTCTAAACAAATTTGGTGTAAAAATTCTATTTTTTGTGTTCAAATACAAAGGAGAAAGATACAAATACAATTGAAGTATTACAACCAGGGGTAACATGGTCTAATTGCCTCTAATCCTCCCTCGTATAGTTTTTGGAGCTAACCTACCAGCCAAACGCTTTCAACAGACAGCTCCAGATTCTCAGAGAAGTGGATTCTCAGAGAATCAGGAGCAGAATCTGAAAAATAGGAATCTGGAGCTCTACCAAACAGGGCCATAGAGAGGCCTAGCTTCTAGAAGAGTTAACCCTAATGGGCTCCCGTTAAGGCCCAACAACAAACGGGACACATACGCACGTATTTTAAAGTGTCGTCTTCATCTCCACTTGACCTAAACCACTTCACCATGCGCCGTCCCGCGCTGTGGTTTAGCCAAAAGTCACAAAGACGGTATTTGGTAAAATTACCAAAATACCCCTTCTCGATCCTTCTCCACGGACCGAGTCCAATCCTGTCGAAGCAATCGCCTGCTCCGCCACGTGTAGGTTGATCAACGGCTCTCATCATATCGGCAGGTCTCTCCTGTCCGAATCCCATCGGAACCTCCAAGGCACTTGCACCGACCCTCGCGCCGCTTGATCCAACCTGCTGCATCGAACTGCCCGTTCGATCAACCTCGTCCATTCTGCATCATGCTTCAGTCATCTGACCTCAACCGGCATCCATGATCGTTCCGGACCTCAGCTCTCCAAACATAGTCCCGATCCTCCTCGCCGTTGACCGTCGTTGACCTGCAAGCCACCTGCACAGCAATAGACAGAGAAATCGTCTCCGGGAACAAGTTCTTCACAACTTGACCCATGTTAGCTCAAAACATGCAATATGCAGCTCATATGCAAAGACAAACAAGGATATAACCTATCCCAAAAACAATTCTTTGAAAGAATCAACATTCAGTGCAAATGCGGCACTACCACCAAGTCATTCCCGGTACTACCGCATCACGGTAGTACTGCTCTCAGCATTGCGGTCGTACCGCTCTCGGAGAATTTCCAAAATCCCCAAAAACACGCTCACTGGAATTTTGCAACCGCCAAGCAACTTTCGGTATTTCCGCACTGCGGTACTACAGCGGTCGTACCGCGACTTACACGCCGGTTTGACTGATTATCCTGACACTTGCTGAACCATTCTGAAAAACAAGAATTCCACACCGGAGCACTCACGGACGAGGACGGGGAGGGAGGGGTTCCGAGCTTTGATGTTCCCGTAGTTCTTCTTCACAAACTCCCTGCAGATGATCAGATAAAAAATCCACCAACCATCACCGCATGAGAAGAGAGAGGATCGGATAGAGGAGAGAGAGAGAGAGGGGAAGAGGGGCGGGTGGTTGCTACCTGGCGGGGGCGCTGGCTGGGGAGGACTGGCAGAAGAGGAAGCGGATCTCCTTCACGTTCCGGGACAGGTTCGCCCGCCACACCATCACCGCCGGCTTCTTGGGCTCTTGGATTGCTCGCCTTCGCTTCGATTCTCATCTCCCTCTGCTCTGTTTTTTTTTAGAGAGAGACAAGCTCTGTTCGGGCTGGGGGATGGAGGATCGACGGTAGGGATGGCAATGGGGCTCCATTCCCCATTTCCTGACGAGGAATTCATCTATTAGGGGATGGGGATGGGGATGGGGCTATTTCTTCCCTCACAGGGATGCTAATATGCAAATACAATTCTCCATCGGGTGAAACGGGGATGGAGACATTCCCCTACTCCCCATCCCTGTTACCCGCTTGGGGTCCCGATAAGACATGTAGGCCACTAGCTCAGAACCGCACAACCCGATAAGGTGATAGCCAGATAATCTTATTTGCATTCTTTACTTTTTAGATGCTAATTAATCAAAAAACATTGTCATTTTAGTATTGCATGTGAATGTTCATACTCATTTTATAACATTATGAATCTTATTTTCTCTTCTTTCGGGATCCAACTCGCGGGTATGGGTCCCCATGGGGCCCCGATAACCCGATGGGGACGGGGACGGGGGGAGAATAGAACCTGAGGATGGGGATGGGGATGGGGATGGGGACGGGGAATTTTTCGTCTCTCGGGGATGGGGATGTTCCACCACTCCCCGACGGGGAATGGCCCCGTTGCCATCCCTAATCGACGGTCCGACCCGAGGATGCAGCGGAGGAACGGGCTGAGACCGTCTCGATGGATCTACGCCGTCCGATCACGAAACGGTGGCTGGGTGTTAGGCTAGGCAATGGTAGGCTGCAAACCAAACTGGCTTTAAATCTTTATGTCAATATCTGCGAGTAGTAGTATGATATTAAGTTGAGATGCATCCTATCAGTATCTAAAAAAAAGACACATCCACTTAGAGACAGAGAAGATGCATAACTAATTGGAGTTTAAAAAAGGATTTGCTAAAATATACAAGGGCTCTATGAACATATCTGAAAGTCGTCACATCTTCATCTTTACCTTACTTCTCCATGCACATATGTACAGTCGTTTGCAAACAAGGTTTTGGTTCATTCCAGATTAAAAATGGAATGTAAATAAGGTTTTGGGAAGATATTTGGTTAGGTGACACTCCTTTGAAAAATCAATATCCACTCCTTTATAATGTGGTAAGAAGAAAGGATGATACAGTGGCGAATATTTTGAGAACGACACCTTTAAATATTTCTTTTCGAAGATCTATTATTGGGCCTAAGCTTCATGCATGGAATGAGTTAATTTTGAGAATTGCTAATTTCCACCTGATCTCTCAACAAGACATTTTTGTTACGTACGTCTTGCCATCTTTATAACATGAGGACATCTTCCATAATCATATATTGATATCGGATTTGCCATTTCACATGCACCTGAAAATTTACAAAATCACGATTGATTTTCTCACCTTCAGATCGGGGTGGAGATTCATGCTCTGGCGAGGTCGTCTTCCTCCTCTCCGGCGCCCGGCGATAGTGGTGGCGGTGGCCGGCGGATTAGAGTTAGGGTTCATCCGTTTATGGTTCGGATTCACTGGTGCCCCCCACCCCAACGGCTTAGAGAGAGGCTGGGGTGGCAGCGGCGCTACCGGACAGCGGACACGGGCGAAGAAGAGGGGGATGGGTGCGGTCGACGTGGGGTGACGATGACCAAAGTGGTTAGGAGGCGATAGGAGGTGACAGCGGATCTGGTGATGGTAGCCACCGGAGACGAGGAAGGAGACGGCACGAGGGGATCTCACCGGCTGGAGAGGAGAAAGAAGGGAGGCAGTGACAGCGGGAATGGGAGGCGGGCAGGGGCGGAAGGAGGGCACTGGCGATGCGGCGGGAGGTGGCACGAGACGGGGCTGGGGCAGTGGCTGGGTGTAGAGTGAGTTAGGGTTTGGATAGGGTGGGCCATATTGGTGATAAAGGGAGAGATGTGAGCTACAAGATCTTGATTCAACGGTGGGAAAAAGAGACCGTGATTTCACAAATTTTCAGGCGCACGTGAAATAGAAGCCCCTAATGATGTATGGGACTGTCTATTCTTAAGTTGCCTGAAATTTTCTTAAGTTTAAGTCACTTGTTGTGACCATTTGATCAATATCCAATCATATAACATCCATTGGATCAATATCCAATCATATGACATACCAATCTCTACACAAATCCAATGGTCACAACAAGTGACTTAAACTTAAGAAAATTTCAAGCAACTTAAAACTAGCAAAACCGATTATGTATATCACTTGCTCTGCTGTCCAAATACATAATCGAGCAACACATAATGCTCCATAAAATATTGAACTACTACATATATATATATATAAGCAACATCATGCTTCTTGTTCTTCTCTACGTAGGCTAGGCTAGGAAGTCATTAATGAAGAAGCACGGCAAATTAGGTATCGATCCCGTACGTACGTACTAATTGTTGCCAAGCCGTGGGTTTGATCCTCTTGATGAACTCGTCCCTGAGCTGCCTCCTCACGATCTTGCCGAAGACCGACTTGGGGATGGCGTCGAAGAGGAGCAGCAACCGGAGCCTCTTGTACGACGCCACGCGCGTCGCCACGTACGCCATGATGTCCGCCTCGCTCTCCGCCGCACCACGCACGACACCGGGATCTCGCCGGCCTCCTCGTCCGGCAGGCTGCCACAACAGAAAGGCACAAGATGTTATTCACGAAATTTTTTTAAAAAAATAATATTATTTAAAAAGATATTTACAAAAATAAATAGTCGTTCCCAAAAATTACAAAAATATATCCACGCCTTGATTCAAGCGGGCGTCGAAACTATCGCGAGTTGAGCTGGCGCATGTGGACCTGTCGCCACCACATAGCTTGGTCAACTAGCTATCGCCATTGAATCGCGACAGAAGTTGGACAGTTCCGTCGCCGATTGAAGCGCAACAGAACTTGTCGCCGATTGAGCGGCGGCAGAACCCGACTATAAAAACCCCAAAAATCGGTGCGAATTCATTTTTATTCGAGAAAAAACAAGAGAGAGTTCGAGAGGAGAGAAGAAATAGTAGCGAAGCTCTACGGTTAAATCGAGGAGAGAGATTGTGAGCATCGTTTGATCGATCATCTTGCGGGTAAATTTTTCAAAGCGTATGCGTTCGTCCAAACCTTGTAGGTTAGCAAACAAAAATAGCGACATAGAATTGAGTAGGTTAGATAAATGTAGTCGAACTGTGTAGTACATATTTTGAGTTGTGTAGCGACATAGAATAGCGACAATAACGACATAGAATTGAGTAGGTTAGATAAATGTAGTCGAACTGTGTAGTACATATTTTGAGTTGTGTAGCGACATAGAATTGTGACAATAGCGACATAGAATTGAGTATGGTACATAAATGTAGTCGAACTGTGTAGTACATATTTTGAGTTGTATAGCGACATAGAATTGCGACAATAGCGACATAGAATTGAGTATGGCGCTGGTTGACCGCTGTAGTAATATAATTAATGCAGGAATTCTCTTTTAAATTAGGAGAATTGCATGACACATTTTTAAATTGTAAGATAAACACGGAGTAGCTGTTTAGGTCGAAAGAGCAATGAGATATGTGTGCGCGGTTGTTATTTTGTTAGTGCGCTGTTATTAACTTATTATTGTGTTAGTGCGCGGTCAATATCTTGTTAGTGCGGAAAATACCATTTAAACTAGAAAAATAGAATAACATGTATTAAATTTGTAAAGAAAATTCGTAGTTGCTACATAGGCTATGTAAAGACGCATGAAAAAATATGAACTTTGTTTTTTGCTGCATTTTCAGGTATGGCAGACGCGAGTCACTACGAGTTGCTTGACCCAGTGATGGACACGCGTCACCGTAGCCGCCTCAGTACCGTGCTCCCCCCGGAGGGCGAGGCGCCGATAGAGCTTGGGGCGTTTGACTCGCACCCCATCGGGGCATGGAGGTGCCAGGCGGATTCCGAGGTACTTGAAGTTGTGACCTTCATGCACTCAATTGCGGTCTGATTATTTTGCGTTTACTCCTGTTTGTTCTTAATCGTTTGGACACAGGTTAAGAGCGGTAGGCCTCCTTCCACTAGCGAGGATGGTGGAGGCGACGGGGGAGGACGAGCAGGAACAGCGTGCTAGTCGTACGTCTAGGCATTTCCGCACGACCGAGCCCCGCGGCGGCGCCGGTTCTGCGTGGAGGCGAGACCCACACGTTCCACCTCCGTGCGGGAGATGGCGCCGGCGCTGCGGGGCGTGAGCTACTGGCCAGGTTGCCTGCGCGGCGCTCGATGGCGGCGCCACGACGCCCCGCCATGTGGCGCACGGACCTCCTAGCCGAGTTCCACAATGTCTGCCGCCGACGCGCGGTGCGTGGAGTTCGTAGCCCGCCGCGGGCCCACGTTGAAGTGGATCTGCCAGTTCTACGTAAGTGTTCGTAACTATTGTTCTCTCGCAACAATTCGTATGTGAACCTTGCCGACATATGCGTGTCTTCTTGCGGCCGGCGTATGGCGCGAACGCGAGGGCGTCGTTACGAGGCACTTGGAGGCCTACCTGCTGTGGTTGTTCGGGTGGGTCATGTTCTTGGGCTCCCACGGCGACAGCGTCGACAAGCACTACATCCGGTACGCGCGTGAGGTGGCGGACTCACCGATCGACCAGATCCGCGATGCAGCGTGGGTCCGGCCGTCTTTGTGCGCGATGTACCGCTGCTTGTCGCGGCAGCGTGCCAACAAGCGCACGACGGCTCCATCCTCTCGGGATGCCCGCTTCTACTACAGCTGTGGTCGTTGGAGCATTTCTAGATCGGACGGCCACACCTGGACTTGGGAGCGTACGAGGATAGCTTGTACATCCCGCAGGATGACCTGGACCGGCCGACCATGGGCACTGTGTGGTGCCGCCGATGGGTTAGTTTCATAGTCATTTATTATTTTCGTATTGCAATCACTATTTCGTGTGCTTAGTTTGCAGTGTTCTATTGCACAGGTCACCTTCACGCCGATCACCTCGTAGGGCTCCTACCCGGAGTACGTTGCGATGTTCGATCGGTGACCGATGACCGCGTCATCGGACACCGTCTGATGGCGCTAGGGTGATCGCGCGCGCCCCAATGGGTATCGATCTTGTGCGCGAGACTACATGTCTTGGTACCGCGGAGTGCCTTAGTGCATGATATCTTCGTGGAGAGTACCGGTGCAGCGTGTCATCGCCCGATTCGATGCGGCAGAGGTCCCGACCCCTTGGGGTGGAGCGGTGCCGGCGCGCGTACGTGTAAGTTCCTCTTTACTTCTTTCGTACAATGTGTGTTACATCCGCGCAAATATTTTCTTGCCGTCCATAGGTACACTAGGAAGGGAGTTCGTGGCACGATGTCCTGGTCGGACAGGATGGCCCCTTGGGTCGAGGGTTGGAGTAGCGCGCACGAGGACCTCGTCCAGTGTGGGCAAGATCCCTATGACCCCGAGATGTACGGGCAGTACATGGAGTGGTACGCTACTCGGACGAGGCTTCGGTGCATCCGGGTCGTGGTCGACCCTCCTCGACATGAGACCGCGACGTCGGACACGTACCCCACCCAGCCGGACTCCGCTTTCCACCGCTGTGTATGTACTCAACGGTCCTTATTTCATATTTAATTTAGCAGACTTAGGTCTACAACTTGTTGATTACCTGTGCAGGTGGATCTTCACCAGGAGATTGTCGAGTTGGTAGATTTCGCGCAGCACATGACAACGCTGGCGGAGACCAGAGGGCTCCTGCAGCGGATCAAGGAGGCAGGAGTACGTGGAGTGCAGATCGGGACTGGTCGCACGCCGACCGACCCGGTGGACCGACCAGTCCGAGGACGAGGGGTCAGCCGAGGTGGCGAGGACCGACCTCTGCTCGCTCGAGGCGAGCTCGTCGTCGTGGCAGGGTGGGGGGAGCACCTCGGGACATGCCGGAGGTGAGTAAGACACGCTCACATCGCTTCTTCATTTCGAACCTCGGAAGTTTGTAACGACTATCTTCTGTTCCAGGTCCTCAACTCCACCCGTACGCGGGCCAAGACTATGCCGCGTCGTCCGAGCACATCTTCGGGCCAACAAGTAAGTTCCGCTTGGTCGCGTAACGTCCTTTCCGCCATGATTTTTTGTAGCGTAATTATTCGAGAGCGGCAGGAGGGCGATGCATTGTCGCCGACGATGTATACCTATCGGCACCCATCGAGGACTTCTTCGAGGATCCGCGTGACACGCATTCTCTTTGGAGGCTTCTCGGTTATGCGGTGCGTCGAGTTCGTCCCACCAGCGCACCCGGCCGACGCAGAGCAGCCTGGCGACACCACCGCGAGCTACTCGCGGGTCGGGTAGTCGGCGGCGACCCTCGGCGTACTCGCACCGATGACGGACGAGGCGGAGCGACACGCGGTGCGCAGAAGAGGGGCGCCACTAGATATTGATTTACGTTAATATCGGTAATGTTAGCTACGTAAATTTTATTACATTTTGCAACTATTATTATGGCGATCTCGGTTTCAATACCAAAAGGCGTCTCGGCGAGCGGCTATTTAGGGCGACTTTTGAAGACCACGTGATCCGACGATCAAACTTTTGACAACGACGTGAGCAAACGAGCTAGCTTTTTAGGACGATGTGACCAGACAAGCTACTTTTTTAGGACGATGTGACAACACGAGCTAGCTTTTCAGGACGATGTGACCAGACTATGCAGCTTTTTAGGACGATGTGACGAGACGAGGCAGCTTTTCAGGACAATGTGACTAGACTAGGCAGCTTTTCAGGATGATGTGACGAGACGAGGCAGCTTTTCAGGACGATGTGACCAGACTAGGCAGCTTTTCAGGATGATGTGACCAGACGAGGCAGCTTTTACCAAGACGAGAGCCCCGGCTATGGCTCCATCCGCTGTACATATAAATACAACGCAACTCGTCCAACAAGTCCACAACAGCACCACCAAATAGAAAACATGGACAAGGAGAAGGAATGGGAGAAAATCTGCAAGCTTTTGAAGGATTGGGTGTCTCCCCATGAGACCACCGCTCGCTATCATGCCGCTAGTCAGGAACCTTTCACACACAAAACTTTTCAGGCGGTGGATGCGAGGAAGGCGCCTCGTAGTACGCCCAATGATTAGGTCGAGCCACGACCCCACCTATGCCCGTGGGCGCCCTCAGGAAGGGCCCACGATAGGTGGCGCCACCCTATCTTTGGTGTCGGGGCCTTTGCAAGTGCGTTAAATCAGCGATGAGTGGACCATTGGGCGGCGCTATTGGTCTTTGCCAAACTACGCCGTGGACTACAACGAAGGGCATCCGGTAATGAAACCGTATTTCATGGTACAATGATATTTTTCTTCCCGTAACGGTGTAACGAACTCTCTTGACCCACCGCAGTCTCCGCCACCCCTATGCGACTTCCAGCAGTGGATCGATGACAATATCCACCCCTACGACATGTGGTCGTTGCTGAGACGGAAGAGCTGGGCCAGGGAGGACATCGAGACCCGTGAAAGGCGCCTCAAAGAGTTGAAAGCTGAGCAGACCGAGCAAGGTAGGTGGGACAGGCAGCGCAAGGAGCAGGAGCGTGAGCATGTCAGGCGACGGGAGGCTAAGAGGGAGCGGAAGAGGGCCATCGCGGCGAGAGCTAAGGCGCAAGGCGAGGAGTACAACGCCGAGCTAGGCCGCAAGGATAAATGGCCACGTTCCACTCAGTAGTTCTACCATATTCCTCCACATATCCCATGTATTTCAATTTCAATAAAGGCATGCGTGTACCGTCCTCGGTTCGTTGTCCTGCGTGCCATGTAACCCCCTTGTTCGATGAAATGTCATGTTGTTATCGTTGCGTCATTTCCCCAAAGTTCTCCAACGGTGCCGGAATTCCTGGACACATTATAATATCACTTGCCTTCGTACTTACGAATCATTAATCCCTCGATCGTCCTCGAAAAAATCTTGCAACAATGCACGACATATTTTAAAAAGATATTTACAACAAGAAACAGCCGCCGCAATAAGTTACAAAATAGATCCCTATCGCCAGTTGAACCGCTTGTCGCCGGTTCATCTATGTATCGCCAGTTCAACTGGCGACAGGAAGCTATCGCCGTTTAAACTGGCGACAAGCCCTGACCTCTATATAACCCTCTTGGAACCCTCGAAATTCCACACAAGACTCAGTCTTATTCAGGAAAAAGAGAAGGACACAACTGAGAGGAGGTGAAAAGCTAACGAAGCGGTGCTCGTCTAGTTGCCCACCTCTCGGGTAATTTTCTTAACAGAACGGATTACATGATTTTTGATGTACTGTTATGTAGTGAAGTCCGTTTTACATACTTGTTTGTGGGCTATTTAGTTGCACATATGTAGTTCATCGTGTAAGTGTTATTTACACTGCAGTGCGTCAAATATGTCTGACGTCGTCAATTTCAAAATTTACTACGGCCAAGGGACTATTATGGAGGTCAGGAATTGATTTGAGTTATTTCGGTCGTGACGTGCCTACCAAGACCGAGCAACGTCGTTGCTGTGATGTGGTGGTTGTTCCACACGCCCAAGTGGACCGTGATGTGTACAATCGACATTGAGTTGCCTTGCCCCGGGTAGGGCGGTCCACGTATTGGGAGTTAGTGCAACTAAAGTGAACAAATTCATGGCGGTCGTAATACGCATGGCGAGGAGAGGATCGAAGTGGTCCTACGGTCCGGGCGTATGCAAAACCACTCCGGCATCTGCGTCGAGAACAAGTAGGAGTTCTTGACACCGAGGAAGAAATAGGTGACTCAGTAGCAGCGCACACAATGGCGAGAAGGGCAAGAGGTTGCGATGTCGTCGATGAAGACTATGCTGAATTACCTCATTCAGTGAGACAAGCTAGTGGCCTTGCTAACGAGGGGGAGGAGCTTGAAGACCTGGTGCAAAGGATGGATCTCGAAGACCATGACTACATGGCATTGTCTGAAGATGAAGGTTCTAATGACGATGATGATGCGGACCAGTAGGCGGTTCCATCCGAGTGGAACACATACCAGTTCGAGAACCTCGTCGTCAACGAAGGCTCCCATGTATCGTGGGAGTACAACCAGAGCGAGGTCAGACTAGGAGCTACGTACAAATGCAAGGAGGCCTTGCAGGATGTGATCAAATTCTGGGCATTGTCGGTGCGTCGCACATTCACCGTCGTCAAGTCTACCCCAAGATGCTACGACATGAAGTGCGGCATAGAGGGATGCCCTTGGCGCGTGCACGCATTTCAGCCCAAGTGGGACACCTACTGGAAGTGCTCCATAGTGGTCCCTCACACATGCGTCGTCGCTGAGTCAGTGCAGTCCCACCGGAACCTATCATCAGGCTTCATTGCCAATCTCATGTATGGTGAGATCGTGGATAACCTAGATTTTGAGCCACGATCCATCATTCGGGCCATTGAGGCAAGGTTCCAATACACTATCAGCTATGCCAAGGCTTGAGGGCAAAACAGAAGGCATTGGAATCAAGGTTCGTGTCATCGACCTAGTGCCAGGGACAGCACCAATTTCAAAGAGACCTTATCGGATGCCAGCCGATGAGTTGGTAGAGATGAAGAAGCAGATAGAAGAACTTCTTGAGAAAGGTTTCGTGAGACCTAGTTCGCCGCCATGGGAGCGCCGGTGTTGTTTGTCAAGAAGAAGGATGGAAGTATGAGGATGTGTATTGATTACCGATTCTCTCAGCGAAGTTACCATCAAGAACAAGTACCCACTACCCGGATTGATGATCTGTTTGATCGGATGAAAGGAGCCGAGTGTTTTCAAAGATTGACTGCGATCAAAGCTACCACCGCCAAAGATTTGTCCTAAGGATATCACGAAAACCGCTTTCTCAACAGTGCGGACATTATGAGTTCTTAGTCATGTCTTTTGGTCCGACTAATGCCCTGCCTATTTCATGAACATGATGAATAAAGTATTCATGGAATATTTGGACAAGTTCGTAGTTGTGTTCATTGATGATATTACGGTGTACTCCAAGTCGGAGGAAGAACAGCGAACATTTAAGGATAATATTGGGAAAACTCGAGAGAACATCGGTTGTATGCCAAGTTGATAAGTGTGATTTTGGAAGAAGGAAGTGGATTTCCTTGGTCATGTGATGACAGTAGAGGAGTATGATTGACCGGTAAAGTTAAGCAAGACTACATTGGGAGCAGCCCAAGGCGTGACTCGGTCGCAGTTTCTTGGGAATGGCAGTTATTACCGCCGTTTCATCGAAGGATTCTCATCGATTGCTAAGCCCCTTACGCAATTGTTGAAGAAGGAGAAAAGTTCACCGGACTCACGGCTGTGAGGAAGTTTTCAAGAGTTGAAGAAGCGATTGACTTGACCCGATCTTGATTACGCGGATATTCGCAAGGATTTCGATATCTATTGTGATGCTAGCGTCAAGGATTAGGATGCGTCGATGCAAGAAGGAAGAAGCATCGCCGCTTATGCATCAAGGCAATTGAGACCTCACGAAGAGAACTACCCTACTCATGATGCGGAATTAGCCGCAGTGCATGCTCTAAAGATTTGGCGTCATTACCTCATCGGGAATCATTGTGAAGTCTACAGATCATAAGAGTCGAAGTACATCTTTACCCAATCGGATCTGAATATGAGACAAAGAAGATGGTTAGAATTGATCAAGGATTATAATCTTGGGATCCACTACCATCTGGAAAAGCCAATGTAGTTGCAGATGCCTTGAGTCGTAAATTCTTGCAATGCTTTGGAAGTAAGGAAAGTTGCTTGTAACGTATGAAGAATTTGAAGCTAAAACTAGAAGTTGTGCCGAAGGATTTGTAGCCAATTTGGAAATCAGTCTACCACGGAGAAGCAAATTCGTGAAGCACAACCAAAGGACCTGTGTTGTCGGATATCAAGGTCAAAATGATGAAGGAAATTCAAGGATTTCACCAAAGATGATTAAGACATACTCTGGATTAATGGTCGTATCTGTGTACCGATATCGATGATGCGAGACGATTAATCTTAAAGGAAGCCCATGACTCAAAGTACTCAATCCACCTGGAAGTACCAAGATGTACGGGATGTTAAGACTAAATTTTGGTGGCCAAATTTGAAACGAAGTCGCGAGTTCGTTGCCTTGTCGCGACACCGTCGAAAGTAAAAGCGAACACCGAGAGACCAGCAGTTTCTTTGCAAGCCGAAGATTCGAGAATGGAAGTGGGAAGAGATCGAATGGATTTCATCACCGGTTTACCCAAGACCCAATCGGGTCACGATTCAATCAGGTAATAGTCGATCGTCTAACCAAGGTCGCCCATTTCTTGCCGATCAAAACCACATACTCGGAGATCGCCTTGCGGAGTTGTACATGGCGATTGTCGGTTGCACGGTGTGCCCAAGAAGATAGTGTCCGATCGAGGATCTCAGTTCACCTCTCGTTTTTGGCAAAGCTTGCATGAAGCATTGGGTACCCATCTGAATTTCAGTACTGCATACCATCCACAGACCGATGGGCAGACTGAAAGAGTCAATCAGATATTGGAGGATATGCTGAGAGCTTGTGCTCTAGCAAATGCTACCCGTTGGGATAAAAGTTTACCGTATGCAGAATTTTCGTACAACAACAGTTATCAAGCCAGCCTACAAATGTCACCATTTGAAGCACTGTATGGTCGTGCCTGTAGAACCCCGTTGAATTGGTCAGAAACAGCTGAACGATCAGTTTTCGGTCCAGACATTATTCAGGAAGCAGAAGAGCAAGTGGCCATGATAAGAGAAAGATTGAAGATAGCTCAGTCCAGGCAGAAGAGCTATGCGGATAATCGTCGTCGAGATCTCAGTTTTGAACCCGAGGATTTCGTTTATCTTCGAGTGACTCCGCTCAGGGGTGTCAAAAGGTTTCATGCCAAAGGAAGCTTGCCCTAGGTACGTTGGTCGTTCAAGATTTTGGAGCGTCGTGGAGAGTTGCTTACCGATTGGAGCCGCAATGATGCGTTGCGAGTGCATGATGTCTTTCATGTCTCATGATTGAAGAAGTGTCTTCGTGTGCGGAAGAGCAAGCCCGTTGGAATCAATTAAATTGAAAGAGGATCTTACCTACAAGGCGGCCAGTCAAGATTTTGGATGTCATGAGCGCCTCACGAAGCAAGACATTCGTTTTTGCAAGGTCAATGGAGCAACCACTCGAAGGAGAAGCAGCGTGGGAGCGTGAAGAAGAGCCTGGCCAGAGTTTCCTAGCCTTTTTTCTAGCTAGCTTTGAATCTCGGGTCGAGATTCCTTTAAGGGGAGGTTTGTAACATCCCAATTTTACGACTTTAAAAATCTTTTAAACAGTTAGTAGGAGAAAATTCACCATTTGAATTTTATTTGAATTTAATTCAAAAGCTTAATATTGGACTTTATAATCAAAAACATTTAATGTGAATAATCCCAACTTGAACAATAGTCAAAACTATTTTATTTGAGTTCTATGTACTCGAGATATATTTTCTAGATTTTTCTAGAATTTTTACGAGTTCATTTGCTATTTTGATTGCCTATTTGAATTTACGGTATTTTCTAAAATAGAAAACCTATTAGTAATCTCGAGAAAGGCATCGGGCGAAATCGGACCTCAGGCCCATTCTTCGCCGCGACCCGACTCGCGCGGCCCGGCTCGCCGTGCGCGCCTCCCACGACATGCGGGCCCGCGTGTCGGTCTCTCTCTCTTGCCGCCGGCGCGCGAGCATCCTCCACCGTCCGATCAAAGATGAGCGGCTAGATGCGCATAAGGCAACCGGAGTTGTCGAATGTTTCTTTGATTGTGGGTCGTTCGATCAAGATCCAGCAGTCGGATCGCGAGTCGTTTTGCGGCCGCGCCGTTTCGCACGCGCGTCTAACCTTAGCCAGCGGCGTGTGGGTCCCACCCGCCACGTCATCGCCGTCGAAGTCGGGGCGGCGGGACTCGCCGCCGCCCGCTTTTCGCCGTTCGTGCCTGGACTCTCCCAGCCTCGGGTATAAAGGGGTAGCCCTCGATCTCCGCGCTCCAACCCGCGGCCGTCACCGTAAACCTAACCTAGCGCGCAAAGCTCGGAGAAGCGATCGCGCGCCGCAACTCCGGCGAGCTTATTCTCCGTTGGTGCGCGCGCCTCTTCGCTCGCACCCTCGGCATCGCACGGCTCCTCTACCTCTGGTGGCCTTGGTTTCGCGGAAGATCGCCGAGCTCCGTCCGTCGAGCCCGAATTCTCTCCGCCGCTCTTCGCTCGCCGCCGGCCGCCACAGACGTTCCCGTGCACCAGTGAGCACACCCGCGTGATCCTCGTGTCATCCTCTACCTCCCAGTACCACCCACCGCCGGTGAAACGCCGCCGTTCGCCGGAACCCTTGGTTCCCGAGCCGCCGTCGCCGTCGGGTCCGACGTGGCACGCCACCTCGCCGCCACCTCAGCGCCGCGTCAGTGCCCGTGCCCTCGTGTCGCCACGTGGAGCCCCGTCAGCGTCCACGTGCGCGCCCACGTGGTAGTCCACCGGCTCCAGATTCAACCGGCTCGGTAGACTTGGTCTACCGTGAGCCATCTCATTGACATGTGGGTCCCACATGTCAGATTTTTCTTTTATTTATCTTTTTCTGAAATTCTGAGGGCTGACGCTAGCATTGCGCAATAATCCGATTTTTCTTTAGAGAAATAATTCGGAAATTCCAGAAAATCCAAATTAGGGTTTCTTTTAGATTTCCAATCTTCCAAAGCCCATAACTTTTGCATCCTAACTCCGATTGAGCCCATTCAAATTTCTAAATTTGTCTAAATTCAAGATCTATTCATCTGAGATTTTTATTTAATTTTTGGAGTTTGTTTTGCCTCTGTTATTTATTTGTTTTGTTTGTTTTTGTTTAGTTTTGCAGTAGGCGTCGATTAGTCGGAAATTTTGTGGAAGAAGGAGCACCCCAAGATCAAGACCAGTACATAGACCTTTTCCAAGGCAAGTCATACCTTTGATCATCTTGAAACCAAATTTTACAATTACTTGTTTCAAAGTACTGCATTCTATTTTAATTATTTATTTAAATGCTTTGGGTATAGTTATTATCCCAATTGTTATCACACCTTGGCCTTGTATGTCATAATTCCTTGTCACCCTAGATTGGTTTAGTTGGTAATATTGTAGCACCAACGTGGGTTGGTTAGACGCAGTACAATTGCTTAGCCATGCCACGGGTCATCATCACATGTAAGTTGCAAATATTAATTATGACTAAGTGACTATGGAACTTTGTGCAAAGCGTGTGCTATGTGTTATTACTTCGTGATGGCATGTGTTGCACTAAAACCAAGCTGGGTGGTAAGGATTTGGGTGAGGCAAGTGGTGGAAGGCGTGTGATATGGTGGACTATGTGATGGGTATGATAATCATGTGGCCTAGTTAGAACATGGAAGTCTTGCCTTGGTCAGTAAGGACTTAACTTTGTGCGCCATTGGCCCGAGCCTTCATGCGACCACATGCAGTATGGGGCGGGCCTAACTTAGTAAGTTATGGATTCTCGGCATTGATGTTCGGGTGGTAGGTTAGGCTTTGTGATAGGGTGGAGGTGTGACTACTTGGTGGTTGCATCACGGGAGGATTCGTCGTCCCGTCCAGCGGTGTGTGTTATGCATGGGCTATGTGATGTGTATAACGGTTTGTAAGCACACTGGGAATGTCAATGTTGGAGATGAAGTTTTTTTGTTTTGTTATGATTGGTGCTAGCTACACTGGTTATATCGTGTGGGTAAAGTGTACAACCTCTGCAGAGTGTTAAACAAACTATTCGAATAGCGCGTCATGGTCATGGACATGCTCGGGATTTCACATGAGGGTAGTTTTCATAAAATGTGGGGATGGGAGCTGTGTGATCTCAATCATATGGCTATGTGAAATAAAGCTGTTTATTGTGTGTCTTTATGGAAATAAGCTGTTAAATTAATATTGTCTATTTGTTTTGAATTATGCTTTCAATCTATTATTCATATTCAATTGCAAATGTTGCTTTTATGCAAAAGAACCACGAAGCCTTTTCTTTGGAATAAGTCGCATCTATACATTGCATTACGTGGTATGATTTGCGAGTGCGGTTGTGTACTCACGCTTGTTGTAAAACTTGCGTCCAAACCTCTGAAGTGGAGGAGTCTCGCTGCTTTAGAGGAGGAGTTCGTTGAAGGCTGATCGTTCGTTAAGGTGCGGATTCGGTTGGTTGCTGTGGTGAATTGGTGGGATCTCGTTGGAGTTTTCCGTTCGCTTTGCTTTATTTCTGTTAGCCTGCGTGGCAATAAGTGTAAACTTCGACCATAAGGTCAAAACCCTTATTTGTTATTCAAACTAATCGTTTACTTTATCTATCGCTTGTGTGGATCGATATTTACGTGTTAACCCTGTGTGCACTAGCGTGATCCTGGACTAGTGCAGTATACACAGAGGGTTCCAGAATCGTAATTCTCGGCACGTTCGAGGATTCCTACCACAACCTCCCTGGGCAACTCCGAGTCATACAAGACAGGAATCCCAGCACTCATGTCGACATTCAAGACACCACGCATCCGAAGTGACCTAATAAGAGGGTACTATAACGTGCATTCTTCGCCTTTGGTCCATGCATCAATGCATTCCAGCACTATTGTCCAATCTTGTGCATCGATGGCATGTTCCTGACTGGGAGGTACAAGGGCGAATCGATCGCAATAGCGACGGACGGAAACAATCAAGTTCTTTCCGTGGCATTCGCTTTCGTTGAAAGCGAGAACACGTAGTAGGGGCGTGGTTCCTAAAGAATGTGAGGATTTACATTTGTGCAGACCGTCCCAACGTATGCCTCATACATGGCCAAACGCGCGAGCTGCTGCGTGCAATAACTTCGGCTACAACGAGGAAGAGCATTACCACTTCCATGGCGGATCTACATAGCAAGTGGTGCATGAGGCACTTGGGTACAAACTTCTATAAGCGATTACGCAACAAGGACTTGATGAACCTATTTAGCGCTGTGCAGCGAGAACCGGCGTAAGTTGAAACACTCTAGAAGATTTTGGGCGACGGACCCAAACCCACGAAGGAGGCGGCGAAGGGCGCTAGCGCCGACCGGGCCCCGGCGTTGCCACGGCTACCCACATACGCTCCTAGTGTCACGAGGAAGATAGAGCACAGTCAAATGCTTCTCGGTCGGATTGAGCACGAGCCTAAGGAGAAGTGGTGTTGCTACATAACGGGGTGGTGCTCGATATGGTATCATGACAACCAACCTAGCGAGGTCTACAAGCTGGGTCATGCGCGGCGCGGTGCCTCCCTTTGGTTGGTATGCGGAGGCAATTCTCCACGGTACCACAAACTACTTTGTTAACAGATGCGACAATGCATCGCTCACCATAACAAATGACAGAGTACTCTACTCGTCATGATCACGCATACATGGAGGAGAAGAGCAAGAAGGGTGAGATGCACCGGGCATTCAAGATGGGCACGAGGGAGCTTTGCTTCGAGATAATGTGCAGGGACAAAGGACGTCACGGGACTAACCGCGAAAGGATCACCCATGAGTGCACGCTACGCGCGATAATTGTGTATGCACTTGTAACAAGCCCCTTCTTACGCATAGGCCTGCTCCCATGTCATGGCGCATTGTTCGATGGTGGCGCAGCATCCCGGGCAGTACCTCTCTCACTATTTCACCAAGGAGGTGGTGATGCAAACATGGAGTGGAGAGATGTATGGTTATGCCGTTGTTGGCCATTTCACTGGCCATCCAACACAGGAGCAACTAATGCGGGCGCGGACATTGCTAGGCTCAAGGAAAAGGTTGGCCGATAGATGCGGCGCATCGAGAGCGATATGGGCGAGGCGGCGGGCGTTGCGAAGAAGTGCTCCATTTGCGAGAGTGCAGGCACACCTTCAAGACATGCCTTGCGAAATACTCGGGACCAAGGAGACATCGGCATTCGGACATCGCGCGAGGACCTCATCCGGTGCCCGACTAGAGGCGATCCACATGGGAGGCGTTGCGTCGCGACCACGAAAAATATTATTATCAATGTTACGAATTATCATTTCAATTAAGTGTTATGATGTTACTGCTGCAAGTTACGTAATATCGGTGTGTATGAATTCCGAGTGAATCGCAATATCACTTACCTTCCTCTTTACGAATCGTTCATACCTCAAACGTCCTCGCTAAATTCTCCAAAAATTTATCGTAGTAGGACAACATACGACGATGATAAAATGTTATTGCGAGTCTAACAGATTTCGTACCGTTTAAAATTTATGAAAATCACAAACTGCCTAAGTGGAATAGGCAAAATTAAAAACTGGCTAGGGCTGAGGTATATATCGCCAGTTGAACTGGCGATAGGATCCTGTCGCTAGTTGAACTGGTGATAGCTTCCTGTCGCCAGTTCAACTGGCGATAAATACCTCAACTAGCGACACGGGGGCGGGTCCTGCCGCGATTCAACTAGCGATAGGTTCATGCTTGATTGAGCTGGCGATAGGGACATATTTTTGTAATTTTTGGGGGCGACTATTTATTTTTGTAAATATCTTTTAAAATAATATTATTTTAAAAAAATCGTTATTCACGCATGGTGAATTAATCGGTTTCAGAGCACAAGGTGTATCGATTACTACTTACCCGAAGACGGCTACATCTTCGATTGAAGGGTAACCATTTACGCACAAACAAAGCAGAGCGATTGATGAGGACATGAACCGCCGGATACGACCACAACTCCACCTCCAATCGCTGCTCTACTTCCACCACATATTGATCGAGAAGGATTACGACCACTACACGACCATTGCGTGGTGAAGCCCCGTGAGTGGTTGAAGGAGGCTATCGACCACTTACGCATCGCATCGCATGCGGTGCGTAGGATTGTTTTGACTGCTCGTGGTCTTAGCATATGGAGGTTCGACTACATCCTGGCCGAGGACCTTGGACTCGTCGGAAGTTGATTACAGTCGTAGATCACTTATATCGGTCTTTGCGCCACCTCACTTTGGGCCGAGGGCCTTGTATCAACACTACATTAGGGTTTTGGGCCGACCACCTCCACGGCCCATAAGGCCACCTAGGGTTTCGAAGTGCTGTTCATGCGACACTAATCACGCATGAGCGAAGCGCCGCCGCCTCCTTCGTCCTTTAAGTAGTGGCGCCTCCTCTAGTTCCTTGGGTTTTCTTATATTATTCGCCACTTTGCGGTTTCACCGTTTATCGGTTTGAGAACCCCATTGTGAACTTCATTCATATTCGCAATACAATTCGATTGCATCTTCCTTGTTCTTGTGAGTTGCTTCAATTGCTTGCGGGAACAATAACCCTCGTGGTAAGGTCGATCGGCGTGTGGCGTGGTTGATAACGACGATCGATGCGGGTGTAGCGAACTGCGGTGACGATCTGGCGGTCGAAAGCCTCAAAGCGACAACGTCCTCACGACGAAACCAATCGAACCTATCGGAAGATCGGGACACCGTGTCTCATCAGCAGTCGTTGCATGCATGTCATCGTGTTGTACTTGGAAACCCTTGTACTTGATCAGCTCCTTGATCCTGTCAACGATGAATACGTCGCCGTCGTCATCGATGTACCCGACGCAGGGATTTTTTTTTCGGGCACAAAAATCGGCCAAACCGGTTCTGCCGGTTCCACGCAGGCTCCGGGCCCCTCTGGTAGGATTGCGAATCGGGCCTAAAAAATTCGGCCCAGGGACGCAGGCTCGCAGGCTGCACCGCTGCAGCCCAAGCCCATTCATCCTCCTCGGCTCCACGCAATCACAAGAGCCGCACCGCTGTTGCCCTAGACCCCAATTGTGAGGACCCCGGTTTATTCGGCTTGTACTGTTTAACCATCCACTTGGTCCTAACAGTACAAATCAAATAAACCAAGCCTCGAGATATGTATACTTCCCGAGTGCAGTATACACACCGTTACAAAATCATGCATCAATTCCATTCATACACATAGAACCGAAGCACAACAATAACTTAAAGACATACATAATATAAAGAGAGTTATTACAAAAGAGAGGCCGACCGGCCAAAAGTCATAAAGATAAGTAAATACACAGCGGAAGCAAAATGGCCATAAGATGGCGATAAACAAAAGCCAATCGGTGTGCCTTTACCCACAAGGCAACCAACCGGACCGCCAAGCTAATGCGTCCCAAGCAGTGCATAACACAACTCACAAAAGTGAGGCCCTTGGGGCTCACCTTCTTCCTCTGCAACAATTAATATTAAGCAAGCGGATGAGTACAAAACTTGTTTTTGTACTGCAAGACTGACGTGTGAGATAACGAACTATAATTAACTACATGCAAGCTTTATTTAAGTGGATGAGACTACGGACTTATTTTTCAGCATAAAGCAAGTTTTCATTTGCAATAAGGTAATAGATTCAAAGCAAGTTTGCAATTAACTTTTATTGTTCAAATAAAGAGAGACAATAATAACAATAGATAGATGACAACACCAACCTAGAAGTGACTAACCCATAGTCACCACAACAATAACATGAAGTACCCCTTCATACCACCCATGTCAAGTTTAAGTTTTTAAAAGGTTGTAGTCTAGTTCTTGCGACCTTACCAAGCATGTCCATAACCTGGGGCGAGGCTATTCGAATAGTTTTAACCTGCGAGGGTGTACCAATGTACCCACACGATGAGACGCCTTTCCACCGCCACGGTTAGCACACTTCCTTTGGTATGCGAGGCATGGCTAAGTCTAACAAGGCGCTTTCCAATGGGCGATGCTAATTAGAGCCGCAACCACGGAGAAGGACACATTAGGCAGCCCTAACAGTGCGCTAATGCTCCCCTCCAAAACACACACACACAGAACACACCCACCGGCCAGCTCATAATTAACACCTCCCAAAGTACTTAGTCAGAGAGGTTCCATATCCCCTCGTGTGGTTGTACGCAATAAGCGCTTGGCTTAGTGACACAAGTAACTCGGTCCTTGGGGACTTAGGCACCATTCCACACACCCAGCAGATCACATCAACATACCATTGTGCCCAAGTCAAGATATAGTTTTGTTTTCAGTTTTTGATTTGTAAATCAATAAAACACAAGGGTTGGACATAATGGAGTAGTATAAGTAGTTGTGTGATCAAGATCACCGACTAAGTCGATGATAGCCCAATACTACAAATAACTAGGCATGGCTAAGCAATATTCATTAAGTAATCTACTAAGTGATAAGAGTTCATCCATCGAACTCTAACCACGACAAATAACCTAGGCTCGGTAGTAGAGGATAACCATGTACCTACAGTTATGCAACTAGAGTCTAACTAATCAATTCAACAACAAAATAGCAATGCATACATAGAAGTTAAACAAAATATTAGACTTTAAAAGTAATGGGATCAATGGAAATGATCAAACTGCTTGCACGCTTGTTGTGGCTCAAATTGTTGCGGAGGGTCGTTCTCGGGGTTACCGCAAATATCGAATCCTAAGCGAAAGAGCGAAAACAACCAATAAGACGAGCAACGCTTAAATGAAAGAGCTAGCAAAAATTACCCAAATGCGACGAAAATTATACACAAGGTATAATAGGAATATACCTAGACATAGGAACTGGAAAAAACTAATTTGGATTTGTGGTGCAAAAGATATTCTCTAAAAACCTATTTTCGGCCATAATTAGCACTGTAGCAAAAATATTTTCTAGAAAGATTTTGTAGCTGAAATTTTTATGGTAGCTACCTACTGGTGTGGTGATAACCCATATAAAATTTTAGGTCATTTGGAGTTATATTGAAAGAGTTATGATTTTTCTAAATTGTTTAGGGTATTAGACTAAAATATGATCCTTATGATTTCTAAAAACAGTGAAATTTGTGAAACCAATTTTCCTAGCAAATACACTATCAGTGGAAACTAATCCAATTGGATTCATACAAAAATGATCTATAGATTAACAGTTATGCATTTTCCAATTTTGCTAAGAGTTCTGAAAATCAGTATTATGTTCACTTGTTTACTATTTTTGAAAAAGATTTTCCAGGGTGGATCATGGTCTACAATTATTTTTCTAATTAAGTTCAAGGTATAAGGAAGCTAACAAAATTGGAATCATCTAATTTGGAGCTAAGATGACAAAAGATATGAAAATGACAAGACCTAATGTGATACTGATTTCTGGACTTAGCACTTTGGGACCTTTCCTAGCATCCGGAGGCGTGGATGATTGAGAGCGTCGATCTCAGATCAACGGGCGACATTGAACTAGACCAAAATACTCCTCACGCGCGAGCAGAGAGCGGCGTGGGGCTCGAGTCGTTGATCTCTGGATCCAACGGTAGAAGACCCGCCACGTCGCTCGCGCAGCGTTGTCGTCGGACAACGCGGCGGCTTCACCGCCAAGCAGCGGCGACCAAAACGCGGCGGCGCGGTGAGCGCCCGAGCGGAGTGCGCAATGGCGTTGCGCACCCTCGGTACCACCACACCGGCGGTGGTGGACGAGCGCGCGGCGGCGGAGGCGCGCGGGAAAAATGACAACGGCGACGGCGGCAAAAAGCTCCGCGGCGGACCATTCAAGCGGTGCACGAGCATCTAGGGAGCTACCGAGGAGCTACGGCCAGCGCGGAGAGTGCGAGGCGGTCGGGCGCTCGGCGAAGCTCGCGACGGACCGAGGAAGATGGCGCGGGAAGGCGGCTGGGCAAAATCAACCACGCGGCGTCATCACGATGGGTTCGAGAGCCAGAGAGCTCCACGAAAGGAATTAGAAAAGGAGCACTCACCGTGGCAGAGCGAAGAAGGATGCTCGCGGCGATTTGGAAATCAAAATCCGGTGCTCCGTTGAAGCAACCTGAAATGGAGCGGTTGTTAGCACCACCGAGGTGAGAGGAGGTGCGAGGAGCAGAAGGGAGCGAGGAACCCTGGGCACGGCCTTCAGAAGCTCGCGGCAACAATGGCGGCGAGAAAGCAGGCGTTTGGGAGCTCCACGAATGCGGTGGAGTGCAAGGAGGGCTCACGGAGTGCGTAAAGGAAGCGGGGAGGAAGATGGGAGCTTAAGTAGGCGAGGAAAGCCGGGAGCAGCGGCAACAAGCCTCGGATACGGCGCCTCTCACGGTCGTGACGGCGGGGAAGCGATTGGCGATGGACTTTCGGCGGCGGCTGGCGCGCGCATTTAATGCACTGCGTTGGCGTCGAGGTGAGTGGGCGGCGCTCACGCCCGAGCCTCTACGCCATGGCGCGGAGCGGCCTTGTGGTGGCAGCGGCGCGAGGAGGGCGGCGATGGCGGCCGTCGATTTGCATCAAGGGCTAAGCGCGATCCGTTGAAGCGGCATCGGATGAGCGGCGGCGCCGATTGAAATCAACGGCTGCGAATCGGGAACGCGGAGTTGTCGAATGCATACGAGCATAAGCCGTCCGATGGAATCCAACGGTCGAGCGCGCGTGCCGTCGATCGCGCCCGTGCAGTTAGTTGACTCGACCAAGTCGGTTGGCTTGAGCCAGTCGACTCGAGTCAATGAGCGATTGCAAACCCATTAGGTTTTGATTTTTGAACTGAAACTTTTGGGGATTTAATTGAGGCATCAAATCAACTCCAAAATTTATGAAATTTTAACTGGGGCTTCAGACTTAATGATTAACCTTCCATAAAATTTCAGAGGGTTTTGTGCACTGGAATTTTCTCAAGAAATTCAGAAGGTTAAAGCAGAGGTTTGACCAAGGTTTGACTTGCCTCTAAAATATTTCAAATAATTTCCCAAAATTATGAAATAATTCAGAGGTGTTACCAAACCACCCTAGAACCAGGAAAATTATTTCCAAGGGTTTGACAAAAGATTTGACCAAGTAGGTTGTTGACTTGATAAATGAGGTCTTTGATTTTTAATTTTCCAAAATTCTTTTACAAGAATTTCATAAAAGTTTCAAAAGTAAAAGGATAAAGGAAAAGTTTTAATTTACCCTCATTTTATTACATTTGAAACACAAGCCAAAATGGGGATGTTACAAACCTCCCCCTTACAAAAATCTCGTCCAGAGATTTGGTTCACTCGGAAAAGAAAGAGGGTAGTGCAGACGGAGGCGATCTTCTCGCTCCCAAGTAGCCTCATCCTCGGAATTGTTTGACCACTTGAACTTTAAGGAACTTGATGGTCTTGTTCCTTGTTCTTCGCTCGGCCTCCTCGAGTATGCGAGCAGGGTGCTCGCGATAGGTCAAATCCTCACGAACATCGAGAGTTTCAACGGAGCTTTCTGTTGGAACACGGAGGCACTTCTTAGGCGGGACACATGGAACACATCATGTACCCCGCAAGTGCAGCGAGCAATTCCAACTTGTGGCGACGGCTCCTTTCTTCGATAATACGGTGGGACCGACATATCGAGGAGCTAACGCCCTTGACACCAAAGCGGTGACCTTTGGAGGAGAAACCTTGAGATAAGCGAAGTCATTGGGCTCAAAGCTCAACTCACGGCGGCGGCGATCCGCATAGCTCTTTTGCACGGATTGAGGCGTGCGTAGCGATCACGAATGGTGGACTTGACCTTCGGCCTCATTAATCGAGTCGGGCCAAAGAAAGGTCTTTCACGGTCTCGGACCAGTTCAACGGGTCCTACACTTTCTCCGTATAAGGCCTCAAATGGTGCCATGCGAGGCGGCTTGGAAGGCATTGTTATAAGAAAACTCGGCGAATGGTAAGCACTTCTCCCAATGCTTCCCATAGGAAAGGACACAAGCTCGCGACATGTCCTCCAAAACTTAGTTGACCCTCTCGGTCGACCATCTGTTTGGGGTGAAATCTTGGTGAAAGAAATCGAGTTCCATAGCCTCTTGCGGCTATGCCAAAATCGGGCGTGAGCAGCGAACCACGATCGACACAATTGTCTTTGGCACACCATGTAAACTCACGATGCGGGCTATGTAGAGTTACGCGGAAGACCCACTCGGTCGATCTTGGCGGGGAAGAAAATGAGCCACCTTAGTCAATCGATCGATGGCGACCGGATAACATCATTCTTCTTTGGGGACCGGGGTAGACCAGTGATAAAGTCCATCCCGCCGAATCCACTTCCACTCGGAATTGGTAAGGGTGAGCGATCTGCCGACGGCGATGCTCGGCCTTGACACGGCGACACCACGTCGCGCTCGGCAACGAACCTTGCGATCTCCCTCTTCATTCGGGTCCACCAAAATCTGCGTCGGAGATCATGATACATCTTCGTGGCCGGGATGAATGGATAACGGAGAATCGTGGGCTTAGCGGAGGATCAAATCCCGCAACTCCATGTCCTTTGGAACCACTAGGCGTTGCCGAACCTCCGACACCAAGTTCATCTACGGAGAAGCACTTGGTATTCCGTTCTTGATATTTTCCTTGATGCGGTTCACTCCAACATCATTGTTGAAGCGGACTTGATCCGATCCACCAAGGTTGGTGTACAACCAAGGCGGCGAGGAACCATGCTCAACGGACCCAAGTTGAGGCAGCTGGAACTCCTCGGAAAGGGTGGTGAGGCTCTTGAAGCAACAATGCATTGCAATGCGCTGCGACTAAAGCGCATCCGCAGCGACATTGGCCTTGCCGGATGGTAGTGAATACCCATGTCATAGTCTTTGATCAACTCAACCATCTCCTTTGCACGAGGTTGGATCTGGTTGGGTGAACAAATACTTTAGGCTTTGTGATCGAATACACTTCACAACGATTACGATTAGGTAATGTCGCCAAATCTTAAGTGCATGAATCACGGCCAACTCCAAGTCATGGGTAGGATAGTTGAGTTCATGAGGTCTCAATTGCCTTGATGCATAGGCCACTACCTTGCCTTCTTGCATAAGGACTGGCAGAGGCCTCGGCGAAGCGTCACAAAAGATATCGAAGCTTTGGCGGACATCGGGAGAACAAGAGCGGGAGCGGTGGTCAATCGCTTCTTAAGTGCTTGAAACTTTCCTGCAATCGGCGGACCACGAGAACTTCTTGTCCTTCTTGAGCAACTCCGTCATCGGCCGCTACCTTGTAGAAGTTCTCGATAAGCGGCGATAGTATCGCTAAACCAAGAAAACTCCGAACCGGTGGCCAAGTAAGGTGACTCGAGAAAGCACGTCGATGATCTTGCTAGGATCCACGACTCGCCCCTGCCGAAAGAATATGGCCTAAGAAGGCTACTTCCTTCAACGAGCAGCGCACTTGCTGAACTTTGCATACGACTTGTGCTCGAAGCTGCCCAACACAAGCCTCAAATGCTCGGCGTGTTCCTCATCGCTCTTGGAGTAGATAAGGATATCATCGATGAAGACCACAACGAACCTATCCAAATACTCCATGAACACGAATTCATGAGGTTCATGAACAAGGGAGCATTGGTTAAGCGAATGACATGACGGTATACTCGTACAAGCCATAACGGTAGAAAAAGCCGTCTTTGGAATATCCTCGGTCGAATCCGAACTGATGATATCCCTCTCGAGATCAATCTTGGAGAAAACTCGAGCTCGAGTTAATTGATCGAAGAGGTCATCGATATGGGGCAAAGGTATTTGTTCTTTACCGTTACTTCATTAAGTGGGCGGTAATCAACTTTATCTTGCGACGTCTTGTCCTTCTTCGGGACAAAGATTGCTGAGCATCCCCAGAGAGATGAGCTAGAGGCGGATGAAACCCTTCTCTTGAAGCTCACCCGCTGCTTCTTCAACTCCACCAACTCGATTGGGTCCATTCGGTAAGGCCTCTTCGAGATCGGGGCGGTACCGGGAACCAACTCAATGACAAACTCGAGGTCTCGAACTGGTGGCATCCACGGAAGGTCGTCGGGAAGACATCAACAAAGTCACAAACCATGGGACTTCACTAATATCTAGAGGCGGCTTCGCCGGCGCGAAGAGATGCGGACCTGCGGCCAGGCGAAAAAGCTTTCGCGGAAGACGAAGGTGAGGTAGATGAGTCTCCTAGCGCAATCAATTTGTCCCATGTCTTTGAGACAACCAATCCATGCCTAGGATTACATCTAAGCTCGCCGATCGAAGGAGGATAAGGTTTGCCAAGAATCCTACCCTTCTATCTCAACGAGGACATCCCTACACTCGGACTCGGCTCTCAACTCCGAACCGGAGAGCGAATGAGTAGCGGGACCAACAATGGAGTGAAAAGAAGACCTCCCACAGCAGCAAAGACTCGAAACAAGCGAATGAGATGCGCTGAATCAAACAAAGCGTAGCGGGGAAAGAGTTAACAGAAAGGGTACCCAACACGGCGTCGGTGCCTCTGTGCCTCCTCGCGGAGATGAGGTTGACGATGGCCACTACCCACGCCTTGGGTAGCGGGGACAACCGATCTGAGAAGAACCACCTCCTGCGCGTCCTCCATTAGGGCGAGTGCTCGACCTGTTAGGGCAACTATTGGCATAATGCCCCTTACGGTTGCACTAAAAGCAAGTGACCCGACGGCCGGATTGCGGGGCCACCTGGCTGGTTGCAGCGCGCGTGATCGGGGCACGGCTGCGGAGGGCGAGGCTGGTCTTTGGCGGCCTCGGTGGTAGCGAAGCCCGCAAGCGGGCCACAGGGTAGGCCCGACACGGGGGCGAGAGGTCGGCTGTGCGGCACGCCGGGCCTCCCACTTACGCTGCGAGGACTGTGAGCGCCTTCGCCTTGTGCTTTCGGCAACAATGGCCTTGTCCACCAAGGTGCGAAAGTCGGCAAAGTCCACAATGGAGGCTTTGTCTTGCGGCTCCTCGGACAAACCCTCCATGAACTTCTCACCTTGGCCTCATCGGTGGCCACCTCGGATGGAGCATAACGAGCCAAGTGGTTGAACTCGTGCAGTACTCCATCGCGACTTACGCCCTTGCTTGGCGCGAAATTCCTTCTTCTTGACTTCATCAAGCGGCGGGGATATGAGCTCGGCGGGCGCCGTCGGAACTCATCCCAAGAGGCGGTGTGGCGCGGGCTGCATGGCCAGAAGTTCTCCCACCGGAGAGTCTTGCCTCTGAAGGCGATGGGAGGCAAGAGTGCCACTGTCTGGTCCAGCAGCGAGCAGCGTCGAGCTACGCTCAACTTTGTAGCGACCGGTCATCTGCGTCCAAAGGTCCTCGGACACGGAGAGCGTGGGGTTGAGTGCGAAGAAGCTCGGCCAAACCCCACGAGGCGATGTCCACCCCCTTGCCGGATCACGAGGCAGGAAAGGGCGGAGGTGTTGCGCGCAATAACATCCAGCAGGACCCTCCTGTCCTCTGAACGGTTGCGCTCGATCTGAAGAAGGACCTCAGCCATGGTTGGAGGAGGCGGAAGCTCCTCATCCAAACCAGTGCGACCACGGCCACTACGAGTACCTCGACCATCTGCTTTAAGAAACTTAGGTTAGAAACCAAAGCACTAACACTAGAAGTTGATGAAAGCGAAAAGCTAGCGATTAGGGGAATGAGACATCACCCTAACCGAAAGCCAAAAATAGCAAGTAACAACTTTAAATGTTTCCAAGGAAGCTCCAAAACAGCAAGGAAACTCCAAAACAAGCTCAACTTCTCAATGCCATTAACCCGTATTGAATGAGCAGTAAAAGTATGAGAAGATAAAAATTTCAGCACACTACAACAATCCAACACTACTCAAGAACAAGGTTAAGGCGATAAAAATAGTGTTAGATACTTAGCTAACTAGTATCACATCCTACCCTTTTATTCCCACAAGTTTTAGTTGATTATCCTCTCATTTTCTACCCTATTTAGAACCTTTGAGCTTGCTGTCAGGAAATTGAATGATCGCTGTCCAGATTTTGCATCCAAGCCTCCTAATTGAAATCTTCAACCGGAAGCTTCAAAACCTTGTAGAGGGCAGCTAACACTTCAATTTGCCAAACTCATTAGTTCCCAAAGCCCAATTTAAGCGATAATGACTATCTTTTGAGAGAAGGAAGGAGAACAACTTTAAAACTCAATTTAGAGCAAGATGAGAGAAGAAAGCTAAGATAGGTAAGAAGTAAAATCTGAGAACTTACTTAAGCTTTCATAAATCATTTGATACTCAAATTAAGGTTTTCAAAATATCTAAGGACGACCAAGCTTGGGTTACTACGGTCGGAATGGCTCGATACCAACTTTGTGAGGACCCGGTTTATTAGAACATCTTTGTTTAACCATCCACTTGGTCCTAACGGTACAAATCAAATAAACCAAGCCTCGAGATATGTATACTTCCAGTGCAGTATACACACCCGTTACAAAATCATGCATCAATTCCATTCATACACATAGAACAGAAGCACAACAATAACTTAAAGACATACATAATATAAAGAGAGTTATTACAAAGAGGCCGGCCAGGCCAAAAGTCATAAAGATAAGTAAATACACAGTGGAAGCAAAATGGCCATAAGATGGCGATAAACAAAAGCCAATCGGTGTGCCTTTACCCACAAGGCAACCAACCGGACCGCCAAGCTAATCGTCCCAAACAGCGCCGCAACACAACTCACAAAAGTGAGGCCCTTGGGGCTCACCTTCTTCCTCTGCAACAATTAATATTAAGCAAAGCGGATGAGTACAAAACTTGTTTTTGTACTCATGAAACTGACGTGTGAGATAACAGAACTATAATTAACTACATGCAAGCTTTATTTAAGTGGATGAGACTACGGACTTATTTTCAGCATAAAGCAAGTTTTCATTTGCAATAAGGTAATAGATTCAAAGCAAGTTTGCAATTAACTTTTATTGTTCAAATAAAGAGAGACAATAATAACAATAGATAGATGACAACACCAACCTAGAAGTGACTAACCCATCGTCACCACAACAATAGCATGAAGTACCCCTTCATACCACCCATGTCAAGTTTAAGTTTTTAAAAGGTTGTAGTCTAGTTCTTGCACGACCTTACCAAGCATGTCCATAACCTAGGACGAGGCTATTCGAATAGTTTTAACCCTGCAGGGGTGTACCAATGTACCCACACGATAGACCGCCTTTCCACCAGCCACGGTTAGCACACTTCCTTTGGTATGCGGGCATGGCTAAGTCTAACAAGGCGCTTTCAATGGGCGATGCTAATTAAGAGCGCAACCCACGGAGAAGGACACATTAGGCAGCCTAACCGGTGCGCTAATGCTCCCCTCAAAACACACACACACAAGAACACACCCACCGACCAGCTCATAAGTAACACCTCCCAAAGTACTTAGTCAAGAGAGGTTCCATATCCCCTCATGTGGTTTGTACGCAATAAGCGCTTGGCTTAGTGACACAAGTAACTCGGTCCTTGGGGACTTAGGCACCATTCCACACCCAACAGATCACATCAACATACCATTGTGCCCAAGTCAAGATATAGTTTTGTTTCAGTTTTGATTTTTAAATCAATAAAACACAAGGGTTGGACATAATGGAGTAGTATAAGTAGTTGTGTGATCAAGATCACCGACTAAGTCGATGATCGCCCAATACTACCGATAACTAGGCATGGCTAAGCAATATTCATTCGTAATCTACTAAGTGATAAGAGTTCATCCATCGAACTCTAACCACAGCAAATAACCTAGGCTCAGGTAGTAGAGGATAACCATTTACCTCAGATTATGCAACTAGAGGTCTAACTAATCAATTTAACAACAAAATAGCAATGCATACATAGAAGTTAAACAAAATATTAGACTTTAAAAGTAATGGGATCAATGGGAAATGATCAAACTGCTTGCCTGCTTGTTGTGGCTCAAATTGTTGCGGAGGGTCGTTCTCGGGGTTACCGCAAATATCGAATCCTAAGCGAAAGAGCGAAAACAACCAATAAGACGAGCAACGCTTAAATGAAAGAGCTAGCAAAAATTACCAAAATGCGACGAAAATTATACACAAGGTATAATAGGAATATACCTAGACATAGGAACTGGAAAAAACTAATTTGGATTTGTGGTGCAAAAGATATTCTCTAAAAACCTATTTTCGGCCATAATTAGCACTGTAGCAAAAATATTTTCTAGAAAGGTTTTGGAGCTGAAATTTTTATGGTAGCTACCTACTGGTGTGGTGATAACCCATATAAAATTTTAGGTCATTTGGAGTTATATTGAAAGAGTTATGATTTTTCTAAATTGTTTAGGGTATTAGACTAAAATATGATCCTTATGATTTCTAAAAACAGTGAAATTTGTGAAACCAATTTTCCTAGCAAATACACTATCAGTGGAAACTAATCCAATTGGATTCATACAAAAATGATCTATAGATTAACAGTTATGCATTTTCCAAGTTTGCTAAGAGTTCTGAAAATCAGTATTATGTTCACTTGTTTACTATTTTTGAAAAAGATTTTCCAGGGTGGATCATGGTCTACAATTATTTTTCTAATTAAGTTCAAGGTATAAGGAAGCTAACAAAATTGGAATCATCTAATTTGGATCTAAGATGACAAAGATATGAAAATGACAAGACCCTAATGTGATACTGATTTCTGGACTTAGCACTTTCGGGACCTTTCCTAGCATCCGGAGACGTGGATGATTGAGAGCCGTCGATCTCAGATTCAACGGACGACATTGAACTAGACCAAAATACTCCTCACGCGCGCGGAACAGAGGGCCGACGTGGAGGCTCCAGGGTCGTTGATCTCTGGATCCAACGGCCGAAGACCAGTGTGAGGACCCCAATTTATTTGGCTTGTAATGCTTAACCAACCACCTGGTCCTAACATCACAAATCAAATAAACTGATCCTCGAGATATGTATACTTCCCAGAAGCAGTATACACACCTCGTTACAAAATTAGACGTCAACTCCATTCCAAACATAGAGTCCAAACACCACACTACCAAACGGAAGATAAATAAATAGTAGAGGTTATTACAGACACAGGCCGACCGGCCCAAAAGATACACAAATAACAAGAACGACAGCGGAAGCAAAAGTGCCATAAGATGGCTATAAACAAAGCCAATCATTGTGCCTTCAACCCACAAGGCATCTGACCGGACCGCCAAGACTAGTCGTCACCCACGAAGCGACAGCACAGCTCACAGAAGTGAGGCCCCTGAGGCTCACCTTCCTCCTCTGCAACAAAAACATCAAGCAAAGCACACGAGTACAAAGATTGTCTTTGTACCGCAAGCTTGACGTGTGAACTAGCGGACTGTTCATATGCTACATGCGAGCTTATTTGGTGGAGGTCATATGTTTCATTTGCATAAAGCCAATTTTCATTTGCAATAAGGTAATCTGATTTTAAAGGCAAGTTTGCAATTCATTTTAAGATTGAAATAACTTGATAAAGATAATAATAACAAAAGCGAAAGATAAACAACCTAGAAGTGACTATCCCAATAGTCACCACAACAATAACACGAATCCCAGTTCGTACCACCCATCAAGTTTTAATTTAAATGTTGTAGTCTAACTCTTGAAAAGCTTACCCAAGCGTGTCCATCACCTAGGGCGAGGCTATTCGAATAGTTTTTAACCTGCAGGGGTGTACCACATACCCACACTTGGACGCCTTTAAGCCAAAGCACACTTCGAAGGTATCTTTGCACGACTAAGTCCTCGAGACTTTTTCAAATATTGTGTATTAACTACGAGCGCTCGTATGGATAGAAACCCATACGCTTACATGGTAAAGCCGAAAAGACAACTACCCACTCGGGATAAAGCTTTTGGACAACTACCATGCTCCCACCTCCATCCCTCTGCGACCTCCTGCGACCCGAGCCAATACACGCCAAAGTACTAGGTCAAGAGAGGTCCCATATACTCTAGTGTGGTTATGCACGAAATGCCCGGATAAAAATTCACTCACAAGATGTTCGGTCCTTAATTGACCGGGCACCTTTCGATCACACCCAAAAGATCACACCAATCTTACCATTGTGCCAGCGTTCAAATCATTTTTGTTTTCATTTTTAGTTTTGCAATTAAACATAGCAGAAATCTTGAAACATAAAGTTGTAGTAAATTTTGTGTGATCAAGGTTACTGACTAAAGTCGATAACGCTTGATTTCTACCGATAGCTAAGCATGTCTAAGCAAGTTGACCGGATCTACTAAGTGACAAGAGATCATCGGCGATCTCTAATCACGACAAATAACCTAAGCTCGGGTAGTAGAGATCAATATTTTGTCTACAGGATATGCGACTACGAGTTTAACTAATCAATTTAACACAAATTAAGCAATGCATACATACAGCTGAAACAAAATATTAATCTTTAAAGTCTTGGGATTAAACATGATCAAATCGCTTGCACAGTTGCTTTGTTGCTCAAGTTGTTATGGAGGATCGTCCTCGGGGTTGCGCAAATATCGAAGCCTAACGATCGAACATAACGACAAATAAGGACGAATAACACAGACAAAACTCAAACACACAACAACATCAAAACAAGCCAAAACTCACCTGCAGCCTAAGCATGAGATAACAAAATTTAAGAAACATAGAACAAATCATTTTAAGTTATTAAGAATTTTCTATGAATTGTCTAAGTTATAAACACATCAAAGCACTAGTTAAATACTTAACAAATTTTTATGAACATAACAGTGTATAAAACCTATCCTAATAATTAGTATACTGAAAATAGAATTTTACTGAATTGGGTTCATTGCATTTGGACAATTATTGAAAGAGATATGCATTTTCTAATTTAGAAGATACATAAGACATCATTTTATTAGCTAACAGATTTTTGCTACAGAGACATGGATGAAGCTAATTTTATCAAATAGTACACTTAAAATGAAAATTAACAAGATGGTTTCATGCAATTTGGATAAAAATTGAATTAGTTATGCATTTTCTAAGTTTAAATGAATTAACATTGCAACGAGAAAACATTTCTGAAATACTAAAGCATTAAATCCATTTTCTACCCACAGCCAACTATTGAGACAGCGGCGGCGCGCGAAATCTTGACGAACAGCCGGCCGCGAAAGTGGCGTCGGCGTATTCTAAAATCGTCTTGGCTACCAAAGTGCAAACCTAACATACTCTCCGAGAAATCGCTTCCCGGAGGAAGCGCATTACGAGCTACACAAACCTAGCGACAACATGGACCCACATGGCGACTCGGAGGAAATATAGCGGTTGGATTAGAGTTTACTAAACACGATTAACCCGAGAGGACCCACATGGCGATGGTCGAACTAAACATGGTTTAGTTCTAGCGCGAATGCCACCGGCGGCTCGCGCGCGCGACGGGGCAGCGGCGCGGCGCGCGGTGGATCTCGCGAACGGCGGGTTTCAAAGTGGCGAGTGATACCTTCGGGTTCCACGAGACTTTGCGAACCCGATGGCGGCGTGGCGACCCACGGAGATGCGGCGATGGTGGCGGCGAGCGGAGGCGGAGAAGAAAGTGCGGCCAGCGGAGAAGGCGCCACGGCGAAGAGAGCCGAGAAGGTGCGCACGGCTCGCCTTGACTCGTGAAGGATAAGCCCACGACCACGGCGGCGATGGAGCTCGCGGCGGCGAAATTGCTGCGGCGGCGAATCACCGTGCTTGGGAGGAAAGCGCCACACGCCCACCATGATGTACCAAGGCGAGAAAGGAGCTCACGGTTGGACTCGAAGGATTGCGATTACGAGGACCAGCGCCGAGGCGAGGACTCACGAGCGCAAATGAGCTCGCGGGCGAGATCACCGGAGGCGGAGGCGGCGAACTAGCTCCGGCGATATGCTGGATGCCGAGGCTCGGGATGGGCAAAATGGATGCGGCGAGGAACAAGGAAGGCGGCGAAGGTTGCGGAAGCACAAGCGCAACGAGGTGGTGGCGCCGCCTCTCCTTCTTCTCGGCGGCGAAGTGGGCGGAGAGCAACAGAGCGGGAAAGCGAGATGTGAGTGATCGCGGTGAGGTAATGAAGGTCCGCGACGCCGGAGAAGGACACGTGGGCAAATAGGTGGCGTGGCGAGGTGCGTGGCGCGCATCGCGATCGCCAGCGAGCTCGGTGGTGCGGAGAAGGCGAGGTGATCGCGGCGGTAGGGTCCACACGCCGGCCGACCGGCGGTGCGAGCCGATGGTTGGACTCGATCAAGATCGCACCGACCGTTGGATCGAAATGGGCGGTACCGAGATTGGTGTATGCATTCGGACAGGTCGGTTGCGCCGCAAGCGCGGATCGTTCGATTTGCATCGGACGGTCACGATCGATTGGACTCACACTTGCAGTGCAGCTAGGCGGTGCGACCGAGTCAAGTGGTGCGGTTCGGTTTGAGTCGGACTCGGGTTCGAGCGAGACAAATAGTGTTTTCGATTTTTGATTTTAAAGCTGAGAGAGTTTAGGAATTTTTAGAGATAGATCGAGCTCAAAAATTCCGAAATTTTTATGGTAGCTACTTGAGACAGAGAACAACACTGCATAAATTTTCCAGAACTTTTATGCACTGAAAAGTTCTGCAGAAAATTCTCAAGCATGCTGCCCTAGGATTTGACCAGATTTTCAACTAGTTTGACTTGGCCATTTGAAATAGCAAATAAAATCTAAAATTGTGAAATAATTCAGGAGGTAGATAGGATGATCAAGATGATAGGAAAAATAATTTCAGAGGATGATCACAAGTTTGAAAGCTAAGAATCGATAACAACAATTTCCAATCACAAGAATTAAATTCTAAAAATTGGAAATTGCTAGGAAAATTGTAGAAACTTTCAAATGATTTGAAGAGACAACAAAAGTTTTATTTCTCCTCAAAATTTTACATTTGAAATACAAACCCTAAGTTAGGGCTGTTACAACCATCCACGTCGCTCCTAACGTTGTCGTCCGACAACGCGGTAGAAAACTTCACGGCTAACGCCGGCGACCAAAACGCGGCGCGAGTGAGCGCCGAGCGGGTGCGCAATAGCGTTGCGCACCCTCGGTACCACCACACCGGCGGTGGTGGACGAGCGCGGCGCGACGGCGGCGCGGGAAAAATGACAACGACGACGGCGACAAAGAGCTCCGCGGCGGACCATTCAAGCGGTGCACGAGCATCTAGGGGCTACCAGGAGCTACGGACGCGGAGGTGCGAGGCGGTCGGGCGACTCGGCGACGAAGCTCGCGCGACGGACCGAGGAAGATGGCGCGGGAAGGCGGCTGGGCAAAATCAACCACGCGCGTCATCACGATGGGTTCGAGAGAGCACAGAGAAGCTCACGAAAGGAATTAGAAAAAGGAGCACTCACGTGGCTGGAGCGAAGAAGGATGCTCGTGGCGATTTGAAATCCAAAATCCGGTGCTCCGTTGAAGCAACTGAAATGGAGCGGTTGTTAGCACCACCGAGGTGAGAGGAGTGCGGAGCAAGAAGGAGCCGAGGAACCAGGAGCACGGCCTTCAGAAGCTCGCGGCAACAATGGCGCAGAGAAAGCAGGCGTTTGGGAGCTCCACGAATGCGATGGGTGCAAGGAAGGGCTCACGGGTGCGTAAAGGAAGGCGGGGAGGAAGATGGGAGCTTAAGTAGGCGAGGAAAGCCGGGCGGCGGCAACAAGCCTCGAATGCGGCGCCTCTCACGGTCCCGACGAGCGGCGGGAGCGATTGAGCGATGGACTTTCGGGGCGGCTGGCGATGCGCATTTAATGCACTGCCCGTTGGCGTCGGGTGAGTGGGCGCGGCGCTCACGCCACGAGCCTCTACGCCATGGCGCGAGCGAGCACGCAGCGGGCTGGCGGCGAAGCGAGGAGGGCGGCGATGGCGGCCGTCCGATTTGCATCCAAGGGCTAGCGCGCGATCACGTTGAAAGCGGCATCGGATGAGCGGCGACCGCCGATTGAAATCCAACGGCTGCGAATCCGGGGCAGCGGAGTTGTCCGAATGCATACGACGCATAAGCCGTCCGATGGAGATCCAACGGTCAGGCCTTGCGCGCCGATCGATCGCGCCGATGCAGATTAGTTGACTCGACCAAGTCGGTTGGCTTGAGCGAGAGTCGACTCGAGTCAATGAGCGATGCAAACCCATTAGGTTTTGATTTTTGAACTGAAACTTTGGGGATTTAATTGAGGCATCAAATCAACTCCAAAATTTATGAAATTTTAACTGGGGCTTCGGACTTAATGATTAACCTTCCATAAAATTTCCAGAGGGTTTGTGCACTGGAATTTTCTCAAGAAATTCAGAAGGTTAAAAGCAGAGGTTTGACCAAGGTTTGACTTGCCTCTAAAATATTTCAAATAATTTCCCAAAATTATGAAATAATTCAGAGGTGTTACCAAGCCACCCTAGAACCAGGAAAATTATTTCCAAGGGTTTGACAAAGATTTGACCAAGTAGGTTGTTGACTTGATAAATGAGGTCTTTGATTTTTAATTTTCCAAAATTCTTTTACAAGAATTTCAGAAAAATTTCAAAAGTAAAAGGATGAAGGAAAAGTTTTAATTTACCCTCATTTTATTACATTTGAAACACAAGCCAAAATGGGGATGTTACACCAATCCCCAATCCCCTTCGTCTCGTTCTCTTGAGCACTGGCGGCGGCATCTCTCTTCGTTCTCTACTCCTCCCCCGTCTTCTTCTTCGGCCAAAACTAACCACGACGGCCCATCTTGAGCTCTTCCTCCGGCTTTATGTCGGACCAGGGGTGCGGGTTCTCGACCTGGGGCACGATCTGCACGCCGTGGAAGCTCGCGTCGTCGTCCAGGAAGTAGATGCAGAGCGGGCGCAGGGACTCTTCATGTCGACGGCCACAGAGCATCCCCGCCCGGCAAAGATCCTCCGGCCGCTCAGATTGCTGAACGGCCTTGTTCCAGGAAGCCAAGGCGCGGTGCGAGTCCGATGAGGAGGTTCTGTGATGGCGTTCTTGTGCTCTAGCATGAAGACGTCGAACGGCACCGTGCCTTGCTCTAGCATGAGGTACTACACATGTTGGTTGGTTGTCACATCTTATCGAGAGAGTCCGATTCATATCCTTGAGGAAACCGAGCGTAAGACTAGGAATCGTAACATCAAGTTCGTCAAGGTTCAATGGAGCAACCACACGGAGAATGAAGCAACTTGGGAACGTGAAGACCGGATGCGAGCGGCATATCCAGACCTCTTCTCTACCTGAAGTGCCTTCGTATCAAGAAAGGAAAGGTAAAACATAGCAATGTAAACAAAATTATTCTTATGGCATAATTATAACATGTCAACACTATCCTTGAAGGAAATCAAGACAACGTAAATTATAACTTCTAATGAAAACTTTCTAATTCTTCTCCACCCAGATCTCGGGTCGAGATCTTTTGTAAGGGGGGGAGGTTTGTCACAGCCCCAACAATTAAAATGGATTAATATGTATTTCACTAACATGCATTATTAAATTCAAATCATTTCATAATATATTGCACTTGGAAAATCTGTTAAAAACATGAACATACCCTTCAAAGTTTGAATTTCAATTCAAATTAGTAATAAAAAGTTTTGATCATCGTCTGGAACCAATTTATTCAAATACTAAATTAATTATCATGAATTAATATAATTTTTTCTAAAATTTTTGGGGACAGTTTGAACATAATTAAAATTCAAACCACCTTCATAGACATACAACATGTTGAATTTAAATGTCACAAATTGTATTATGAACAGTGGGTTTTATAATTTTTCTGGGAACTATATCTTCTCAGGAACCCCCACAAATTATTTCATGATTTTAGGGAATTTATTTCTAATTATAAACCCGGTCAAAGTTGCTAGACAGATTTTAAATCCGGTCAAACTTGAAAAACCTAAACCCGACTCATTGTTCCTCCGTAGAGCCGAAGTCGCGCGGTCGAGCCCAATCAACTAAGCGCCTCACGTGAGCCGTCAGATGGGAACTCGGCGGTGAGATTGCGTGCACCCTTCGCCCCGCGCCCTTAACCTCTTTAAACCTCAACCTTCCGATCGAGATCTAGCGGCGCCATTGGACCACGTCCTCCTCCTCTGCGCGACGGAGCGGCCGACCGATGGCCCCGTTTGTCGGCCGTCTTCCTCCTATCACCTCCGACTCGAGCTCCAACGCCACGCGTTGAACTTACTGTTCGGCGTTGAGCGATTCTCACCCGTGGATCCACCACCCTCTTAGCCAATCCCGAGCCCTTCACTTAACGCGCTTTCGTTGCCGTTTCGCCTCGGAATAAAACCACCCCACGCCGGCATTCTCCCCACTTCGTCGGTTGTGAGGAGAGAGGAGGCCAGCTCGAGCTCTTTCCCGGGTAAGCCCCCTCCGCATGATTCCTCTGCGTTCGTCTTCCTTGCCTCTCCATTTTGCTAATGCAAAATTGCTCGTTGCTTGTAGCACTTGGACCACCATCGTGCCATCCGTGAGCTCTAGAGCGCCCGAAAGACATCTTGCGCTCACCTTGTCTCGAGGAGGTATTAAACTAAACCTTGCGCGTCACTAGATGTCTTTCGGTATTATTAGGTTTTCCCTCAACTAATTTTGGAAATGTCACGACAAAGAACTTTAGGATTTGGAGATCTCTTCACTTTCGGCCTAAAGGGAACCTTTCACCTCCACGTTGATTTGGTAAGTCCTTTTGCCGACTCCTCACTCAAGTAGCATCCTAGTGTGGTCTATAATCTATTCCGGTCATCCTCTCTTGGTTGTTTTGCTCAGAACCTCCTGTCCCGTGAAACCGAGTTGGCCGTCTTTGTCTTCTCGGCTCAAACGCAGCTCAGTCAACCTCAGACTTCCCCAAGCTTCCCACGGCTCGGTGACCTCCACGAACCTTTAGGTAGCATAAGCAATCGCGAGTTGTGCGAGGAGCTCGGTTTAGCTGCATGCACATTTGCCGTATAACCCGCGCCGCTCGTCTCGACTAGCGCGCCTGCAGACCACCCAGCTCGTGACCACCTCCCTAGCTACACGAGCTATTGCCAAGCTAACGCGACCAGCTGCGAGCTCCGCCGTGGCGCGTAAGCGCCGGCGAGCCAGCCGAACAGCGGCGGCAGCGCGATTGGCGTGCGTGCGCGGGCGAATGCGTAGCGGGCGTTTATCACCTAACTGCCAATCATTAGTCTTAAATGTTTGTCTTAGCCGCCCTGGTGTGTCGCTTACGCGCGGGCCCCATGCACAGAAAACGGAAACGTTTTGGTTAAAGCCACAGTGGCTGACATGTGGACCCTAAGACCCTAAACACGTGCTTAGAAACTAAAGGTACTGGAGTTAATCTGGACCGTCAGATGCGAAAGGAACGGCTTGGATCTGAGGGACGTTCGGGTCGTTCCGAATGCATCTCAATTGTGGACCGTTGGATCTTGATCCAGCGGCCGTATCGTAGCTCTAGGTGCTGCGTGCGCGGCGCCTCGGCGTGGGCGGCGGCGGGCCGCTGGCTTTGTGATTTGACTAAGCGCGTGCACAGTAGAAAAAGTAGTGAATACTTATTGAAATTCGAAATCTGTTAATTTGCACACTGAAAAATATATATATAACTTCTAAAATACATAACTAATTGATTTTAACTCCAAAATGGGTGAAACCACTTCTGATATTTTTCTCATTTAATGAACTCTGTATCAAAATTGGTTTTAACCTTGTCTATGTAGCAGAGAGCTTTATTTGGAAATAAATCCATTAAAACCATTATTTTCACAATAGGAAAAAGGACTGATAACTTCAAAAATGCATAAGTAATTATTGGAAACTCCAAAAACAGTGAGACCACTTTTGATAATTTTCATTTTCAGTGAACTTAATTCTAAAAATGGTCTCCACATTACCCCTGTCACAGAAACTATTTTGGGGGAATATAATCTTTAATTCCATTATTGTTATACTATAAAAGGCTGATAACTTTGAAAATACATAACTAAATCATAAAAACTCCAAATAGGACAAACTCAACTGTTCTGGACTTGTATTAATATTACCTATTTACCTGTGCAATCCTTTACTCCACCACTGCCCTACAAATTTTCACTTCATAATTAAATTACTCCAAACGGGCATATCGAAACCTGAAATTCAAAATGGCATAACTTCCAATTCATAACTCCAAATGGAATAATTCTTTTGCCTAAATTCATCTAAAATCATGACCTAACTGCTGTAGAAAAATCATGCATTTTTGAGTATTTTGGTTTTTGAGTTGTTTTCTCGGTATTTATTTGATGTTATAATTATATAGATCCCGAGCATATTGATATCGACACTTACGCTACAGAGAGCGAGCAGCTGCTGTACCAGCAAGGCAAGCATCATTTGAACTTTCTTTTGCATCATATTTGATCCCAGTTTTGGTTAAGATAGTGCAATGATAATTGCTTGCATGCTATTTTGATTATGTCAATATTTTTGTGATGTGTAGTTTAGTTATGTCCTATGCTTGAGGTTAATCTTGAATTGTGCCAACTCCTATATGCTTAAGATAGGATGTGTGAATTATGGGTTATAGAATTGCTTAGCCATGCAAGTCTAGATACGGTAGTTCGATCGTCGGAATAACCGCGGTTTTGAGATAAACACCACTCTCATTTTATGATTTATACTTCAGATCTTTGTAGCTGTTTCATGAGTTAAATTTTGTCATTTTAAAATGAGATCTGGTGCGGACAAGTGTTGGTTAGTGATGGTGCTTTGTGCACGAGCATTGGGTAAGTGGAAGGACTTATGCGGACAATTGAGGACCGAACTTTAGTGCGTCGTTAATTCAAGTACACTCGTCTTTGCCACAGCGGGTTGGGAGCCGTATGGTTAAGTAGGGGAGGGTTTTATTGTGTTAAGTCCTTGGTGGTGTAAGGGGCATAATAGTTAAGGTCTACATCTTATTACAAGCGGTGGCCGCCAAATTTAAAGTAGAGTATCAAGTAGCGTGAATTAAATAGATAAAGCAAAGACCAACAGTGGTATGCCCATCACCCATCGACAACCGATGGGGTTAAATGGCAACACACTACTCATTAGTGTCACCCAAGTCAACACTAGCGAGATCATCGTAATCATAACCTTCCTCACTTTGAAAAGGCCGGCAAACATCTGGTGAGTACAAGTGTACTCATAAGTCTTACACAAATAAAAATAGTTATGCATAAGGGTCATTCAAAGGATGGCTCATATTGGTTTAGTTTTGCGAAAGAGACGCAACAATTAACATCCTACACATACTAGTTTTCATGTGCCCATTTAAAAGCAGATTTGAAGTAGAAGTAAAACATGTAGTAAAGCATTTGATAATAAACAATTGAATCATACAAAGACCAAAGTGGCAGCCCACTTTGATGTACTAAACACATGAACATCCGTTCATGGCGAATACCAAGTTCAACCACAATTTTAATTAAAGTCTAACAATAGTAACTCCCGAACTCAAGCGGTTGTCCATAGCAGTGGACACGGCTATTCGAATAGATTATACCTGCGGGGTGTACTACTTTACCCACACGACTCGACTAGCGTAAGCCTCGGATAATGGCACACTTCCTTTGGTATCTTTGGCCGGGAGAATCGAGATCTGATCGTTTCAGCAAGAAAACCCTATTGCGCTAAGTCCCCATGTGAGATGTTTCGGTCTTAGTACAAGTAGCATATAGCACTTGCTAAGGGCTCACATGTTATATTGGAAATACCGATGTAATGAAAAGGTAATTGGTGCTCCCTTGCACACTATAGAACATTGACATCGATTCACGAGGACAAATGATCAAACACAAATGCCCCTACACCACCATGAGACTTAACACAATAGAACCTTCCCCTACTTAACAAATCTGACACCCATATCTGCGTATGGTATGCGAAAATACTTGAATCAACGGCGTTACCAAAGTTCGGTCCTTAATTGTCGGACAAGTCCAACCACATACCCAACTCTCGTGCATAAGCACCATCACTAACCAACACTTGTCGGACCAAAAGCTTATTTAAAATGACAAAATTTAACTTGTAAAACAGGTACAAAGATCTGAAACAAAAGTATATAATGAGGGTTGTGTTTATCCCATAATTGTCAGGTTATTCCCGACAATCAAACTACCGGTTCTAGACTTGCATGGCTAAGCAAACCCGGACAGTATAATTTCACATCTGCTATCATATCATTTCAGCAATGGAAGAATTCATGGATAGCCACAATGACAACATAATAGGAGGTGTCTAACTATTCATCACAAAAATAGCGACATTATCAAAATAACATGCAAGCAATTATCATTGCATCTATCCAAACAAAACTGGGATCAAATATGATGCAAAAAGAAAGTTCAAAGGATGCTTGCCTTGCAGGTAGCTAAGTTGTTCGCTCTCAGTTGCGAAGGAGTCAATATCAATGGGCTCGGTATCTAGATAAATACAATACCGAATAAACATCGAGAAATACCTCAAAAATCAAAATGCTTCAAAATGCCTGATTTTTCTACAGTAGCTAATTCATGATTTTTGGTGAAAGAATTATTTCATTTTGATTTAGTATGTGAAAGTTATGGTGGTTTGAATTTCAGCTTTCGATATGTCTCTATTTGAGCAATTTAATTATGAAGTGAAATTTTGTAGAGCAGTGGTGAATACAAGGGTTACATGAATAAATGGGCAATATTATCACAAGTTCAAAACAGTTGAGCCTGCTCCAATTGGAGTTTTCATGATTTAGTTATTGATTTATAAAGTTATCAGCATTAATAGTGTAAAAATAATCCCCTTATGGGTCATTTTCCTCAAACTATAGTTTCTGTGACAGAGGTAAGTTTGAAACCATTTTTATAATTAAGTTCACTGAAAATGAAAATTATCAAAAGTGGTCTCACTGTTTTTGGAGTTTCCAAAAATTACTTATGCATTTTTAAAGATTTTAGTCCATTTTCCTATTGTAAAGATAATGATTTTAATGAATTAATCCCCAATAAAAGCCTTCTGCTACAGAGACATGTATGAAACTAATTTTAATATAAAGTTTACTAAAATTGAAAATTTTCTGAAGTGGTTTCATGTGATTTGGAGTTGTGATGAAATAGTTATGCATTTTAGAAGTTATACATATTTTTGAGTGTATAAATTAACGATTTCAATTTCATAACGCATTTACTACTTTTTCTTACGGGCGCTAGCCTAGCGCGAAGAATGACGAGTGGGACCGAGGTCAAGGTTTTGACCGATCGGCATTGACTCGGTCCGACCTAATAGTTGATGGCGTATTCCTCGAATCGTCTCTTCAAAAACTAAGCGTAAAACCATTCTAAGCATGCTAGGGATCGTTTTCTATTTAGCGGCGTACTCTATAATTTACGCATCCACTTAACAACCCTTAGGCCCACAAGTCATAGACTCATAACTATCTAACCACAATCATTAGCGTTAATTAATCCGACAAAATCACCGTCTTACGGCTGTAAGCGTCCGACAACAGGAAACGGCGCGGCCGTGGTGTTGTCGTGCTTGCCGGCGGCGAGGGAAAGCCGGAGAGTGCAAGATCTATGCAAAAACGGAAAGACAATAGCGACAGCTACCTTCAGGTGATGATTTTGCCGGTGAAGAGGCACGGTGGCGCGCCGGCGGCGAGTCAGCGGAGGAGGAGGATACGGTGACGAGGATCTCGGCCGGAACCACTCGAGGCAAATGGGTGCTGGATCTACACTCACAGGGTTCAAGCGGCGGCGAGGAGAAAGCACGGGAACCAAAGGTCTTCGTGTTCAACTCCGCGGCGAATCGGCGGCGGTCAGAGGGGTCAACTGCGGTGGGGTGTTACGAGAACAAGAAAGAACATTGTGAGGTGGGAGTAGAATCGGGCACCCATGAGACGGTCGAAGGGGAAATGGGTAGGAGCTCACCGTGCCGGCGTCGGGAAGAAGAGCGAGCTCTCACGGCGCGGATTTGAAAACGAATTCAAGAGCTTACGTATAATCCGACAAATGAGTTGAGGGTTTCTCCTTAGATCCTAGCACACGAAAGGGCGCGCAAGAAGTGGGAAAATCTTACGAGAGCGAAGATGACACAGGGTGTCCTTGGAGCGTGCTCTGGAGCTTGGTGAGCACGAGGGGAAAGCGAGGCTACAAGCAAAAATGCAGTGAGGTTAGCCAACATAGAAAAGGCATTGATCACGAGGCGGCCGGAACCAAATGGAGGAGCTTACGGCGAGGAGCAGGAGAGCTTCCCTTCCCTCAACCACCGAGAGGAAAGTGAGGAAGAAAGGGGATGCAGAAGGGTATTATGCGGAAGAAAGCGGGCGAAGGCGGCGAGAGGCAGGCGGCTCGAGGATAGGCCAGCGGGCGCGGTGGATTAGCGGGATCAACGCGCGCGGAAGAGATTCGCGGCGCGTGGGCTCGGTTCTGCGGCGCCCGCGAGGAGGAAAACGAGCGATAGCTCGGGCCCGCGGTCGGCGTCCCTCATTCGCGCGCTGGCCGAGGCGTGGTCCAGCTGGCGGCCGTTAGACCTAGATCAAGGGTGAGTTTCAGGGCGAAGGAAAAAGGCGGGGCGAAGCGATGCGTGATCGCGGCGGCTGATCTTTCATCCGACGGCTCGCGATAGGTGCATTTAGTTGATCGGGCTGAGTCGTCTCGCGAGTCGGACTCGAGTCTAGGTTTAGTTGGTCGGTTGAGCAGTATTAGGGTTTGGTGATTGAATTTTCTTTTGATTCTAGTTTGACCGGTGCTTTATAAATAGAAATAAATTTCATAAAATCATGAAATAATTTGTGGGGGTTCCTGGGATGATATAGTTCCCAGAAAAATTATGCAACCCCACTGTTCATAAAATATTTTGTGATATTTAAATTCAAACTTAATGTATGTCTTTTAAGTTGGTTTGAATTTTCATTAGGTTCAAACTAGTCCCAAAAATTTTGGAAAAATTATATTAATTCATGATAATTAATTTAGTATTTGAATAAATTGTTTCCAGATGATGATCAAAACTTTTTATTACTGATTTGAATTGAATTTCAAACTTTGAAGGGTATGTTCACGTTTTTAACAGATTTTCCAAGTGCAATATATTATGAACTGATTTGAATTTGATAATGCATGTTAGTGAAACACATATTAATCCACTTTAATTAGTTTGGGGCTGTGACAAACCTCCCCCCCCCCCCTTACAAAAGATCTCGACCCGAGATCTGGGTGGAGAAGAATTAGAAAGTTTTCATTAGAAGTTAAAATTTATGTTGTCTTGATTTCCTTCAAAGATAGTGCTGACAGGTTATAATTTACATTAATATGTTTTACCTTTCCTTTCTTGATACGAAGGCACTTCATGCAGCGAAGAGTTCTGGATATGCTGCCCACATCCGGTCTTCACGTTCCCAAGTCGCTTCATCTTAGTGTGGTTGCTCCATTGGACCTTGCGAACTTAATGTCACGATTCCTTGTCTTGCGCTTCGGTTTCTTGAGGATCTGAATCGGACTCTCTCGATAAGATAGATCGGGTTGCAAGTCGAGTTTGTCCAACTTCGGTTGCCTCCGTTGGGACTCGAAGACATTTCTTGAGTTGGGAGACATGGAAGGCGTTATGCGTCTGAAAGCGATGGTGGCAACTCAAGCTGGTAGGCCATGATCCCAACTTGGCTAGAATACGGAAGGTCCAATAAAGCGGGGTGCTAATTTACCTTTGATTTGGGCGATGAACTCCTTTCATAGGAGAGACTTTAAGATAAACATGATCGTCCACTTTGAAACTCAACTCGCGGCGGCGGCGGTCGGCATATGACTTCGGCGTGATTGAGCCGTCCTAAGTCGTTCGCGAATGACACGAACTTGTTTTCAAACATCTTCCACCAAGGTTGGGCCATAGAATGGCCTCTCCCCGGCTTCGGACCAGTTCAAGGGTGTTCTACAAGCTCTCCCATACAATGCTTCGAATGGTGACATCTGAATACTGGATTGGAAGCTGTTGTTGTAGGAGAACTCCGCAAATGGCAAACACTTCTCCCAGTTTTTTCTATAGGACAGCACACAAGCTCGGAGAAGGTCTTCTAAAACTTGGTTTACCCTCTCGGTTTGTCCATCGGTTTGTGGGTGATAAGTGAAATTTGAAAGATAGGTCGGTCCCCATTGCTTGATGCAAGCACTTCCGAAATGAGAGGTGAGCGAGGACCTCTATCCAAACAATCACCTTGGGTACACCATGGAGACAAACAATTACGGAGATGTACAACTCTGCGACTTGGCACCGGTGTAAGTGGTCTTGCGCAGAATAAAGTGAGCAACTTTTCGTTAGGCGGTCGACAATCACCCATATGGAATCGGACCCGGCTTGAGTCCTTGGAAGGCGGTGATAAAATCCATGCCAACTTCTTCCCATTTCCACTTGGGAATGGGCGGGGATCTAGAGTTCGGTGGCTTCAAATGCTCGGCTTTGACTCTTTGGCATACATCACACTCGGCAACATATTGAGCGATCTGTCGCTTCATTTGGCTCCACGAGCCTCTTTTTCAAGTCTTGGTACATCTTGGTACTACAGGTGAATAGAGAATTTGGAGTCATGAGCCTCTTTGAAATTTTCCCTCTCAAAGTGTGGTCAAAGGCACCACCAACCGGTTCCCGAACCACGGGTGCCTTGTGAATCTTCTCTAAAACCTTTGGCTTTGTGTTTCTTCATTGCCTCTCGGTTTGAGCCATACTGCGTCGGTTTGTTGGGCTTCTCTAATCTGGTCCTCAAGTGTACAACTCACACTTAGGGCAGCGGCGAACCTTCTTTAATTATTTCGATCGCAATTGTTGCATGGCGACACACAAGCTTTGCCGAAGAGGGATTCTGAGATAAGCGATTGCATTGAGATTTTACGCTCAATGCATCGGCCACCACATTGGCTTTTCTGGATGATAATGAAGTCCCATGTCACAATCTTTGATTAATTCAAGCCATCTTCTTTGCCTTAAATTGAGATCGGCTTGGGTGAAAATGTATTTGAGACTCTTGTGGTCGGTGTAGATCTACTTAGCGATTCACAGATGAGGTAATGTCGCCAAATCTTTAGAGCATGAACAACGCTGCAAGCTCTAAGTCATGAGTGGGATAGTTAGCTTCATGAGGCCTCAACTGTCTTGACGCATAAGCCACTACTCGGCCCTCTTGCATAAGTACACAACCGATCCCATGGCGAGATGTATCACAGTAAATATCAAAGCTCTTGTGAACATCTGGAAGGATGAGCACTGGAGCTGAGGTCAAGCATTCTTTGAGAATATGGAAGCTTTGTTCACAATCAGCTGACCATTCGAACTTCTTTTCCTTCTTCAGAAGTTGAGTCATAGGCCTGGAAATCTTGGAGAAGTTCTTGATGAACCTGCGGTAGTAGCCCGCAAGCCCAAGAAAGCTGCGTATGTCGGTGACGCTCTTTGGTTGTTTCCAGTTCAGCACATCCTGTACCTTACTTGGATCGACAGCGACACCACCCTCGGAGAGTACATGACCCAAGAAACTCACTTCACGAAGCCAAAATTCACATTTGCTGAATTTTGCATAAAGTTGATGTTGACGAAGCTTCTCCAACACAAGTCTCAGATGTTTCTCGTGTTCTTCGTCGGACTTGGAGTAAATAAGGATGTCATCAATAAATACCACGACGAACTGGTCCAAATACTCCATGAAAACTGAGTTCATGAGGTTCATGAAATAAGCGGTAGCGTTAGTCAATCCAAAAGACATAACGATGTACTTGTATAGACCATACCGAGTAGAAAGGCGTCTTGAATGTCCTCTGTCCGACCTTGATTTGATGGTAACCCAACCTCAAGTCAATCTTGGAGAACACTTGGGCTCCACTAAGTTGGTCAAACAGGTCATCAATCCGCTGAGCGGATACTTATTCTTATGATGACTTCATTCAACTGACGGTAGTCAACACACATCCGCAAGCTCTTGTCTTTCTTCTTAACAAAGATGGCGGACATCCCCAAGGTGAGGAGCTTGGCGAATGAAACCCTTATCTTGAAGTTCTTGGAGTTGTGCTTTCAATTCTACCAACTCATTAGGAGGCATCGATATGGCGCTTTGAGATTGGCGCGATGCGGTGCGAGCTCAATGGCGAATTCCACTTCACGATGCGGAGGCATGCAGGAGTTCTTCAGGGAATACATCGGATATTCACACACCACCGGCACTTTCTCAATTTCAAGAGAGGTACTAGCTTCCAAAGCATAGAGATGAAGCGCCAGCGAAGATGCAAAAATGACGTGGCCATCTTCGCTAGTGTGAAATGGACCGTTGAGCTGTCGATCTTTCCTGATTTTTGGACAGCCAATCCATCCCTAATATCACATCAATACCTACTGAATTTATCACAATTAAATTTGCGGGAAGTTGATATTTTGAATTTCCACTTTTACGCCCGTGAACTTGATCGGTTTGGAAAACCGATCCGGTGATTGAATTTGATAAGGTGGCTGAAGCTTGACTATTTCAAAATGATTAAGTGCAGCATATTGTTCTTTGATGAATGAATGAGATGCTCTGAATCAAATAAAGCGATCTTTGGACAAGAATTAACGAGAAGTGTACCCAAAGCGGCGTCCGGGCGTCGCTAGCCTCCTCGCATTGGCGTGGTTCACTCGACCACGTCTTTGGAATCGAGGAGGGTAGATGCTGCCCTCGGAGGTGGTGAAGGTCTCGCCACGGTGGTGGAGTAGGAGCTCGATAAGTGCAGGGCATTCCTCATTGCTGTAGCGGCGGTGGTGTGCATAGTGGCCCTGGCGACCACAATGGAAATAGGTGACATTGGGCTTGTATGCCCCACTATTCTGGGAGTTCTTACCCCCGTTGTTCCGCTGCGCCACTGGTGGAGAGGGTCGTGGAGGTACCACAGGAGGCCTCGGTGGTCTTTGGGGCACGAGCGAGGTGCTGGGGTGGCCAGGCGCGCTGAGGAAGCTGCTACTAGCTGGCGGGCTACCCTCCTCCTCTTCCTGGACTCCTCCACTGCCACACTATTATGCTCCACAACTATGGCCTTGTTCACTAAATGCTAGAAGTTGCGGAAGTCATGTGAAGCTAAAGCCAACTGCATCTCCTCTGTCAAGCCGCCCATGAAGCGGCGCTGGCGGCGGGCGTCAGTGGATACATCATCAGGGCATAGCGAGCCAAGGAGTTGAACTCTGGAGGTACTCGAGAGGCGGTCTTCTTTCCTTGCTTGGGGCAAGGAACTGCTGTTGCTTGATCAACATAACCCCTCGGGAATGTGAGCCTCACGAAGGTGCGCAGAACTCGCCCATGATGGAACTCCTCCATCCGTTTGCATGGCGGTATAGTTGTCCCACCACGCACTAGCGGCGCCCTCAAGGCGATAGGCGGCAAAAGCACCCTCTCAACGCTTTGTGCGAGCAATAGCGACTTCTTCTCAATGTCCCTCGGCCAGTCCTCGGCCTCCATCGGGCTCGGTGCGAGAAAAAGTGGAGGATTGGTTGTTGGAAATCGGTGAGACCTCCCGCGCCTCTGTTGTCCCCTCCCCTGCTTGGAGCAGGGAGAGGTGTTGCGAGCTATCGCCTCCGGGATCTGGTGCGATCCATCTGTTTCTCGATCTGTGCCAAGACCTCCGCCATAGTGGGTGGCGGAGAAGCACCTCCTCGGAAGAACCATCCCATGGTGGTGTTGGTGAGAGGGCTCACCTCTCCTCGCGAGCGTAAAGTTACGCCACGCAGTGTAACGAGTGCCACAGGGTGGAGATCCCCATGTGTGAGCTCTAGCCCAAGTATTAGGGCACGACATCACGGAGTGACAAGGAGGATTAGAAGATAAACATGAAGGTCATAACTTATTTGAGCAAGCAATAAGAATGATATTTAAAAACACAAAGAGAAATTTAACATCAAATAAGTGCGAAACATTAAGGCTAGTACAAAATCCATAACGACAAATGATAGTCCTTTGGAACCATTACATCGAGGTTGGCTGTAGGCAAGCGGCAAGCGCCCAAAGTTAAAATCCAAAATAATACAAGAAGATCCAACGACTACTAGCTTGTTACAACAATTAAAGGATACAGCTTATTTGAAAACATGCACGACAATGAGCTCACTACCTCAACATCCTAGATATTATTCGGTCAAAGTTTAGGAAACTCATCAAAAGATGTGCCCGGGGATCGATATCGTCGGGGTCCCTAGGTTAGGAAGACGCAAAGGTGATCCTATGGCATTAATATGACCTCCTACCACGGGAGAGCGACAATCTGCTGGTGCGAGAAAGATAAGGAGATCATATTAGTGCCATATAGTACCAGGATGAATGAGCCTCATATCATGCATGAGCCTTAAGTGCTCCACGAGCTTCAATGAGGCGCCGCGTCTCACAACTCATGCATGGAGCGGCGGTGCATCGATCCATGATGTGCACGATCTTGCTAATTGTCGGACTGAGGTCTTCTCGAACTGAATCCTAGCAAATCCGCTCACTCCCCTTCACGTGCTTGCATGGGAAATGGTCATAAAGCGGTGGGACAGCTCTGTCGATCATAGCGGAGGCGACTCATGGCCACCCTAGCCACTTCTTGCGGCGCCATGGCCTCCAGTGCCATAAGCTGAAAGCGATCGGGATACTTCCGTAACACGTCTAAGCAATAATATTCGCCACAGCCAAGTATTCCTCCATTCCGGCCCTCGATCTCGGCGGTAAAGGAGTCGTCGGCTGGTAGGTGAAAGTCGCCTTCCACATCATATCCCTTAGTAACTCGGGTATCCTCCCACATCCTCGACTTGGGTCTCGCGAACAAGGTATTGGGGTTCATCTAAAGGATGAGAAAAGGCAAGGTAAGTTAGTTTCGTAAAACCAAACCTGAATAAGGCAAGGAATGATACTAGGATGGATAAGGAATAAAAGATACTCCTAACTTAACTTTTCAAAGTAATTTTTGATAGTTTCGGAAAATAAATTGACCAAGGGTTTGCTAAACTTAACGCCCATGCTACCACTAACCTACAGTCAGTATGGCTCTGATACCAACGCTGTGGGGACCCCGGTAATTATCTCCATAAGACCGAGATTAGACAAGGACTTAGGGACATAATTACGGTTCTCCGGTAAATTAATTCCAATTTAACTCTATCCAAGTGAGAGGCTAAGCCGAATACTAGAGCCTCAACGATCATGCGCGCTGCTCCCTTGCGAGCGCTACATGATTGTTGAGTCTCCCTCGATTCGGGGCACTACACTCGGTGAGTTAAATGGGAATTCATCAACAATGAGTATGACATATATTGGCTCCCAAGATCAACGAATAATATACTCATACCCTCATCCAACATTGATTACATCCATACAAGCGCATACAACAAGAGATAAAAGACATCTTGCATAATAGTTAAGGTCTACGACTTATTACAAGCGGCCGATGGCCAAATTTAAAGTAGAGTATCAAGTAGCGGAATTAAATAGATAAAGCAAAAGACCAACGATGGTATGCCCATCACCCATCGGCAACCGATTGGGGTTAAATGGCGACACACTACTCATTAGTGTCACCCAAGTCAACACTAGCGAGATCATCGTAATCATAACCTTCCTCACTGAAAAGGCCAGCAAACATCCGGTGAGTACAAGTGTACTATGCAAGTCTTACACAAATAAAAATAGTTATGCATAAGGGTCATTCAAAGGATGGCTCATATTGGTTTAGTTTTGCGAAAGAGACGCAACAATTAACATCCTACACATACTAGTTTTCATGTGCCCATTTAAAAGCAGATTTGAAGTAGAAGTAAAACATGTAGTAAAGCATTTGATAATAAACAATTGAATCATACAAAGACCAAAGTGGCAGCCCACTTTGATGTACTAAACACATGAACATCCCGTTCATGGCGAATACCAAGTTCAACCACAATTTTAATTAAAGTCTAACAATAGTAACTCCGAACTCAAGCGGTTGTCCATAGCAGTGGACACGGCTATTCGAATAGATTATACCTGCGGGGTGTACTACTTTACCCACACGACTCGACTAGCAGTAAGCCTCGGATAATGGCACACTTCCTTTGGTATCTTTGGCGGGAGAATCGAGATCTGATCGTTTTCAGCAAGAAAACCCTATTGCACTAAGTCCCCATGTGAGATGTTTCGGTCTTAGTACAAGTAGCATATAGCACTTGCTAAAGGGCTCACATGTTATATTGGAAATACCGATGTAATGAAAAGGTAATTGGTGCTCCTTGCACACTATAGAACATTGACATCGATTCACGAGGACAAATGATCAAACACAAATGCCCCTACACCACCATGAGACTTAACACAATAGAACCTTCCCCTACTTAACAAATCTGACACCCATATCTGCGTATGGTAGCACAAAAATACTTGAATCAACGCGTTACCAAAGTTCGGTCCTTAATTGTCGGACAAGTCCAACCACATACCCAACTCTAGTGCATAAAGCACCATCACTAACCAACACTTGTCGGACCAAAAGCTTATTTAAAATGACAAAATTTAACTTGTAAAACAGGTACAAAGATCTGAAACAAAAGTATATAATGAGGTTGTGTTTATCCCATAATTGTCGAGTTATTCCGACAATCAAACTACAGTTCTAGACTTGCATGGCTAAGCAAACCGGACAAGTATAATTTCACATACGCTATCATATCATTTCAGCAATGGAAGAATTCATGGATAGCCACAATGACAACATAATAGGAGGTGTCTAACTATTCATCACAAAAATAGCGACATTATCAAAATAACATGCAAGCAATTATCATTGCATCTATCCAAACAAAGCGGGATCAAATATGATGCAAAAGAAAGTTCAAAGGATGCTTGCCTTGCAGGTAGCTAAGTTGTTCGCTCTCGGTTGCGAAGAGTCAATATCAATGGGCTCGGTATCTAGATAAATACAATCACAGAATAAACATCGAAATACCTCAAAAATCAAAATGCTTCAAAATGCTGATTTTTCTCATTAGCTAATTCATGATTTTTGGTGAAAGAATTATTTCATTTTGATTTAGTATGTGAAAGTTATGGTGGTTTGAATTTCACTTTCGATATGTCTCTATTTGAGCAATTTAATTATGAAGTGAAATTTTGTAGAAGCGATGGTGAATACAAGGGTTACATGAATAAATGGGCAATATTATCACAAGTTCAAAACAGTTGAGCTGCTCCAATTGGAGTTTTCATGATTTAGTTATTGATTTATAAAGTTATCGGCATTAATAGTGTAAAAATAATCCCCTTATGGGTCATTTTCCTCAAACTATAGTTTACTGTGACAGAGGTAAGTTTGAAACCATTTTATAATTAAGTTCACTGAAAATGAAAATTATCAAAAGTGGTCTCACTGTTTTGGAGTTTCAAAATTACTTATGCATTTTTAAAGATTTTAGTCCATTTTCCTATTGTAAAGATAATGATTTTAATGAATTAATCCCCAATAAAAGCCTTCTGCTACAGAGACATGTATGAAACTAATTTTAATATAAAGTTTACTAAAATTGAAAATTTTCAGAAGTGGTTTCATGTGATTTGGAGTTGTGATGAAATAGTTATGCATTTTAGAAGTTATACATATTTTTCAGTGTATAAATTAACTGATTTCGAATTTCATAACGCATTTACTACTTTTCTTACCGGGCGCTAGCCTAGCCGCAGAGAATGACGAGTGGGACCGAGGTCAAGGTTTTGACCCAGTCAGCATTGACTCGGTCCCGGGCGCAATAGTTTGAAGGCGTATTCCTCAGAATACGTCTCTTCAAAAACTAAACGTAAAACCATTCTAAGCATGCTAGGGATACGTTTTCTATTTAGCAGCGTACTCTATAATTTACGCATCCACTTAACAACCCTTAGGCCCACAAGTCATAGACTCATAACTATCTAACCACAATCATTGGCGTTAATTAATCAGGCAAAATCACCGTCTTACGGTGTATGGCGTCGGACAACGAAAGCGCGCGGCGTGGCGTTGCCGTGCTTGCGGCGAAAGCGGAAAGTGCAAGATCTACGCAGCGGAAAGACAATAGCGGCGGCTACCTTCGGTGATGATTTTGCGGTGAAGAGGCGCGGTGGCGCGGCGAGGCGAGTCGAGCGGAGGAGGAGGATCGGTGACGAGGATCTCGAAGCGGAACCACTCGAGGCAAATGGGTCTTTGGATCTACACTCCGGAGGTTCAAGCGACGCCGAGGAGAAAGCACGGGAACCAAAGGTCTTCGTGTTCAACTCCGGCGGCGAGAATCGGCGGTGCGGAGGTCACGCGGCGGGGTGTTGTGAACAAGAAAGAACATTGTGAGGTGGGGTAGAATCAGGCACCCATGAGATGGTCGAAGGGGAAATGGTAGAGAGCTCACCGTGCCGGCGTCGGGGAAGAAGGCGAGCTCTCACGACGTGGATTTGAAAACCGAGATTCACCAGAGCTTACGTGCATAATCCGACAAATGAGTTGAGGTTTTACTCCTTAGATCCTAGCACACGAAAGGACGCGCAAGAAGTGGGAAAATCTTACGAGAGACGAAGATGACACAGAGTGTCCACCTGGGCGTGCTCGAGCTTCAGTGAGCACGAGGGGAAAACAAGGCTACAAGCAAAAATGCAGTGAGGTTAGCCAAAATAGAAAAGGCATTGATCACGAGGCGGCCGGAACCAAATGGAGGAGCTTACACCGGCGAGGAGCACGGAGAGCTTCCTTCCCTCGGCCACCGAGAGGAAAGTGAGGAAGAAAGGATGCGAAGGGTATTATGCGGGAAGAAGGCGGAGGCGAAAGCGGCGAGACGGAGCGGCTCGGGGATAGGCCAACGGAGCGGTGGATTGGCGGCATCATCGCTGCGCGCGGAAGATTCGCGGCGCGTGGAGCTCGGTTCTGCGCGGCGCCGGCGAAGGAGGAAAACGAGTGACAGCTCGGGCCGCAGGTCGGCGTCCCCTCATTCGCCGTGGCCGAGCGTGGTCCGCTGCTGGCCGTTAGACCTAGATCCAAGGGCTGAGTTTCAAGGACGAAGGAAAAAGACGGGGGCGAAGCGGTACGTGATCGCAACCGCTGATCTTTCATCCGACGGCTCGCGATAGGTGCATTTAGTTGATCGGGCTGAGTCGTCTCGCCGAGTCGGACTCGAGTCTAGGTTTGGTTCGGGTCGGTTGAACAGTATTAGGGTTTGACTGATTGAATTTTCTTTTGATTCTAGTTTGACCGGTGCTTTATAAATAGAAATAAATTTCATAAAATCATGAAATAATTTGTGGGGGTTCCTGGGATGATATAGTTCCCATAAAAATTATGCAACCCCACTGTTCATAAAATATTTTGTGATATTTAAATTCAAACTTAATGTATGTCTTTTAAGTTGGTTTGAATTTTCATTAGGTTCAAACTAGTCCCAAAAATTTTGGAAAAATTATATTAATTCATGATAATTAATTTAGTATTTGAATAAATTGTTTCCAGATGATGATCAAAACTTTTTATTACTGATTTGAATTGAATTTCAAACTTTGAAGGGTATGTTCACGTTTTTAACAGATTTTCCAAGTGCAATATATTATGAAATGATTTGAATTTGATAATGCATGTTAGTGAAACACATATTAATCCACTTTAATTAGTTTGGGGCTGTGACACTTTACTACATGTTTTATTTCTACTTCAAATCTGATTTTAAATGGGCACATGAAAAACTAGTATGTGTAGGATGTTAATTATTGCGTCTCTTTCGCAAAACTAAACCAATATGAGTCATCCTTTGAATGACCCTTATGCATAACTATTTTTATTTGTGTAAGACTTGCGAGTACACTTGTACTCAGCCAGATGTTTGCTGGCCTTTTCAGGTGAGGATATGAGTATGACGATCTCGTTAGTATTGACTTGGGTGACACTAACGAGTAGTATGCTACCATTTAACCCCCAGTCGGTTGCCGATGGGTGATGGGCATACCACTGCTGGTCTTTTGTTTTATCTATTTACTTCCGCTGCTACTTGATACTTTATTTTGAATTTGGTCGGTCGGCCGTTTGTAATAAGCTGTAGACCTTAACTATTATGCAGTATGTCTTTTAATCTCTTGTTGTATGTGTTGTATGGATGTAATCAACGTTGGATGAGGGTATGAGTATATTGGTCGTTGATCTTGGGAGCCAATATAAGTCATACCCGTTGTTGATGAATTCCCATTTAACTCACTAAGTGTAGTGCTTCGGATCGAAAGAGAATCGACAATCATGTAGCGCTCGCAGAGGAGCAGCGCGCATGATCGTTGAGGCTCTAGTATTCGGCTAAGCCTCTCACTTGGATAGAGTTAAATTGGAATTCATTTACCGGAGACCCGTGATTATGTCCCTAAGACCTTGTCTAATCTCGGTCTTATGGAGATAATTACCGGGGTCCCCACATTGGTTGCTTTTGTTGATGAGCTGTATTGATTTTTTTAATGAATTTTAGCCGATTTTCGGTCAATATTTATTTGAATTTTAAATTTTGGTTTGAAATTTTTGGCCGAAATTTTTCAAAAATCGCTAAAATCGGATCTATCGGTGACCCGATAAAATTTTAAAACCGATTATCAAAACCCTCCCGACGTCCCCGGTGTGCAGCCACCCCTTGGCGTCGATGGTGCGCTCCGTCTCCTCCTTCTTCTTGTAGTAGCCCTGCATGACGCACAGCTCCCCCGGCGTGTTCTTGGGCAGCGACAGGCCCGTGTGGAGGTCGACGAACTTCACCTCCAGGTTGGGCAGGATGAACCCCACCGAGTTATTTTTGGCGACGTGGCCCTTCTCCGCGTCGACGCCAGCGTGCATTAGCGTGATGCAGCTGTGCTCTGTGAGACCGTACGCCTCCTCCACCTGGACGCCGGGGAACTTGCTCTAGAAGGCCGTGAGGAGGTCCGGCGCGAGCGGCGCGGCGGCGGTCATGACGGACTTGAGGGCCAGCCCGGAGAGATCGAACTCGTCGGCGACGGGGCTCTTGACCATGGCCAGCATCACCGGCGGCACGACGGGCGCGAACATCACACGGTGCGCGACGAGCGCGCCCAGGAACATGCGCAGGTCGAACCGGTCCATCACCACCACCGTGCCCTTGTGCCGCAGCGTCGAGCAGCAGATGCCGGTGATGCCGTAGATGTGGAAGAAGGGCATGAGGCCCAGTGTCACCACCTGCCCGACCAGATCCGGCCCGACGGCGAACATCGACAAGCAGAGGTTGGAGACCAGGTTCCGGTGGCTCAGCATCACGCCCTTGGACACGAGTACGGCAGCGTGCACAGGTCGAACTGCTGCACCGGGTCCACCGGCACCACCGGCGGGCCGGTGCGGTCCGCGGCGGCGAGCAGCTCGTCCCAGCTGATCGCGCCGGGCATCCGCTCCTGGTCGCCAATGCCGATGACCAGTACGCCCACGTCCTTCACGGCTTCCCTTGTCGTAGGCGACCTCGTTAGCGACGACGAGCTTGGCCTCGGAGTCCTCCACCTGCTTCTTGATCTCGGCGGCGAGGGCGCAGGGGTTCATGCCGGAGAAGACCGCCCCCGCAGACATCACGCCGAGGGACACCACGGGGTACACGGCGAGGTTCGGGAGCGCGACCACGACGACATGGCCCTTCCGGATGCCCACGGACCGCAGTGCCCTGGTGAACCGCTCGGTGTCCCGAGCCACCTCGCCGTAGGTGTAGGACCGCCCCCCGGGAGCGGCCTCCATGAGCGCCACCTTGTCGGATAGGCCTCGACGCTCGCCAGCACGAACTCCGGCACGGTGACGCCGTCCGGCACGGCCACCGGTGGGAACCTGCTCCGGAAGATGTGCTCCTGCTCATCCTCCTCCTTGACGGCGATGGCCGCGTCGCCCATGCTGCGCTGCTGGTTGGTGGCTTCTTGGGCGGTGGTCATGATCGTGAGTTGGAAGGCTTCGGCTATGGCATTTGTAGAAGAGACGAGGGGTTTTGGTGAGGAGTGACGAGAAGAAGGCGAGTGCATGCTCGTAGTGGTGACACAGTTCTTGTGTGTTGTCAAGACAAGTGCTGTGTAGGTGAGGTTTGGTTGGGTCATGGCCTTTTGGCTCACAAAGAGTGTACTTATCCATCAATGCTGAATGTGTATGGCAATGCTGGGAAGAAGGGAAGAAACTGGGGGCTTCCAAAATGGTGAGATTCAGTTGTAGGCACTCTTGTGGTAATTTTCTTAGTACAATTCAGTAGTTCAGCCTCCTTTTGTAGTATATAAATCATGCCTACCTGAATGTCTTGAAGAACCTTCAAAAATTAAAACCATGTTTAACAACCCAACAATTTGGTATATTGTCAAGGCCTTGTATGTGCCTTAATTTGTATTTTCTACCATTTCAAACGCGACTATATCTTTCTCAAGGCCTTGTATGTGCCTCCACTTTTTCTTCATGCTCCATTTAAGATCTCATCTTCAAATCAGAGCGTGTATTATTGCAGGTTAATGGAACTGTTCTAGGCATGCTGTGCAACAGATAGCATGTACACCATGGGGTATAGTTTAGGAGTTTCAGGGAAAATGAATGTGCTAAAATTATAGAACGTAAAATTGGCTACAAGACACTTACAATTTTGTGGTGTTTGCTCTAGGACACCAAAAAAATCATGTGTTGTGCAATCCATACTTTTGTGGTGCTCCGACATGCCAAGAGACTGTTTGGAACGTAAGATTTTCAAAAAATATTTGCAAAAATTTTACAGTAAATAGCTCAATTCTGGTAGATGCCGAGACTAAATCCAATGTTCCAAAGGAAGACTAACTAGTTAGCATCACCTCGACCGGAGCCAGAACAGGATGCGATTTTCGAAGCGAACCAAAATATATTTAGATTTTGTAGAGCTTGTGCTTTTGCTGTGTTTCAACTGTTAGATAATCGATGCAGTAGTTGGGAGACAATCAATCCAATCACACAATGAACACCAAAGAGAGACACAATGTGTAGAGAAGATTCAATATCTTTTATTCATCTGTATATCATGTACAAGAGGGGTCCTTATATTTATAGCCCAAAAGGGTAAAATCCCTCCAGGGGTGATCTAGTCTTTTGCCCATAATTAGGTTTCGCAACACTCCCTCTTGGGCAATAGACAACGATATACAATTGTCCCATCAAAAACTCCTTTGTAACATCCCAGAAAAATTATTTTTGGGAAGATATAATAAAAATAAATGGAAAATAATTTTCAGCATATTCTATGTTGGAAACTATTTATGAATGATTTTTAAACTCTTTGTATAAAGCAAATAATGAAATTTCAAACAAACAACAATTTGTAAGAATTTTTTTAGAAAATCAGATATTATAAAAAAAATGCTAAAAATGTTACAAGAGAAACTATATAATGTCAGAAGACCCCACAAAAATTTGCATAAATTTTGGAGCCTACTTGATAGGTTTAGAAATTTAGCAAAGACTCAGCCGGTTTTGGAGATTCAAAAACTATTTTTGAATTCCAACTGAACCTTTGGGCCGAATCTGAGCTAGCCCATTTTCGCTTGCCCAGCTCTAGCCCGCACCAACCCCTGCTCTCTCTATCTTGCTGACATATGGGCCCCACTCGTTAGAACCCATCGTCCACCTCGCCTTCACCCTCGCTCGCCAGCATGGCCTCACCTGCTCCGCCCGCTCGCTCACTATTTTTCCTCGTCGCCCACCGTTTTCGAGACTCACCTAACTCCGTCACCTCTACCTGGCTCCGTCCATGCTGCCTACCTCTCAATGGCGCTCAACCCTGCCCTAGCGGAGACGTCGAAATGAGACCGCGAGATTCTCACCGCGGCCGCATTTTCTCGCCGCTATTCTCATGCGCTACTCGCTCGTACTTAAGCCTTAGACCGCGTCACAGAGTCCCTAGCTCACCATTCTCGCCTCCCACCAATTACCAGAGCTTCTCGCTCCTTGGTTCGCTGGGAACGAGAACGTTGTTCTCGACGCCGATGAGCAAGCCTCACAACGCCATTAGCTCTACTGAGCTTCCTTGCCCTCGCCACCTGCGTCATAGTGCGTCCCTTACATCACTGATGCTCTTTTTTTACTTGATGTATCTCCAGAAACCCCGTAGTGTGAATGTGTCATCACCTTCTTTACCTCCAGCACACACTCCACTTCGGACCTTTGTGTTCCCAATGTTCTAGTGAGCTTAAATCCCACCTGATCGCTTCTTCGTATCCTATATTTCACTAATGCATATCCCTCACTTATGTTGATCCACGCATAGAAAATCCTCTGAATCGCCCTTCTTCCTCATCTACGGTCGTCGTCGCCATTTTCGATCTTCCGCGAAGCCCGATGAGTTCTGGTCAAATTCTTTCCATCCACATCATCCTTATGACCTCAAGAACCTAATGCATTGCTTCTTGTAGCTTCTCTATCACCGTAGGGCGCCAACACCGAGAGCCTCATTTGTGTCGCCACTGCTCACCATCGCCAAGTTGTCCCAGCCATTCCTTGGCCCCATCAAGGGCCTTGGTGAGCTTCTAGTAGTCCCTTAGATCTTTTGTGTGTATTAGATTGGAAGATTAGCTAGGGTAGTGTAGACTTCCTCATAGCCGATCATAGCGTCGCCGCTCTGGTGACCATTGGTCCTCGAGCCACTGCCAATAGCATCGTAGACATCCCCTAAAGCCAATGCTCACCACCTTTCACCTCCGATTGGCTCCAATCGTGAAATTCACTCTGGACCCGAGAAGCTCTGCCGCTTATCGTCGGCGTAGTACCGCCTCCGGCCATCTCTCTAGCCTCCACCACCACCCAGTGGGATAGCCATCAAGAGAGCAACCCATTTTTCCCATCCCCGAGCCTTACCGCCACGCCGTTCACTGTCGGCAAGTTCATGCGTGCAGCTCTACTGCTCTCTTCTCTCTCTCTCTCTCTCTCTCTCTCTCTCTCTCTCAGTGGCCCACTCGGTTGAGTATTATCTTAGCACAAATGAAAATAGTTAAGTGAAACTAATTGATGACATGTGGGACTGGCTGAAAAGGTAATAAAAAACTAATTTTAAATATGTTTAGCAAATGAGTCACTACATGTGGGACCACACACTATTCTCGATTTTGAAACACGTTTTAAAAACCCGAGAGACTAACATGTGGACCCGAGTCGTTAGTTAATTAAAAAAATTAGGTTTAATCATTAGTTAAGAAATAATGAGTCTATGACATGTGGGACCGCCTCTGGTTTATAATAAAAATCAATAAAATAAAATATGAGTCATTAACAAGTAGGCCCCATATGTAAGTTAATAAAAATCGAAAAAATGAGAAAATTCGCTTTTAGTTCAAAGGAAAATACATTTTCTCCACTGGAAAGCGTAAAGCTCATTAGAAGTCATAGAAGACTATGCTTTCTCTACTGGAAAGCATAAACTTCGCAAAATACACTTTCGACGTTAGTACTTTTTATTTTTTTTGGAATTTTCAAACCGAAGAAAAATAAAATGTTAATAACTTTTGCATATAAACTCCAAATTGAATGAATCTTTTTTCTAAATTCATCTAAAATCATTATCTACAAGAATATGCAAAAATATTTGAATTTTGTTGCTGTTAAAATTATTTTGCTATATTTAATTTGCTTCCGACTCTTTTGATTAGACATCGATTGTTTGAACGACTGTTACAACGATCCTCTATCCTCATATTCGGAGCAACCAGAGCAAAGAAAGCACCCCCTTTGACCATGTTGATCATACTATTTTAATTATCATACTTTGTTTTACAAAATCTATTATGCATGCATGTATGTTTGCTTAAAATTACTATACTTAGGTATAATGGTAGTTATAGTCCCATTCGATGCATGATCCTCCTTAAAATATTGATATCTTTATTGTTGTAACCACTAGAGTATGGATTAGACAATGAATGATGTCAAATTGGTTTTTTCGAATGCAAATATCGCATAAATGCTTAGCTTAGATTTAGTCTTTACTAAAATATGAAAAATGGATGACGTGTTAAATATGAGTTTGGGGGATTTTGAAATGACGACTCAGAGGGGATTACCTCTGTTATTTTGTATATAAATAAATAAAAAACTTAGTTTGTAACACATGGGAGTTATATTATATTCTGAGAAGTGTGAAAGGTGTATCTCACAAGTAGATAGGAGGAGATCCTCGCCCAGGTCAATTAAGGATCGAACGCTAGTATATCCAACCTAAGCGTAAGCGTACACCCATGTCGAACCCGGGAGCGACGGATCCCGAATTCTCTGTGTTCATACACTAGTCCAGGATTTCTAGTGTACACAATCAAACAAAAGTGATAACACAAACATATCACACATTTTATTAATAATAATTCAGAGTTTATTACAAAAAGGGGCATGCGGCCAAATAGATAAATAACACAGCGGAAAGCAGAAATAGTAGTAGACCACACGACTTGCCACAGGCAATCGTCTAGGGGCGCAGGCCTAGTCGTCAGGATCCTCACCGTCCTAATATAAGTCTTCTCCTAAATAAAAATTATTCAGCAAGAGTAAGCACAACTACTGTGCTTGCAAGTTACGCCAAATATTGAAAGAAGATGAATGCATAAGGTAACAATTGAGTATTGCAGGGTTGTTTTGCATAAAGCAGCAATTTTCAGTTTAAACACTCTTAGTAATTTCCAAGGCCATTTTTATACTATATCTAAAATCAGTATTTAAAATTGTCAACTTTATAGTATGGATAACCTCCAATTGAACAGGTGAAGGATATCCTTCTATCACAAGGCTGACCGCCCAATTTTTCACAAGGATTAACCATCCTCCAAACATTTGTTAAAGCATTTTGAAACCAAAAACAAAGTCTAACTTAGAGTGGCTTTGCTAGCATGTCCATGACTGCGGACGCAGCTATTCGAATAGTTTTCTACTCTGCAGAGTCTATATAGCTTTACCCACATGAGATGACTTGCTCTTTATGTCGGCCAATACACGCTTCCGTAGGCGTGCGACTGAGCAGTTATCATGAGGCCTTTACAATGCTCTGTCTTAATGTACTTATGCTCACTAAGGTTTCACTTCCATTAGACTAACCGTCCTTCGGAAGCCCCCTCTTGCGCCAGGTGGGAATATATGTCTACCCGACACCCACTCAATCAACATGGCACAAATAACACTAACACATCACAAATTACTTAGCCAAATCCTGCCCATACAGAACATGTGGTGGTACGATATGGCGTAGCAAAGGAACGCTCAAAGGCCGGTCCTCAATTGACTTGGGCGTCTTTCAAAACAAACCCTGGGCCTTAATCTTAACTAGAATTAAGCCCGTACATAAACCTGCACCCACCAATCATCCATTTCAGCCAAGTCTAAACCCATTTTGATTTTATTTTAAGTAAAACTACCTTTATAAACCTTTTGTAGTAAAACAATACCACAGTGTCAAATTTAAACCAAAGTTGTAAAAGATTTGGCTAAACCTTCCCAAAATCATAAATGTGGTCTAAGCATTTGTCACAGCCCCAACTAATTAAATTGGATTAATATGTATTTCACTAACAAGCATTATCAAACTCAAATCATTTCATAATATATTGTACTTGGAAAATCTAATTTGAGGTGAACATACACATCAAGATTCGGTTTCCACTTCAAATCAGTAATAAATAGTGGTGATCATCATCTGAAATCAATTTATTTAAATACTACATTAATTATCAGGAATTAATATAATTTTTCCCAAATTTTTGGGACTAGTTTGAACCTCATTAAAATTCAAACAACATCCATAGGCATACAACAAGTTTGAATTTAAATATCACAAACTATTTTATGAACAGTAGGTTTTTATAATTTTTATGGGAACTATATCATCCAGGAACCCCACGAATTATTTCATGATTTTATGAAATTTATTTCTATTTATGAGGCTCTGGTCAAAGTGGTAAATCTAAATTAATTCTCAGTCAAACTCAACCACTGACCGCTAGCTTGTTCCTCGGACTCGAGTCCGACTCGCCACATGACTCAACAAACCACCTAAGCGCACCGTCACATGCAACCGTTAGATCCTCATCCAGATGGTCGAGATCTCGCCAACTTTGTCGACCCGTCCAGATGCCACCACCAATATCATCCGCCGATCCGATCTAACGGACTCAAATCGACCACGTGGTGGTGCATCACCTCCGCGCTCTGAGTCGGCGTCGTCGCGAGCCCGCTGTCGAGCCTTTCTTCTTCCTCGGTGTGACGGCGCGAGCTCCTCGCCACGCGGTCGCTACGCCTGAGCCGCCATCACCTCACCGCGCCCGTTGGCCTATCCCGAGCTCCCCCTCGCACACCGCACCCCCAACGTCTCTCGGTTTTTAACACCTCGCAACCCTCCTTCTCCTCACTTCTCCTCGGTTGTGAGAGGAGAGGGAGGCTGTGAAGCTCTCTGTGGGTAAGTCACCTCCGCGTGATTCCTTCCGGTTCTAGTTTCCATCCGTCTCCATTTTTGCTCACGCGAGTCTTGTTTTTGCTTGTAGCAGCCGGTTCATCCTCGTGCTCTAACCCACCTCGAGAGCACGCCCGAGTGGCATCCGTAGGTCTTTTCTTGTCTCCGGGAGGTATGGTCCTCGCTCCTCGTGTCACTTTGTGCGCCTTAGCTCTCTAATCGAAACCCCTCAACTTATTTCGAGGTTGCACGGCAAGACTTTCTTTGGATTGAGGATTGCACCATTTAGGCCGTGACACAATCTTTCCTCTCCACTTCATTTTGGTAAGCCATCCTTCGATTCCTTGCTCTTATAGCTTGACCTTGAGTCCTGGAGTGATCCAAGCACTCACTAGTCTTGGTTTTGCTTAGGGTTGCCTCTCCTCGCAAAGCCGCATCGCCGCCAACTTTCTTCTCGGCTCAGACGAGTCTCTGCCGCTCGAACCTCTCCAAGCCCTCTCCTAGCTGCAGTAACTCCCTAGGCCCTTAGATAGCATAAGCAACCGCTTGTTTGCGCTGCGAGCGAAGTGTTGCCATTTACGTTTTTCAGTATAGCTCACCGCCGCCCAACTCCGGCTAGCGCGGTGCGATCCACCTCGAGCACTCTAACCACCACCCTTAGACGCGCCTTGCTATTGCGCGACTATTCTTGCTCTTGGTGGCGCCGCCGTGAACCGCCGCTCGGCAAGCCGCCGCAGCGGGCGGTGGCGTTTTGCCGTGCCGTATTAGGGCGAGCGCGTAGCTTAATCATTTGCCACGTTAACCCAATCATTAGCTTTTAAACCTTTGTCTTAGCCGTCCTAATGTATGCGTTTACAAGTGGGACCTTGCCGAAATCCGGCCTGCGGTTTTAAAGCCACAGAACAACGGCGTGTGGACCGGGGCATTAAACACGTGCTAAGAAAAATCAAATGAATCGGATTTAATCGGACCGTCGGATGCGAAAGGCGGTTTGGATTGGTGAGACATTCGGACCGATCTATTGCATCTCGAATGAGGACCGTTGGATCTTGATCCAGCGGCTCGCAACTCATCCTGCACGCGCGCGTGCGTGCGCCTATGATGGGCGGATTGGGCGGGCCCGCTGGTCGATGACTGCGACTAGCGCTGCACTCGGTGAGAAGAGTAAAAATCATTTTAGTAAATTCGAAATCAGTTTATTTATACACTGAAATTAGTATTAACTTTAGAAATGCATAACTATTTCATCTTAACTCCAAATCACATGAAACCATACGGAAATTTACACCCTTAATGGACTTCCTATCAAAATTAGTTTCATACATGTCTCTGTAGCAGAGGGCTTTAATTGGAAATTTATTCATTAGAATCATTATATTTACAATAGGAAAATGGTGAAATCTTTAAAAATGCATAAGTAAATCTTGGAACCTCCAAAAGCAGTGAGACCACTTTTGGTAATTTTCATTTTCAGTAAACTTAATTCTAAAAATGATCTCCACCTTACCTCTGTCACAGAAATTATTTTGGGAGAATATACTCCTTAGCTCCATTATTTTTATATTATAAAAGGCTGATAACTTTGAAAATCAATAACTAAATCCTAAGAACTCCAAATGGGACAAACTCAACTATTCTGAACTTGTATTAATATTACCTATTTACCTATGTAATCCTTTACCCCACCACTGTTCTACAAATTTTGGCCAATTAATTAAATTACATGATTTGAGGGTTAATGAAACCTGAAATTCAAACTAGCATAACTTCCAATTCATAACTCCAAATGGAATAATTCTTTTACCTAAATCCATTTAAAATCATGATCTAACTACTGTAGAAAAACCATGCATTTTTGAGCATTTTGGTCTTTGAGTTGTTTTCTCGGTATTTATTTGATGTTATAATTATATAGATCCCGAGCATATTGACATCGACACTTACGCTACTGAGAGCGAGCAGCTACTATACCAGCAAGGCAAGCATCATTTGAACTTTCTTTTGCATCATATTTGATCCCAGTTTTGGTTAAGTTAGTGCAATGATAATTGCTTGCATGCTATTTTGATTATGTCAATATTTTTGTGATGTGTAGTTTAGATATGTCCTATGCTTGAGGTTAATCTTGAATTATGCCAACTCCTATATGCTTAAGGTAGGATGTGTGAATTATGGGTGATAGAATTGTAGCCATGCAAGTCTAGATACGGTAGTTCGATCGTCGGGAATAACCCGATGGTTTTGGGATACACACAACTCTTACGTTATGTTTTACTTCAGATCTTTGTAGCTGTTTTATGAGTTAAACTTTGTCATTTTAAATGAGATTTGGTCGGACAAGTGTTGGTTAGTGATGGTGCTTTGTGCACGAGCATTGGGTAAGTGGAAGGACTTGCGGACAATTGAGGACCGAACTTTGGGTACCTCTTGTTCAAGCAACACTCGTCTTTGCCACACGCGTGTATGGGTGCCGTATGGTTAAGTAGGGAGGGTTTTATTGTGTTAAGTCCTTGGTGGTGTAAGGGCATAGCGTAGTGAAATCCTATGTTCTTTGAGGAGCCGATGTAATCCTTATAGTGTGCAAGGAGCACCAATTCTTTTGTTTTGATTGCATCGGTATTTCCAATATAACTTGTGAGCCCCTAGCAAGTGCTATCCGACGCTTGTACTAGGCAAGGAACCATCTCACAAGGGGACTTAGCTCAATAGGGCTTTCTTCTGAAAATGAGCGTATCTTGATTTACCGTAGGCATACCATAGGAAGTGTGCTATTCGGAGGCCTCTGGAGGCTTACGGGCTAATCAAGTCGTGTGGGTAAGTAGTACACCTGCAGGTATAATCTATTCGAATAGCCGTGTCCACGGTTATGGACGACCGCTTGAAATTTGTGGTTGCTTATTGTTAGACTTTTAATTTAAAATTGTGGTTGAACTTGGTATTCGTCATGAGCGGGCGTTCATGTGTTTAGTACATCAAAGTGGGCTGCCACTTTGGTCCTTGTATGATTCAATTGTTTATTCTTGAAATGCTTTACTATATGCTTTACTTCTACTTCAAATCTGATTTTAAAATGGGCACATGGAAAACTAGTATGTGTAGGATGTTAATTGTTGCGTCTCTTTCGTAAAACTAAACCAATATGAGCCATCCTTTGAATGACCTTTATGCATAACTATTTTTATTTGTGTAAGACTTGCAGTACACTTGTACTCGGCGGATGTTCTTTGGCTTTTGGTGAGGAAGGTTATGATTACGATGATCTCGCTAGTGTTGACTTGGCGACACTAATGAGTCGTGTGCTACCATTTAACCCCGATCGGTTGCGATGGGTGATGGGCATACCACTGCTGGTCTTTTGCTTTATCTATTTACTTCATTTGCTACTTGATACTTGACTTGAATTTGGTAGGTCGGCGTTTGTAATAGACGTAGACTTTAACTATTATGCAATATGTCTTTTAATCTCTTGTTGTATGTGTTGTATGGATGTAACCAACGTTGAATGAGGTATGAGTATATTGGTCGTTGATCTTGGGAGCCAATATATGTCATACTCGTTGTTTATGGATTCCCATTTAATTCGCTAAGTGCGATGCTTTGAATCAAAAGAGAATCGAAAATCATGTAGTGCTCGCAAGGAGAGCAGCGCATGATCGTCGAGGCTCTAGTATTCGGAGAAGCCTATCACTTGGATAGGATTAAATTGGAATTCATTCACCGGAGACCCGTATTTATGTCCCTAAGACCTTGTCTGATCTCGGTCTTATGGAGATAATTACCGGGGTCCCCACAGCATTGGCTAAGCATATGATAAATTTTAGTAGCATTTTGTCTAATGGTGACAAGGTATTCATGTCCAACATTCGAATTGGCCATATAAGGAAAATTGAAATAACTAGGTAATTAAAACAGGGAATTGAAATAATTGTATAAACATATGCATGCATTAAGTAGGTTAAAAACTGAAAATAACTTTAAAGTAATGGTCTCAACATGATAAATGGTGTAACTTGCCTTCGTTGAAGTCCTGAAACTCTAAGTCCTCAGAAGGATCGAACTCTCCGGAATCGTCGAAGTCTATACGCGAAAATACGACAAATTCAATTCAAATTCAAATAAATTCAAAAGGATAGAACAAATTTACTCCAAATAAAATAATTTTAGTTTATTTAGTTAGATCTCAATTTTATATAATTTTAGGAATTTGAATCACCTAAATCAGAGTTCGTATGAAGAAATACGAGCTCCTGGAAGTTTAAATCTAAATAAAACCCTAAAATCAGATTTTATTGATTTTCTAGATTTATTCTCCTAAAGGAAAATCAAATTATTGCGCAATGTGACGTCATCGGCTGGGAAAACTGAATTTCGGCCGATTTATTTTTCGACAGAAAAACAATACGGCCACTGACATGTGGGCCCGTGATCAATGGACCACGCCCACGAATCGGTCAACGCTCACGGTGGACAAGGTCCACAAAACAGTGAACGGGAGGAGGTGTGCGGCTGTGCGCTGTGTGACGTGGTGCCACATAGGCAGCCACGTCGCGTGGGTGCCTCAGTGGCGCTGACGTGGCCGTGACGTGGCCGAGCCATGTAGGTCCGACGGAGGCGGGGCTCCGGTGACGAGCTCGCCGGCGCTACGCGCCACAGCGAGGGGAGTGAAAGTGCGCGAAATGAAGAGGAGACGATGCTGAACGCGATGCTCACCGAGGTTGCGAGTTTGCACGGCGGAATGGTCGTCGGCGGCGAAGGTTGGCGGTGGTGGCGCTAGGTCAACGGCGAAGTAGGTGCCACGGGCCTCCTCCGGTGAAGTGGATGCGTGCACGAGCTTCGCGGGGACACTGCAGTGCCGAAGGTGCGGACGGTGGGGCCGGAGCGGGCTTGACGGCGGCGCACTTAGAGCATCTCCAGCAGGAGCCCTCAAAACAGAGCCCCTACTTTTAATTTGAGGGCCCTGTTTTCTCGGTTGTACTCCAGCAGGAGCCCTCAAAACAGGCCCCTACTTCTTAATTCCCTCTATTTCCTCACACACTATATGCATATGTATTTGAGAACATCACATTATATAATAATTTATTTAAACTATAACTCTAAAGCACTATACTTAAAATTATGAATGAAAATACAAATATTCAAATTTAAATTCAAAGACAAATTTGGTCCGAATTTAATGATAGTCGATCACAACATAGTTCATAACATCTCTGCAAATCAAATGACATAATCATCAAATTTGGGCGGGGGAAGGAGCGGGCGCGGGAGGGGAAAAAGGCTGGCGGGGGAAGAATCGGGACCAGGGCGCGCAGGAAACCTTGATTTGGGGGCTTGGCCTAGAGCCCCCAAGAATGAGGGCTTGAGGGGGGATTTTAGGGGCCCCTCAAATTTGAGGGCTCTAGTAGGGGCCCTGCTGGACCTCTGTTTTTGCCTCAAGCTCTCAATTTTGGTTTTAGGGGCTCAAGTAGGGGCCCTGCTGGAGATGCTCTTAGCGGTTGAAGCTCCTTCGGTCGCCGGCGGTGATCTTCAAAATCAGAGCGCAAGGGAGGGATTGGAGAGAGATCAGTTGGGGCATTGAGATGAAGTGCGGGAGGCGCTCCCAACGCTTCTATTTATAGGGCGCAGGCGTGGCCGGGGCGGCGTGTATCGCAAGATGGTCCGCGCGGCACGGCGGAGCAAAATCGGGGATTCGCGGCGAGGGAAAGGAAAGAAAGGGATGTGTCGGAGGTGGAGAGGATCTAGGAATTAAATGCTCACGACAATTAGGGAGATGCGACCAGATTTGCCCAGTTTTGGAACTGTTTTGAAAACCGGCAATGGCGGACGCGGGTGTGAAGATGGAAGGCGGCGAGGAAGAAGAAAGGAAAGAAGACGACGATGCGAGCGCGTCCGATTTTGATCGAACGGTCAACAGTGGCGCGAGTGAATAGGAAAGCCACGGGTGCTTTGGAGTCATTGGATTTAGATCCGATGGTAGAAACTAAAAGGGGCGTTCAGTCGTCCGAACGTTACATTGAGCTCTAGCCGTTGGATTTCAATCCAACGGTTAAAATGCATGCGAGGTTAAACGCGCGGAGGAGCGGGCCGTTTTGGGCCGCGCACGCATGGAGAGGGTAGCGGGCCGAGCTAGATTTGGCCCATTGACTGTTTGAGGTTTTCTTTTGATTTTCTAATTGATTTAATTCAGATAATTCAAATAAGCTTTAGAACATAGCAAAATAAGTCCAAAAATTCTGAGAAAATTCACAGAAATTCTCAAAGACATTTTAGACTTAAGTAAAATAATTCCAACTTAACTTTGGTATTAGTTCTTGCAAATAAATTTGTTTAGCTTTAAATTAATTAAGTAAAAGCTTTTAAAAAAATCAAAAAATTTCACAAAAATAAATAAATTTTATTTTCTTCTAAAATTTAAAATTTGGGATGTTACAACCCACATATGTCGGTATGAGACAGTTGTAGCTATTTAAGTCATCAAAAACTAGCCTTGCATGTTGGTAGGGTGTAGTAGTGCGAGCTGTGTGATTGCTCGAAGGGGCTCCCTTCACCGAGGCGTTGAGAACAAAGTCTTCCGACACAACGGTTAATGCCTCACTTGATGGGGGTGTGCCTAGGCGAAGTGAGGGTGATCATTCACCGGGCTAGTGCAATGTTAGGACTAGGTGATGTAAAATCTCCGACGCATGCTCTAGACTGCTTACCAAAGGTTATTGAACAGTGGTATCGATGGGTGCCGAACAAACTAGAGAACTCGTATGCTGTGGGTAAAGTTGTACCCCTCTGCAGAGTGTAAATATATTTAAATAGCCATGCTCGCGATAATGAAAGTGCTAAGTGTAGTATTGCCGGGTATAGTCTTGATTTTCATAAAAACGATTTCGTTGGAAAATGTGGGGAATGGTTTGTTAGTTTACATTTGAGTTGAGTGGTATGTCTATAGCTGAAAATAAGATGTTGCTCATAGCCGAGGAGGGTTGCGAGTTGTTACTTATGCAATTACTTACTTGTTATTCTTTATCCATTTAACTGCTCCTCAAAATTTCGTTGCAAAGTACTATGTATTGATATTGTAAATAAAAAAGGTTGATGTTGAAAACAATTTGTAGCATAGAGCCATATTCTTTTATAAGCCTTGCATTTATAATATGTTGCGATACACTACAAGTCTTACTGAGTACACAATGTACTCAATCTTGCTTAATTTGTTGTTCAAACTTAAATAATGAGCCTACGTCGGACGACACTTTCTTCGCATCTGGTACTGGAGGGTTCGATGATGGGTCTTTTTAGGACTCGTCTCTTGTCGGTTGCCTCAGGGTTCATGGACAATGGAAAAGATGTTGCATCATTTGCATTCATCATGGCAAGAGTTGCACAAACTAGGTCGGTGAGAAAGCCATGTAACTATTTCCGTGAGGTCGATGAGTAATGTTACATTGCTAATCCAGAAAGCTTTAGGTAAAATCCTACTTCGATAAGGATTTCATGAGAGTAAGGGATAGAATGGTTCACCGACAGGTGATCACTCCTCTATAACGGTATCAGATGATGAGTTGCATATGAGCATGGAACATACATGAGCATTGCATACATCAAAAGATATTTATGTTAGTCGACTACATGAAAGATGATATGGTTAATTGAGTATGAGAGTGACGATGATAACGATTTAATTGAATGATAAGCTCTTTGTTTATTGTTCTATTATATACTTGCTGAGTCTTGTATTCACACTTGCTTTGTTGTTATTTTAAGGTGATCGTTGAAGGCGACTTGTATGGAATGGAGTAGCATATATGCATCACATGCCATCAATCACACAGACATTCTTTAATTCGTTTGCTTTCCTTAAATTCAGAGACATGATACTTTTGTAACATCCCAAAATTTGGTCTATTTTTTAAGCTTTAAAAAAGTAACCTTTTGAATTTTTTTTGTTTAAGTGAAAGCTTAATTCGATTTTTCATAAATCAAAACAATTTAAGGTGATTAATTTAAACTTCAATTAAATTAAAAGTTATTTTATTTGGGTTCCTTGAGTTCCATAGAATTGTTTGGGATTTGTTTTGGGAACTTTTGGAATTTATTTGCTATTTATTCGAGCTCGGTTTTATTTATCTCAATTTCTAAAATTCGAAAATCCTTTTTAATTCCAGATTTTCTTCTCAGGCTCAATCTTTTCCTCAGGCCCAGTTTTCCTTTCCCTCGGCTCGGCCTACTTCCTTCTTTCTTCTTGCGCCATGTCGGGACTGGATTTTTGCATCCGAACCCTCTGTGTATTTCTGCACCAGTTCCATGATCAGTAGCTAGTGTACACAGTAGAAACATCGTTGATAACAAGTTCGAATCACGAAATAACATTAATAAACAAGTGAGTGTCAGGCTTATGGCCACTTATTACAAAAGAGGTCAAAAGACCTTGAGTCTTACAGCAGCGGAAACAACAAATGATAAACTCCGAGTAGTGGTCCATCAAATTGCCCACCAACATTCAACTGGGGGAGCACAACCTAGTACTCTGGGTGTCCATCATCAAAGCCACAGGTGAAGTAGTCGTAGTCGTCCTCGGCATCATCGAATGTTTATGAGATTTATTTTGAGTGTAGCATGTGAGTACATAATGTACTCTGCGAGTCTTGGGAAAAATGCATACGCGTAGCTTTAACAAATGAGGCTTATATGGCTCTTTTGCACAAAGCAATATTTTAAGTTTAAACAATTTTCATAGAGCACACTTGACCAAAAAGTAGTTTCAATAAATAAATTAACTATATAACTAGTGGAGGTTCTAGCTACCAACCACTAGCATCAAGGCTCTAGCCTTTCAGGTTCAAAGATAGGGCTCTAGCTGCCCAACTGGCTCTAACTGCCAGAAAACTACCCGAGAGTCCCAACTGCTCTCGGTTCCCAAAATTTACTCTTTTGAAATTAAAACCAAAATCTACCATGTGAAAACGCACCTTGCCCACCCTTGACTGTGGGCACAGCTATTCGAATAGTTTTTAACACTCTGCAGAGGTTGTACAGCTTATCCCATACGAGATAATCAGTTTATACTGGCCGCTCACACACTTCCGTAGGTGTGCGGCTAAGCGATTATCACAGGGCTTTACAATACTTTATCATAACATTAGCCCACCTGATGAGCTTAACCCCAAGTCTGGACATCATTTACCAGTGACCCGGAGCTCACTGTTGTGGGGGATAACCTGCCCAGACATGGATGTCTATTACCATCGCCTGGTGCAAGCCCCGACAGACATGGATGTCAAGACGTGGGTGATGTTGACGGGGTCGCTACGCTTCTGACAGAATTGAAAACGGACGCTCGAGTAAGAAGAACGAATTTTTGGAAAGGAATCTTGTGGTTTTCAGACAACAAACAGACAGCAGCTGCTCCATTCGCATGAGGAAGAAAATGGAGTAGGAGAGAGAAAGTAAAGAAATAGAAAAGAAAAGAAAATCCGAAAAATCCAAAGATAAAATAAATTCAAAATAATTCAAGAAAATTCCACAAAAATCCATGGAACCTGAATAGATTGAATAAAATAATTTTTAATTTAATTGATGTTTATTTTAATCATTTAAAATATTTTTAATTTTCTAAAATTTCAAATTAAACTTTAAATTAATTCAATAAATTGCAAATTATTCATTTTACTTTTAAAGCTTCAAAAAGACTCTTGAATTAGCAAGAACTCTAATTTCAAATCCAAATCTTTCAATTAATTGTTTTGAAATAAATTTTGAAAAGGCCAAAATTTGGGATGTTACACGCCAAGCCCAGCCGAAGCTCTTCCTTTCCTTTCTTTTTCTTTTGCTGCTGTGTGGTCCCTGTTGTCAGCTCGCCTTCTTCCTCCTTGAGCTGGACTCCTAGTGTCTGTATCGAACACGTGAAGCTGCCGGCCTACACGGATACTCCCATCTCTATCACTATATAACAGCGCCCCTCCGCGTCAAAATATTTGCATCGTGTCCCTCACTTGAAACCCTAAGTCGCCGCCCTAGGTTCGTCCTCGTTTCGCTACAATTCGTTAGAAAAGCCGAGCCACCGCCGTGGTCTTCTCCACCGGAATTTGTCGCCGTCGAAGCATCCCCGGCCATGTTGTCACCTCCTTTGGATTCACGCTGCCATGTTCTACGCCGTGTCTCCATCGACTTCGCCCGAAGATCACTGCATCGCCGTCGCCCTTGTCTCCTCGAAATCCAGCCGCCGTCGCCTGTTCCGGTCTAATCGCTGGTGAGCATCCTTACTTTTCCAATTGCATCATCACATGTTCTAGGTCCTAATCCTCCTGTCCCCTCTCTTCTTGTCATCAGTTTGTTGCCGCGCATTGCCACCACCGCTTGCTCCATTGTCGCCAGCCATCTTCACCTCGCCGCTATTCTAGACACTCTCTGGCCATTCCCCTTGTCTTAATGTGTTCCTCTTATCGTGCCATGCCGGTGCTCCTCCTCATTTCTTTAGAGTGTCACTCAATCACCATCACCACCCCACCCGTGAGCTTCCCCGCCGCCAATGTGGCCTCTGCTCAAGAGCCACTGCTGCCATTGCCGAGTCGCTACCACCCAGAGTTTTCCTATGTCCTTAGGAACCCATTTTGCCCCTTGACCGGACTTCTCTCGTCGTCGTTTGCCATCGTCACCAGCACCTTGCCGCCAGCCATCTTTCTGTCATCTTCCTTCTGTCTCTCACCGCCACTTCACCTCCACCTCATCCTCCACATCAGCAGCCATCTCAGTATTTTTGCTTGTGTGTCGTCTCTGTGTCAGCATATATGGTATGTTCCCAAACCAAACCCAATGACATGAGGACCCCACTTGTCATCCACTTAAAAGCTATACACCCAGTCCACCATAAACCCGAAGAAAGTCCATGGACTTGGTCCATACCTTTTCCTTTAGAAATTTAATTCAACCAAAAATCAAAAACCCGACTGATGTCATGTTGACATCATAATCTAGATTTTCCTTTTAAAGGAAAACTCTGAAAATCTGAATAGTATTTTCTCTCTTTTTTCTTTCTGACAAATCTTTTGAGAGTCCGTTCTTCTCCGTCCGAACTCTGATTCAGTCCATTCAAATTCTGAATTCATCTAAAATCGAGCTCTTTCTTTTGGAGTTGGTTTTATTATTTTTGGATTTTATTTGAATTTATTTGTGCTTCGCCTGTTTTTTCTCTTTCGTTAGACGATCTATTTCTCAGAGCAGGAGCAGAAGTAAACTTTGAAGATCCAAGTGTGGTAACTAAGCAGAACCAAAGTTAACGCAAGTCGTAGTTCTTTGATCATATTGAATCTATAATTTCAAAAGTATATTATTTTATATCAATTGTTTTATGATTAGTTATCACTTATTTGTCATTATGCTTCCATTGAACTTTTGAATACCTTGAATCACTTGTCACCATAGAATGGTTAATTTTAGTTGGACATATTTATATCACCAACGTGGGTATCATATCGTTGCTTAGTCATGTTTAGTTACGATGGGCTCATGATCACATGTTCAATAATGATAAATTTGACTTACGTGGGTATCATATCGTTGCTTAGTCACTTTGGAAATTCTCTTACAAAACCGAAAAACGGCTGCACAACCGAAAATCAAATCCAAATAACAACCATCCCGAAAATGGGATGTTACACTTTGCAGCTCTTGCGGACAAAAAGGTCAAATTCATGCATGCCATGTTGCTTCGGAAAATGCTGAAGAGATGCAACCATTGCTATGTACAAGAGCTGAAGCAAGATGCGAGCCATTGGCTATTAACTTGGGTAAAATTGCTAATTTAGAATATCGAAACAGCCAAAAATGCTATAGCTTGGAGCAGGAGTTCGTATCATTTGTTGGGCTACCCCGCTAAGGGGCCATTTGTAATGTTGGAATTTCATAAGAATTTTGGAGGAAAACTGCGTTGATGAGAAAATACTGTGTTTTAAATAGACGTGTTGTATGTACTCCTCAATGTGGAGTCCCATCTTATTATCCCGAAGCAAGGTGATTTGCTCCTGATGTGTCCTTTTTACAGAGTACCATGTACACTACAGAGCGCTTTTTTCCTTTGATAATGGACTTACTAATATCTTACTGTACTAATATTTATGCATCCATAACGTATATCTACATCTATGATCTGTATCACAAAAAAGCTCTGGTGCAATGGACAAATTGAGTTATGTATGTGCTTCAGTACTTATGGACTAACTGTTTGGAAAATTACAGAGGCCGAGGGAGATTTTTCTCTTCTATTATCTAAAAAAACTGTTTGGAAAATGTTACTAACACGCTATCTGTTATCAATCAAAAGGTTGTGCTAACATTGTTTCTGCCCATCAGCGTGTGCTATCTGTGGGTTCCATAAAGTCTCATTACAATTACTAGTGCTCATGATCCTTTCATATGACTCATGGAACATTGCTTCTTTGCAAATTGAAAACTTGCAGACATCTACTGGGAGCACTTAATTCCCGGAGTAGACGAAATGCTTTCAAAGAGGAAAAGTATATACTGTTATCATCAAAGCTGCATAATTAATTACTGTGAGAGTTTCACATATTATTAATAGGGGTGGGGTGATGTCAACAACTCAATAGGCTGAATAAATAGTTGGTAAGGAACCAGAGAGGATCATACGTTTATCCTAACCACGAAGAGAGGGGAATTGATACGAGTGGCTAAGATAATAATAATCTGACATGTTGTGCACATAGTAAACTGGTGTTTTCTGCTTCTCTTGCTCCCGGACCAACTGAAACCATCCTGCCCAACGTGAGTTAAAAAATAAAACAGCACGATGGTATGACAGATTGATAGTGTGTTCAGATTTTATTAATATGTAAAGAATATTGAAAACACCCATTATTGAAATAAGTGCACTACAGAGTATATATTACTCTTCTTCGAAGGAGAAGAATTGCATGTCACTTAAGATGGGGAAAAATGGGACAGCCGAACATAATACTGCAAACATGACGATCTAGCGTGGTAGAGTCACTGATGACATAAACTCTTGCTCCAAGCTGTAGCAGTTTTGGTTTCTTTTAGAAGCTACATTAGCTCTGTCTACCATATCAATTCCAACAGTCAACGACTGACGGGAAGCTTGGCTTTGTCCAATTAGCAAAGGCTGCATGTCTTCATTTCTTAGAGGAACTTGACATGATTTTAACCTTTTCGATCGCACAGACTGTAATGTCATCTCCACTTGCTTCATAGTAGGCCTCTCTTCGCCTCGAAGTCTCAAACACATCTCTGCAAGACCGGCAACATCATTAATCTCTTCGTCCGTAGCTTCCTCGAGAACTTGAGCAGCTACTAATTCAGCAAGCGGTTTCATCTTCATCTCCCAAAGGAAGTAGTTGGATAAGTTTTGCTTTAACCCCGATTCACTTATAAAAATAGGCTCCTTTCTAAGTAGCAACTCTACAAGTACTACTCCAAAACTATAAACATCGCTCTTCTCATTTAACTTTCCAGTGTGATAATATTCCGGATCTAAGTATCCAAATGTGCCTTGTACATTTGTAACAACATGGGTTTGATCAATAGGAACCAACCTTGATGCACCAAAATCGGATACTTTCGCTGTATAATTACCATCCAAGAGTATGTTAGAGGACTTCACATCACGATGAAAGATTGATACCGAAGCTGCTGAGTGGAGGTAATAAAGTGCTCCAGCTGTTTCTGCAGAAATTCTCAAGCAATCATCCCAGGACAAAGAAGAGTTGCTAGTTTGATCAGCCTTGAGAATTTCAAATAATGAACCATTAGGGATAAAATCATATACCAGTAGTGGGACCTCAGTCTCAAGGCAACATCCGAAGAGCTTTACAATATTTCGGTGGTTTATTTGTGAGAGGATAGCGACCTCATTGATGAACTGACTGATCTCACCTTGCTCAATGACTTTAGACTTTTTTATGGCCACTACACGTTGGTCAGATAAGATGCCTTTGTACACCATTCCATGCCCTCCATGACCAAGTATACGTGTAGGATCAAAGTTATTTGTTGCCTTTTCAAGCTCTACCAAGGAGAAAATCTTGGTCTTGTCGTTTGCATTTTCATCCGATGATATCAGTTGTTCTAGGAGAAGGCCTTGGTTCTTTCGGAAATATTTTCTTCGTAGTTGCTTTTGGATGTCTCTTTTCCATCTGCTCTTAAGAAATATTGTACTCAAGATGAGAAGTAGAATGATCAAGCCAACACTAAGCCCGATGGCAATACCTGCAACGATTATGTTGGTCAGCCATGTATTACTTTCCTCTAAAAAAAGCCATGTATTATTTTTTATATCTAGTTCATTATGGAATTGTAGCATAGAAGTCACCTAGTAGAAGATGCTGCTTTTTTGTTGGCGTGCACTTCATAGTTGTAACGTCATACTCTGTTTTTCCTGGGCACTCTGTGCAATAGTGGCTTCCTACAATGTTGTGACAATTTCCTTTACAAATGCCTGGTATCAGGCACTCGTTAATATCTGCAACACATGGCTAAAGTGAGAGGGAAATTTACAAGGGAAAATATTGTTATTCCACATCATTTGTAGTTAAGTTGTTTGTGCAAAGCTTTCAGCTGATACGAGAATTTGTTATTTTTCAGCTTCTATTGGACATTGTAAGCTGAACTTAAGCAGTAGTATTTGCATAAACAATTTCACAGGCTACCATGAAGGATAATGTAGTAGATACATGCTTGCAGATGTGTATATTTCAGATTACAACTAGAAGGATGTCACGCTTGTACATATGCATATATGGGGCTCTCAGGGCAACTAGTCATTGCAGGCACTTCTACTCAAGTCCATCTACGAGTCCCCAACAATTAGCTAAGGGGAACATTTACCTGATGTTTCAAGATTTCTTGCTATAACTAAGAACGGTATGGTTTTTCTGTCTTACATCATTCTTCAGTAAAATAATTATAATGAATGCAGGTGCTGACTGATGTGTAGCCACGCCACAGCCTGGGCTAGTGAGGGTGGACTATGGAGGCGAGGCGGTAGTGGCTGGCTGGCTGGCTGCTCTACAATCCGCATAGGTGCAGTAGGTGCCGGTGGCTGCGGCCGCACTGCCTGTGATTTTTGCCCTTTTGCTTTTACTTCCACATTAACACACTGTAAACAGTACATAGTGCTGTAGTGGTGTGTTAACAGTACCATTGATACTGTAGCATATCATGTCGACATGATTGGTTGGGTACGAGTTCGAAGACTGAGGGTAGGGCATTCGCCCTTGAATGGTTGGTTATGCCACTGTAACACCCTCTCTTCTTTCCCCCTTCTCTCTTCCTTTCCCCCCGGCCAACGTTGATGCCGGCACCGACAACGCCGTGTTGGGTCATCGCCTCCCCACCAACCCGTCCTCACTGTGTCCCACCTCGTTAGTGCGCGTCCTGGCCCGCTTGTGCCGCTCCAGCGCTGTGCCTCCCTCCCGCAACCACCTCTACCGCACCGTCTCTGCGCGTCGCCCATTGCGTGTCTTGTCCCGGCTTCCCCGGCTACGCTTCCGTCGGTGCCCCGTGCGCCTCGGTCTCTTTGTCCCCCTCCCCCTCCGGCTATAAAGAGCTCCCCCCCCCCCCCCTTCAGCCCCGTCCCCATCTCGCCCTCCCCACCTCACCTTCTCTTCATCCCCGAGCAAAGAAGAACCAAGTGAGGAATCAAAGAAAACTCACCTCTAGCTGGCTATGCCGCCACCGCTTCCTCCTGCACGCCGTTGCTTCGGTGGCCCCCTCACCATCTCCCTCGTCACCACCTCGGGTAGAGCATCCCGATCTGCTTCCTCCCCACTGCCGGCGCTTTGAGCTCCCGTCGCCGCCGCCCTAGGGCAACCCCCATCGCCGCCGCGCGCCCCCGAGCCCTCCCCTCCCACGCGCCGCCACCACCTCCCCATCTCCCCCTCCCCTCTACTCTGGCCCAAGCACCCCCCCCCTCTTTCCTTTTTTTAGGCGGTGAGGCCCAGCACCCCGTGGGCGCACCGTGTGCATCTTTGTTCGGCCGAGTGATGGGGCGCCGAACGTAGCCGTAGGCCGCCGCCTGTTTTCTTTTTATTTCGTTTTTCTTTTTCTTTTCTATTTTAATTCTAAAGAGAGGCTTCAAAAACTTCTATCTCCCTCATTTTAACTCCAAAAATTGTGAAACTTGTTTCTAAAAATCTGTAAACTCAAGACCTTGCTAATGGCAGTGGTTTTGATTTATTTGGAGTCCTTTTGATATTCGTTGTGTACTTATTTGTTTTATTTGCTCATTTATTCTTTTTCCGGTACGATCGTTCGCGTAGAGTTCGAAGACGCCGGGAACCTTCACTTCGATCAAGCTCAAGATTATCAGGACCCTCTTACCTTTAATCCAGGCGAGTCAATACCTTGATCATATTAAGCCTACATTTTATGCAAATTATATTCTTTTAAAATAGCAAATTGCATGCTTTAATTCTTTAAGCAAATGTATGTTAAAGCTTAAGGTAGTTAAATGCCCACTTAATAATTAATTAATTATTATGCCATCCTTTGATAATTGAGTCCATTATTCCATGTCACCCTAGTAACTATGTGGTAAATAACTAGTATAGGTTGTATTTAAGCGACATGCTAGTGTTGCTTAAACACAAGGGTACTAAATGCCCTAATCATCATCTTTTAATCATAGAAATATTTTAGGCAATCATTGTGGGTAAATGACTGGGTTGTTGGCAAAAATATAATTTGTTCCCCCAAAACCCTAAAACTTGCTAATACCACGTCTGGGCGGATGGTAAGGTGGTGGGTGCGGATGGAGCACAAGAATGGTGGGAAGGTGGTTAAACCGCCCAGATAACTCTAAGGACTTAATCTTGTCATGACCTCCCGTGTACAACATGTACAACCACAAGTTTGTAAAGTACAACTTGGCTCAGTAAAGTTATTAAACCCTGGAGTCATCTTACTGGAGGGGATTGAGGATGCACAAGTGGCGGAGGTGATCCGGCTTGAAAGGGACACCGTGTAGGGTGAAGTTGCTAGCTGCGCTACTCGTTGTGGCCGGGGCCAGCTACGCTAGTTGTTGTGGTGAACATCCCGTGCAACATATGGGCGTAACCCCATATGGGTGAAATGGCAGAAGGGGTGAGATAGCTAGAAAGGTTATTGTGATGATCTCTCAACTACATGACCAAGGAATTATGTGGAGCAACGAGTTAATAGTCTCTTGTGGGTAAAGTATACAACCTCTGCAGAGTTATAAACTATTTAAACAGTCGTGCCTATAGTTAAAGGCGGATATGGGAACTTAACTTGAGTTAGTTCTATTTCAAAAACCTTATGGGTGGTATGAAAAATGTGGCGGCCCTGAGATTGGTTTTCCTGGGTCTTTGTACCCCGTGTTGTTAATTGGTGGATGTAACCATAATCAAAATAAGTATGAAGGTGGAGGTAACCTCTGCTGATTATAAATATTGCACAATTACTCTCTTTCACAAAAATGCAATTTGTTAAAATGCTAGGTGATAGGAATTTGTAATTATGATAAATGAAAATATTTCTTTAAGCAAATAAAAGAACTCAAGCCATCCTTATTTAGCCTTGCATGTATATTATTGCATTGTGTGTTGGCTCGCGAGCACGGTAGTAGTGCTCATCCTCGCTCTTTTCCCCAAAACACTTAGAGGCTGTAGATGAAGGAGATTATGCGTACTACGAGGATCCAGAAGTCGGTGGACAAGATAATGATGAAGAGTAGTTTAGTTCTTGTAGTCTAGGTCTCGCCTCAGTCCAACTGACTCCGTCGGTGCTTGCGTGCACCCTATATTACTTGAGTCTTTGGGTAATATCGGACGCATACAGGTTTCCCCAGTCGCTTGCCTGTGGAAAGATGTGTTCTCATCCTTTTGCTTCTGTTGTAGTTATCGCTGTCTTTTGTAATGTATTCTTTTGGCCTGTTCGGCCCTTATTGTAAAACCTGATTCGACGTGGTCTATGTAAACTCTGTTGTGTTAATTAATGAATGGTATGGTTTTACCCCATGTATGAATTGATTCAGTGATGTATCTGTGAGTGTTATCTACTGATCCAGGGAATAGCACAGTGTTTTCACAGAGGATTTGGATTTGCGAAATCCGGGTCCGACAGCCACTGCTAAGGCTATGGGGCTTTGTCGAAGAGGAAGTGGAGGGACGAAGAAATTTGTTTAGTCATTGCTCGCTTGATAATAAATACATGATATTCTTTTTATAGGGACAACCTGACTTAACGCATAAGAAATAATCTATAACAAAACCTATCAATCTAATATAATATTTTCAACTATTAAAAATAATCTTCCTAATAGATAAGATCGTATCCCTAACAATAAATTGATAGATAAGGAATCCTAAAATAACCTACCTAACCAAATATTCTTTATCCTAGGAAACTCATCAACCATATATGAAAAATAATGGTGCTACCGTACCAATGGGCACCACTCGCGTGTCGCTATATTACTTGGTACTGTTCACACTCCTGTTAGAGTGCCTCGCGTCTTGCTCCATAATACACCCCTTAATAAATCTGACCTTTGCTTAGGATAACGCTTTGATTATATTTTTTGTTGAACGTTTGATAAAATTTCATGGTGAAGACAATGGCTGCATGTTGGCTGCATGAAGCCTGCCTCTGGTTGTGCTAAGTGCTGACAAATTAACTTATCTTAATGTAGTGTTCTCTGGAAAAACATTTGTCTTATTGTACGTGATGCACATACAACATTTCAACAAAAATGTGTATCAGTATAATGCTCAGGTTTATCAGTATGTATATTGATCTATTGCTATACGATATATAACCAAAATCAATTTGCATCTTATTTCGCAAAGCTTGCGGGTGATAATCTAGTATCAGATAAATTCATGTCTATATGCTAGTGCGGAGAGAGAGAGTGTACCTGTACAACCAAGTGGAATATAAGGGTTTCCTTGGAAACCATCCATGCATCTACAACGATAATCATCTGCAGAGTTGACACCCAAGCACATGCTATTGGTGCTAACACATGCATATCCATATCTATTTTGTTGTGCCTCCTGACAGGTCAGATTGGCAACAGCCCATTGCACAGAGACCGACCCTTCGAAACCAGTGTAGAGATTAGGTTCTTTAGGTACATTCTTCCCGAATTGGTAATTCC